>VDFB02047144.1:46012261-46125268 GCA_007258455.2 Sequoia sempervirens
AGTCATATTTTTTATATTACATCCAATTAGGTTGACCTAATTGATGTTGTAAGTGTTTATAGATGAAGTTGATATATATGTAAGACATTTTTTCGGTGTTTTGGATATAGATATGCAATGTGATGTGTAGTTGATGCGAATCGTGTGAATGTAAGGCAAATGCAAAGCAGAGTAGCGTGTTAGTACAAATCAGTATAAAGTGTATAAAGTCTGTATTTTGAGCTTCAATGGAATTGTATCCCAACATGTTGTAGATGCATTTGTAACAGTTCAAATATGGCTATGTGCCACCACTCTCTTCTATCTTTTCTTCTTTCTATGGGCAATGAGTCCACCTACAGTGAGAAATTCTATAATATCTTATAATCAGTTATAATATATTAAGAGCTAATCCTCACCATGGTTTTTCCCTTTTTGGGTTTTCCACATAAAAAATAGGTGTTCATGTGTTATGTGCTTTGATGGTTGCTTTTATGATTTCCTTTCCTACTACAAATTGAATGTGCTATGTGGAATTAATGTTTAAATGTTTAAGTGGTTTCAAAGAATACTGATTCACCCCCCCTCTTAGTATTTCGGGTGTTCAACATACTAGGTCTTACATCTAGGATTTAGCTACTAGGAGGTGTTAAACATGTACAATCCCCCCGAATGGCATCACCTTAAAGTCAATCTTTGCAAACAGGTTTTGATATGTGATGGTTGAGATTCCAATTTATTTATTCTTGATTATAGTATGCCACTAGATATTTAGATGAATAGAACTAGAGAGGAATTTTATGATGGAATACTTCCCTTGCGTCAATGATAATAAATGTGATTTTGTCTTCTTCTTTTTTGTGGAAAAGAGAGTCTTTGGTACAAGTAAACTCTAGTTATTGGTACTTTTATTACTATCTAGTTGAAACTCTTTCGTAAATCTTCAAGGCCAAATTGATTCTTTTGGAGTTACTTTTATATTTTATCTTTTTGATGAAAGATCCATAAAATATATCATGTTTAGATCATTACTCTATCCATGTGATAACATCTACATTATTTATTTTGATGACATAGTCTATGATAGATTTCCTATAAATAAAATCACCAACATAGTCAATAACACAATAATTAAATAAAGTTGATTCTTGATGTAGCAATAAACATTATTAATTATATGCGTTTGTCATATGTCAATGAGAATATATTATTCCTCATAATTCTAGAATATAGTCAATTTGATTGAAGATTTTTAGCAAGGAGATTATAAATGATTTTTATGAACATAAACTTGAATAATTTATCATGTTTCTTTCAAGACATAAATAGTCATACTACTAAACATATATTAATGACCCATTAAAAAATTGAGCAATGGGTGAGTTATCCTTTCTATGTTTTATCCCCAAAAAGTTTAATAGGGCAATAGCCACCCATTATAAGTGGGTGCTTTTTATACCCAAGAAATTTAGAGTTTTTTTGAGTAAATATTAAACTCCTTAGATAGTTGCAAAAAAAGTTTTATTGGATGTATTACCCATTTGGAGATACCCTTAGGTTGAATTATTTCCCCTTAATGAATCTCTCTTCTCCATGATAAATAGGATAAAATTGCTTCTTTAATATTATAACAATATTTGAATATTAAGATCAAATGTTATCAATCCCCTAGCCATGCAAACTCATCCAAGGTTGCTATTAATTATTTCATATACAAGATAATTATTTGAAATTGGAACCTTCATATATGACAATATTTTATATGCATGAAAAAGAAAAATGTATGACATATCTTATTTTTAGAGGCGACGATTCTCTTTAACATTAAAAAAATTCTCTATGATTATAAATAAAATATTACGAAAGATATACTTTTAGTATCTAAGTTGTTTTATGATGGTTTTAGATATTTAAATATTTAAATTTAAGATTGGATATTTAAAGGTGCTACAACAACATTATATACTTATATATGTGAATCCAAAAACATAAAAACAGACTTCAGGCCTATTTCCTCATCTTTCCTAAATAAATGTCCCATAGAAACATAATTCCAACTTAGATTGATATGCAACATCTACTACAAAGTATGATATATATTTCCTTGTTATGGTTGACTCATTTGTATTTTGATGAACCTCTCACATTCTAAAATCCTAAGGACTTGCCATCATTTTATATTTATATGTGATTCAAATACGATCATTTTATGTGAAAACTAGAACTATCCTCCATGTTTTTGTTGCCTACATATGTTTGAACTTAATCATTGTTTATGTATAAGAACAAATGAACGTCCATGTTGCTTGACTCTAGTCTAGCATAACACAAAAATTATGTGCCTAGGTATGTTCTCTCCCAATAATAATGATTAGAGTGATAAGGTGAAATATGCATGGAAGGAGGAAATGTAAGGAAGAAAAGGGAGCAAAACAACTTCCCACACTAATCTTGAGAGGAGGGTTATACAAAAACTTTTCAGATATGAACAGTTACATAAACTTAAACATAAATATATATAAATAGGGTTCATACCACAACATAGTGGTTTACATGGGAAAACCATTTCGGGAGGAAAACCCCACACTCCAAAAGTCGCCCAATATATTATTCAAAATTCAACAAGATTACAATATACTTGTAGAGAAAGCTTTTAAATAGGAGTATCACCAACCAAAGATCCAGAGGCAACTCAACAACTATAAGACTTTTACACACAACCTCCATCTCATGCACCTAATATATAGGAGATATAATACATGAAACTGTCAAACAATATTATAAAACCATGAGCTAAAACCACCTAAAAAGTAGCGCCCATCCTTATCTCCAATAAGAGATGCCTATGACGTGTCAAAAAACACACACCATTAAATGTAACTCCCCCTTTATAGCTCATTTATGTGTCCAACATATTTTTACATCTCCCATTTTAGGAGACCCAACTTTCAGAGGTCATAATGTTTGATTTGGGGGTTCAATTGATGAGTTGTTTGAACTATCAAAAAGCTTGTGAAGCGCTCTATCAAGCTATAACTTGCTATGCCGATTATGACCACTTTTGGGCCCAAAAATACTTCTAAGGCCTTCAAATTGGACTTTAAAACTTTGAAATACGAGAACTTTAATATCTTCAAATCCAGACATGATCTTACGATTAAAAAAACTTTATGGGAACACTTATTTAGCTAATCCAAAGCTTTGGGGAAAATTTTGCATCAATTTGTTCTCAAATATAAACTTACTATAAATAGTAACCTCATGTAACTACAAGGTTGAGACACCATTTTCTTAATAGGAAATAGTTAAATGATGGCATGCCTAAATCAGAATGATTCCCTAGCTCAAACATGATGCTAAAAATGATAATAAATAATAAAAATAGATTTTAAACAAAAAATTATATTGTCCCAAATGGATAACTTGCATGAGTATTTAACATGGGGATATAGCATGACATTGTCACTAACCTCTATGCAATATATTTAAAATCAAAACATATGTCATAAAAATGAGATATTCACATTTAGAGAAATTATGCAAATAATAGAAGCAATCAAAAGAGATCCTAAGGAGTAACAACCATTCATATGATTTTATAGGCCAAACTCCAACATAGTGCTATAATAGGTAAACCTTATCTAATTGGCATCAAAATAACACCAATAATGGGTGCATTAATATTTGTGTGGCTCTTACAACACCTTAGTGTTCACATTAGTTCAATTTCATAGTAATTATACCATTCTTGAATATACACCAAAGATGGTTTTTATCCCTTGGATTGAGCCATGTTGTGGAAGAGTTTGCATATTTCAATTTTTATTTTTGTTTTCACTCTAAGGTTCACTTTCCTAGAATTAGAATGCTATAGTTTCAACATACATTCCAAAATTCTCTTGTTATGTGTTTAGGAGCATGAATTTAAGAACATCTTCCTAGGTCATTTGCCATCATTGATTATTACAAAAAACAATTGCATTTGGAGGACCAAGGCTCAATCTCAATCTTAGTTCCTACTTTCATATTAGTCTTAGTTTCATAAGCATTTGGATATGAACTAGGCATATTTTTTTATTATCATTGTACATTGTTCAAGGTGCTTGACTATTACTCTAAGAATCTAATGGTGATTTTACTTTATATAGTGATTTTGTTATACATTTTACAACCATTCTTTTACAAATAGATACGATGTGGTAAAAGTATAGCAAAACTATAAAGACGATCCAATGTAATTTAGAGAAATTTGTTATTATAAAATTTAAAGATATGAAAAAAAACATAATTTGCACTAAAGATTATTTTCATCTCCCTATGTTGTATATTGGCCCATGTTTAGATGGTGGCACATACCTCATAAAAAAAGGTAGCGGCTATCCAACCCCAACCCCACAAATACATGGGACATGGATATGCCCCATCATCCCATCCATGGAGAAAAGTACAACTAACAACATTGACGTTTTTTTCTAGCAGACTCATAATTATTTAAATTATTTGCACACATTTACTGTTTGTATGCATAATATTTGCACATAGTAAAAACAATTTATTGTGTTTTATAAATTTAATTTTTATTATTTTTTAAAATTGTTTTAGAGTTTGTATTGATGTAATTGTATTTAAAGATTTATATTTACAATTGTTTAATATTTTTTTTAAAAATATTTTAATATTTTAATATTTATTTGAATTGTGTTTGTGTTTACAATTTTATTATCTTAAAAAATTGTTGACACCGTCTTTAAATTATTTGTCTACCTACTAAAACTTATAATAAAATTATTGACATTGTCTTTACATAAAATTATTTAAATAAGAATATATAGTGTCTTTACATAAAATTATTTAAATAAGAATATATAGTTTTAGCAGGTACATGAATAATTTAAAGACAGTGTCATCAATTTTTTAAGTTAATAAAATTGTAAACACAAACACAGCTCAAATAAAAATTAAAAATTAAAAACATTTTTCAAAAAATTATTATACAATTGTAAATATAAATCTTTAAATACAATTAAATCAATACAAACTCTAAAACAATTTTAAAAAAATAATAAAAATTAAATTTAAAACACTTCTAAATAATTTAAAAAACTGCATGGATGAACATGCCAGTGCATTTGTGGTAATTGCGATTGATTTCTTCTTATACAATTCATACAGATGGGATGCTGACTAGGTAAACCAATGTTTTAAAGCAAAAAAAGTCATTTGATGTGATCAAACATGTGTATGAGATCATCTTGAATGATGAGGATTGAGACACGTAGTGCATAGCAGTCAAGATCCATGGTGGGGCAGGCAACGATAACGAAACAGAGAGTGTGTATACATCATCTCATTAGTCTTTTTTGCTATTTCCCGTTTCCGTTTTTGAGGGATTCTCCACCGTTTCCCGCGCCAAAATCCCGCGCATAGCGTCAAAATCCCACACACCCTTTTGTTCGCACATTGAACGTTTTTTATCCCGCGCAATCACTGCTAATCGAGGGCCGGCAGGAGCGGAGCGGAGCGGAGAGGAGAGGAGAGGAGAAGGCGCCAGCTGGGCTGAAGAAAACCATGCAGGAAATTGTTGTGTAAACATTCGAGTTGCATGGAAGTTTCAAATCAAATTTCATAACTAAATCACGACTGCAATGTTGGCAATGTTGATCCGAAGCAGGGGAACTTCAAACTTACTGGTACTTTTCTTCATTTATCATTCCCGTCGACTTTAACAAATTAACACTTATGTTTGATACCAAATTCTGATAAATCTGCAATATACATGGTTTCCAGTTCTAGCTGCCTGAGCAGTAATACGCATTCCCATTTTCAGTGAGAGAAAAGTCTACAAATTGAAAAAAAAAATCAAGAACAATTCCAGTTAATATTTCAGATAAATAAAAAGAAGAAGGGTAAAGAACAAGATACAATCAACAATTTATAATTTTAAATGACACAACAAAGGCAAGATTAACTATTTTTAATTTAGAATGGCACAACAAAAGCAGGGTATAGCCACTAACAGCCCTTGTTGCATCCAATCGAAGTTTCACAGTAATGCTGTGATTTGCCCCAGCCATGCTGTAGATTTAATGTTTTAATAAATTAATAGAAATCTTATACTTGAAAACCCCCCAGCAATGCTGTAGATTTAAACTTTTAAGAAATTAACAGAAATTTTAAACTTGGAAACCATAATATCTTTCAAGCTAGCAGAACTTTTGAGTTTAATTGCCTTTTTTTTTTACCGTAGATAAAGTCAAGGATCTGTGTTGGAACTGGCTACTTAACTGGGTTCTCTGCAACTGAGTCTCTTGGATTTTATATCAATAAACTTCGCTTACGAAGTTTATCTCTGAACTTGGTCATAGGGTGTAGATCATGAAAATGGAGGTACAGAAGCTTGAGCAGTACATGGATAACTGGAAAGAAACATCTGAAAACAATTTTTATATAAATACAAATTGGACACTCTCTCAACCCAATTATCTATTCCAATACTAAGGAGGCTGTAATACACCTATACCACTATTACTACACTCAAATTCAACTGATTATTACCATATTTGGTATTAACAGATGGAGCTATAACATCCAGATTGTTGGCCCACATCCATACCCAACCTTGAAAATATTCTTAGAAAATTTGGCAGAATAAAAAGCAAGAACAGGGCTCTGATATACAGTTACAATACCTTTCAGGAAACATTGGTAATTTATTCTGATGATGGATCACGAAGTGTGATCCGAAACATTGATGAAAAAATTGGAACACAATCGAATCCAGAAGCAGCAAAGTTAATTTCATATGAATTGTGGAAATCTAATTACATTAACATTGGTAATGATATTCATAAAAAATCAAGGCCAGTGATCCCACAGGAAACGAGTTGAGCCAATCATGCGATGAACCTTAATTCTAAAGTCTTCATCAACAATGCTAATTTGTATCTAGACTAGGACTGTCACCTTTGTAAAAGACCGTAGCGAATATCTGTTGAAATTTGAGTTCAGTGTAATTACTTCAGGGCTCAAATATAATTTTGAAATAAGCATTGCAGATAAGGATTGCACTCCTCGGGCGGTATGGAGTTTTTGACACACACCCAGGGCTTAAATATGAACACAATCTTATCCATCAAGGCACCCAAGGCATAAAAAGCCCAATATTTACAAACCAAGAGCTCATTGGATGGATAGGGGCCCAATATAAATTAAGCATTGTTGACTTTAGGTAATATGGGGTTTTTGATGCACGCCCTGGGCTCAAATATAAACAAAAGCTTAAATTAGGGCACCCTAGGCATGATAAGAACCCAATAATATTATCTCTATGTAACAAACAAGCGAACTTTCTAGTATTGGTTTGAATCCTATCCTCATGGTAAGAATTTTAAATTATCATAACATTGATTTGGTGTTGTTGTACCCCATAAAATAGGATTTTTCCCAAAGAGAAGAAGCTATTTTTTAATTATATATTTAAAACTAAATATTTATTTGTAGGGAAATCCAGTTACGATGATAAAGATACCAAAACTATAGAAGGTTCAAGCCTAAACACTAAAACCTACTATCAACTTGAATGTAAGGGGTAATAAATTTAGTTAAATAACATACTTGTGGAAAGTGGTGAGACAGGGTAAAGCCTCTAAGGCAAGAGTTTTTCTTATGTGTCAGTTCAAAGTATGTTGTCTGGTCTTCTCCGAAGAGAAGGCAGACTGTCATTTTTTGCTCTTAATAAAAGGTTGAGGTGTAAAATTCATGGTAAAAAAGACATCAATTAGGTCTATAAGACACCATCTTGAAACCCACAATCGTTCAGCTTTGTACTTCTGACCTTGTATGGTATAAGTTAACTTGGACTTTCAATCTTAACAGTCAATTGTGTACATGGCAATAGGGATGTGTACCTTAAAAAGGAACTTTAATTTTCCTTTTTCATCACTAAGCTTAATAATAAATTCATTGTCTAAATAGTAGCAAATCCTTCATGTGGAGAATGCCATATATTTACTCCAAATTATTTTGGAATGAATCTGCACTATATATTTGGGTCACTTTAATGCTCACCAATAATAAGGGGATGGTGTAGATTCACTCCAAGCCCTTTGGAACGAACCTTATGGTCAAATGCATGGTGGTAGCAGCAGATGCAACTTATCAATATTAAGCAAGTGAGTTGCCTGGAGTGCATCTTATTACCTTTACGATTGGCCATTTCGTTGAGGACAACCCAAGGATTCAAGAGAAATGTATAAAACTTGTTCTCCCTTATTATCAAACACTCCATTTTCTTAAAAGACAAGCTCTTCCCTGTGTCGAAATGCATGCATTTCTATATACAATTGATTGCTTATTAATACATGAATGCATAGCTCATTTTAGAGTGGGATCTCATGCAAAGGCTATTGATCCAAAAATTTTCCTTTTGTTGCAGGCATTTGACACTATAGGCAATCATAAGTGAGAAAATTTATTCTTAAGGTGTATTCTATGAGGTTTGTCCACATTATGAAATTGCTCCTAATATCAATTTATATTTGCTTGAGTATGACAAAGCATATGTTTGGCTTTGAATGATACATCACGTGGGTTAATTTGTTGGTTGTGTGTCATAATTTTTTTTTCTAAATAACTTTTTACAACATTTTTGAGAGGATTTGATGTATGTTATGAGACACCATTAAAATATGTTTACAATATAGAGGACTCTATCTTATAAAATAATGTAAAATTCTTTCAGGATTCAGTTTGTTATGAAATTGTTCTACAATATTGTTGAGTGGTTGATGTATGTTTTGACACACCAAAAAAGTGAGTTTACAATATAGAGGACTCAATCTTGTAAAAAATGTAAAATTCTTCCAAGATTTAGTTTGTTACGAAGTTGTTTTACAACATTGTTGAGAGTCATTGATGTATGTTTTGACACACCAACAAAACGAGTTTACAATATAGATGACTCTTATCTTGTAAAAGAATGTAAAATTCTTCCAAGATTCAGTTTGTTATAAAGTTTTTACATTGTTGAGAGTTAATGCTATGAGATTTCCACAATCCATAATGCTTAAGATTTTTTGTTATTTCTGGATTTCAATTGTGTTTGAGTTTTTCCATCAACGTTTCGGATCACACTCAGTGATCCATCATCAGGATGATAGGGAGCATAAGGAGAAGAGAAATTCGTTTCGGATCACACTCAGTGATCCGAAACGTTGATGGAAAAACTCAAACACAATTGAAATCCAGAAATAACAAAAAATCTTAACAATTGTTGAGAGTTGTTGATGTATGTTTTGACACACCAACGAACAAATTTACAATATAGAGAATTTTATCTTGTAAAAAAATGTAAAATTCTACCAAGATTCATTTTGCTATGGTTGCAAACATAAATAGGAAGGGAACTTATGAATTTTGCAATTAGATTATATATTTTATAACATAATCTTGATCTTACTATTTTATACCAAGGTATTCAATCTTTTATTTTTTCAGTTACACATACATCCAATATTTAGATTAAGAAGCTATTTCAGATTCCAATCGTACTTCTAATTTGTCCTACCTAATCTATGATTTTCCAAAAAAAAAAAGATTAATGGTTCAAAACTTCAAGGTAAAGAGACAAACAAAGCTTGCTTTTACAAAGAAGCACCACACTTTTCTTCCTTTATCATGCAACTATTTTCAAGCATACAAAATCGGTAATCATATCTACTGGCGTTCCCCAATGTATTATGGTCCTAGTGCAAGGCTTAAGATAGTGCTAGAAGGTAATTATCAATGCAAAATGAAATGTTGTGAATGCACACTAACTAATAGGCATTTCATAAGATCTTTTCCAATAGATTATACATCACAACATTTATCAAAATTTCAAAGGCATAACATTAAATAGTTGCATTTTTTGGAAACGAAAACTTGGCCACTAGCATTAGCAAGCGGTTGATAGGCCGAACAATATACAAATTGTTTTGTGGCTACTCTAAACTAATTGTCATAATGTGATATGATAGTGCCCATGGTTTGATGAAAATATTAGGGCATATAGGTAATTTTTTACTATCACAAGATTGGTGTGATTGTTCTTATGACCATAGTGTTGATTGTTTTTAATTCCCAACTTGGTCTCAAAGATGACTTATGATTTAGCCACTTTCAATGATTGGTTACCTTGAGGGATTGGCCAATGAATAGGTGAAAGTTACAATAACTTTCCCTCTACACTTCAAGCTCTGCAAAACCTGGGAGGGTGATCCTTGACAGTATTTATCAATATCTTGTGCCAATTATCTCAAATATTGTAATAAGCAGATTTGCTTGAGGTTTATGAAAATGAGAAGATCTGGCTAAAACCATTCAAGCATTTCTAACTCTTAAGACCACAGGACAAGAAAAGAACTCACTTCCAACATACATTTTCAATAAAACTTAAAGATTGAAAGTATTTTAGAGTTTGATCCTTGGATTGTAAATCACACACAAAGGCAAGAGATCGGTGCCTTATCCTAGGGCTATAGAGTTAGAACTAGTGCAATTAGGGTTCCATAACAACATTTCACCTAGACATTTAAAGCTTCACAATACTGCCTTACAATATCATGCCCAGTATTCTTCACCATCTCTACTTATCAAATCTTGGTATTCATTCACACAAACCTATGTTCTTAATAAAGCATTTAACCTATTCTTTGAATAAGAGCCTCATTCAGAAAAATACACCCATAGACACAACCATGGAGACAAATTGAAAGATCCTTGATCTGTTCATTCATAATCTATGCAAACCACACATTAGGAGACAATTGGCTTCAAAATTTTGCCATTGAATGACCTCAACTCGATTCTCTACAGTTCATTACGAAATTCACCAAAAGATATGTACAGAAGGTCGTGAATTCCCTTTTATAGAATAAGGGAGTAACAAGCTTCGGGCCTCTGACACCATTCAATTCAATTTCAGTTACAACATTTAAAACCCTAACCACGCATAAGGGAGAATTTCAGAAGATAAAATCGTCACCACCAAGCTACATAGGCATGTTCCCATGTCTCCAAGAAAATGCGCATTAAAGTAGGTAGTTACACTTTGAAAACAAAAAATTCCTTTCATCCACTTCTCCGCTTTCTTCCATTTCTCTGAGCATCTTCATGCTACGCCATAATTGTCAGCTAGCCATTCCTGTTTGAATTTTGACCATTGGATTGATGGTGGATGGCCTAGATCAAGCTCTTTGTGAAGTTTAAATCATAACCGTTTGATCATATAAGTTATATGATCAATGGTTGTCGTGCGCCACTCATACATTGCATCCTCCTTTGGCCGTTGAGAAACAACTTTTGTGATTGCTTAGAGTCATGCGATGAAATAGTTTGCTGCCAACTATCCCAGGAATATTCTTTTATTATGCCTTCCCTTCAGTCCTTATATCGCACATCGCATTTGAGCCCCATGCCTTGTGAATTGAAATTGCGATGTGAGAAAACCTTGCGCTACAACCTCATTCAACTACTTGTCTGTTAGAATATTATCCTAGCATATTCTCATGTTGTATATCGCACTTCACTCTTGAGCTATTTGAAACCAAAATTTGATACAAGGGATCCTCGCGGTGGGCAACAATACTAACACCCGTCCAAAATATTCCTTGAATATGCCTTCATCGCACATTGCAAATAGACCTTAGTCTTCCTGATACACAAATGCAATGTATTGAACTTATGTGATGACTGTTAGATTTTCACCTTTCCACTATAGCCATTGATCTCTAATATCGCATATCGCACTTCTTCATACAACTCCCTTGTTCAAATTTGCGATGCATAGATTTCATGGGATGCAAATAGAATATTCTGCAAGCATATTCCTTTCTTCCTTTCTCATCCCACATTGTGGTTTCATGCATATGCCATCAAATTAAAACTGCGATGCGAAGATCATGTGCAATGAGATATAACACGAATACGTGTTGATAGCCTGCACACCCGCAACTCATATTTTGGACCCACCATCACCCTTGTAGGGCAGCGGGATGTTGCCATGTGTCCGTGCTGACGTCATATCCCATTCATCGCACATTGCAAACAAGTCTTAGTCCCTATGAAACACAAATGTGATGTATAAAACACTTGCAATGACAGCTGGATTTTCTCCCCTTCACTGCAGCCGTTGATCATGGAACATCGCACATCACATCTTAAGTGAAATAATAAGCACATGCGCCATAAGTTGTTTTAAAAGGTGGCCATGCCTAGGCAAATGAATAGATGATGCTTAACAAAGGCAAAGGCATGAATGAAACTTAGGGCCAAATGAAATAAAAGATGGACATTGTTGGTGAAGGCAAAAGTTATAGAAACCATGGCGGGGATCAGTGCTGTTCTGAAAACAACATGAAATGCCGACAACATTGATACTTAGCCAAATTTTGCATCCAATCGGTAAAAGCAGAGGTTATGGTAGCCATGTTGGTGGCTGAACATGGCTGAAGAAGTTTTGATAACCAACCAAAAGATTGACAAACTTTAGACTTAGCCAAATTTTCAAAGACTTTGAAAATACGGGCTTGAGTGGTGAAGATGAAGCAAGGGGCCGGTCCACCCTGCTCTGCATTAGACATAACTTAGACCAACCAAGAATTGACTCAACTGGTCAACGAGCAAATAGAGTGAACGACTAAGGCAAAGAACAAATAGGGTTTTAGGAGGGTTTTAGCCCTATGGTGAACCCTGTACACAAGAATTGCAAACCCTAGCCCTCTCAAAACCATTAGAACATAATGAATCTTTAAATAGCATGACCCATAACTCAAAAATTTTACAGATTCCATCACATAGTGTAGTAGTCCTTTTAGGTTAATTGTTTATGATTACACAATGAAGTGAAGTATTAACTATGGAAAAGTGTAATGCTGCAATGACTATCTCCTTGATAACAACATACTTTATATGTTTGAGGAGATTTCTCCCTTCTTTATGAATAAAATCTTGAGACCTTTATAACAATGCTTTGATGGTATGGGATTCTATAGAAAAAGGATGCACCACCAACATCTCTAATCATTTGGTAGTTGGGAAATATGATTTTTTTTTTTGTTGGTATATCATTCTTTGCAAAACATGTGTTTTAAATGCGTTGCAATGTCAATGTAGGCAATTAATGAATTTGGTGAGATTAGAGATAATGAAAGTTTCCAACTCTTGGAGGATTATTCTGTGCATACACAGGTGAAGTTATAACCATGTTTTTCTCATTCCATTTTTTGTTAGTTTGATTTGTAATTTCTAAAATATGTCTATTTTTATTTGTAGACCATTGACAACAAAGATGAACATGCAGCAATAGAAATTAAGTTGCAATTAACAAACAAGTTTCAAGAAATTTTGGCGCACACATCTGATTTGGCGACACTTACTTTCATTCATAAGTTTTTAGAGGATTTGTCAGACAAGGTAAAAAGTAGACATGTCTCATCCCAGCTCAGATTAGGCCATCCAAGTGTGCATCCATTTTGCCCTGTACAAGATGGATTTGGTCATACTGTTCGTCGACAAAGAGACTTGATTGAGTGCATGAATGTGAGGAAAAGGTCGAGTATCTCCGATAAAACACCTACATTTCCGTAGATGCCACAAAATCTCAAGTGTCAAAATTGGTTTGATGATCTCGATAGGGAAAATGAACAAGACAAAGATCATACTCAGTACAATGAAAGTGTTGAAGAGGAGAATGAGTGGTGATGGGAGGGGAAGTCTTGCATGAAAGTGTCTAGAAACTATTTAGTTATGACAACAAATGTTTATAAAATATTTTTTTTGCAAATATTTACAAACTATTTACACATTGTACTTGTGATTAAACTTGATTTTGAAAGGATTTGCAAATGTTGTTGTAATAGTGTTGATGGGTAAGGTAGTGCTTTCTAATTTTGTATGACAAATGCTTCAACCTTAGACAAATATAATCTTTGCACTTGTTTATCTAAATTGAAATGTTCACACATTCATGTATTATTAACCAATGTTAAGCATATATGTTTAAGATTACAGGATAAATGGTTCACTATGTGAAGCCCCTTGTTATGTTTGAGTGAGCATAGATGACTTTGAAAATAAGAGTATTGAATGTAAAGTTGGTTGTATGTGTACATGCATGTTTTGAAAGTATATGTGAGACTCTAATTCTGATATTTGAATATTTAATGTGAAGAATAAAAAATGACGATTAGAATTTACATTACTTTGTAAAATTTCATTTTAATAGCATTTCTCTATGTTTCACAATAACCAAAGTACGAGGTTAAAAAACTGTATATGTATATTTCCTATTACTACATCTAACAAAGTTTTTTTATCCTTCATCCTCTGATGGATGTCCATACCCCATTTTAAATCTTACATTTTGTCACGCGAAAGGAGGATGTTTTATCTGAGCAGTTACAAGCACAACAATTGATAAAATTCTTCTATATTTATCTATAATATACAATAAAAATCCCTCTTCCACTATGCTTTGATGGATCTCCATAGCTTGTTCCAAAGCTCTCATTTTGGCATAGGTAGGAAAAATACTTGCAAAGTTTGTGAAATGTGGCTTTACAACTGCCAATTGCATTTGCTTGAAATTTTGAATAGTTTTTTAATAAATCCATTTTGTCCAAAACCTGCAATAAAGGAAATCCATTAGATGACATCTCTTTGAGGCGTTCTGTCAAACAGTTCACGTACCTTGTCTATTCTTTCACATTTTGCATACATGTCTACTAGATCATTTCCAAATAAAACATCTGACAAAAATCCTATTCCATTTGCTTAGATGGATGTTCATTTTCTGTTCCAAAGCTACCATTTTAACAAAGGCAGAAATAATGCTGGCAAAAGTTGTGGAATTTGGCTTTACACCTGCCAATTACATTTGTCAAAATGGCATTCTACGAGATGACATCTCTGAGACATTCTGTCAAACAGTTCATGTGCCTTGTCTATGCATCCAAGTCTACCTGGAAAGTTACACATACCTTGTCTATGCTTTCACATTTTGTATGCATGGACAGTTACAAATGCCTTGTTTATGCTTCCACATTTTGCGTACATGTTTATCTCGGCAGTTATAGCCACAACATTTGATATATTTTTATATCCTTTATCTATAATATATGACAAAATCCCCCTTCCACTATGTTTTGATGGATATCCATTACCCGTTTCAAAGCTCCCATTTTGTCACAGGTAGGGAGGATACTGGCAAAGGCTGTGAAAAACGACTTTACAACTGTGAATTGCATTCGCTTGAAGGTTTCAACAGCCCTTTTAATAAATCTATTTTGTGCATTTCCTGCAATCATGAAATTCCATGAGATGACATCTCTTTGAGGCATTCAATCAAACAGTTAACGAACCTTATCTATTATTCCACAATTTACATACATGTCTACCAGACCATTTCCAACTATAATATCTGACAAAAATCCTCTTTCCATTATGCTTAGATGGATGTTCATGATCTGTTCTAAAGCTCCCATTTTGGCATAGGCAGGGAGGATGCTGGCAAAGGTTGTGGAGTATGTCTTTACACCTGCCAATTATATTTGTCATAATGGTATTCCATGAGATGACATCTCTGAGGCATTCTTTCAAAAAGTCCATGTGCCTTGTCTATGCTTCCATGTCTACCTGGGTGGTTACACTTGCCTTGTCTATGCTTTCACATTTTGCATGCATGGGCAGTTACACATGCCTTGTCTATGCTTCCACATTTTCAATACATGTTTACCTGGGCAGTTACAACCACAACATTTGACAGATTCTTCTATGATCTATCCTTTATCTATAATATATGACAAAATCCCCCTTCCACTATGCTTTGATGGATATCCATACCCTGTTCCAAAGCTCCCATGTTGGCACAGGTAGGGAGGATACTGGCAAAGGCTGTGAAATGTGGCTTTACACTTGCCAATTGCATTTGCTTGAATGTTTCAATAGCCTTTTTAATAAATTCATTTTGTGCAACTGCATATCCTGCAATCATGGAGTTCTATAAGATGATTGCTTTTTGAGGTATTCTGTCAAAACAGTTCACGTGTATTGTCTATTCTTCCACATTTTGGATACATGTCTATCAGAGCATTTCAAACTATAATATCTGATAAAAATCCTCTTTTCAATTATTCTTTGATGGATGTCCATGCCCTGTTCAAAGCTCCCAATTTGGCACAGGCAAGGAGGATGCTATCAAAGGTGGTGGAATTTGGCTTTACACCTCCAATTGCATTTGATTGAAAGTTTCTAAAGCCTTTTCAGCAATTTCATTTTGTTCATATCCTGCGATCATTGCAGTCCATGTGACCACATTTCTTAGAGGCACGTTGTCAAACAGTTCAAGTGCGTTGTCTGTTCTTCCACGTTTTGCATTCATGTCTACCAGGGCAGTTGCAACTACAACATCTACCAAAATTTCTTTATCCTTTATTCTTTGATGGATGTCCATACACTTTTCTAAAGCTCCCATTTTGGCACAGGCAGGGAGGATGCTGGAAAAGGTCATGGAATTTGGTTTTACACCTGCCAATTGCATTTGCTTGAAAGCTTCTAAAGCCTTTTCAGCAAATTCATTTTGTGCATATCCTGCAATCATTGCAGTCCATGTGACCACATTTCTTAGAGGCATGTTGTCAAACAGTTCAAGTGCGTTGTCTGTTCTTCCACATTTTGCATTCATGTCTACCAGGGTAGTTGCAACTACAACATCTAATAAAATTTCTTTATCCTTTATTCTTTGATGGATGTCCATACACTTTTCAAAAGCTCCCATTTTGGCACAGGCAGGGAGGATGCTGGAAAAGGTTGTGGAATTTGGTTTTACACCTGCCAATTGCATTTGCTTGAAAATTTCATAGAGCCTTTTCAACAAATCCACTTTGTGCTTATGCTGCAACCAGGGCATTCCATTAGAACATATTTCTTTTAAGGCATTCTGTCAGCTCATTTGCCTTGTCTATTCTCGTTCGCAAACACACAACCGCTCAACGGGGGATCCATCTCATCCTTCTATACTTGGTGTCCAGAACATAAGTGCGCGTGGGGTTATCAAGGAGCTTCTCCATTTCGTCGGGGATGCCTGGAAGCTGATCAAACAGTGCTCAACAGGGGATCCATCTCTTTCAAGACAAGTCTTGGATTTTTAAAGGATATTAATCTATTAAAATAAGTACAACTTGCTATAGAATAGGTAGTTTCAAAAAGTTTTGTGATTCTGATTATAAGAGTATTGTAATTATGAGGATAATGCAATAATTTTGACTTAATTATGATAGAATATTAGAAATAAATATCATACATCACTTAACAATCAAATGGATGGCAATCACAATCCTATGCTATATGAATATGTTAGGGAAAAAAATAGTATGAAAATTCTTTTATATATCACCTATAAAAAATGATTGGAATCTTCTAACTTAGCTCCGATGAATTGATTTCAAAAAAGTAGAAAAGATACACCAGATGCATTGTAAAAATGGTCTTTCATATGTGTTGATTGAGTATAAAGAGGTTTCCCATCAAGTTTTATATATCAAGTATAACCTATAAAAAATATTAGTATAGTTTAATCCACTTTGATACCATGTTAGAAATTATGATCTTAGGATATTAATCATTATAAACAAAATATAAAATAAATAAAATGAGAACTATATAAGCACATATTTTACCCATTACACAAGATATACATGGGAAAACCCTTCTTGGATAAAAAAACCCCACAAAACATCATTTTATTAATACACTTACAAAAAATAGTGATATAATTACTATACATCTTCAAATTCACACACTCTAAAATGAGAGAACCTCCTTAAATATAGGAGAAAGGGTGTCAAAATACCTAAGAGTATTTATTAATTACATATATTCAATGACTATCATTCATAAATAATTAATAATTTAATAGTTATTAGACTATATAATATATAAGGTTGTATAACCTTATATTAGAGCAACATATAAATATTATAAGGGTATTCCCCTAATAACATTATGTTCTAACAAAATTACATTCATTAAATCTCACATAATCAACTTCAACAAAGATGTTTTTTTTATTGCATTATGTTTTGCTTGAATTCTCTTTAGCTTGATTTGAGGTTATATTTGATTTAGAAAAAAGTTTACTATTATTTTAATCTGTTTGCATGTTGTTTTGAATCATTTGTATACAATTAGAGCCATGATATGTAAGAAATAACTAAGAGTTCCTATAAAATATATAAATATCCACTTAACACAAGTCTAATTCTCTCTCCTAGGATTAGACATAAACATACTAAGAACTCCCATTAATTGGAAAAAATCCAATTGAATACATAGTATTGTATACAACATGCACCAATAAGATTAGCATAAGGCACATTATACATATCCTCTATATCACCATTTTACTTAGGACACATATCCAATAAAATGTTAGTTCCTATAGGTAAAGGATTGCCCACTAGTTGTAATCATGCATAGTAAACTAGTATAAAATGGTGTCAACATAATTTCTTTGACTAAACCAAATATTTTTATGAGCTTGGTCCCTACTGATTTTAATTTCTAGATTGAATTTTCTCTACCCTATATCTATTTCATGTCAAATTCACCAAAAGATTAGTCTTCAATTTCCCAATCATTACCTTTTTTACCAATAAATAATATGTCATCCACATACAAGATAATAATTAGAATCTAAACATCAATACATTTAATTTATACACAGTCAGCTTCTTCTCTTATAACAAAATAAAACTTAAAATTAAATTCACAAAATTTTAATGCCACATTTGAGGTGATTATGTAAAACCATACAAATATTTTTTATCTTACAAACTAAATTTTTTCTCTTTTACCTCAAACCCATGTAATTGTCACATATAAATTTCGTCTCCAAGATCCCCATGCAAGAAAGTATTTTTAGCACCTATTTTCTCAAATTTAAAACTATAAGCTTGAACAATAGATAATAGGAATCTAATAGAGGATAATTTAGAAAAAAAGATAAATTTTCAAAAATTTACTACCTCTCTTTCAAAGTATCCATTAGCCACTAGTATAGCTTTATACCTTTCTTATTGACCATCTACTCCAATTTTATTTCTATACACCTACTTGCAATCAATGGGATTTCTTCACTCACGTAAACTTTCAAGATCCCATTGACAAATCTATCTAGGGACATCATCTCCTCCTACATGGCCTCCATCCAAGAATTGAAGAGAGAGCCTCCTTGAAATACCTCAATTCATTAGCAATACATAACAAAGCAAATACACAATGAAATTTGATGAGCAATACCTATCAACTAGGTTTCATTATCTTATGGATCTTCTCAAGAATGGCATAAGGAATTCTTTTTATTTATGTGCATGCTCATCCTACTCAAAAATATCACATAAATCCTCTTCATCCTCCAATCCTTCATTTTTCTTCAACATATGCATCTTTTTGCTTCTTGACCTTAGTCTCAAAATACATTGCTTTTTCATCATTTCTTTTCCTTTGGCTACATAAGACCTAAAAATAATTTAAGCTCCCTAAAAATCATATCTTTAGACAGAATAATTTTATATGTTAGAGTATTCTAAAGCATAAAACCTTTTGCATTCTCAAATCATAGCCAACAAAGATACATTGTTAGGCTTTTGGATCCAACTTACATAATTTTTCCTTAGGAACATGAATAAAAGCCTCATGGCCAAATACCCTTAAATGTAAAATAGAAGGTTTCTTACCTATCCACCCAGTTTTATAATGTGTCTTATCTACAAGAGCCAAATATGGAGATTGGCTAATCAACTAACAAGTGGTACTCATAGTCTACCCAAAAGCATCAATCCAACTATGTACCATTCACCATACTTTTGGCTCTTTTCATAAAAGGTTTATTTCATCCTCTACAAACCCATTCTACTTAGGTGTATAATTAGCCATCTTTTTTTGAACATAACTTCATGTCTAAAAAAATATATCAAATTCCCTGGAGCAATCATCACCACCATTTATAGATCTCAAAACCTTTATTTTATTTTCTAATTGTTTCTCTACCAAAGCCTTAAAATCCTCAAATTTGGAGAAAAAATCATATTTAAAACATATAAAATAAACTTGGGTGTATCTAGAGTAATCATCAATGAATGTAATATAATAATAAGATTAACCCATTGAACCAACATCCATTAGACCAAACAAATACATGAAATTTTTTAATAAACCTTTTAATCCATTACTTCCAACAAAAAATGAAAATATATTATGTTATCAAACATAAAATTATCACAAAAATCAAACTGTTCATTAGAGTAAATAAAAAAATCATCAATTATATTTTTATTAATCATGGTTTGGGGACATTTTTCACCAATATAGCCCAAATTTTGGTTCCATAACATACATGCATTTTTAGATTTTTCAGTTATATTGGTAAAGTTATTAAGTATGGAGGCATAAAACCTAAACAAAGTCCCATAGCATGAGCCTCTAGCTACCACAAAATTTTCTCTCGCCAAATTTTAATGAAACTTATCAAATCAAATTTCACATGCACTCCAAATTATTTAACCTGGATATATAAATTTTTTTTCTCAAAAATCCTATAATGTGAAAAATATTATTGATAATTTTCACTCTCTTATCACTAAAATGTAGTTTTACCTTTCCCTTAGAAAAAATATGATGATTATTGCTGTCACAAAAGAAAAATTCTCATCCATCATAAGCTAGATATCATGAGAACCACTCCTTGTGAGGAGTCATACAATTAGAACAACTTGAATCAATGATCCAAGGATCATCACTAGTATTGCTTACTAGTAGAAATAAATAGTGAATCATTACACTATTATAATAATATTTCTTTGTAGAGGGATAATCATAGGATTTTTTTTTCTACATTCCCTTCACATGTCATTTCTTTCCATATTTCTAACATTTTATAGTTCTCTTCCTCAGGTTTTTAGGACCACCCTTTTGATGTGGACATATCTTTCAATTTCTTATGATCTCCTTGAGACCCGCCTTTGTCCTTGGGCCTTCCTTAAATGTGTAATCTATCCTTCATTCCCTCATCCATGGATTTTCTCCTCATTTCATCTAAAATAACGATAGTAATAAGGGAGTCCATCTTCAAATTTGTAACAATACCAATAATAATCACAATTATTTTTTCCCAAGATTCAAGCAAAGAACAAAGAAACAAGATATATTTATCTTCTTCTTCAATCTTAACATCTATTAAAGCTAGATGACACAAAAGAAGTTAAAGTGATTTAAATATTTTACAATAGAACCATTTTCCTTCATTTTTAAAGAATAAAAATATATTTTGAGATACAATTTATTTATTTGATTTTTAGTTTGGTAAATATCACACATCCTCTTCTATAATCAAATGTAGTGGTCTCCTATGAGGAATTCAGGAGGATAGAATCTACAAGAAATAAAAAACGGTTCCTCATTCTTTCTTATCTTAATTTTTTGAGTCTTCAATATGAATTTATTTATTTTCTGTAACTTTCCACTAATTCTTATTTTCAATAGATCCTTCAAAATCCATAAATAGCACCTAGAGCCATTAAACTTGTCAATATTTGAACATAAAGTAGATGGTATGGCTAAAACCACAAGTAGGTTTACAAAAACCACTAAAGTAAATCCCCAGGCACTAAAAAAACCTCAAAAAACTTCTAAACAACCATAACTATGATATTAAATTTTTAGAAATATTGGTGACCAATTATAGTGATAATATAAAGATAAGGTGTACAAATTCAATTTTCATAAATGATAAAATGTGATTAACCATAAACTATAAAATATAACGTGTATAAACACTTATAATATAAAATTTAAATTAATATATACATATGAAACAAGATATAAGCGGAGAGACCCTTTTAGGAAAACACTCCACCGCCAAAGAGAAATCAAGCTTGTAGTAGTCAAGAACCATTTTTCTAGCATAAAATTACGTATAAATATCCTATATAGTACCTCCATCCTAGGCCTCTAATATATAAACTTAAGGAGGCCTAGAAAACCACCAAATATTAATACCATGGGATCCAACTAGGTCTCAAAATATCATGGTATGAATTATCATGACCCTCTATTCATTGAGAGCATCTTCTAAGAATAGAAAAAAAATTCAAGTATGTCACATTCACTATAATGTTAGAAAATTCCATTTATAATTCCCACTTTCCCCAATAAGCAATCATTTACAAGGTATGACTATATTCCATAGTGACCTTTCATCTTTGTTTTTCTCTTTCGATGACCTGTTGCAATATAAATAATCCTAGATAATCAAACAATAATAATTAATATTTGTATACTCACTACACATGGGCATCTAAGATCACCAATTTCATATACTAAGAAGTAAATACATTATTTCTCTATCTAAACATAAAATTAAATACACTTGATAAGGGATTTTTAATCTAGATATCCCAACAAAGAGTATATAATTGCTCAAATCTATGATTCACATATTCTGGCCATTATCCATATAAAAAATCTTAAAATTCCTCCTTCATTGATCCTTATCAAGAGCCTCAAATTCATGATACCTATTAAAGAATTCATTCTTATGATGAAGGAAGTAGACCAATGTGTATCTATAAAAAAATTCAATGAATGTGAGAACATAGTGGAACTTGCTGAATGATAAGGATGAAAAGGGACCCACTAGATCCCTATGAACTAATATAGGGACTTGTGAATCCATCCAAGAATTCTATTTTTCAAATTTCTCCTTTGTATGATTTCCTAAGGCACAAATTAGAAACACACTGTCTAAAATTTTGATATGAGGTAGACTTGTAGCCAAATATTATGAGTTGAGTTATTAAAAATATTGGTAGTTTAGATGGCCAAATTTCTCATGCCATATTTTTCTCACCTTGTCTAAATGAGTGAGTGATTCAATAGGAGAATAAATCACAAAATAGGTTAATTCATATAGCTAAAATTGATTATTGGCCTTCTCTGCTATAATCAAGGAATTATGCTCAAGGTATTGAATCACAACTAAATCTGTAGTGAACTCAACCTTCTTGTAATTTTAGAGATGAGTTATTTGGTAGATAGAAAGAAGGTTAGTAGAAAAATTAGGTACATAAATGACATCCTCAAATAATACGTCATCCATGTAAATCAAATCTCTGTTAACATCTACCAATGTGTCATCATTAATGAGAATATGTGGCACAAAATAAGTCTCCAAAGAAGAAAATTGTTCTCATTAAGAACCCATGTGGTTTGAAGCATCAGATCCAACTATCAATTGATTAGAAGAGTCCTTTAGTATAATTAATTCCTTTCCTTTCCACTTAGCTATTCTTTAAGGAGTAGATAATCTCTATGAATATGAAGATAGAAAACTAATGTGATTATTCTTGAGAATATATTCTAACTCATCAATATGCTTATCATGACATTGATGCTCATCATGGCCAACTTTCTTGCAATAGGAAAAAATTGGCCTTTTATTCTTATTATAATCTCCTTTCTTGGAAGAGAAAATTAAGATTAATCTTTTGAAGTAGATGATGTTGGGGGTACTTTATGCTTTCACTACTTTTTCTTTGATTGTTTTTCTTTCTTATCAAGATTGTTGAATCCTTTATTACTATCTAGTTGAAAATCCAACAAAGCATGTGGCTTAGATGGCTTGAGAATGCCTATGGTGATAATTTTTTCCTATTATTGAATTAACATTTTATTATGTTGATCAAAATAAGTGTGAAAACTAGAAAGAAACACAAGATATTTAGGAACAAGTTTAGATAGCAGATTAAGAACCAAATGCATGTCATTTTTCTCCATATCAGACTCTTTGAGTTGTGTTCTTAAGTCATTTTCCTTTGTGAAATAATCTTGAATTATGTAAAAAATTATTATAATCTAAGTTCATTAACTCATTATCAATTTGATAACCTTTTACCTCATCAGCTTGAATATATAACTTAGAAATTTCACCCAAGCCTCCTTAGGTGTATTACAATTGAGAATATGAAACTAAAGGTCAAAAAAATAAAAATCAATAAATATCCAAGTTCTTTGTCATGTTTAATCAACCAGTCATTCTTTTCCCTATCATATGTAGGTTCAAGTTCAATTTTGACTATAAACCTTAAATGACCTCGATAATTAAGGGACCCCACATATTTGTTTCAATTTGCCATAGTTGTATGGAGTTAAATGAATAATTTTAGAATACCCCATTAAAGGATTAGAACATCACATATGAAAACTCAAAGTATAAATAAAATGAGTACATGCACATGAATACACCCCCAAATTACTTAATCAAAGAAACCCAACTAAAAAATTTGATTATGGTACTTTGTATTTGTTGGAAGATTGATCTGTTTGTGAGTTGTTTGGGTGTTGTCATTGATGTCAACCCATTGTATGAAGAGAATGTTGGAATGCTACTAGTGTTGATGATGCCAACCCCTAGCATTGGAGTTGTTGGAAGCCTGGAGTTGTTGGTATTGATGTCAACATAATGTTGGTGTTGTCATTGATGTTTTACTTCAGTATACTTGCATAATTATGTTTGGAGAGATAGTTGGATGTTCTATAGTTGATGAGAGATGTTGAAGATGTTGTAGATGTGTTGCAGAGATGTTAGTAGTGTTGCTGATGCAGTTGGTTCACTTGGTTTCCATGTGCTTTTGAGAAAATTTGAATAAAAGAGAGTTCAAAGTGACAAAGTGGTGTTCAGTGTTCTGCTCCTCATTTCTTCATGATTGAATATATACATGTGTGGTTAAAGGATATGATGATTAGAGGTGTTCATAGGTTCTATATCTAGAGTTCCAGGTTTTGGATCGTTCTGCAATGGAAGATGTGTTTGATAGTATGTCTGTCTGGTGAAACAGAGTATTTGGGAGAAATGAGATTGCTCCACATTTCTTCGTAGTGAAGGTTCTTGGCTTGCGGATCTAGGAACGTGCTTATATATTATGTATCTACCTCCCCTTGAAGTTTCAGGTGTTGTGGTGTGTCACAAGGTTGTTTCGTGTGTTGGATGTTTGTGCCAGTGTGTCTGGTTGCACAAAATAAAGGTGTTCTTAAGTTTCAGGTGGTTGCAGTAGTAGTGGCAAATATTCTGATGATGTGGAATATTCTGAGATGTTTTGGAATGTTTTTGTGTGGTCTATGAGATGTTTCCAAACCTGGAGAGGTGTGCTTGTTATTGCTTGTTAGTGTTAGTGCAGGTTTGGGTGACCTGGTGTGCTAGCACTAATTGTAGAGGAAGATTGTTGTTTATGGAAGTGTTGAGAAGCATGTTGGTGTAGATTTGGGTCATGGTTAAGTTGTGGAATGGTCTGCCTTCACTTCATTACACCGTGGAAGTGTTTGGTGCCGACCTATTTGATGTTGCATGGTTGAGGTGCATATGTTTCCTTAAGGTTGACCCAATTGAGATTGTTTTAGGTTGTGAATGGTATAAACACAAGGTGAGTTGTGTGGATTAAAGAGTGTGAGGTGTGTGATGAAAAATATGTGAATGTGATCAAGTGTGGTGATCCGAGTGTGAGCCTTAATGCCTCTGACTCCTAGATGCAGTGAGCAGAAGGTGTCTACATTTTAGTCAGTTGAATGAGTTGTTTGTGCTTAAGTGGAATTGTGCCTTTGACATAAGAGAGATGCATTGTTAGAAATTCAAATTGGTAGTGAGCCAACCCTTCTTCTATCTTCTTTCTTATGGACAATGAGTCCTTTATTAGTGAGCCCTTCTTTCTTTTGGGTAGTGAGCTCTTTGTTAGTGAGCCTATTGTATTCGATGTTGGTATTACTTTATATTGTGAGCTAATCCTCACCACGGTTTTTCCTTCTCAGATTTTCTACGTAAATATGGTGTTCTATTGTGCATGGTGTTTTGATGTGTTTTTTTTTACTTTCATGCTAAATATGATTAAGGGTTTAAGGGCTAATGAAGATCTAAATGTTAATGAGGGTTTTGATGTTTTAATGTACAACTGATTCAACCCCCCTCTTAGTTGTCTTGTACATCTAATAATTGGTATTAGATCAATGTTCCTTTGAAGAATCTTAACCACATGAGGTAGATCTAGATGGTGCTTAGGAAGGGTGCTCCCTTGTTTGATGGGATGAATTATACATCTAGAAAACTAGGATGGAAGGTTTCTTTGTTTCCCTAGGGTTTGGAGTTTGGAATTCAATTGAAGATGGATATACCATGCCCACTAATGGTCTGATAATTGATGATGAGATCAAGGCATATGAGAACAATGGAAAATAAAGGAATGCTATTTTGAGTGGTCTTATTGATTTAGAACTAGTGAAGCTTATGAGCTAAAAATCTGCTAAAGAAATCTAGAAGAAGCCGAAAAGTGTCTATGAAGGAGATGATAAGGTCAAGCAAGCAAAGATGCAAAATTTGAAGATTAAGTTTGAAACCCTAAGGATGTCAGAAGATGAAGATATTGCAAGCTATATGCATAGAGTGGATGAAGTTGTCAATTCCATCAATGGCCTTGGCAAAAAAATTCAAGAAGATGAGGTGGTAAAAAGGTATTAAGAACTCTTCCTAAATCTTATAGTCATAAAGTTTCTGCTATTGAGGAAGCTCAAGATTTAGATCATTATTCTAGTGATCATTTGTTTGGTGCTTTAACTACTTTTGAATTGAGAGAGTTTGGTCAAAATAATTCAAGAAAAGAGTCTGATTTTAAAGCTAGCAAAATGGAGAAGGATGATGGATCAGATCCAAATGATCTTGATGAGATAGAAGAATTTTTTTTTAGGAGATTGAAAATGGCACTGGAAAGTATAGAGGTAAGTTTCCTTTCAAATGTTTATATGTGGAAAGATAGGTTATTATGCTTCAAGATGTCCAACCAAACTTTCAAATGACAAATATAAGGATAACAAAGGTAAATTTGTCAAGAGAAGTTATTATGTTAAAGAAGATGCTAGCATATCTGATGGTGAATTTGACTACTTAGATGATAAAAATGATGAATGTTTTTTCATGGCTCTAAATTTTGGAAATAATTCTATTGAGTCTAAAATATGTATGAAGGAAATTGCTTTGAAAACAAGTCACAACACCAAAGGGACTATAATGATTGTTTTTCATGCTAGAGAGGAGAAAAAAAATTGGATAATTAACAGTGGATGCTCAAATCATATACAGGTGATAAGAGTAAGTTTGTTAAACTTGAGAAGTTTGAAGGCGGTCTTGTTAAGTTTGGAGATGATACATCTGCCAAGATATGCAGAAAAGGTTCAATTAGTTTTGATGGAAAGCATAATACAAATGATGTTCTTTATGTCAAGGGTCTCTGGCATAATATTTTGAGTGTAGGAAAAATGTGTAGAAAGGGATATTGATGTAGTGGTAGGGATGAAATCAACCATCTTGTAACATGAATCCACAATTTTATCTTCAAAAGGTCCCTCAAAGCACCAATTTGTCTATTCAGTGAACTAGGCACCTAGAGGATCCAACACACTCTTATTGTTTCAAATATTTTCCAAGACACCAAGAGGCATCTAACAAGATTCAATTTCTCTATCCAACAAGGCTAACTCACTTTCAAAGCCTCAAGAACTTCTGTTTGCACTTTCACCATTCAAGCTTCCATTCACCTAATAGGATTCCAAGACCTATTTTTGGATCTTTCCTCACAATCAACCACCAAAACTCACAAATGAATTACACTTTTAGCGACCCATTATCCTGCTACAAATCATGTCTCAAATCCACCATAGGGTTCTTCAGACCATCATTACCCAAATTGACTTTCTAGGCTAAAATGGGCTCCAATTAACCCTATTTTCCAAAGGACCTTGTCTCTAAACTTATTAAAACTCCCAAAACCAAAAAATAGTCTTAGAACGTCCCTCAAAACATATGATTCATCAAATTTCAAGGCACCATACACATACTAAGGCTTATTTCTTCAAAACCCTCTCTTTTCACCATTCCAACTAGGGCTTATTGAAAGTCCTATGTACAGACCACTCTCAAGCCTGAAACCACTTTAATCCTCCATCATTTTACCAGCACATGCTCAAAAAAACATTAAATTATGCTTCCCTCTTGTTTGACACACACTTCCTTTGTAAATCAACTCACTTTCACTCTTTTTCACCCTTTTTCCAACTAGGGTTTCAACCTCTCTTACAATTTTGACCACTTCCAACCTCTCATATCTTCTAGACACCTATATATACACCTTCTACCACTATTTTCAGGGAATACTACCCAGATCTCATTCCCTTTACACTTTTCACTCACTCTAGCCTTGATTCAAAGGCCTAAAACTCAGTTTTCCAACAGGGCAGCGTTACCAATCCTCATTAATCTCTCCCTTCACCACAAAGAACTCATTCCTACATCTAAAACAATCTACACAGGCCCATTCCTTTGAGTTATAGGCTATACAAAAGGAGGAATGGCCTTTTCAATACATATTGAACTTCAAACTCTTCTACCCCTGTTTTAGACCGGTTTTCAAATATCAACCTCTAAATTGCTCAAAACACAATAAAAATCCTCAATAATGGATTAGAAATAAGGAAAAATCCATACTACAACAAATTCAAAACATTCAGGAGCCAACCCTTACTGTACGAACTTGTACACAGGCTAGTAATAGAGAACAAATTCAGAAGAAACTAAAAAAGTGCTTTTTTGATTGATTTTCTCCTTCAAAGTGCTTCAACAACCCTTGTTCGAGCCTTCAATATGCCATTTATACATATTCAAATCCAAAACTACCCATGAAATGCCTATAATTGACCATACAACTACCTAGACCCTTCACATTCTTCAACTTTGCATTTTTTTGACAATTTGTTGACAACAATTACATCATTATGCAACTTTTTGCATTTTTGAACCAAACTAACACTAAAACCCCCAATTACATCAATGATGGTATTAAAAGACCTTATGTAACATAAAATGACTCAAATCACCCCTAATTCCTAGTCCCTCCTATAACCAACCTTCAAATGATGAATTTTTGCAAATACATGCTTTAGGTGCTCCTGCACCATACACCATGCCTTAAGATTTCTTCCAAGTCCCTTGGAAGTCTTCATGCTTGAACCTACAACAAAAATTGATCTTTAAACTTTGATTCTCTTTGCAACTTCTTCATTTTTACCTTTGGTTTAGACTTGCCCCAGCTCATCTACTCTTCTCTTCTTGCTTTGTTTGCTTGGATCTGCACATCTATGCTTTGATTATCTTTGATCAACTTCATCCACCTATACTTGCTTTGTTAAGTGATGGACAATATTTGTTGGTGAATAAAGAGGCAGTGGTTAATTTCTAGATTGGGGGTTATAGTGATAGTGTTTTTTGTGATATCCTACCTATGGACTGTTGTCACCTACTCCTATGTAGACCTTGGCAATATGATAGGTGAGCCATGTATGATCGAAGGGAAAATACCTACACCATAGAGGAAGATGGTTGTTCTTTTGTTTTAACCCCACTTGTAGAATATTTCAAGGGTAAAGCAAAGGTCATTATGTGTGGAAGAAAGGAACCTATAAATGTTGTGAAAGAAATCAAAATTTTTGATGTTGTAATCAGTCCTAGGTTGAAGGAAAAAATAGGGTTGAAAAGTGATTTGAAAGTGAAAAAGGAAAAGAGTGTGTTGGTAGGGACCATAGAGTGTCCTGTGGCTGAGAATAAGGGTGAAAAATAAGTGAAACTTGTAGGTACAAAAGTACAAAATCTTGATGTGACAGTGACAGGGAAGGTTAATAGGACAATACAGATAAGGCAAGAAGAATAAGGCACTAAAGATAGCTACAAGTAAGGAAATGGAATAAGGAAGAGGACAATACATGAAGTCACTAATCATTGTTTGTGTGTAGGAACAAGTACAAGAAGACAAACAAGTTTGGCCCAAGGAATGGGCAAAGAACATACATAAGGTTTGAAGATAAATACAAAGACTTATCCAAGTGCAAATATAGTCCAAGGAGTAGAGCAGAGTGAAGGAGCACAATGTCAAGGGTTTATGGATCAATGGAGTTGTTTGAAGGTCAGTGGGATATGTGGGAAGTTTGGAGACATTGGTACAAAACACAACTCATGTGGCATGAGTTTTTTTCTGTAGGGGTGTATGGCGCAGGAGCACCTACACACATTTGTCCAAATTTGATAATTTGATGTTTGTCAAAAGTGAATCAAGGGGGTAGTTTAGTGGTGTTTTGAGTTTATTTGATTTAAATAAGGTCTAAAAAGACCATTTGTAATGTAATTAAGGTGGGTTTTAAGCCATTTGAGTTTAGGGGTTAATAAGTTGCATAAAAAGGCAAAAAATTATGTTACACAAAGTTGTTAAAATACTGTTTTATGGGAATATTATGAGTCCTAGGAGTTTAAATAACAATTATGGACGTTTGGAGAGGTTAGTTTCAAATGGGAAATGTATTTATAGGCCTCAAGAAGGCTCAAGTAGGTTGTTGAAAACTTTGTTTTGAAGTTCCAAATAAAAAATAACATTCTTTCTCTACATTTTTTTTGGGTTTTCTGAACTTTCTTACTTTGTATGGCCCATTCAGTCTTGAAGATGCTTTGAAACCTTTTCAAGAACATATTAGCATGTGTTAACTTTCATTTCCATTAGTTTTGTGAATCCATTAATAATTTTTGAGAGTGTTTTCTTCTGTTTTCTGAAATTTGTTTGTAATAGACTAGAGAAGCCCCTGTTGAAGAGTAAATAATGTAAAAAGCCTCTCCACCTACTGTCAAGTCTGTTTCTCAGTGGAAAGGCATGCTACAATGGTAGAATAGATTATTCTATTCTTTAATAATAAAGGGAAGTGAATTGTGAGGTTTGGCATATTACCCTAGGGTAAAAATTGTGTGGTTTCGATGTGAAAGTGGGTTGTTGAAGAAGGGTTTTGAGAAAAAGATGAATGTACTATTCTTGAGAGGGATTTTTAAGTTGGTTTAGACCATTTGTGATCTATTGAAAGCATTGGTATGGTGGGATAAGCCTGGTAGGTTGTAGTTTGAACAAACCCTTGTGTTTTACATGTAATTTGAGGGTTTTGGAGTACGGTATCATAGAGGACATGGAATTGTCAAAGGACTGTGGATTGGGGTGTTTTGTAACATATTTGATGACTTTCAAAAGGATTTGAGTGGTTTTCAAGAGAAAGGGAGTTCCTTTGTTAAATAGGGCTAATTCTAGTAGCCTTTTTGTAGGACAGTTTAATGTTTCTCAATGTTGGTACAAAGAAACCTTGTGAGATCTTTTAGGACAATGTTTTGGAATCTAATATAAGTCTACTCTAATGTTGGGTTGGCCATTGTATGGCCTTTTCAACAGGGTATCTCTATTTGTTGACATTTGAGGGCTAGAAGCCTCTTTAGTGATGTTTTAAGGAAAGTTATGTGTTTTGTGTCAAAGGCAGATTTCCTTGGTTGAATTTGATCATTTGGAGTTGGAAAGTGTGTTTCACCACCTTTTCTACATTAGATATAACCTTGTATTTCAAGATGGTGGTTGCAAGATCAAGAAAGGAAGATCTAGAACTATGGTTGTTGTAGGAACAAGGACAAATGAGAATGTTTATCAGTTTAAAGGTGCTAATGGTAAGTGATTCATGACTCAAATCAATGAAAGTTGGCTATGGCATAGAAGAATGTGTCACATCAATTTTAATAGCCTAGTGAGGATCAAATCTACTCAAGATGTGAGATATCTACCAAGAATTACAAATCCTATCAATGAAGTTTGCAAGGAATGTCAAATTGGGAAGCAAACAAGAAAGATGTTCAATATCAAAGAATATCCTACCATAGGACATTTGGATTTGGTGCATATAAACCTATATGGACCCAAAAGAATAAGAAGCTTTCAGGGTGATAGGTATTTCATGTTGTTAATTTATGATTACTCTAGAATGACTTGGGTAACTTTTCTTAGAGAAAAATCAGAAGCTCTAGACAAGTTTAAAGCATTTAAGGCTATGATTGAGAATGAAATAGATATGAAAATCAAGTACTTAAGTTATAAAAGAGGTGGAGAGTTCACCTCCAATGAGTTTAATAATTTTTGTGAAGATCATGGAATAAAGAGTCATTTTTCAGCTCCTAGAACTCCTTAGCAGAATGGAGTGGTGGAGAGAAAGAATAGGACAGTTTAGGAAGGAACAAGGACAATGATGAAGGAAGAAAATCTACTAGATGCCTATTGGAGAGAAGCTATTCACATTGCATTATACATACTCAATAGAGTACAAGCAAGAGTAAATAGTTCAAAGACTCCCTATGAACTATGATATGGAAGGACTCCTATTGTCAAATATTTTAGAGTGTTTGGAAGCAAATTTTATATCAAGAGAGATGAAGAAAACTTGGGAAAGTTTTATGCAAGGTCAGATGAAGGAATCTTCCTTGGAAATTCTACAAGAAGCAAGGCTTACCGGTGCTACAAAAAGAGGCTGAAGAAGATAGTTGAAAGTGCAAGTGTTAAAGTAGGTGAAGAACCACATAAAAGCTCAGTACCGATAGAAGGATATGAATCTGATGAGCCCTCTTGTAGATAAGAAGGAAAACAAGAAGAAGATGAAAAGGAGATGTAGGTTGAAGAGGAAGAATCTTTGGAAAGGATTCCTAAGACTCCTAAGTATGTGCAAAAGAATCATTTTGAAGATCAAATCATTGGTGATAAGAGCAGAGGTGTGTTGACAAGAATAAAAGATGCTATGACAGAAGAATAGGTAAATTTGTGTCTACTTTCCAAAGTAGAGCCTATGATAGTGATTGAAGCATGTAAGGATGAGAATTGGACCAAAGCTATGGAAGAAGAATTGATGTAGATTGAGAAGAATCAGACTTGGGAATTAGTCCCAAGACCAACAAACAAGAATGTAATAAGAACTAAATGGTATTCAGGAACAAGCTGAATGAGAATGGAAAGTTGTTAGAAATAAGGCTAGACTTGTGTGTAAGGGCTACTCATAAGTGGAAGGAATAGATTTTGAGGAGAAATTTTCTCTGATGGAAAGAATGGAGGCCATTGGGATGTTTTTGGCCTTTGCAACACATAAGGATTTCAAGGTTTATCATATGGATGTGAAGTTTGCATTCTTGAATGGTGAGTTGGAAGAAGAGGTATACATTGAACAATTAGAAGGATTTCAGTTATCAGACAATCCTAATATGGTTTGTAGATTGAAGAAGGAACTGTATGGTCTCAAGCAAGCTCCTAGAGCTTGGTATGCAATATCGGATAGGTACTTGTTGTAGTAGGGATTCAATAAAGGTATTGTAGATAGCAATTTTTATTTCAAAGTTGAAGGATAAAAAATCTTAATTGTGGTAGTGTATGTTGATGACACAATATTTAGAGGAAATGAATGCATGTGCAAGAGATTTTCAAAAGAGATGCAAAAAGACTTTGAGATGTCTATGTTTGGGGAGATGGATTTTTTCCTTGGGATACAAATCAATCAGATAGAAAAAGGAATATTCATGTTACAATCAAAATATGTCAAGGAAATGTTGAAGAATTTTGGAATGGAAGGCTCTAAACTGGTATGTAATCCTATGGTTATTGGTTGCAAGTTGATCACGAATGATAAATCTCCTAAGATTGATTAGAGCAAGTACATATCAATGATTGGTGGACTGCTATATCTAACTTCTACTAGATTGGATATCATGCATGGAGTTTTTCTTGTGGCCATATTTCAAGAAGATCCTAGAGAATCACATGTGGTAGTAGTAAAGAGGATATTTAGATATTTGCAAGGCACTTCGACTATGGTCTATGGTATCTAAAGGATACTGATTTATCTTTAAGTGCATATATTGATATAGATTGGGCTAGTTGTGTGGATGATAGATGAAGTACAAGTGGAGGTGCTTTCTTTCTTGGAAGCATATTGGTTTCATGGTTGAGTAAGAAGCAGGACTCAATGTTATTATCTACTAAAGAAGTAGAGTATATTGCAACAACATCTTGCTACACATAGGTGTTGTGGATGAAGTAGGCATTGAAGGATATCATAATTTCATATGATGAACCTATTTCTATCTTGTGTGATAATACAAGTGCTATCAATATATCAAGGAATCCAGTGATGCATTCAAGGACAAAGTATATCTCAATCCGGTATCACTTTCTAAGAGAGAAAGTTGCAAAAAATAAGGTGAAGCTAGAGTATGTGCCTATAAAGGATCAAGTTGTAGATATCTTCATGAAGGCTCTTCCTAAATATTTATTTGAGTATCTTCGACAGAAGTTAGGGGTTATTGCCTCTCCTTTCAACTAGATGCATAAGAGTGTGCATCAATCTGGTGAAGCAATTGAAGATTTATTCTTTTGTTCTGGATTGCTGAAGGCTACCTCTTAGGGGGAGTAGGTAGTAGTATTGTTGGTTGGTGAAGTCAGATGGAGCATATTTTGTGCCCATAAGGGGGAGAGTGCAGAAAATTAAGTATTGCTGGTGTTGCAAGTGGTGTCAAAGTATTGTATGCAGATGTCAAAAATAAAGATTTTATGCATGTGATGTGTGAAAGGTTTAGGTGATTCCCTTTGAATATTTTCAAAGAGGGAGAGAAAAAGAGTTCAATATAGGAAAGAGGATTGGATGATTCTATGGCCCTTTTCCATTGATGTCAAAGGGGGAGAAAGTTGGTTGAAAAACAATAGTGGGGAAGAGAATATGATATAAAGACCACAGAGGGAGAGAGTGTTCAAGAGCAAGAGAATATGAAGTATAAGAGATTCCCCAGTCAGGGGGAGTACTGCTTGTTGCTACTTGTTTTAGAGTTTCTATTGGTTGCTTTTGTTATTGATGGTTTTTCAAAAAACAAGTGTTGCCATCAATGAAAAAGGGGGAGATTGTTGGAAGCTTGAGTTGTTTGCCAGTTGTTTGGGTGTTTTCATTGATGTCAACCCCTTGTATGAAGAGAATGTTGGATTTTTTTTGGTGTTGATGATGTCAACCCCTAACATTGGAGTTGTTGGAAGCCTGGAGTTATTGGTATTGATGTCAGCACAATGCTAGTGTTGTCATTGATGTCTTACTTCAATATAGTTGTAGAAGTTGTGTTTGGAGAGATAGTTGGATGTGCTATAGTTGATGAGAGATGTTGAAGATGCTGTAGATGTGTTGCAAAGATGTTAGTAGTGTTGTTGATGCGGTTGGTTTACTTGGTTTCCAAGTGCTTTTGAGAAATTTGAATAAAAGAGAGTTCAAAGTGATAGAGTGGTGTTCAATGTTCTACTGTACATTTCTTCACGATTGAAGATATTCCTACGTGATTTGGATATGATGATTAGAGGTGTTTAGAGGTTCTATATCCAAATTTTTGTGTTTTGGGTCATTCTATTGTGGAAGATGTGTTTGATAGTATGTTTGTTTGGTGAAATAGGGTGTTTGGGAGAAATGAGATTGCTTTGCATTTATCCACAATGAAGGTTCTTGGCTTGTGGATTTGGGAACATGCTTATATATTCTATATCTACCTTCCCTTGAAGTTTTAGGTGTTCTGGTGTTTCACAAGGTTGTTTGGTGAGTTGAATGTTTGTGCTAGAGTGTCTGGTTGCACAAAATAAAGGTGTTCTTAAGTTTCAGGTGGCTGTAGTAGTAGTGGTGAATATTTTGATGATGTGGAATATTCTAAGATGTTTTGGAATTTTCTTGTGTGGTCCACGAGATGTTTTCGGGTCTAGAGAGGCGTGCTTGTTATTACTTTTTAGTGTTAGTGTAGGTTTGGCTAACCTAGTGTGCTAACACTAATTGTAGAGGATTATTATTGTTTGTGAAAGTGTTGAGAAGTGTGTCAATGTAAATTTAGGTCCTAGTTAAGTTGTGGCATGGTATGCATTCACTTCTTTACACTATGGAAGTGTTTGGTTTCAACCTATTTGATGTTGCACGGTTGAGGTGCATATGTTTCCTTAAGGCCAACCTAATTGCGATTGTTTTAGGTCATGAATGGTATAAATACAAGGCGAGTTGTTGTGTGGATTAAGAAGTATGAGGTGTGTGATGTGAAAGATGTGAATGTGATCAAGTGTGGTGATTTGATTGCGATCCTTAATGCTTATGACTCCCAGATGTAGTGAGCAAAAGGTGTGTATATTTTAGTCATTTGAATGAGTTGTTTGTGCTTTAGTGGAACTATACCTTCGACATAAGAGATATGCATTGTTAGTAGTTCAAATTGGTAGTGAGCCAACCCTTCTTCTATCTTATTTATTCTGGAAAGTGAGTCCTTTAGCAATGAGCCCTTCTTTATTTTGGGTAGTGATCCCTATAGCAACAAGCCTATTTTTTTTTTTTAAAGGTGCAATGCACCCATATTATTAGGGGTAAACACTTTTTTGACCAGAGCTATGAACCGAGTACAAAAAACCACAAGAAACAACCAAACCCGCGAGCACAAAGGCCCAGTGAAGGCACAAGGCCTGCGAGCACTTTGACCCAGCGAGGGTTTGAACCCTGGTGGCTGTCACTACAACCAAGCGACTTGACCATCGAACCACGCCCTTATCGGCAGCAACAAGCCTATTGTATTCAGTGTTGCTATTACTTTATATTGTGAGATAATTCTCACTGTGGTTTTTCCCTTCTTTGGTTTTCCATGTAAATCTGGTGTTCTATTATGCATGGTGTTTTGATGTGTTGCTGTTTTGTTTACTTTCATGCTAAATCTGAATAAGGGTTTAAGGGATAATTAAGATCCAAATGTTAATGAGGGTTTCGATGTTTTATTGTACAACTGATTCACCCCCACTCTCAGTTGTCTTGTGCATCTAACAATATTTATTGTATTTACATCTTCAACTTGCTAAAAATACAAATCAACCTTGATCTAAATACTTCTATAATGACCAAAAATAAGCTATGTTGAGGAACAAGGTGAAACTATTATAATAAAATATTCTACAAGTGTATGCAAATATGAACTATTTTTCTTTAAAAAATGATTACCTTAAGACAATTATTTTATTACATAAAATTGTTAATAAGAATATAATCAACAAACCATATCAACATAGAATTTATGTGGTGTAACTCTTTTGAGAAAAAACTCCACAAAATAAAGAGGAAAAGTATGTATTAATATTTAATAATGAGATACTTCCAATATACTAACACTATCTTCACTCTGAGAAGACTTTGGAAACACCTATGTATGTATAAAACAATCTTATTAAACCACCATCTCATACCCTCAATATATAGGCACGAACAGTAGACAAAACCATAAATGGTTTACAAGAAAAATGGATGCTAGAACCATGGTATGATGCAAAAACCCCATGCTCACCTTGGAGATCATCTTATCAGAATATTAAATTAAAAATGACTTCACATGGACATCACATGGGCACAATCAATTGGCTCCCATAATAGTAAGTGTAACCATAAAGATATTTTATTTTATAGCTTGTGATGGATCACATCTTTAAGTTTAGAGCTCAATTTTGGAGAGTCCAACTCATGTAGGTCCCATCCATCATAATATTTTTTTAATTCTCAATCATACAACCTAGAATTGGGGAAGTGCAATTAGTGAGTCCAAAGTCAATCTTAAAAAACCAATATTATATTCCACCTTCTTCATGAATGCATATGATAACTAGTTCCAAGATTCTTAAGGAATATTAATTATAAATTATTTTTCAGTTACGCCCTAGGCATCCAAGGACATTCCGAGAGTGATGAAAATGTTGGATGTTGTGGTTGTGTTGCTGATATGTGGTTGTCATTGATGCCAACACTATTGGAATTAATGTCTTAGAGGTTGTATATGTCGAGGATATTGAGAAAATTGTAATAAAGTAAGTTGCAGGTTGTTAGTGGTGAAGTGAAGTTCAGTTTGTTGGTGAGCTCAGTACGTTGGTGATCAGAGGTTGTGGATTAAAGGATTTCTTGTTGAGTATATCTAGTTTATCCATGTTAAGTTTTAGAGATCTGCGTGAAGATTTGATCGAGTTATGAGCAATTGTATTCTAACAGTCGTTCTGTTGCTTCAGTTGGTGTTCCTGAATGAAGATGATGTGATTTTAGTAAGTTCAGTTGCTATGGATGGTTATCTAGTGATTCATGATGTTTGTGGATGTTTCTAGATCATTCTCTATCTATGTTGCACACCCACATTGATCGTTGTGCTCACGATTAGAGATTTTCTCTTGCGTGTTCATGTTTTTCATGTTCTTGGCCAACAGGGTGTTGTAGCGTGTTTTGGATATTTGAGGATTAATTTTTGAAGGTGACTTGTGTTTGAGAATTTTATTTTGGGTCTTCACTATGTTGTGGCCAAAATTGGTCGATTCACATTAATATTCTTTATTGTTTTTGGCCGATAGTTTGTATTCATTTTATTATTTTATTGAGGCCGACATGTAGCGATGTAATTTCTTGTTGTAGATATATATGAGCGATTGTTTTATCATTTGAAGGCACGTGTATGAGAAGTGTGCAAATCCTATGTGTGAATAATGTTCAAATCTTTCGAAGGTAGAAGAAGAGTGTGAAGAAGAGTGAGCAGATTTTCTGTGCTTAATCAGAACTGTAATCAGGCATTAGCAAATGCTATTTTTCTCAGTTCAAATCCTGTGGATGTAACCCAAATCTTTCTGTAAGACAATGAGTCTTCCTTTTTGTAATTGAGTAGTGAGATCTAGGTAGTGTGCCTGAATGCATGTGCATTCTCCATTCACATTTATTTATACTTTTAACAAGGTATAATCTTGTGGACTAACCTCCACCACAGTTTTTCCCCTAACAGGGTTTCCACGTAAAAATCTTGGTGTTATGTGTGTTTCTAATGTATGCTTTCATGGTTATTGATCAGATCTGAGAATAAGGTTAATAAGTTGAATAAGTTTAAAATTTTGTGACAACTAATTCACCCCCCCCTCTTAGTTGTCTACCCTTTTGTTTTCAACAATTGGTATCAAAGCAGGTTCCTTGGAAGAAGTTTAACAACTTGAGGTGATCCAGGATGGTGACATACAAGAAGGATAGTCTGAGATTTGATGGAACAAATTATTCTCTGTGGAAGACTCGAATGGAGTGCCATCTAAGATGCATTGCTGAACCCTATTGGAGCATTACAAGCAATAGGTATGTTATTCCTCAGAATGGTCCTATTACTACTGCTGAGATTAGGGACGTTGAGTACAATATCAAGGCTAAGGAATCATTGTTGAGTACTTTGACTAATTTTGAGATGACAAATGTTATGGATCTAAAGACTTCTTATGAGATCTAGAAAAAGTTGGAAACTTTGTATGAAGGTGATGCTAATGTGAATATTGCTAAGTTACAAAGTCTGAAAGGGAAATATGAAATGTTGAGAATGGGTGATGATGAGAACATTACTACTTTCATGTAAAGAGTGAATGAACTCGTGTGTGGTATTAGATGTGCTAGTAGATAGTTGGAAGAATTAGAGATCGTTGCTAAAGTGCTTAGATCCTTGCCTGTTGCATACAAAGTCAAAGCTATTGCTATTGAGGAGCTCCAGACTGTAACAAATGTAACCAGAGACATGTTGATTGGTAAGCTTACTATTTTTGAGTTGAGTGAATTTGGTGATGCTCTTCCTAAGATAGAATTTTCATTCAAGGCTACTAAGTTCGGAAGAGATAAACAAAGATATGATTCAAGAGAAATTTCATCTAGAAAGGTATTCAAGTATGAGGAGGAAATGAAAGAGATTGAAGAAGAGGAGTGAAAGCTAGAGGAGAAGGTAAGTATAAAAACAAATTGGCTATTAAATGTTTTTCTTGCAATAAGATAGGTCATTTTGCATCAAGGTGTCCGGAAAGAGTCACTAAGCCAAGACCTAACAAGCCTAGATTTCAAAGAAAGCGCTATTATGCTATTGATGAAGGTGTGACAGATGATGAATCTGATAAAAGGAATGCAAGTGAAGATGAATGGTTATTTATTGTTATCAAGGAAAATGATCCTACCCCTATTGAATCTGCTAGTTGTACAAATGTGGAGAAAGCTCTAGCGACCAGAGTTGAAGAAAAAGATGAATGGGTGATTGACAGTGGATTATCTCATCACATGACATGTGATAAAAGCAAATTTGTGAGCCTTGAAAAGTATGATGGTGGTGTTGTAAGATTTGGTGATGAAAAAGTAGGTGTAATCTGTGGCAGAGGATGTATTTCTCTTGATGGTAAGAATAATACTAATGATGTTCTATATGTGGAAGGTTTGAAGCATAATCTATTAAGTGTCAGATAGATGTTTGACAAGGGATACAATCTTCAATTCAAGAATGTTAAGTGTAGAATATTGGGGGGTTTTGGAAATGTGATTGCTTCAGGTACAAAAACAAAAGGTAACAACTTTCACCTGAATGCTACTGGTAAAAGTTGTCTGATTGCTCAAGTTGATGAAAGTTGGTTGTGGCATAGGAGAATGTGTCATGTAAACTTTGACAATATTATCAAGATAGGTTCTACTCAGGCAGTGAGAGATCTTCCTAAGTTGGTAAAGCCTACTAATACTATATGCAAGGAATGTTAGTTAGGGAAGCAAACTAGAATTTCATTTTAGAGCAAACAACATTGTTCAAAAAAAGTGTTGGAGCTTGTTCATATTGATTTGTGTGGTCCTTCTAGAGTCAAAATTTTACAAGGAGACATGTACTTCATGTTACTTATTGATGATTACTCTAGATTGATGTGGGTTACTTTCTTAAGGGAGAAATTTGAAGCTCTAGAGAAATTCAAGATTTTTAAGGCTATGGTTGAGACAGAGACAGGTCTGAAGATTAAATGTTTGAGATTAGATAGATGTGGTGAATTCACTTCCCATGAGTTTAATTCTTTTTGTGAAGTGCATGGGATAAAGAGATAATTATCTTCCCTGCGGACCCCTCAACAAAATGGAGTTGTGGAAGGGAAGAACAAGACAGTTCAAGATGCTGATAGGACTATGATGCTGGAAGGAAATGTTCCTCATATCTATTGGAGAGAAGCTGTGAGTATTGCTATTTACATCCTCAATCGGGTACAAGTCAAAGGTGATACTGGTAAGACCCCTTTCGAGCTATGGTTTGGTCATAAGCCTACTGTTAGATATTTCAAAACTTTGGGAGTAAATGCTATATCAGAAGAGATGAAGATATAGGAAAGTTTGATGCTAGGAGTGATGAAGGAATATTTCTTGGTTATTCTACTAAGAGGAAGGCCTATCGGTGCTACAACAAGAGATTGAGGAAAGTAGTTGAAAGTGCAAATGTAAAGGTTGATGAAGACATAGCTAGATCATCTAGAACTTGTGGGTATGATTTAGATGATCAGAATAACAGTTCAGTCACAGGAAAGAAAGTTCAGACTCAAAATCAAGTTAAGATCATTTCGGTGAATCAAGAAAATCAAGAGGAAGGAACTAGTGAAAGTGCAAAAGAGAGATCACAAGAGCCAAAAGTTCAAGAACATCCTAAGACTCCAAGGTATGTAAGACTAAATCATTTAGAAGATCATATTATAGGTGATAAGAACAAAGGTGTTTAGACTAGGAGAAATATTGCAAAAGAATACTGCCTGATTTCAAAGATTGAGCCGAATAGTGTGAATGAAGCATGCAAAGATGAACATTGGGTGCAAGCAATGAAAGAAGAACTACAAGAAATCGAGAAGAATAATACATTGATTCTTGTTCCTAGACCTAAGGAAAAAAATGTAATTGTAACTAAATGGGTCTTTAGAAACAAGTTGAATGAGCAAGGTGAAGTTGTTAGAAACAAAGCAAGACTAGTGTGTAAAGGATATTCTCAGATGGAAGGAATTGAATTTGAAGAAACTTTTGCCCCTATTGCTAGGATTGAAGCTGTGAGACTATTTCTTGCTTATGCTACTTACAAAAACTACAAGGTTTATCAGATGGATGTCAAGTCAACATTTCTAAATGGTGAATTGAAAGAAGAAGTGTATGTTGAGCAACTTGATGGATTTCAATTGACTGATCAAGGAGATATGGTTTGTTAGTTGAAGAAAGCATTGTATGGACTTAAGCAAGCCCACAGAGCATGGTATTCTAGATTGGACAAGTATTTGTTGTTCAGCTTGGATTTAATAAAGGTACTACTGATAGTAATTTGTATTTCAAGATTGATCATGATAAAGATATGATTGTTGAAGTCTTTGTTGATCATATCATTTTTGGAGAAAATGATAGTTTGTGCATGAAATTTGCTAATGAGATGCAAAATGAGTTTGAGATGTCTATGATTGGTGAGATGAAATTATTTTTGGGATTGCAAATTACTTAGTTAGATAAAAGGATCTTCATATCTCAGTCCAAGTATGTGAAATAATTGTTAAAGAATTTTGGTATGGAAGATTCAAATCTAGTTGGTACACCTATAGTGACCGGATGCAAGTTGACACAAGATGATGATTCTCCGAAAGAAAATTAGACTAGATACAAATCGATGATTGGTGGATTGCTTTACTTGACTCAAACTAGACCTGATATCATGAATGTTGTATGCATTATTGCAAGATTTCAAGCTGATCCTAAGGAATCTCATGTAACTGTTGTAAAGAGGATTTTTGGATACTTGAAGGGGATAGTTGATTTTGGCTTGAGGTATCCTAAAGATGATGATCTTACTTTGAGTGCTTTTACTGATGTTGATTGGGCAGGTGATGTGGATGACAAAAAGAGTACTAGTGGTGGTGCATTTTTCTTGGGTAAGAAGCTGATTTCATGGTTAAGTAAGAAGCAAAATGCCATTTCTTTGTCTACTGCAAAGGCATAATACATTGTTGCTGCTAATAATTGTACTCAAGTATTATGGATGAAGCAAATGTTGAAAGATATCAAAGTTGTCTATGATGAGCCCATTGCTATATTCTATGATAACTCAAGTGCAATTAACATCTCTAAGAATCCGATGCTGCATTCAAAGACCAAGTATATATCTATCAAGTTTCACTTTTTGAGAGAGAAGGTGAGTGAAAAGGAAGTTAGATTGGAGTATGTGCCTACTAAGGAATAGATTGTAGATATCTTTACAAAGCCATTGCCTAAGGATACTTTTGAGTATCTCAGAGGGAAGCTAGGGGTGATTACCCCTCCTAATAAGAACTAAGATGTATTGAATTGCATCAATCCGTGCATTTCTTAGTCATATCTTGATCCGGATTGATGTTTTGGTGGTTGCTACTCAAGGGGAGTAGTCAGATGTTCAGATATGTGGTTTAGAGCTTGTGTGGAGAAAAGAGATATTTTTCATTGATGTCAAAGGGGGAGAAGATTCATGTGAAAAACTATGAATTATCTAAGGAGAAGAGTCATGTGGGAAGTAGAGTCATGTAAAAGAATTGAGGAGAAAAGAGTCAAAACCTAAGGGGGAGTAAGTGCTGAAGATAGCTATGTTGATGGTGTTTTTCACATCATGTGTTGTCATCAATTCCAAAGGGGGAGATTGTTGGATGTTGCAGTTGTGTTGCTGATATGTGGTTGCCATTGATGTCAACACTATTGGCATTAATGTCTTAGAGGTTGTATATGTCAAGGATATTGAGAAAATTGTAATAAAGTAAGTTGCAGGTTGTCAGTGGTGAAGTGAAGTTCAGTCTGTTGGTGAGCTTATTACATTGATGATCAGGGATTGTGGATTAAAGGGTTTCTTGTTGAGTATATCTAGTTTATCCACATTAAGTTTCAGAGTTCCGTGTGAAGATTTGATCGAGTTATGAGCAGTTGTATTTTGACAGTCATTTTGTTGCTTCAGTTGGTGTTCCTGAATGAAGATGATGTAATTTTAGTAAGTTCAGTTGTTACGGATGGTTCTCTAGTGATTCATAATTTTTGTGGATGTTTCTAGATCGTGCTCTATCTGTGTTGCACGTATGCATTGATTGTTGTGCTCACGATTAGAGATTTTCTCTTGCGTGTTCATGTTTTTCATGTTCTCGGCTGATAGGGTGTTGTAGTGTGTTGTGAATCTTCGAGGAATAATTTTTGAAGGTGGCTCGTGTTTGAGAATTTTATTTTCGGTCTTCACTATGTTGTGGCCAACATTGGTTGATTCGCATTAATAATCTTTATTGTTTTGGGCAGACAATTTCTATTAATTTTATTATTTTATTGAGGCTGACATGTAGCAATATAATTTCTTGTTGCGGATATATATGAGAAATTTTTTTATCATTTGAAGGCATGTGTATGAGAAGTGTGCAAGTCCTATGTGCGAATAATGTTTAGATCTTTCGAAGGCAGAAGAAGAGTGTGAAGAAGAGTGAGCATATTTTTTGTGCTTAACCAGAACTGTAATCAGGCATTAGCAGCTGCTATTTTTCTTAGTTCAAATCTTGTGGATGTAATCCAAATCTTTCTGTAAGATAGTGAGTCTTCCTTTTTGTAATTGAGCAGTGAGCTCTAGGTAGTGCACTTGAATGCATGTGAATTCCCCATTCACATTTATTTATACTTTTAACAAGGTATAATCTTGTGGACTAACCTCCATCGTGGTTTTTCCCCTAATAGGGTTTCCACATAAAAATCTTGGTGTTATGTGTGTTTCTGATGTATGCTTTGATGGTCATTGATCAAATCTGAGAATAAGGTTAATAAGTTGAATAAGTTTTAAATTCTATGACAAATTATTCACCCCCCCTCTCAGTTGTCTGCCCTTGTGTTGCCCACAAAAAATACATAATATATACATGGAATTTCAAGGTAAATGACACCTTAATCCTAACAATCTCCCACTTAAAATTTACACTACAAATACATCAATAGGAAAAATTAATATAATTAAGTACAAGAGTAAAGGTCCACGACCTTCTTGCACCAAGAGAACTTATTCATGGTCACTAACTTCGTAAGTGAATTCACAACATTATCTAGATAGTGTCAACCTTGTCTAACAAGACCTTACCGTTCTTAACCATTTCTAAAAAAAAAAAAGATTTTTAACATCAACGTTCTTAGTAATAGCATGATATATGGGGTTCCTAAAAAAAAAAATAGCTTTCTAACTATCACATCCCATTCTAATAATCTTACAATAAAAACCAATACATGTACCAATTCTTGATAGCTAAAATATCTATTATGGGAATGCTAGTAGCCATATATTGTGCTTCTATGATGGAAAAATAAAATTTGAGCTTCCTTTTATTCATCCAACCCATTGCACCTTTGAATAGAGAAAAAACATAGCCACTAGTGGACCTTCAACCATCCAAGTTACCTACCCAATCTACATCAACAAATCCTTGTATGTCCAATGACTTGTCCACATCATTACTACCATGATAACACAAATATTAATTATAAGTTCCATGGAACTATCAAAATACCCTACTAACTAAATTCTAATTCTCTCTACTAGGGTTAGACATAAGCATGCTCAAAACTTCCACTACTTGGGAAATATTTGGTCTAGTACAAACCATTGTGTTGATGCCAAAAATTGGCAAGGTAACAACTCTTTGTGGGAAACTTAGTTTATGGGGGACCTATTGCGCTAAACTGAGTGACCTCCGAATTTTTAAAGAAGCTGACTTCTTCTATAATTGGGGTTTGGAAAGGGAAAAGGAAAGAAATATAAAATAAAAGAATCTAACTAAGGCAATGCTCCAAAACTTTAGATAATGGGCACGATAAATCATAGATCTAAGGACTTGCATAGCAGTTTACCATCTCTTAGAGTAATTGAAATCAAGGATAATAGCATGAACAAATCATTCAATGACATAAAATAATAATCACGCCCATTTACTAACAAGAAGAGTCGAAAGACATGATCTGAACCAATAAACTTGCATTCAAATTATAAAAGTACAACAAACAAACCATTCAAACAATACTATCACAGTGTAAAGTTTATCAATAGCAGAAGAAACAAAGAGGCCGAACAATGCCATAGTCTGTGAGTCTTGCGATAGCTTGAACAATACAAAGGCTTGTTCTTTCCAACAATCCTGTAATTCTAAAAGTTGGAAAAATCATATAATACTAAACTTAAAAGTATTGGAACATCTGAAAATCGTGAAAGTCATTGAAATCTGGACCCTTGAACTGAAGCAAAGAGCCATATTTATAGCAAGCCCTCCACCGCTTGGCGAGTAGCAATAGAAAATATTTGGAATTTGAGTAATCATGTTGAGGCAATGATCACTTGTGGCCGTTGTAACAGAAAATATTCAAGACAACATTTGGTCACCCTCCGTTTAGGTGCATCCCCTACGAATGATGACAGTGGTCCAAAAGAGCCTTGTGTAGACAAGTGTTACCTTTTGGGATAGGTGGTTAGAAAATGTGACATCTTGTAGCTTGTAGTTCACCTCATCTCCTGCGTTGAAGAAGTGTGCACTGAGGAGATGCATGGCAACATTTCGCTGCCCGCTATCAATATTTCATTCCTTCGCTGAAAGCTTGCACAGAGAAGACATGTAGCAAAATGTTTATTACAGATCTCAATTGTGGGGCCCACCTAATCCTTTTGTGAATGGGAGCTAAGTGGCACATGAGCGGGCTCTGATGAGGCAACAAAAGGAAAAAGATCGAAGTAGCCCACGGTGACGGCATGTGGGAGCATCTCGGGAGGCTGAAAGAAAAGTGAAGATGAAACGCATTGGGAGTGCGGTGAGCAGACATGTGGCAGAAGCCACAGCGACAACAAAAAAGGGGCTAAGGAAAATGTTAAAAGAATGGGCCGATACTTTGCCAAAAATCAAACCCGAAGGGAGCATGATGAATTTTGAATTCACAGCTTCTGGCGACTATCAGGGGCGTTTCGCTTGAGGAACGTAGAACCCAAAATTTTTCTTTGGTTTGAAGACCAGAGTGCCATCCATTGGCAAAAAAATTAGAGCTTAGAAAGGGATGCTTGCAGGTGCAACTAGTCATCTTCAGATGGTTTCTCTATTTTGTGCAAATTCTCTTGCGCTCTGCCTAGATCAATCGTTTCTTTATGAGACAATGTATCAGGCAAACTGGCCCCTGCTTCACAATGGAAAAGTAGCTGTACAAGAGAATGGATGACCCCTTCAATGTCTGCTATAGTAGGAGGATGGCTAAAACTCTAGAAAGCATTTGGGTCTTGCTCCTTTTCTTCAATTTTCTCTATAATTTGTTCGGCCGTGGCTATTGACCCATCCTCAAAGAATGGAGATGGCAAACCAAACTCACTCAGCCGAGAGAAATTTTTTCGCATGCTATCTATAGTTTGGTTCAAAGTAGCTGTAGTTGCTTTAGTCCACTACAAGGCTGAGTGGCAATGGATGAACCTGTTGGCCATTTGAGCAGCAACATCTCGATCTTCGATTCCTGCCCTAGCTAGGTCATCGTCAGAGACCGAATATAGACTGGTGAGAAAATTCTTTGCTTTCAGAACCTTTTCTGAGATGAAATGCAGGAATTTCTCAATCATCCCATGTGCCTCCTAGCTCAATCTAGTGGCCTTTGAGATGAACCATAGTGTCAACTGCAATGTTAGGTAGAAGGTTTTAACCTTTTCCCAATAAGAAATATATAACTGTTGAGCCAATGGGATGAGGTTTAGCTGCTCAAAGGAGGCTTGGAGAGAGCTCTGCAGAGAAGATATTTCCACATCTTTTGAGCTAATAACTTCTGTTAATTCCACATTCCTTCCTTTCACAGCTTCTAGTTGCTCCCCAAAGCTGCTCATTTCCTTACGCCAATTTTCCTCAGCCCGGGTGTGGTTTGCTAGTGCTGTGTTAAGAGAGGACTTCACTTCCTGAAGTTCTTTTTCTAACTGGGCCTTTCGGACCTCAAAGTCCTTATGGTGCTTGTCTAATTCTTGGTCATATAAAGCGCTCTAAGCTACCAATTCTTCGTTCTTTTGTTGCAGATTTTGCTCTGTCAAGGTCAATTGGGTTTGATACTTTTGATTCCTTTCCCATAGCTCATTGAGCAGTATGGGGTCCACAAACTAAGATTTATTGAGCTTCTCCTGGAGCTTGCTCCAGTTTGACTCCTTTTTCTATAGCTTCTCATACAAGTGCACAACCCCAACTTCTAGTGATTTCTCTTTTGTTTCCAAGAAGCTGACTCATTCTCTCATTAGCTTTAGCTACTCCTCCTTTTCCTTCAATTGACAGCCAGACTTCAGGAAGTCGGTCGTCACTACCTGCTGAGTTTCCTTCATGAGTTCCACCTTATCCTATGGTCGGGCTGCGGTGAGATCAAGTCCCATGGCATACATGTCATAATCACCTGGGAGCATCTCCTCCTATGGTTTGGCAACATTTGGGTACGTGGTGGTGAAATTCAACACCTTTTGCTGTTCATTGTAAACCGTATATACTTTGGACTTTGCCTCCTTATCATCCTTTACTTTTTGCTTCTAGATTCTTAGGGCTCGCATTTGCTTTGTGGCTTCTCCCTAAGATATGAATTTAGATGGTGACTGAACCAGTCTGCCAACAATAGTTGCACCGGGAGGTAGGGCAAAAGGAAATACCCGTGTAGCGGCCCCTTGCATTTTCCTTGGTGGGAGATTGACAGTTTTTGGGGAGAAAAAAGGCACCTACCATGATTCAGTTTGTGAACTGGTGGAAGGGCTCATTAGTTGCGGTGATGGGGTGGTCATAATTGAGTCCGTTTGCTGGGCATGTTGGGTCAGACCTGAGGTAGCAGAGGCAATAGGGGTGCCGATTGCGGCTGGGCTTTCAACAAGGAGATATTGAGCAGTGGAAAATGACATGAAATTCTGCGAAGGCGTTAAGATAGATGGCCCTATTTGGGAAAATTGGGAGAAACCTCTTGGGAACAATGCAACAAGAGTAGGAAAAGCAGGGCTGACGCTTGCAGTACTAGGTGCCGTGGGAATGGAAGAGGACACCAAAGATTGAGAAGTAAGAAAAGCAGAAGCGAAATTTACCTGTTGACTAGACGTTGGCGGTGCTTTGCTTGTTGCCGATTGCTTACTTACTTCGGGCTCTTGGCTTGCTGCTAACACTTGACCTACAATGGCTCCTTGTGATCCTTCACTCGAAATAGCTTCATTTCGTTTCCACTTTGCGGGTGGGGAATCTTTGATCACCACAATTTCTATAGCTTCCAGTTGTTGTTGCTGGGGAAGTCTTGCCATTTTTGAGGCCCAAGTGAGTGTCCGTGAGGATCACGACACGTTCAATCACACATTTGAAGTGACATAGGCAGGTTGCTGTGTAGAATTTCTCTTTTGCTTGGCGGAGGATGCTGACATCTCAGCTTCCTCCTTCGGCTGCTCTTCTTCTTCATTGGGGCCGTTACCACCACTATCGCTTTAGTTGGGAGCAGGATGTTTTTCATCCCACAACCTCTCAAACTCCTTGTCTTCTGTTATGTCCTCATAAGGCACATTAGCCCATTTTATCTCCTGGCGATATATCTAGAAGGCTTTGATATTTTTTTCAATCCATTCTTCCTTATCCTTTAGCTAGTTGCACATAGCCTGCCCCATTTTATAGTTCTCATCATAATCCCCCACTCAAAAATAGAACCTGTGCCATGGTGGCCTGCTATCTTCCGTGGGGATATGAACCAGGTCATTTAATAAATCATCTTTATCTTCTAGTGGGCTGCGTCTCCACTCCTAGTAAGGCCGAGGCTTATGAGTTACCTTGAGGTGATCATATAATAAGTCATTGAATGAGTTGTAATCCCATCTATCACATATCATTACTAACCCCAAATGAGCTAGTTCATCCTGTAGAAGCAGGTGTGTTTGCTTCTTTTTCATGGCCACCATCTTGAAAGTATGTGGATAGGTGAAGAATCCCTTTCTCTTGACCTTTTTGCTAATGCAGAAGGTAATATCAATAATGCATGCCTACTGGAACAATTCCAGAGCCAACACTCGATTAGTCACACATATCAGAAGGTGGAAGGGTTCTTCAATGAAGCCTCGCATTCAGATGAATGTGAAATCCTCTACGAAAAACCAATCACATTTATGAATGAAATTCTGCATGAACTCAGTCTGAGTCAAGGTGAGCCGAATAGCACACTCCTCCCCTAATAAATCTTGCAAAATTGGAGTCAAAAAATGATCTAAAAACGTGAAATAATCAAAAGTAGAAGACAGGAGAGGGGTCCAAACAGAAATTGGCTTCTTCCTTCTCTTTTCGTCAAAGATTGACAACTCCATATGCTCAACAAAGAATCAGGGTTTTGATATGAAAACATATAAGCAAGATAAGAGACAAATCTGAACTTTCATTTAGATGGGTATTTTTTAATTTGCTCTAACATCTTCTTTGAAAGGAATTCCCCAAAATCATACCAAAAATAAGATTTTTGGTAGCGGAATTGGAAAGTTGGGCCCAATTGAAAAGACTGCACCTCTTGGTCAGTGTCCAAAACGAAAAAAATGCCATCATCGAAAAGGCATCTTGTAGGTCTTCCTTGAAAGAGCCGTGCGAAGTCGGAATAACTGGCGGGTTCCCACATTCGGCTGCAATTCTACCAGTTTCTTCATTGAAATAATCTAAAGCCTTGTCCCTGGTGCTCCATATATCATCTCCTTTTTTGGGATTGAATGTCTCCACTGTCATTCCTCTTTGCACAGGTTCTAGAATGCACAACATGTTCCAGATGGCAATCAGACTGATGTTAACTAAAAGATTCTGGCCCTCAGTAGTGTTGGTACTTGGATTGAAATTCCTAATGGCTGCATCTACCAGCTCTAGGAAGTAATGTATAGATGGAACCATATACTGAGGAAACCTATTGAACCATATTTTCTCTGCGGATGACATTGGCTTCTTGGAAACTTTCATGCATGCACAGGAAGATTCTCTCAGTCCTTTGGGTTTTTTGCAATTAAGGGATCATGGACATTATCCCAGTCTTCATGAACTAAGCTCCGGTCTCTGTAGATTTTGGGCTTATCCAATTGCCTTGTGTTTTCCCATCCTGGCTTGTCTGGAATACTCAACATAGCATATGAAATATTTTCAAAGATATTAACTGGCAGTGCTCTTCACAAATCTTTAGCTATTTCTTGCGATGCTATTGGCCTAACCCCCTGGCTCAAAATTTTTGCCATTGTTAATCTGTGGGAAGTTTTCAGCTTAGAATTCCTCTGCAACTTTACTTTGGCTCTTAGCTTTGCTCTTAGAACTTTTTCTTTCTATTTTCAGAAGTGCTCTTAAAAGAAAATTTTAAGAGCCTTAAGACTTTTACATGTAATATTTAGTGATCTTTTCTCAAGGTGGTAGACGAGAACCACCTTTTTCTGCATTTAATGCGCCATGTACCACCGACCCTTTGGCTTGTGGTGAGATGAATTAATTGCCATTTTGATTTGACAAGAATTCATAAATATAATTAACAACTATTTGTACTATGTAGTTTTCTTGGAACTTGAGCCAATGCTTTGCAAAGAGCTTAAGCCTTCGTATGTGCTAGCAATTAATATCTTAAAAAGAATGATTAGGACAAAGATGTGCTCAATATTTGAAAAGATATGAATTTTGCCTTGGGAAACACAACATACCTGGAGGATGACACCTTAGTCCTTGGTCATGCTTAACACCATCAATTGCTGCCACCAGCTTAGGCTAATTAATTAGCCTTCATCAGTTTTGCACACAACAAATCGTACTTAGTAGATGCAAATAGGTGGAAAACTCGAGCAAGCTCAGGCACAACTTTCAAGTTGGTACTTGATTATCATCATGTTTATGGCAAGTGAACTACCATGCCTTTTCTTGATTTTTCTATAAATGGGCCTCTTTGCCGTAGTGAAATCACACTTAGCGATTTGAGCAGAATTGGTGTTAGGCAATTGGCATGGCAGTTTAGCATTTGCAGTGCGTGGCATTCCATAGGCTAGACTTAGGTGCTTTGCAGGGATAGTTCTAAATTATTTGTAGAAGGTCTGATAGGATGAATACGCCAATTAGGCTAGTGTCACACAAGTCCTAGGTTGCCTTTCTAGGGAAGATTTCTACCAGGTGGTTAAAGAGAATGACGAAGAACAAGCATTCACTGTCGATTATAGCCATAAAGTGGATCTTGGTATGGGACTACCGCAAGTACAAGGATAAATATCGAGTCAACACTGATATTTGCTCACACTTTGTTGCTTCCATGCTAGATATAGGAATTCCCAAGCCATTAATTCTTTGCCTGCTGAAGGAAATCTTTCCCAAGAAATACCTGAACGGCCTTAGTGAGGTTGTTGCAAATGTTGCATATGGTGGGGGAATCTCGATTGCAAGTGACCTCTAGAGGTTCATAGAAGAGGATGTTGTTGTGCCATGGCTGCCATTTTTGAGTGGCTTCCACCTCCAGATGCGAGATGAGCACCACTAGAGGGCGACTCAAGCTTTCCATTTCCTATTTCGTATTTACAATGTGGTGTCATTCTTCGACATCGACTGGTACACGGATTTTAGGAACTTGGTGTTTCCTCTGCCTGCCTTTGCCCCGTTGGATGATGCTGTTTCTGATGCACCCATGGATGAGGATACTATGGACACTGCCATTGATGCGTCCATTGGTGCTGCTCGTGCTATGAACTGAAGACCTGTGTCTTTCTCTTTCTTGCTTTCAAAAAAATTATAGTAATTAGTCTCTTTTTGTGTACATGTCTGGAAAGAGCTTTTTCGTAGTATATAATAGAAGTAGAATACATATACTTTTTGGAAGCGTGGCCTTATGAGCTATTTTGAATTGTAAATGTCATAAGTATATATATAATGAAAATATATCATTATAATTATCTCGTTGTCTTCTCCTAGTTCTACAACTGGGTTGTTTTTCTTTTCCAGCATGTATATATGAATCTCGGCTTTGCATGTGGCTGTTTAATTTTTGCTCTATTTAGCAATGAGTTTATTTCTCTCACTTTCCTCAATAATGGTTCACCGCTTCTTTTTGCCACGAACTATAGGATAAAATAAAAAGACCGACCAACCAAAACAAAGGGGAAAGAAGGAACAAACATATTTACATATTTACATGCGTACAAAGAGCAAGCTTAATTAAATAATTTCAAATGGATTCCACTGACCAGAATCCCCAACGCTTCTTCTTCCATAGTCTCTAACTCATATGCGTTGTGCTCCTTGCACTGAATTATCTTAAATGGTCCTTCCCAAAAGGTCGTCAAACTTACCGTGCTGACCCAAATTTGCGGCCCTTTCGTTATATTTTAGCACCAAGTCTCCACACTTTAGCCCTTGGTTGGACATTTTCTTGTCAAACCACCTTTTAACCACTTGTTGGCGGTTAGTCATGGAAGTTAGGGACTTTTCCCTTTTCTCTTGTACCTCTAGCAACTCAACTAACCGCACCTCCATTGCACCGTTCTGCTCCACTTCTAGGGATTTTAGCAATTGCAGCACCATAATCTCCTTAGAGATAGGTAATAAAGCCTCTTTTCCATAAACTAGCTCGTACATTGAAGTCTTAAGGACTTGCTTTGGAGTTATGTGGTTGGCCTAGAGTGCTGTCTGAGGATTTTTGTGCCACTCTCTTTGATATTCTGATCCAATTCTTTTGAGAAGTCAGACCAGATTCTTGTTTGTTGATTCGGCTAGGCCATTCCCCTGCAGGTAGTAATTTGATGATTTTTTAAGGAATATTCCATGCATAAGTGCAAATTGATTTACCTTGGAGCCCAGGAAAGCTTTAGCATTATCGTAGATGATAGTTTTGGGTGGGTCAAATCTTGTCACTAATCTCTGCCTCTATCGCATTCTTGAGTGGCATAGCCTCGGTCCATCTGGTGAAATAATCTGTAGCCATTAAGATCCATTTATGCCCTATACTAGAAGCTGGGTTAATCATTCCGATGAAGTATAAACCCCATTGCGTGAATGGCTCATTGACCACTATCGGATTGAGGGGCATTGTGAAATTCTTTCTTCTTCCGGCAAAGAACTGACACTCTTTGCAAGTTTTGACCAGGGAGTGGGAATCATGGAATAGCGTTAGCCAAAAGTACCTTGTGCACATGATTTCGATGGCGGTAGTCTTTACGGAGAAATGTCCACCTGCGGGACTGCTGTGATAAGTGTCGAGGATCCTCTTTGCTTGTTCTATGGTAACACATTGCAAGAGGATGCCACTGAAATTTCTTTTGAACAAGATTCCTTCAATGAGTGCGAATTCGTTGTTTTGCAGCTGGTAAAATATTTTCTTCTGAGAAGGAAGGCCCAACAAGTACTTTCCTATATGCATAAAGCTTATTTGTCTGCCATCTAACAACCTTCAGATTCTAGCCCGTTTGATAGGACTAGCTCCGACTGTTCCTCTTAGTGGGTCATTTCTTCCTCATGCGCAAGATACTTGCACAGTTCTCTTCCCTGAATGGTCTTGGTAGGCTTGCCTCAATGTCATACTCGAGGATCTTGGTGATCCAATTAGCTCTTTTCTCGATGATTTCTCCTTCCATGATGTATTTGTGCACACTAGAATGTGCAACATAGACAATCACCTTATTGTAGGAGATTAGGTGTCAGAACTTCTTGAGCCCCTTAACTATGGAAAATGCTTGTCTTTCTACAAAGTTGTAGTTTGTTTCATATTCCTTCTGGGTCTAGGAGTGAAATGCTATTGGATTCTCTCCCTTGCCCTCATCATCTTTCTGAGTTAAGACAATAGAAATGCTTGATTTTCTACTGAATACATACATTATAAAGTCCTTTGAGAGGTCTAGATTGACCAAAAGGAGTGGAAGAGATAGGATCCTTGACCTTCTCGAAGGCTTGTCTAGCTTCTTTTGTCCTTTTGAATATTTGATCCTCTTTTAGCATCAGGGTAATTGGTCTGATTATTCTTGCAAAATCAGAAATAAATTTGCTAACAAAATTTACCTTCCATAAGAAGGATTGAATTCCCCTTTTGTTGACCGGAAGAGGAAGCTCTTTGATTTCTTTCACTTGTTCTGGATCGATTGAAATTCCTTCTTTGGGCTCTACGTGCCCCAATAGCTTGCCTTGTGGTACTTTGAAGACACATTTTTTTGGGTCCAGGGATATCCCGAACTCCTGGAATTTCTGAAAAACCATCTCAAGATGATCAAAATGATCATCCTTAGATTTGGAGAATACTATTAGATCATCCAAATAAATTAAGATAATCTTATTGATTAATTCACTAAAAGCAATATCCATTGCTTGCTGGAAGGTAGCTCCTGCATTGGAGAGGATAAACGACATTTTGGCGTATGCAAACGTTCCCCACTTGGTAGTGAACATTGTCTTATGTTGATCCTCCTCTTTGACCTGGATATGATTGTAACCAGAGAAACCATCTAGTAGGGAAAACATTTATGATCCTTCCAATGTTTGTAGGATTGACTCCATCGAAGGTAGTGGGTAATGATCTTTTATGGATGCTTTGTTTAAGTCTCAAAAGTCCACATACAGGCGAATATCTCCATTTTTCTTTTGGACTGGAACCAAATTGGATACCCACGTACTATGCTTGATTTAAAAGAAAATCTATGACTAGATAAGCTTTGTTAATTCTTGTGCCATTAGTGCTTCAATCTTGGGGTTGACTGGTCTTTGTTTTTGGAAAATCAACTTTGCACCCTCCACTAACTCTATCGTGTGCTGAATGACATCAGGATCATATCCCTTGAGGTCATCATATGACCAGGCCACCACTCCATATTTATCACAGAAGTTGATAAGCCTTTCTTTATCATGATGCAGGACATCCTTCCTGAATTTGAGCTTTCTTCCATCTCTGACTTGTAGGTCTGCATAGTTGCTTTTATCCACTACAAACTTCCTCTTGTCATTTCTTGCATCATCACAATCGAAAAGGTTTTCGAGCGTGACCAAACCTTTTGGAAGCTTGTTGGATTTTAACTAGATGATTTTCCCTTCATAAGCTTCAACAATCTTTGGTTGAAGTTGGTCAGAAAATTCGTTCGAATGCTAGATGAACGAGGCAATGTGTTCATCATTATCAAATACTTTCTAGCTTTGGTCATTATCTGGAATCTTCGGTCAAACTATCACTTGTCTGGAATCTTCGGTCAAACTATCACTTGTATAGAGTGTTTGTTGTAAATAAGATCAAAGACAAGATCAAATTGAGATCCGATTGATGCCATGTGATCAGCTTCTGTATTTTGTTCTCGAGGCACTGTCTGAATGTTGAAGGCTTGAAAATTCTCAATCAGGTCCCAAAGTTAGTGTCTGTAAGATCACATGCAGACATTTTTGGCCACAAAAAGTCCTCAAACTTGATTGAATACTAGTTCAGAATCTCTGAACACCATCAATTGTTTAATTTGCATCCATTCCCCAAGGATGATACCTTGCACCAATCCTTCGTATTTAGCTTCATTGTTCGAGCAAACGAACTGGAAGCAGAAATACCTCAACATCTTTTCATTTTGTGGGGACATCAAACATATCCTAGCTCCTGCACCATTCTTGCATCTTGCTCTGTCGAAGTGCAACGCCCATTGCTCAAAGGCTTGATCGCATTCAAATTCTTTGACAATCTTAGGGAGCACTTGACCTTCATCGTAGATGACATAGGTGCCTAGCCCGGTTCAAGAGAGCATCCTTTTGATTTTCTTGATCTCTAGTCACTTCGTTATCTTCTAGTAGCTCGACACAATACACCTCTTGCTTGGTGATAGAGGTATGCATGTCTTCAAAATTTATCATGGCTTCATCAGCTACATGCTCCGAATGTAAAGCTTCAGATTCTATTTTCATCTTTGCACCATTCTTACTTCTAAGGATCAAATGTGACCAATCCAGGGATAGGTATCCACCCACTTTTGAAGCAAATTCTCAAGATAGAAAAAGGCTAAACATGGGGGGAACATCTATGATCATATTGTCTTGCGGTATGATGATACTAGGGAAAGCAAATAGTGTCAAGGGGAGTGCTTTGATGACACCTACGGTTTCAACTCTATTTCCATCAAGTTGCATCACTCCTCTTTTTAAGGGTTCATAGCTGAGTCCTAAAGCTTCAACTATTTGTTTAGGCATAACTATGGTGCTAGCACTAGAAACAATCACAACATTATGTAATAATTTCTCCCCTATAATAAGAATTAAGAAGAAGGGTTGGGGCTTCGACTTATCTCTAACTTCAATAGGGGATTCTACTGTGCTGTTCATAAGAACTTTGGAAAGAGATGGTTGGTCAACAAACTTTGCTTTGGGAAATTTCTCCATCGGCATCGTTCTTTCGTCTTCCCAGAGAGCCTTCTATAGTAGCGTCTTCTACTCCAGGATAGCTAGAATATCCCACAAAGACACATTAGCGGATGATTTCTTCAATTTTTCCACCACATTGAAAGATGGGGGATTCAGAGGTTTCTGTTCCTTTTCTCTTGTTATAATAATTTCCTTAGCTAATATTGCTGCGGAGCTGTGGAGGTACTAGGAGCCTGGTCAGAAGCACTTTTAGGTTGTAGACTGGCTAGTTGTGGGACAATTGGTTCGCTCGTGAATCTCCTCTTTGAGAAAGTGTTGTAGTTGGATTGTACTTGTGGTGTTTTCGATGTAGATGCATCATTGGAAAACATCGCTTCTTCCTCTTCCATCCATGAGAAGAGTGCGTGGTTGGGAGCGATGTCCGCTTCTTACTCCAGTGACATCGCTTGCATTTGCACAGTGAGCACTGCGTTGTCCATTTACAAAGAAGAATACGCATAGCTTCCGGGATCTAATGTTGTGGCTTCACCGTGTTGCTCTGCCACCTTTTGCTACAAGTTACCTCATGGGAAATTTTAGGGAATATGTGAATCACCACAAGGGAAGCACCAAGGGTTGGTGTCATCTGCTAAGTTGTTTTGTTCTGCAGTTGACTCTCTGCTCAAACTTAAATTAGTGCTCTGTAGCGGAGTGGGTACCAGTACCATTTGATTTTTTGTTTGCGCTTGTAGATTCGTGTGAGTGCCTCCTTGGAACTGGTTTTGTTAGTAAGAGGACCTTCCACCTTGATAATTTTGGTAGACAAGTTTTGGAGGTACGACCTGGTTGCACTTAATAACGGTTATCTCATTGACAATAGTCTGCAAAATTTCTTTGAATTCGCTCATTTCCTCCTTTGAAGAGTTGGATGTAGAGGCAATACTTTGTGACACACTTGGGTACTTGTACATGGATTGAGGAGGAGCTGGTGTGCTGGTGGAAGGCATCTCCTGAGTAGGACTCGACATTTCAAGGAATATCGACATGATGGGCCGAGGCAACAACTTTCCAACATCTATCAAATTATTTTTTGCTTTAACGACAATGCTGTATGCATCTGGCAGAGTGGTTCCGCTGAGAGACTGGATCATCATGGAAATGTCGGGGTTGATAGAATTTAGGTAGAATATGAATGCCAACTCAGGAGGCAGGCGAATAGCAACCTGGATCCTTTTCCAGTTTGTGTGGAACCGAGCATTGAATTCTATCATAGCCTCTTGGGGGGCTCACTTTATAGCTGACAACTGATACTATAGCGATGATCGGTCTCCCTCATTCGAAAACCTCTGGTAGAAAGGATCCCCAAGCTCATCCCAGGTTCTGATAGTATTTTCCTGCAATATGTGGTACCAATCTAGGACCTTGCTGATGCAGAGTCAAGGTGAAGAATAATCAAAACAATGCCAATGTCAATCCAAAACAATGAACTCTTCCTAGGAACACCTTCAATCTACCAAGCATCAACTCACCCTCAAGGTTTCTTATTCCTCCAATCTGCAAAACAACTAAAAATCTCCACCAAGACCCTGAAAAAGTCTCTCAACATACCTTTGATGACAATTGAGCCATTTAAATTCAATCTCAAAGTTAGATTCAACACAACCTTCAAAACTCACCTTTTAACACTAGCACTCCTTGTAGTACAGGGAAACCAATTTTTCAGTCTTTTGTACAAATCCTTCCAAAACACTTGAGAAATAAAACATGGAATCAAGGACCCTTTTCAGGTTTATTTAACATATTAGAAAACCAAGCACACTTCCTTTGGACTGACTGCCTCAAAAATGGACTTTTCACTATTTTAGGCCTCCAATTAGGCCACTTTTCCAAAGGGTCTACCCCTAGATCTTCACACCAAAATTCCAAACCCGAAAAAAATATTTAATTGAGTCTCAACAGAAAATATTTTCCAGGTCTTAGGACCTTATATGCTTAAATAAACCTCCAATGTTAAAAACCCCCAATTTGCTCACAAATACCTAGAGTTTTCTACGTTCCACAACTCCAAGGCCTTCCAGGCCTCACAAAAGCATAAAAAAAGTTTAACAGGGTCTACACAAGCATAATAAACATTCATTAGGGCTTTAGCCTCATTAGTTTTGAAAAACACTATTTTGGTTCCTCCTTTTCATGTCAAAAACTCACTTCTTCAGCCTAGGGTAACATCACCCAGCCCCATAAACACCTTCCCACTATTAAATGAAACATGTAAACTTAAGAACATGTTACAGGCCTTTTCTCTGAAACACAGGTCATCATAGTAGGAGGAAAGGCTCCATCTCTAAATAAAAGTGAAACTCATACCCTGCTGGTCTGTACAGGCAGTCACAAGATTTTTGTTTAAAACTTCCTCTAGATTCAACAAGAGACCCTCAAAACTATCAAAGATGTATATAAAAAATTTCTAACACATTATGGCACAAGTCTTAGATCATAACAAAAGTTGTTCGGCTGGGACAAGCCTGGAAATGCTAAAAAAATAGAGTTTTAACAGAAAAATATTTTATTTAATGCTTGGAAACTTCAATATAGTCCTCCAACAACCTTTTTTCGACCTCATGGAGGATTTTTAAACATAACTCCACCATTTCCAATGGCCAACTGCTTCCTCAGCCAAATTTTAAAATACTAATGACCATTAGAGGCCATATTACACTTATTACATATCTTTGGTAACAATATTTTGATTCTTGTTTGCACCTTTTTACTATTTGACTCTACTAGTCATTTGAAACATTTGTGATGGTCTTTTTAGACCTTATTAAAACAAATAGACTCAAGACATCCAAAAATTCACCTTATTACATATTGTCCTATCACATTTGGAAATAAGGTTGTAGGTGCCCCTGCACCACTTGCCTCTGAAAGAGGCGACAAACAACCTTAACACCACATTTTGGGCTGTAACCCCATGCACTAAGCATACATCTGCAACATCTTGCAAATGTTCAGATGGTGTCCTTGAGCCATCTCCGGTGAATTTAGGTATAGCTTTTAGGGCGGAAATCAAGATAGTGGCCCAGACGACAGGTGCTACTGGTGCGACAAGAGGGCTTCCGACATCCCATGCCACATAATTTCTATTAGCAACAAGCAACATAGTTAGCGGAAAGGGAGGAGGAAGCATAATGGTTACTAGTTGATTTGCGGGTTGTACTGTCCCTAATGGTGGTACTAATAAACCAAGATTATTCGCTATTTGGGACCTAGTAATAGGTCGATGGCTCATACACCCTTCTGAAAATTTGATTCATTGAGCTCGGTCCCATCAGGCGTGCCAAGGAAAAGAAAAAACTGTTGATGCCAAAAATTGGCAAGGTAACATCCCTTTGTGAGAAACTTAGTTTATGGGGGACCTATTGCACTAAACTGAGTGACCTCCAGATTTTTAAAGAAGCCGACTTCTTCTATAACTGGGGTTTGAAAAGGGAAAAGGAAACAAATATAAAATAAAAGAATCTAACTAAGGTGATGCACCAAAAATTTAGATAATGGGCACAATAAATCATAGATCTAAGGGCCTGCATAGTAGTTTACCATCTCTTAGAGTAACTAAAATCAAGGATAATAGCATGAACAAATCATTCAATGACATAAAATAATAATCATGCCCATTTACTGACAAGAAGAGTCAAAAGACATGATTTGAACTAGCAAACTTGCATTCAAATTATAGAAGTAAATAGAGAGGCCAAATAATGGCACAGTCTATGAGTCTTGTGATAGCTTGAACAATACAAAGGCCTGGTATTTCCAACAATCCTGTAATTCTAAAAGTTGGAAAAAGCATTTAATACTAAAAAGTATTGGAACCTATGAAAATTGTGAAAGTCACTGAAATCCGAACCCCTGAATTGAAGCAAAGAGTCGTATTTATAGCAAGCCCTCCACTGCTTGGCGAGTAGCAATCGAAAAGATTCAGAATCTGAGTAATCATGTCGAGGCAATGATCACTTGCGGCCGTTGTAACATAAAAGATTCGAGACACAACATTTGGTTGCCCTCCGTTCAGGTGCATCCCTTGCGAATGATGGGAATGGTCCAAAAGAGCCTTGTGTAGACAAGTGTTTCCCTTTGGGATAGGTGGTTAGAGAATGTGACATATCGTAGCTTGTAGTTTGCCTCATCTCCTGCGTTGAAGAAGTGTGCGTTGAGGAGATGCGTGGCGGCATTTCGCTGCCTGCGGTCAATATTTAATTCCTTTGCTAAAAGCTTGCATAGAGAAGACACGTAGCAAAATGTTTACTATAGGTGTCGATTGTGGGGCCCGCCTAATCCTTTTGTGAATGGGAGCTAAGTGGCACATGAGTAGGGTCCGATGAGGGAGAAAAATGAAAAAGATCAAAGTAGCTCGCGGTGACGGCACATGGGAGCATCTCGGGAGGCCAAAATAAAAGCGAAGAGGAAATGCATTCAAAGTGCGGTGAGCAAACATGTGGCAGAAGCCGCAGCGACAACCAAAAAGGGGCCAAGGAAAATGCTAAATGCATGGGCCGACACTTTTCCAAAAATCAAACCTGAAGGGAGCATGATGAATTTTGAATTCACACATTGCATACATAAAAGTAGAAAAAAATAGCATGAGGAATGTTAGACATCCCATAAAAATCATCATTATATTTATCACACATGTCTAAATTAAGCTTAGTAAAAAAAGAAATGGAATTCTTAGTAGTTTATAGTCGTGCATATTAAATCATCACAAAATGGTATCCATGCATACTTACCCTAACTCAACCAAATATTTATGTGTACCTAGTCTATACTAATCTTCATTCAAAGAATATATTTGGTAGACCCCAAGTTCTTCATTTAAAATATGCCTTAAATATATGTTTTGAGCTCCCTAATTATTACCTTGTTGGTATCAATTAACAATATATCATTTAATACAAGATATTGATTTAATTCGATCATCAATAATCTTAACATAAATATAATGCTCTTCCTCATTCCTAAAAAAACTCAAAATCATTGCAAATGAATCAAACCTATAGTACCACATCTTGGGTAACTATTTTAGACCATACAATGACTATTTCAACTTACAAAACAAATGTTCATTTTCAAAATAAAACCATCAATTTGTTGCATATAAATCTCCTCCTTAACATCCCCTTGCAATAAATTATTTTTAACATCTATTTGCTCAATCTCAAAATTGTAAGGAAGCTAAGGTAGTGAAACAACTTTCTACTCTAATCTTGAGAGGAGGCTTATGCAAAAAAAAATCATATCTAAAAAATTATAAAAAATTAAACAAAAATAAACAAAAATAATATTCATACCACAACATAGTGATTTATGTGGGGAAAACCCTTTCAGGAGAAAAACCCTACACTCCAAAAGTCACCCAATATGTTATTCATAAATCAACAAGATTACAAATACTTAAAAAGCAAGATTTCTCATAGGAATATTATCAACCAAAGATCCAGAGGTAACTCAATAGCTATAAGACTCTAACACACAACCTCCATCTCACACAAATAATATATAGGAGATACAATACATGAATCTATCAAACAATATTACACAACCATGAGCTAAAACCACCTAAAAGTGACACCCATCCTTATCTCCAATAACAGATGCTGATGATTTTTCTAAAAACACGCCACCACATGTAACTCCCCCATTACAACTCATTTATGTTTTCAACATATTTTTACATCTCCCATTTCAAGAGACCCAACTTTTGAAGGCCATAACTCTTGATCCGAGTGTTTGATTGATGAACCATTTGAACCATCAAAAATTATGTGAAGCACTCTATCAAGCTATAACCTGCTACGTTAGTTATTGTTGAACATCCGAAATACTGAGAGGGAAGGGGTGAATCAATATTCCTCTAAAAATATTAAAACCTTTAAATAGCTATCCACATAACATAATTAAAATTTCCAAACAAAAACAATCTAACACAACACCACATAACACTGATATTTTTATGTAGAAACCCAAGATGGGAAAAACCACGAAGAGGGTTCAATCTCAAGTATTAAGTAACCGGTTACAAAATACAGGGTGGCGCATTGCTGAGTTGGCTCATTGCCGGGTTGGCTCACTGTCGGTGGGCTCACTTCCCTAGATACAAAAACTAGCTATTACAGTTGAGAGATGACTTACAGCCAGAGTATATATTACAAAATTGAACTAATATAATTGCATCTGCAAATGCATGAATACAGTTCTCGTTGAAGCATAAAGATCTTCAAAACTCTGTGCTATACTAATATAGCATATATCTCAGTTCACACTATACATCAACTGATCACTATCACATATCGTATCATATCACTTCATAACATTTTTGTTTATGCTGCTTCATATATATATACCATATCTGCACATCCACTTAGTTAGCTTGCATCAAAGATAGAGTCGTGTGAACACACTACACAAAATTTTGGAGATGTCAACATAGATGCAAAAAGATATCCCACACTATACTGAATAGGGTCGGACCAAAAACTTATGCCGGTAACACCGCTGCCAGAACAAAGGATAAGCCAGAGGTAAGAATACCAGACTGATCAATGACATCAATGAAAAATATCAAGAATCTCCCCCTTTGTCATTGATGGCAAACAAAATTCTTGAATGCCAAAACTTCAAAAGATAAATTCTAGAACTCCCCCTATGATGGTTGTCTCTATTTCTCAAAATATTTTCTATTTCTTTATGTTTTCTTCCCCTTTTGACATCAATGAACAAGGGGTGTAGAGAAGATTTTTAGGATGCCCTAGATGTGCCATCGGAGAAAGATTGCTTGATTTTCTGAAGATGGGTGACCCACTTACCTTTATTATTATTCCATTGTAAAATTGCCTCGGTTAGAAGCTGTACATGATCTTGAATGGAAGCAAGAAGAGATTATTCATCTTCAATTGAGCAAGGATAAAAGAGGGTAGCCAGTTGTGCCTTTAGGAGGGCATGATTCATCAAAGAAATACTGTCTGCACACATCTTCCAGAGATTTCCTAAGGACAAAATGATATTGTCCCTTTGCTATTGCAGTTCAAAGTACCTTTTGTGCAGTTCCTCAATTGAGGATCTCCCAGAACCGAACAAGTCTTCAAACAACTTGAAAGAATGGTGTGCTTGCCAGATCGTTGACTCATTTGAGTCAAGCTCTTTTCTAATAGAGGTTGTGGCATCCAACCACTGCAAGCTATACAAATACAAAGAGTTGCCTTTGTTGCAAGTATGAATATGAATGGTGGTGTTGTCATTGATGTCAACATAGTACAGGATGTTACAGATTGTGCATATATAGTTGAGATGTTGTGAGTACATGGAGCTATCTTTATGGTGTTGTAGGTGTGCTAATTTGATGGGTTACCAAGTGATTTTGAGAAAATTAATAAATAGAGAAGTCAAAGTTGTGTATGTTCAGAATGTGCTCTGGTTTGTGCTCCGCATTTCTTTTGTGTTGATCCTATGCTTGTGTGGATATGAAGTGTTGCTTATGGGAATCTGTTGGTGATATCTCATAGTTTGTAGTTGTTGGTTTGTTGAAGAGTGAAAGTTGTGTTCACCGGTGTGTGAACTGGTTGGTAGAGTTATTTGTTTGTGGACTAGGAGAAATGTTTCTACTTTGCAGTCCTCTGCTGGTTTGTTTAAGGTCTTGTTGATATGGTAGAAGGCTTGTTAAGGTGCTGTCTGTGTTTTAGAAAAAATTGTTCATGGTTTGGTGCTCCAGAAGGAAAGTTCCAGAGTTACTGTGTATGTCTATTTAGTTTGGATGGACTGATGAAAGGTGTTCTGAGTATGAATTTTTTTGTAGCTGATGTGGATGAATCTAACAATTTCCAAGATGTGTTCCAGTATGTGGTGAAGTGTGTTACATCATCCACATGTTATCTTCTTGTTGGGAAGTGTGTTCTTCAAAGTTTATTTGTGTTTTCATTAGGTTTGTCCGAATTGGTGTCTACACTTCATATGATGGATAAGTATCAATTGAGGAAGCATGTGATTGATCTGAGATGTTTCTTTTGGTCTTGGTTAAATGTTTGTTTGGTTCACTTCCATTCCTTTCCATCGCAAGAATGTTGAGTTTCTAACCTAATTTGAATTTATGAAATGAAGCATGTGTAGCCAACCTTGGAGAAAGTTTCTAAGGTTGAAGAGGGTATAAATACAAGTCGAGATGTTGCAAATGAAAAAAATCAAGTATGGCACAAGTGTGAGAAGCAGAGTGTGTGAAAGTGAATTGAGGTAGTAGTACTTTAATGTGTTAGATTCCTAAAAGCAGTGCGCTGACTGTATCTACAATTCTTCTGATCAAGGTTGCAGATGTGTGTAATCTATTGTGGTGGATATTTTTTTTATCTTTTGTATCTGTAGGCAGTGAGCCTCCTTGTTGGACAATGAGTCCTTTCTGTAGGCAGTGAGCCTCTTGTATTCGGTTTTTTCTATTACTTTATATTGTGAGTTAATCCTCACCGTGGTTTTTCCCTCATAGGGTTTTCCATGTAAATATGGTGTTTCCTATGTTGATATTGCTTTCTATTATTTTCATTTCATGTTCATACTTAATAACAAAATTAAGTGGATAAGAAATTGATAAGTGTTTGAAGATTTGAGTTTGTGTTTAGTGATAACTGATTCACCCCCCCTCTTAGTTTTATTGCACCTTTCAATAATTGGTATAAGAGATTTTGGTTCCTTGGAAGTGAGCATAACCACTTGAGGTAGATCTGATGACACATAAATTGGCAATCACTATGTTTGATGGATCTAACTACAGTGACTAGAAAGTGCAAATGAGAGGTTACATAATCTCTCTTGGTTACAAGACCTGGAAGGCTGTTGAGACGAAGTATGTTGCACCGACAAGTGGTCCTACTACTACAGATGAGGTTTTTGCTTATGAGGAGAATGAAAAAGCGAGGTATGCGATCTACAATGCTTTATCTTAGACTGAGCGAACAAAATTTATTTCTTTGGGAATTGCTTATGAAGTTTGGAAAAATTTGGAAGATCTCTATGAAGGAAATGATAGAGTGAAATTGTCCAAAAGCTAACAGCCAAGCATAGATATGAGAATCTGAAAATGGATGAAGGTGAAAATATTGCAAGCTATTTCTAGAGGGTTGATCTTGCAACAAATGAAGTTAGGAATCAAGGGGGTACTCTAGCAGATGAAGATAAAATAGAGAAGATTCTAATGACCTTACCAGAGGGTTATAGTGATAAGGTCTTAGTCATTGAAGAAGTATATGATCCTAAGAAGTTTGCTAAAGAACAACTATTTGGCACCTTGACCACATTTGAGATGAGGAAGTTTGGAAAGGAAAAGGAGAAGACAAAATCAACCTTTAAAGCTACAAAGACAAAAGATGATCTGGATAGTGATGATTCAGATGAGCTAGAAGAAAAATTTACAAGGAAGTTGAAGAAAGGTACTGTAAGTACAAAGGCAATGTACCTTTTAAATGTTTCAGTTATGGAAATATTGGTCATTATGCTTCAAGATGTCCAAATAGAGCTGCACATAAGAAGAACATGGATCATAAAGACATGAAGGATAAGAAGTACAAGAAGTTGTATTATGTTAAAGAAGATGTTGGAATATTTGATGATGAATTTCATTTTGAGGGTGATTATAGTCACAATTCTTGTTTCTAGCCTTAGAGAATAAATCTGTGTCTGCTAACTCTAGAAGATGTGCAAGGGAAAGTGGTCCAGAGAGAAAGAAGGATGAGATGGAAGTAATCTAGTTACTGCTTTTCATACTAGATAGGATGAAGACTATTGGGTGATTGACAGTGGCTGCTCTAATCACATGACTGGAGATAAAAGTAAGTTCACTGAACTTGAAAATTATGATGGTGAATTAGTCATGTTTGCAGATGATTCTAGAGCTAAGATCGTTGGGAAAGGAACAATTAGTTTTGATGGAATACACAACATTGATGATGTCTATTATGTTAAGGGATTAAGGCATAATATTTTGAGTGTTGTACAAATGTGCAACAAAGGTTTCAAGCTTGTGTTTCAAGATAATAATTGTGAGATTAGAAAAGGGTCCAAAACTATGGTTGCTGCAGGAAGGAGAACATATGGAAACATCTACCAGCTTAAGGGTGTTGATGGTCAGTGCCTTGTATCTCAAGTTAATGAAAGTTGGATATGTCACCAGAGGATGAGACATGTAAACTTTGATAATTTGGTCAAGATTAGCTCAAGAGAGGTTGTCCAAGATTTGCCTAAAATCACAAAGCCTACTAATACTATTTGCAGAAGTTGTCAATTGGGGAAACAAACAAGATGTAGTTTTAAAGGAAAAGAGCAATCAGCTACAAAATGTTGGAATTAATTCATATAGACCTCTGTGGTCCTACAAGAATAGGAAGTATAAATGGTGGTAGGTATTTCATGCTCCTTATTGATGATTTTTCTAGAATGACATGGGTTGATTTTCTTAGGGAGAAGACTTAGGCTCTAGATATGTTTAAAGTGTTCAAGGAAAGGGTAGACAATGAAGTGAACCTGAGAATCAAGTGTTTAAGATCTGATAGAGGTGGAGAATTCACTTCTAGTGAGTTGAATGCATTTTGTGAAGAGCATGGAATAAAGAGACATGCTTTTGCTCCTAGAACTCCACAACATAATGGAGTTGTTGAGAGAAAGAACTGGACTGTTTAGGAAGTTGCAATAACCACGATGAAAGAAGTAAATATACCTGATGTACACTGGAGAGACGCAATACAAACTGCTATTTATTTTCTTCATAGATTTTAGATTAGAGGTAACAACACAAAGAATCCTTATGAGCTATGGACTGGTAAGATTCCTACTATGAAGTACTTTAAGATGTTTGGAAGAAGATATTACCTTAAAAGAGATGATGAGAATCTTGGGAAGTTTGATGCAAGATGTGATGAAGGGATTTTCCTTGGATACTAAACTAGCAACAAAGCATATAGATGCTTTAATAAAAGATTGAGGAAGATTGTTGAGAGTGCTAATGTGAAGGTTGATGAGGATATGCACATACCTGTTGAAATAAGTGAAGTTAAACCAGATGATCCTATCTGTGGAAAAATACCATAAGAGAATAAGGAGGAAGAAGAAGAAGAAAAAATTGAAGAAGAAGAAGAAACTCCAGAACCTACTGCTAAGACTCCTAAGTATATACAGAGAAATCATCCCGAAGAACAAATAATTGGAGATAAGATTGAAGGTGTGAAGACAAGAAGCAAGGTAGAAATTGAGGTAAATTTGTGTTTAATTTCAAAGATAGAACCTAATTCTATAAATGAAGCATGAGAAGGTAAGAATTGGGTAAGAGCTATGAAAGATGAATTGCAGCAAATAGAGAAGAATCAAACATGGGAACTGGTTCCTAGACTTGTGAACAAAAATGTAATTGGTTGAAAGTGGGTGTTCAGGAATAAGTTGAATGAGAGTGGTGAAGTTGTGTGAAACAAAGCAAGACTTGTATGCAAGGGTTATTCACAAGTTGAAGGAATTGAATTTGAGGAGACATTTGCCTCGCTGGCAAGAATGGAGGCTATTCAGATGTTTTTGGCATTTTCTTCCCACAAGGATTTCAAAGTATATGAGATGGATGTCAAGTCTGCATTCCTGAATGGTGAACTAAAAGAAGTGAACATGGAACAACCAGAAGGCTTTCAGTTATCAGATAAACCAGATATGGTTTGCAAGTTGAAAAATGCATTGTATGGACTAAAACAAGCTCCCAGAGCATGGTATGCAAGATTGGACAAATATCTGACACAACAAAATTTTAATAAGGGCTCCATAGACAACAATATTTATTTCAAGGTGGAATGAAACAAAATGTTGATAGTGGTAGTGTATGTTGATGATATCATCTTTGGAGGAAATGAAGGTATGTGTAAGAGGTTTTCATAGGAGTTGCAAAAAGAATTTGAAATGTCTATGATTGGTGAGTTAAATTTCTTCATTGGGCTTCAAGTGAATCAAATTGATAAGGAGATATTCATTTCACAATCGAAATATGTCAAAGAGTTGTTGAAGAAGTTTGGAATGGATGACTCCAAATTGGTTAGTACTCCTATGGTGACCAGATGCAAGCCGAGTAAAAATGATGAATTTGCTAAAGCTGATCAGAGACAATATGGATCTATGATTGGTGGACTGTTGTATCTTACTGCTACTAGACTGGATATCATGCATGTAGTATGTTTAGTTGCCATATTTCAAGCAGAACCGAAAGAAGCACATGTTACAACTGTGAAGAAGATATTTATATATCTTAAAGGCACTTTGAATTATGGCTTGTGGTATCCTAAGGATACTGAATTTACCTTGAGTGCTTTCATTGATGCAAATTGGGCTGGTTGTGTGGATGACCGAAAGAGTACTAGTGGAGGTGCATTCTTTCTTGGCGAATATTGGTTTCATGGCTTAGCAAGAAATATGATTTAGTTTTTCTACCCACTACTGAAGCTAAGTATATTACAACAACATCTTACTACACATAGGTGTTATAGATGAAGCAAACTTTGAAGGATATAGGGGTGATATTTGATAAGCCTATACCTATCTTCTGTGATAATACAAGTGCTATAAATATTTCAAAGAATCCAATAATGCATTCAAGAACAAAACACATATTTATCAGATATCATTTCTTGAGAGAAAAGGTGTTGGAGAATGAAGTCAGGTTGGAGTATGTGCCTACAAAAGATCAAATTGCAAATATCTTTACTAAGGCCCTTTCAAAGGATACTTTTGAGTATCTTAGGGAGAAGTTGGGGGTCATTGGCCCTCCTTCTTCGAACTAGGTGCACATGGAGGTGCATCAGTCCAGTGAATCTATAGATTCTTCATTTATCTGGAATGATGAATGGGTTTACTTCGTACGGGGAGTAGAGAGTTTTCATTGTCGCAGTATGAGTTGTATGGGTGCACTCCTAAGGGGGAGTGACCAGAGCTTTTTTGGTCTTTTCAATTGATGTCAAAGGGGGAGAGAGAGTCATGTGAAAAATAGTAAAAGAGGAACATAAGGTCTTTGCCAGGAATATTGAGAGTGCAGGATGTCTAATCTAAAAATAAAAGAAAGTGATGGAATGAAATGGATGTTGTCTTTGATGGTTTTTCACATCATGTGTTTCCATCAATGACAAAGGGGGGGATTGTTTCAAGTATGAATATGAATGGTGGTGTTGTCATTAATGTTGTCATTGATGTCAACACAATACAAGATTTTGCAAATTGTGCATGTATAGTTGAGATGTTGTGAGTACATGGAGCTATCTTTATGGTGTTGCAGGTGTGCTGATTTGATGGGTTACCAAATGCTTTTGAGAAAATTAATAAATAGAGAAGTCAAAGTTGTGTATGTTCAAAATGTGCTCTAGTTTGTGCTCCACATTTATTTTGTGCTGATCCTATGCTTTTGTGGATCTAAAGTGTTGCTTATGGGCATCTGTTAGTGATATCTCCTGGCTTGTAGTTGTTGGTTTGTTGAAGAGTGAAAGTGGTGTTCACTGGTGTGTGAACCAGTTGGCATAGTTGTTTCTCTATGGACTGGGAGAAATGTTTCTACTCCACAGTCCTCTATTGTTTTGTTTCAAGTCTTGTGGATCTGGTAGAAGGCTTGTTAAGGTGGTGTCTGTGTTCTGGAAAAAGTGTTCGTGGTTTGGTGCTCCGGAAGGCGAGTTCCAAATTTACTGTATATGTCTATTCAGTCCAAATGGACTGATGAAAGGTGTTCTGAGTATGAATTTTGTTGCAGCTGATACAAATGAATCTAAAGGTTTCCAAGATGTGTTTCGATGTGTGGTGAAGCGTGTTATGCCATCTGTATGTTATATTCTTGTTGGGAAGCATGTTCATCAAAGTTTATTTGTGTTTTCATTAGGTTTGGCCAACCTGGTGTCTACACTTCATACGATGGATAAGTATCAAATGAGGAAGCATGTGATTGATCTGAGATGTTGCAAAAACCTTCATATGAAATTCACTTTACCAAAGAAAGAGTGTACCCTATTCCACTTGTTAGAAGAGACAAGTTTCTGATAGCCTCAACCTGGCTTGGGTCAATTCGAGTTCCCTCCTTGGAGACGATGTGGCCAAGCAACTTGCCTTCCATCACTGCAAAGATGGAATTTTTAGGATTCAATGATATCTTATGGTATCTGCATCTCTCAAAGACTTTTCCTAGATGTGAAAAATGATCTCCTCGTATCTTTGAGAAAATAGTGAGGTCGTCTAGATAGACAACTATTACCTTATTCCTCGAGTCTCCAAATGCCAAATCCATGGCTCTTTGAAATGTAGCACCGACGTTGATGAGGCCGAAGGGCATTCTTTCATATGAAAATGTTCCCCATGGGGTTGTGAATGCAATCTTATACTAATCTTCTTTAGCCACTGCAATCTGATTGTAAAAAATAAAAATCCATCCAGTAAGGACAACATCTTTGAACCGGTAACCGTCTGCAAGGTATGTTCCATGATTGGTAGAGGATAATTATCCTTGAGAGAGGATTGATTCAAGTTCCTAAAATCTACACAAATTTTGATTTCTCCATTCTTCTTTCATACATGAACTATATTAGACACCCAAGTGGAGTGATGAATTGAAAAGATGATCTTCACATCCACCATCTTCTGGATTTCTGCGTAGATGGTATCTTGAATTCGTGGATTGTAGTGTCTTTTTTTTTTCCTGAAGGGATTTGCTTCAGGTTTAAGAGGAATTGTATGAGACAATTCTCTTGGTGTGAAAAATTTCAAATCTTCATATGACTAGGTGAAGACATCTTGGTATTGCTTGAATAGAGAGACAAACCTCTCACTTTCCTCTATAGTGCAGCATGTACCCAAATTAACAAGCCGAGGCTTGTCATCTATACAAATATTTACTTGATGATATTCAACAGAGGTTCTTTCTCTAAAGTTCTTCTGATCTTGAATGTATTGGTCATGTCTATCAAAAATATTCTCCAAGGAAACCAAGCCCTTGGGAATTTTATTTCCTTTCAACTGGATAATGCTAGTATCTGGTTCTTCTAAATTTCCTTTAGCTTCAACAACCTTTGGCATATCAGATACTTTTGTTACTGATTCCTTGTCAGAAAATGAATTTCCCTTGAAGAACAATTCTTCGAAATTAGCTCCCATAACAAGAAACTCCTTAATGTTATCATCGTCATAAAAGACTTTCTAGTCATCACAATTGTTAGGTACAACTGGCCTGTATATTAGCTCCATAGCAAATGCATTTGACGAAAGTCAGAATGTGGCATGAAAAGTGAAGCTAAAACCGCAAGGGCATCTACTTTACTATTATCTAGACATGGAATGTACTTGATATCAAATGCTTCAAACCAATCTATTGCATTCCACACCCTATTTCTGTAATGTCGAAGACAATCTTCTTTTACTTTGAACTGGTCTCTGACTTGCTTCACAACTAGTTCCACATCACCTTCAACTATGAGATATTTAATACCCATATCCTTTGCATTTCTGAGACCTAGTAGAAGTGCCTCATATTCCATCACGTTGTTTGTACATTCAAATTACAAGCGGTATGCAAATGGATACAACCATCCTTTAGGAGAAATTATTACTACTCCCGCACCCGAACCAATAGTAGAACAACTGCCATCAAACTGCATAGTCCACAACTTAAAATCATTTGCTGCTTATTTGCGGAAAACGCAACCTCTTGACTTGCCTTAGTTATCTCTGGCAACATAGCATAAGTACCAAGTCCTGTTTCTTGATATAGAACTTGAGCTTGAGGATCTTGAGAATGCATGACTGTAAATCGAGACTTGGGCTCTGGTTCTAGCTTGAAAGTACCATTATTTAGTGGAATATTCATAGAAGACCAATCCTTTTGAATCTCTACACCGAGGTCCTTGCAGAAGCTTCTGCTCAACAACATCCCGTAGCTAGTTGGAATGTCAGCTACCAAGATGGTCATCATTATCTTTTTCTCAATACAGGCCGCCAACCTCACTCTAGCATCTTTTAACTATCTAACTAATGACATTGACTTGGACTCTAGTGAGTAACATTTGTCTTTTGTCTTGGTGCATGAAAATCCTAATGCATTCATCACTTGTAGAGGCATGATGTTGTCTGAGGCTCCTGAATTAATGATACAGTTGCTTAGTTTGTAACGCCATATATACAAAGAGATATAAAAGGGCTTTGGCTTGTCTTCTACCAGAACGGATGATCCGAGCAATGTGGGTTGCTTGACAGGTCCCTTCTTCACAAATTTAAGAAGCCGGTCCACCTATTCTAGGTGGTCTTGAAGATATTCTAACTGAAAAATCTACAATTTTTTCTTCATCAAGGAATCAACAATATCAAATTTTTTTGAAGATGAGTCTTGAGCAATCACTTTAACATTCTCCTGAGAAGGCTTGGGATTAGAAGTAGAAGCTACTTCTTTTCCTTTTCCTTTTCCTTTTCCTTTTCCTTTTCCTTTTCCTTTTCCTTTTCCTTTTCCTTTTCCTTTTTTCTTTTCTTTTCTTTCTTTTCTTTTCTTTCTTTTCTTTCTTTCTTTTCTTTTTCTTTTTCTTTTTGTGTCTTCAGTCTCTCTTCTTCTTCTTCTTTCTGTGCTTTTAGGTGTTGATCTTGTGTAAACATAGGTGTTGTGAATTTTTTTAGGATTTACTGCAAGAGAGTATTGATGGGGGTCTTCTTCTTCTTCAATATTGGGTTCACTTTCAAAATATCCCATTGTGGAGTCGCCATCGAAGTTGTCCGATTATGGTAAGACAACGTTCAAACTTGGATTATGTACGAAACTTGGACTTGGTTCAGTTTCAACAAAGCCCATGATCTGATTCATTATGATGTTTTTAGGACACGTGGATCTAGTATGTTCATTAGTATCATGAAAAGAGCAAAACATAATATTTTGTGTATTATCAATCACTTGCCTTGGTGGAGCTAGCCCTCGTGGCCTATAATTGTTGTAAAGTTGAAAGTTTTTTCTCCTCGACTGCATGGCTATTGAGGTTGATATGGTTGATGTGCTTGATATTGTTGCGGTGCAAGCAAGGCAAGTGGTGTAGGCTGGACAGGAGGTGCTGGCTGGATAGGCAATTGCCTCTTGAGAATAGTCATTTCATTGGAAACTTTTTAAAGCAGTGGGTCTACAAAAATTTGAACCAAAGGCCTGATAACATCTCCCTTGATCTTTATAGAAGTGATCATGTTGTCTTCAATTTATATAGCACCTTGTGCATTCTCCAGTTTTGTCTCATTAGCCGATTTGAGGAAAAAGGCTATTTCGGATGGAAGAGAGTTGACAAAACTACTCAATAGGATCTCAAGCGATGGATTGAGTGTATACGAAAGATGAGTGACTAGGCGATTAAACCTTGCCATGAACTCCCTCATTGGCTCGTTATCTTACTTCTTTGAATTTGAAAGTTGAGCTTGAATTTGAAAGCTGAGTGAACAACTGGTGGCTATCTTCTGTTGGCTTGAATCTTGCTAGAATTTTTTTAGTCATAGTATCCCATTTGGTTATGCAACCTAGCTCCAGGTGGCTGAACCATTTAGCGGCAACTCCCACAAGAGTCCCAACAAAGAGACGTACAACAATGTCTTCATGAGCCACATGCAAAACGATGCAAGCCGTTGAAAATGCTGAAAGATGATCATCAGGATGTTGAGTTCCATCACCTTGGAACCCTGGAAAGTGCTTTCTTGACCCCTTAGGCAATTCATGATTCACTGCCAAGGCCAAAGGTCTGATTTTATCACCCCAAGGCAGCGGGGGTCCTCTTCTCTGATTGCGATTGTTATTGTTATCACCCATCACTTCTGGTTGGACTATAGGTTCTTGTTTGACTTCAAATTCTTCTTTTTTGACTTCAGGTACGATGTTGAATTCAGGAACTACGTTGGACGAATCTCCAACTTCTGTAGGGCATGTTTGTGGAAGGAAAGGATTTGTTGAATCAACGTCTCCTTGAAAGAGAGGATTTGTTCTCCTCCTTGTATAAACTTTGCAAGCCAGGATTGATTAAACCCATGCAGCAGGTGGCAAGACAGGCCTTCCGACTGCAATATCAGATTTCTCTTCCTCTTTGTCTAGAATGGTAGCAGTGTTTCTCCACTGAACAGGGGTTTCTTTCTTCTCAAATATGAAACTCCTTAGGCTGCTGATGATGTCTAATTGCTCTCCTTGAATTATCTGGAAATTCTGCTGCATAACTATAGGTGTAAGATCAGGCTGTTGAATTGGAGTAGTAGGATGCTAGATAGTCATTCCTATGACATAAAGTGTAAGATTTCTTTAAATTTTTATTCCTCGTGCCCCACAGTGGGCACCAAAAAATTGTTGCTGTTTTAATTCGCACCTCTGGAATGCAAATCAGAAATGGAAAGCTATGAAGAGATAAATTGCTCTTCAAATTAGGAGGGGAAGCTCCCTCTTTGCTGATGTTGTTTAATAAAGTAAATTAAAACTAATTTTCCTATCTTTCTGGTTCAGCTAAGAGCACAAGGTTATAAAACTCAAGCACCAGAGCTGAGGTTTTCTGTTTTAGAATTTCAACTACGACTAGCCTACTCTAATGACATTTCTAACTTCTTAAGTAAATGCAAAGCAAAAGAGTTAGAAATGCATAAGGAAGGATTCTCTAAAAAAATAATTAAATAAACTCTTTTTCAACACATATCTACTTACTTTCAATGCAAGCATAAATTAAGATCATATAAGCATAACACAATAAACATAAATTTGAGACATTATATTAGGGAAAAGTAGGCACAAGAATTTACTTCTCAAATCTTAGGAACAAGATTACACAAGACACATGCATTGAACAAGAACTTGTAGCTAAAAGAGACTTGCAAACTTGTTCTTACACAAAGTGAACAACAACTAAACAACAACTTGCAGGCAAAATAGGCTTAGCAATTTGTTATCACAAGCACAGTTGAGAAAATAATGGGCAAGGCTGCCCTTATTTATACACAAGTAGTGGAGTAGGGAACCCTCAAATATCCTTGCTTTTACAACTAAGGCTTGCCAACATGAAAAGCTTTATTTCTAAAACTAAACTAGATAAACATCTATCCACCTAAGAAAGAATGAAAATAAGAAATTCGAACTATTACAACTTGTTTTCTTTCTCTTCTTCAAAGAGTGGATAAGAATTGAGACAAGAATAAAGAGAAAGCTGAAAGAAAGCTTCTAAATGATTGCTACTTTAAATCTCGATCACATTTTCCAAAAAGCTTATTTGTTTCTTGATTTTAAGTGGAGAGTGTTGCTGAAAATAGAGTGCTGATTTGCCTTGAAAAAACAATTTCTCCAAAAAAAAATAGGACCTAGGTTTTGTAGAAAATCACGTTCCAGAGATACCCATATGCTTAGAAATTGAAAAAGTTAAATCCATCCTAAAAAAGTAGCCAAAAATTAGTTTCTAGAAGAGGGACAAATTTCCCAATGTTCAAGAGGATGAAAAAGCGAAGAGACCCATGTGATCAGAAACGGGAAAAGCTAAGTGACTATTTGAAAAAGCAACGCCCTAGAAGTTTGAAGCCTAAAAAGCATTCCTCTTTGCTCACTAATCTCGAAATCACGAAGAACATCGAAAAATCATGTCGTTTGGGTCTTCAAATCTTCATTGAAAGAAAAGAGAAAATCTTCTTGCTTTAGACGCTAACCTGCAAAAATGAATAATGAAAGACAAAAGCTCTCTTAAATAAGTTGAGGTTTGAGAAAATATTCTTTCTTTTTGTTTTAAAACTTCTCGAAGCCAATCCTGAGTAGGTGCATCAAACTTGGACACTTTCTGATGTTAAAAGATAAAACCTAGAAAAATTGACTAAGGCATTGAGCCTTGGGTACCAATCTCCTCCTGGGGCGCTTTTCCTCTCTAGACTCAGCCAAATTTTCAACATTTTCAACTTTTTCTTGATTTTTAACCTCAATTTGATCTTTGATTCTAGGAAGCTAAGTGAATCCCATGATTTGGTAGTATGATCCATCACAGAGCCTGAGTGAATTTGATGAAGTTTACTTAGAGGCAACTTTTGATAAAAACATGATCTTGACCCTTAAAATCATGGGCGCCTATCTCCTCCTGGGGTGCCCATCATTACCAGTGTTATCCATTTCTTCACATTTTTCATTTCTTCATGTTTTCTTGATCTTCAAATAGATTCTCGATTCGGGGAGCTAGATTGACTTGATTGACTGATTGTCAGATTTGCTGAATAATTTGATGAATTTTGAGGAGGGTCTTCTAGAGATGATCTCTTCTGAAAACTGATTTCAGGGCCTCAAAAGTCTTGGTGCCTATCTCCTCTTGGGGTGCCCATGGCTTCCAGACTTAAGTCTTTTTCTTGGATTTTCAATTTTTACACTTGCTTTATGATCTTCTGATGATTTTGCAATTTTGGATGATTCAGGAGTCTGAAAAACTACTAGCTGGGCTCATTGGATAGCCTAATGAGGAAGCATTTTCGACCAATCAAAATCAGTTTGAACCCTAACAACCAAACTTTCTATTTTTTAGAAAAATTTTCTAGCATTCATTTCAAAAGAAACCTAGAAAAACCCATAAAAGTTTCTATTTTTAGAAAGTTTCTAAAAATAGCAATTTTCCTAAAATTTAGGGCCAAAAAACTAAGATTTGGGTTGTGTAGACTTGGTCACTCTAAGCAAACCCAGATCATCAGATTTTGAAAATTTCAAGTTTTTTTGCCTTATGCAAGACATGCAAACACCAATTTTGACCTTTTTTGATAGTTTTGACAAGACTTTTACTCATTTCTTCAAAATGCCTAAGTGTAGCAAAAATTTTAATTTGGGGTACAACACGACCTAATTTGAATTAATGAAATGAAGCATGTGTAGCTGACCTTGGAGAAAGTCTCTAAGGTTGAAGAGGGTATAAATGCAAGTCGATATGTTGCAAATGAAAAAATCAAGTATGCCACAAGTGTGAGAAGCAGTGTGTGAAAGTGAATTGAGGTAGCAGTACTTTAATGTGTTAGATTCCTGAAAGTAGTGAGTTGAGGATGTCTACAATTCTTCTGATCAAGGTTGTGGATTTGTGTAATCTATTGTGGTGGATCTTTTTGTTATCTTTTGTATCTATAGGCAGTGAGGCTCCTTGTTGGACAATGAATCCTTTCTATAGGCAATGAGCCCTTGGCAGTGAGACTCTTGTATTCAGTTTTTGCTATTAATTTATATTGTGAGTTAATAAATATCGTGGTTTTTTCCTCATAGGGTTTTCCATGTAAATCTAGTGTTTCCTATGTTGATATTGCTTTATGTTATTTGCATTTCATGTTCATACTTAATAACAAAATTAAGTGTATAAGAAATTGATAAGTGTTTGAAGATTTGAGTTTGTGTTTGGTGAAAAATGATTCACCCCCCTCTTAGTTGTCTTGTGCCTTTCAACAACCTTCCTTGAGAATGTATTGACCTTGCTTGATTAGCTGATGAAGATTGGAGAAGGCATTTGTACATTGATCTTTTAATTCTTGCAAGAGCTTATTCCTTTCAGCTTCCTTTTCCCTATGGAGTTTTTCATTCATATAGGTAGAGAAGTCCTTCATAGCTTTATTGAGTCTTCTGAATTTATCTATATTGCTTTTGGACTAATCTATATTAAATTTTGGAATAATACTTTGGAGAGTAGCAATAGCCTCCTTGATCAAATTATCTCTTTCTTCTAATTCCTTAAGCATGTCAATTTTGGCCAAGGCCTGAATGGATTTAGCAACTTGAAATTTATGAAAAGGATTAATCTTCTCAATGTCAAGAATTATCTTGGAAGAGTTGATAAGCTGGATCATAAGTGGTGGAGCAAGTAAACTCTTCAAAGCATCACTGGAACTAGAGATGTCAGCAATTTCTTCTCTTTTCTCAGATGTCCTTGCTACCAGTTCTTCACCTTTTTATTGCTTTGCGTTTTCTTCTTGCCTTTTGGTATTAAATTCCTCTACAGTTATCTCTTCTCCTTTTCTTCCAATTTCCTCTACTTCCTTTTCAATTCTATCTTCTTCTCTTTCAACTTCTTTTTCCTGTTCTTCATTCGCATTCATTGGAGCAGAATCTTTATTTGGAGAATGAGTGTGTTCAATTTACAAAGGATTCACATCAAGATTGTATACTTCTGCATTAGTGTATTCTGGTACAATATTTGCAATGTTTTCAATATCCAATACCTCTTGAGAGCATGCAGGGGCAACAAATGATGGAGTAGAGCCATCACTGATCAACATCCCAAGATTTCTTGCCATGTCTGTAAGCTTGACAATGACACCTGCTTTCAATTTATCTGCAACTTCTTTGTTCTCCATAAGGGTATGTTCCCTTTTCTTTGTTCTCAACCCTAACTGTCTGAGTTCCTTAAAACTTGCTAAGTCTTCCTCTTTTATGAGCTTAGAAACAATAGAAATAGCTTCATTAACAATGTCTTTATCTATTTGCCTAACATTTGCTAGGATTTTATTTAGACCAACCCAAAGACTATCAGGAATATCCTCTTTGAAATTATCTATGTTTCCATCTAATCTTTAACAGTATAGAAAAATGCTTGTGTTATGTTTTCTTTTCCTTTGGAAGTAGAAAATTTGTACAAATCACCAACCTCTTTAGCTTTTCCATCCACAAGTAGTTCAAATAAAGTATCTACATTAGGAGGATCACGAGTTACATTTTAAGATTTCTTCTCCCAGACCTTAATTTGGTACTTATTTGGGTCTGATTCTATTTCAAATTCTTCAACAATAAGAATAGCCTCAGTGGCTTTCACTTCTTTCACCTTCTTGCTTGATGTAGGCGGAGAAAGACCTTTTTTCCTCTTACCGGATGGACTCTCCATTTCTCCTGAGGGTTCAACTGCTTTTGCGGAGGTACCAGATAAGCTACAGGTGGTACTATGAGTAATTCTTCTAAGTGCTATAAGACCTTCCTCTGACATACCTCCTTCTTCCTTAATTGCTTTCAGAGTCCTTTGTACTTTCTTATTGATTTCCTTTGAGATCCACTCTTTCCAGATTTCTTTGAACTTTTCTTTTGCTATGCCAAACCTCTTCTGAGAGGTGTCTACTAGATTGTAACATAAATTTTGCAAGACATTCTACATATTCTTCTAACACTTCATACCCCAATTTGAGTATCCACTAAGTTCTCAGTACAACAACTTCCATTACACATTTGTCAAATGTGATTATGAATGTGATATCATCCTTATATTTGGTGACTAGATTTAGGAATTCTATCCTGGTTGTGAATCTTATACTGTAATAAAGATAAAAATGAAGTAAATTCCATTTTATGTGTAGTAGTATCAACATACCTCCTCATTCACTCAACAATTTGGTGAGCAACTAGTTTCTCAGATGACCACACTGCTAAACCAAGACTAGGAATTTCATGCATGAGGTAGAATAGTAAATAGAGTGCAAGGGTTCCATACTGGAATGTGACTTTCTTCTTGCTTCATTTGCACTGATTTTGAGTCTCTAGAAATTTCTCTCTGATGAGCTCACATAAGTAGTAGTCCACTCCATTTACCACCATATCATATGCAGTGTAGATAGTAGTAGCTGAGATGGAGTTATCTCTGTTGGTGTAGTAGATTTTTATTCCAATAACCTGGGTAGCATATCTCATAGCTACATTTGTAACTGTATGAATTTCCAAAGATCTACCGTCAAAAATGACCTGAGTTAGGTTTTCAACTTCCTTGTTTTTGACTGCCTTTGGTACCAGAAGAATTCCAGTGTGATTCAACCCAGTAGCAACCTTCATTACTTCTTTGCTGATCAAATGAGCTTCATCTAACCACATGAATGTGTCATGAAACTTGCTCATAGCCATTCATACCCATTCATTATCAAAACAAAAACACAGGAAATCATTCTAGACATGCAACTTCTTTTCCATCAGAACCTTGTATTCAGGTTTGACATTGAAATAATCACCAGTGAGCTCATTTTCCACACATTAACTACTCTCCTATGATTAAACTCTTTGAGCTTCAAATGTATGTAAGCCCTAACATCTTATGAAGGAATGAATCCACGCAGGATTTTTGATAAACAACCAACCATATCATTTTCAATTGATCTATCTTGATACTTCTTGAATTCAGGATGAGGCTAAGATGCCACATTGACCAAAGAGGGAGTAGCCATAACTGTAACCATAGAGAAATAGCAAGACTTGAGAAAAATACCTCTTGTAGATGCATAAACCCTAGGACACAAGTCGACTTCTTTCTTCTCCTTAGCTCCTTGTAACTCTTTTGCTTCAGTGATCAAAATGACTTGTTAATTTTTCTTTTATGCTAACTTCATAATAAATGCACCTTTTTGCATTAAATGTATTGTACTCCATTTACGATTCCTTTTTCATTGAACGAATGTGACTTTATCGAATGTCCGCAAGTTGCTTGTCCACCATTTTTCTTTCTCTCTTGGGCAACAACCAGAGAGTGGCTAATTATTGGAGCAGATGTCTGCACTGAAGATGGATTCATTATCTTATTTGTTTCTCCATATCTTCACCATTTCAACCTTAACTTCTTCCTTATCAATTTTCTTCATTGGTTCGGTTGGCCTGACTGCATCAATTTTGCAGAATCTTGCAGTGTGTCCAATTTTATTGCAATTATAACACTTGTTGATTTTCTTCTCTTGCCTTGACCTGCACTAGTTAGCCTTATGTCCATATGCATAACATGTATAACAATAACCACTGAAATATTTTTTTCTATTTGGTTTCCTACATTGATTAGCATTGTGACCATAACTATTACAATTATAACATCTACCAGAGTAAGATCTAGCTTTTTGATTCATATTATTCCTACAATTTAATGCTTTATGACCTAATTTATTACAATTAAAACAATGACCATTAAAAGAAAAGGGTTTCCTACTTACCTATTGCTTTTTTAGAGACTTACCTTTGTCTTCTTTACCAGATTCAGTTTTAGCTTCTTTTACCGGTTCAAGTTCCTTTTGTTCATCAGATTTACTATGTGAGCATTTGCCAATTTCACAGCCTAAGCCTTTCTTGTTTGTCGGTGATCTTTGGGATGCTAATATTTCATCAAGCTTTTCTAAACTTGTTTTGTATTTGATCTCTTGATTCTTTGATTCTTCTAGATCTGATTTGAGAGATACAACTTCTTTTCTAAGTTCTTGCATTCATCAAATTTGTCCTTGATTACATTATTTAGATGTTCCTTGGTCTTTTCATCTTCTTCACTCTTAGCTTTCAAGTCAAGGATAGTACTATTTTCTAACTTGAGTTCATTACTAACCTCCTTATGCCTTAGCTTGAATTTCTAGATCTAATCTTTCAGTTTATGGATGCAATCATTTGCCACTTGAATATTTTCTGAGAGTTCCTTATTTTCATGTTCAATAGTTTCAAGATTTTCAAGGACGAACATGAATTATTTCTAAACCATGGTAGATCTAGGTATTATATGTTCAACCTTCTAGATCTCCTATGAGCTGTTAGACTCTTCTAAAGGATCTAGCTCTGATACCAATTTTTGAACATCCAAAATACTGAGAGGGGAGGGGTGAATCAATATTCCTCTAAAAATATTAAAACCTTTAAATAGCTGTCCACATAACATAATTAAAATTTCCAAACAAAAACAATCTAACACAACACCACATACCACCGAGATTTTTACGTGAAAAACCAAGATGGTAAAAACCACAGAGAGGGTTAAATCTCAAGTATTAAGTAACCGGTTACATAACATAGGGTGGCTCACTACCGGGGTAGCTCACTGTCGGGTTGGATCACTGCTAGGTTTGCTCAATGGCAGCAGGATCACTGCCCTAGATACAAAAACCAACTATTATAGCCGAGAGATAGCTTACAACCAGAGTATATATTACAAAATTGAATTGCTATAATTGCATCTGCAAATGCATGAATACAATTCTCGCTAAAGCACAAAGATCTTCAAAAATATACACTATACTACTATAGCACATATATCAATTCACACTATAAATCCACTAATCGCTATCACATATCATATCATATCACTTCATAACATTTTTGTTTATGTCGCTTCATATATATATATACCGGATTTGTACATCCACTTAGTGGGCTTGCATCAGAGATAGAGTCGGGTGAACAGGCTACACAAGATGTTGGAGATGGTGGCATATATACAAAAATATATCCCATGCTATACCAAATTGAGCTAGACCAAAAAATTATGCCAGTAACACCGCTGCCAGAACAAAGGATAAGTTGGAGGTAAGAATACTGGACCGATCAATGACATCAATGAAAAATATCAATAGTTATGACCACTTTTATTCCCAAAAAATGCCTCTAAGGCCTTCAAAATTGAATTTGAAACTTTGAAAAATGAAAACTTTAATATCTTCAAATCCAAACATCATCTTGTGATGAAACTTTACGAGAATGCTTATTTAGCCAATACAAAGCTTTGGGGAAAATCTACATCAATCTATTCTCAAATGTAAACTTACTATAAATAGTAACCTCACGTAATTGTAAGGTTGAGACATCATTTTCCTAACATTCTACCACTTATCAAACACCTTGCAAGAGAAAAGGGAGTATCAACACTATAATTTAATTGTTGGGGGTCATGAGGTCCATAGAGTCCAAACACCATATAAACTTCTCTATGCTCACAAGCTTGGTTAAAGAATCTATAACATTCATCAAAGTCATTACCTTAACTAGCTTCACCCTTCCATCCTCAACCATATCTCTAAAGAAATGATACTGCACATCAACATGCTTGGTTCTAGCATGAAATGTTAGGTTTTTAGCTAGGCATGAAATGGATTTTTTACAAGAATGAGTAGCTTCCATATACTCAACTTTAGTAGTGGACAACACAACCACAACCCGTCGCTTACTCATCCAATTGATTGCTCCACCAAATAAAGTAAACACATAAGAATTGGTGGATCTTTTGCTATCAACATCACTTGCCCAATCTAAATACACAAAACCATGAATATTAAGGCAATTCCCATCTCCCACCATATTATTATGATTACACAAGGAATACTCTGAGGTACCCCATAAATATTTGAAGACTCTTTTAACTACATCCTAATGAATTCTACTGGGATTATACGTACATTTGGAAAGAACTCCCATTGCTTGGGTAATGTCTGGTCTAATGCATATCATAGTATACATCAAACTTCCAAATGCACTCTAGTAAGGCACTTTGGTCATGTATTCCATCCAATGGGGATGTTGGATAATCCAAAGTAGATAATTTTTTCCAACTATAAAAGGAACACACAATGGTCTATAATCTTGCATGTTAAACATTTGGAATACTAAATTGCAAAGGAACACACAATGGTCTATAATCTTGCATGTTAAACCTTTGGAATACTAAATTGAAATACTTACTCCAACCAAGCTATAGCTTTCTATTCACTCCATCTCTTTTTATTTCCATCCCAAGAAAGTGTTTAGTTGCACCAAGATATTTTATTTTAAATTTAGCTACAAGTTGAGAATTTAGTTATGAAATCATTCATTTCCCTTTACTAATAAATAACACATTATCAACATATAATGAAATAAACAGGAAATGGTCACCATCAAATTTATAATAAACACAACAATTTGATTTAGAATGCTCAAATCCCAAACTTAACACATATGTATCAAATTTTTGGTACCACATCCTAGGACTCTATTTGAGGCCATAGAAATATTTCTTTAATTTACAAACCAAATTACTTTTACCTTTCACCACGTAGTGCTCTATTTGTGTCATGTAAATATCCTCCTCTAAATCACCATGGAGGGAAGTCATTTTCACATCCATTTTCTCAATCTCTAGATCATAATCAACAACAATAGAAAGCAAGAATCTAATGGATTCCATTTTACAATAGGAGAAAATATCTATTTGCAATCAACACCCTCAACCTAAGAGTAACCCTTCACAACCAACCATGCCTTTTACTTCTCAATACCTCCATTTGGACCCATCTTTTTCTTAAACATCCATTTGCAACCAATAGGATTTTTCCCTTCAGGAAATGGAACAAGATCCTATGTATAATTATATTTCAAAGACTCCATGTCTTCATCCAAAGAAAACTTCCAAGATTCTGCATCATTCATACTTAATGCCTCTTCTACAAATTTGGGTTCATCAATGTTAATATTCAAAGCAAAACACATCTCCAATCACCAGGTGAATACCTTTCAGGTGGTTGTCTATGCCTTAAGACCTTTGGAAAAGTTGAGTTGGATTTTTATCCTCCTCTTTTGAAGATTCAAAGCTAGATTAGCTCTCCTCAACTTCTTGTCTATCCAAGGGACTTAATTCAACTTTCTCGGGTGTATAAGGAAGTTGGATTATATCTTCATGTTTGGTTTGTTTTAGCTACAATGTAATCGAAGAAGACTTAGTTTCTCTAAAAATAACACTTCTATTATATATTACCTTTTGTGCTACAAGATCTAAAAGCTTGTTCAATGAAGATACAGTTCATAGCCTTGTTCTCCAGCTTTTTTCTCTTCTCCTTTGCCACATGTGCATATGCCTCACAACCAAACACTCTAAGATGTCTTAGTGAAGGATTGTGACTGACCATGCCTCTATAGGCATCTTATCAATAAGATATGATGTAGGAGACCTTTTAATCAGGTAAGAAGCAATGGAAATAAATTCAGCCCAAAACCTTTGTTCTAAACTAGCACCAATCAACATACTCCTATCCTTATCCATTAGTGTCCTATTCATTCTTTATGCAACTCCATTCTTCTATGGAGAAAGTTTTCTTTTGTCTTAGAATGTTATAATATTTACAAAATCTATCAAAATCATTAGAGAAAAATTCACCACCATTATCAATCCTCAAGCATTTTATTTTCTTTCCATTTTGCAACTCAACAATTTCTTTAAATTCTTTAAATTGACTGAAAACTTTAGATTTACTCTTTTAAAAATATACCCATGTCCTTCGACTATAATAATCAATAAATGAAACATAATATGTGGATTTTCCAATTGAAGGAACATCTATAGGACCAAACACATAAGAATGAATAAGATCTAATACACCGCATGATTTATGAGAACTCGAGCAAAATTGAACACGGTTTTGTTTTCCATAAATGCAATGCTCACAAAAATAAAGATCAAGATTACAATCAAACAACCCTTCAATAAGGTTTTTTCATTTTCAAAGGTCTGTAGACCCTTTTCTCCAATGTGGCCAAGTCTCTAGTGCAATAACATAGCCTTCTCTATAGGTATCTTTAATTCAGAAGAAAGAGCACCCTTGGGTACCCAGAAGCCATGACCATCTACTAAAGATGAAACACTCACATCTTCTAACAAAGTAGCCACAATCTTGATTTTCACAAAAGTACTATTGCACTCAACTGTGCATGCATCAAGTTTATACAATGTTCCATATTTGACACCTCTAGCAATCACCATAGTACCTCTAACCATCTTAAATCCTACATTAAAAAAGACTACCTATACACTTGCATCTATTAGTTCTCATAGAAAATTTTGTGCTAATCTAGGGATATGCAACACACCATTAAGCCTCTTTATTCTACCATTAGGAAACCTGATTCTAACTTTACCACACTAAATAATATTTAAAAAAGAATCATCAACCAAGTACACCTTACCTCCATAAAATTCTTCATATTCAGAAAACCAATCTCTATTAGAGGTCATATGAAAAGATGCGCTGGATTTAATTAATCATGCATCATTACCTACATGAGTGGCCAAAGCTATGATGAATGCATCAACATCTTCCTTCTCAGATTCAGAATTAGAATCAAATCTCTTCTTCTTTTCTTCTTTGCACTCCTTACAAAAGTTCCTAGACTTACCATAGTTCCAACAAATAACTTTGGAATTTCTAAGAGATTTGGATCTCTCCTTGGATTTGGATTTATCACGCTTCTCATTCTTTCCTTTTTTTAGGTCTTCCACGAACATTTTAGGCTTCCTTGGAACTGATGGATACCTTCCTCCTCATCTCTTCATAGAACAAAGAACCCACCAAATCTTTAGTCTTCAAGATAATAGTACTCCCAATAGCCATAACAAGAGAATCCCACGAATTAGGCAAAGAATAAAGCAAGATCTCACACTTCTCCTCCTCATCCATTTTGACACCAACTGACACCAATTGAGCCACCAAAAAATTGAATGCTTCTAGGTGGTCTGTAATTCTTCCACCCTCTTCCATCCTCAAGGAATATAATTTATTCCTCAAGAAAATCTTATTCACTAAAGATTTGGCTTGATACATCTCACCAAGTTTCTTCTATAGTTTTTGTGCAAAGGTTTCTTCATGGAAATTGATTAGAATAGAGTCTTCCATGCACATTCTAATTATAACCCTAACTTTAGAGTCCATAACATTATCATCAATAGCATCCCACAGATCTTGATCTATTAATAGACCCTCCATCTTCAACTTCCACATCTCAAAATTGTTTCCAAAAAATTCTCTATCTCTATTATCCTTGGTGTGATTTCCATATAAAATTCCTACAACAAGATCAAAAAGTATCTTTTGCACAAGATCCCACTCAAATATGGATTAGTTCAAAAAACCCAACAACCCACAATTGAAATCAAAGGTGATTAAGCTCTTATACCACTTGTAATGAAGCTAAGGTAGGGAAACAACTTCCTACACTAGTCTTGAGAGGAGGGTTATGTAAAAAGAATAGATCTTAATAGTTACAAAAATTTAAATATAAATAAACATACATAAATACCATAACACAATGATTTACGTGGGGAAAACACTTTTGAGAGAAAACATCCACTCTCCAAAAGCCACCCAATATATTATTCAACAAGATTAAAATATAATTGCAAAGAAAGATTTATTACTGGAGTATCGCCAACTAGAGATCCGGAGAAAACTCAATTGCTATAAGACTCTAACACACAGCCACCATCTCATACACCTAATATATAGGAGATACGATGCATGAAACCATCAAACGATATTACAAAACCATGAGCTAAAACCACCTAAAAAGTGGCGCCCATCCTTATCTCCAATAACAGATGCCTATGACATTTTTGAACACACACCACCACATGTAGCTCCCCCTTTATAGATCATTTATGTGTCCAACATATTTTTACATCTCCCATTTCAAGAGACCCAACTTTCAGAGGTCATAACTTTTTATTTGGGTGTTCGATTGACAAACCATTTGAACTGTCTAAAAGCTCATGAAATGCTCTATCAAGCTAACACACTACACTAGTTATTACCACTTTCAAGCCCAAGAAAGCCTCTAGAAGGATTTCAAAATGGACTTTGAAACTTTGAAAAATGAAAACTTTAATTTCTTCAAATCCAAACGCGATCTTGTGATGAAATTTTATGAGCATGCTTATATAGCCAATCCAAAGATTTGGGGAAAATTTTGCATCAATCCATGCTCAAATGTAAACTTACTATAAATGGTAACCTTGTGTTATTGCAAGGTCAAGACACCATTTTCCTAACAAAAATTGCAAGCTACAGTACTAGATAAAAAGTGAATCTAATAGAAGATAACTAAGTAACAAGAGAAAAAATGTCATCAATATCAACTCCTTGTCTCTAGGAGAAGCCCTTAGCCACTAGAAATTCCTTATAGCACTCTAACTAATCATATACAAAAAATACATTTTTATAAACCCACTTTTAATGAATGGACTTTTGATAGAAATTGGGATCTTAGGATACTAATTGATGCAGAAGCTTCGGATTTTGGCTTGGTTTTTATTTGATGTTTTTGGTTTGCTTAAATTTTTGGTTTGTGATGAGGGACCCATGCACCACACATCTGTATAAGAGATTGAACTTTGCAAATTTAGTATTTTATCTAACCTCAATATTCCCATGTATGAGGAAGAATAGGTAAGAAACAATTATAATATTTCAGTTTTAAAAGAATATGGTATCGTGGGAAAAAGGTGGGAGAGAAAAGAGGCATAAAAAATTATCATTTTCAGTTTTAAAATGCACTTTCTTCTCAACGTGGCTGATTGGGGGGAATCTATTAAGGGAGGTGCTGAGGGAAGAGAAGCCCAAGAAAACAAAGAATTTGTTGCTAGAGCTCTATGTTGGTTTGGGTCGAATGAGCAAAGATGAGGTTTGAAACAATTAACCTGGTAGCAGTGACCTTGCTGTAGTAGAATTTAATGTTTGCAAGGAAAGTCGAATCATGGAGAATTGGTTTGATCTTGCTTATCACCTATCACAGTTGATATTGCTTAGTTTCTTAAACAACGAATGATTAGAGGTTTTTTTGTCTTGGAATGTGTATTTTCCATTTGAATAAGATATGAATTTATGGTTGAAGCTAATAATTTGCAAGGGATTGTTTCCATTGTTTGGCATAGTCATCTATAACTTGGAAATTTTTGTTCTCTATTACCTGCTATTCCTTTTTGTCTTCTTGTTCACCTGTAGTGGATGCATGGAATCTTGAATAATGAATGCAATTTATATATAGTTTTGAAGCTTGTTCTTTGAAATGAGAAATGTGTTTGTGCATGATTCAATCGCCCTCTTTATGTTCAGCCCATAAAGAATGATGTGTGGCTAAGACTTGTTTTCTCTTTGGTTCTTTAAATTCAAACATGCACTGGTGTGTCTAAGTTTTTAGTTGAAGTTGAACCCATGTTTGTGAATCAAGCCAACTGACTGGTACATTAATTTGAAGTTTATGCATTGGTCGCTTTTGTTTGTTTGAGATATAGAAGGTAGCTATCATTTTGGTATCAGAGCCTAAAAGGTTTGGGGAGAATTCTCATGGGATTTTTGGGCAAGTGTGTGTGTTAAATTTTTGATAGGTAAAAAAGAACTTGGGTACCAAAAGACTGGGTAGAGAAAAAGGAGAGAAGCCCTAGGTGAGGTATCGAGAAGCCAAGAGGAAAGATAAAAGATGCAAAATTTAGAGTGGGATGGAGATATGGTAGAGTTGAGAAGAGATTTAGAGAAGTGTAAGCTCGTGGTGAAGCAGTGGCTTGAGAAAAGAAGCCAAGAATGTTATTGGTATTGGCCATTGAAAAAGAAGTTGAAGTGGCATGTGCAAAGGATTGTTCAGAAAAGAAGGAAAAATATGTCTGCCTTGATAAGAGAATATGAATGAGGTTTAGAAAGCAGAGAGTTTCCAAGTGAACAATGTGCATCGAAAGAGGTGAAGAAAGTTCTCACTGCGGAGAAACTAAGGACAAGAAATGGATAGTGAGAGTGGAAAGCAAGGTATGATGAAGGGTTGAAGAAGGAAGAGAAAAAAGGAGCATATATGGAAGGAAAAGAGATGAATGGTGACGAAATTATAGATTTGGAATTTGGAGAAGGTGCAACAAGTGCAAAAGATTTGTGGGCATGATTTTCAGTGATAGGATAGGAGTGGATGGAGAAGCTCCCTAGTGAAGGTATGAAGAAAAATGGGACAATGAAAGATACAAAGATGAAGTTGGCAGTTGATGATAAAGAAGCTATTACTATGGAAAAGGAAAAGAATATTGACCTACCTTCAAGGACAGCTTGGAAAAATCTTGAGGAGTGCACATGCATGGTAAACAGTAAGCAAGTTGTTTTTGATGATTTTATGAATGATGCTTTTGAATCTTTGCATGAAATTATTGACAAGAAGAGTTTAAAGGAAGAAGATAAAAATGATATATATGAATGTGAGCTGGAGATTTGGAGGCTTGTAGATGAAAAAGACATAAGATGAAGAAGATACAATAAGGAAATGGAAAACAAATGAAAACAAATTGAACACATGGCAGTTGTTCTAGAGTGATGTTGGAAGACACAAAAGAAAAATAATAGAGAAATTATTTCAAGTTGATGACCTCATGTGCGGGAGCACATGATTCTTTTTTCTCATGGGGAGCTTGACATAGGAGTTTCAAATTTTGGCCTAGTTTTTATTTGATGTTTTTGGTTTGCTTAAATTTTTGGCTTGTGTTGAGGGACCCATGCACCACACATTTGCATAAGAGCTTGAACTTTGCAAATTAAGTATTTTATCCAACCTCAATATGCCCACGTAGGAGGAAGAATAGGTAAGAAACAATTATAATACTTTAGTTTTAAAAGATGGTATCGTGGGAAAAAGGTAGGATAGAAAAGAGGCATCAAAAATTATCATTTTTTAGTTTTAAAATGCACTTTCTTCTCAATGTGGTTGATTGGGGGGAATCTATTAAGGGAGGTGCTGAGGGAAGATAAGCTCAAGAAAACAAAGAATTTGTTGTCAAAGCTCTATGTTGGTTTGGTTCAAATGAGTAGAGATGAGGTTTGAAACAATTAACCTGGTAGCAATGACCTTGCTATGGTAGAATTTAGTGTTTGCAAAGAAAGTCAAATCATGGAGAATCGGTTTGATCTTGCTTATCACCTATCATAGATGATCTTGCTTAGTTTCTTGAACAACGAATGATGGGAGGTTTTTCTATCTTGGAATATGTATTTTCCATTTGAATAAGAAATGAATCTATGGTTGAAGTTGATACTTTGCAAGGGATTGTTTCCATTGTCTAGCGTAGTCATCTATAACTTGGCAATTTTTGTTCTCTATTACCTGTTGTTCCTTTTTGTCTTCTTGTTCACCTATAGTGGATGAATGGAATACTGAATAATGAATTCACTTTATATATAGTTTTGAATCCTTTTCTTTGAAATGAGAAATGTGTTTGTGCATGATTTAGTCACCCTGTTTATGTTCAACCCATAAGAATGATGTGTGGTTGAGACTTGTTTTCTCTTTGGTTCTTTAAATTCAAACATGCACTGGTGTGTTCAAGTTTGTAGTTGAATTTGAACACATGTTTGTGAATTGAGCCAATTGACTGGTAAATTAATATGAAGTTTATGCATTGGTCGCTTTTGTTTGTTTGATATAGTGAAGGTTGCTATCACTAATCATTATAAACAAGATATAAAATAAATAAAATGAGAATCATACAAGCATATATTTTACACATTACACAAGATATACATGGGGAAAAGCCCTTTCGGGTAAAAAACCTCATAAAACATCATTTTATTAAAACACTTACAATAATGGTCTATTATAACATAGACTAAACTTTGGGAACACTTCTCCATACTGCCACATGGCCAATAATACCTCATGTGCATCGTGATGTAGTTCACAATAAAATCTCCAAATTCCCCATCTCTCAAATGAGAGAGAACCTCCTTAAATATAGGAGGAAAAGTGACATAATACTTGAAAGGGTATTAGTCACACCTATTCAACAACCTTCATTCATAAATAATCAATAATCTAATTATTAGATTATAATAATTTCAAATGGGATATGCCAATAAGCATTTAATATATAAGGTTTTATAACATTATATTAGAACAATATATAAATGTTATAAGGGTATTGATCCCTAATAAAATTATGTTCTAACACTCCCCTTAATGTTAATAGGGGGCATCACATGTCAATTTCTATAAAAGAAAAATAAAGTGCGCTAGTAACATAGGTCTTCTTTGACAATGATAAATAGGGACACAAATATATGCCAAAATGAAAGTCATGTATTTCAAACTACATGAAAGTCATATTTTCATAATTTATAATCCCAATGTTTTAAAATGATGCTATATATGAGGTCTTGTAAATATTATTATGGGAGCCTAGGTCTCCTCAAATCAGCCTCACCCTAGGTTCGTTACGTAGTGCCCATAGGACTTAATACAATACTTTTATAAGTGGAAGATTTATAGAGAGAATAACTTTAATATATTCCCGTAGGACTCATACATCTAGGATTTAGCCATTAGGTGGTGGGATTGACATGCACACTCTCCCTCAATGGCATCACCTAAGGCCAAGCATTTATTTGAATTTAGAGTATATAATGCCTATATAGGTCTTATATTATGCCTGTTAGGTCTTACATCTAGGATTTATCCATGAGGTGGTTTTATGCATACTCCCCCTCAATGACATCACCTGAGGCCAATCATTGCACAAAGGTTTTTATAAGTGATGACTGATATTTCAATATTTTTCTTCTTGCTCATAGCATTCATTTGCTTGAATAGAATTGGAGAGAATTTTTTATGATAAAATACTTTTTCTTGAATAGAACTGGAGATAAATTTTTATGATAAATACTTTCACTTGAGTAGAAATTTTATGATGGAATACTTTCTCTTGAATAAAATTGGAGAAAACTTTAATAATGAAATACTTTTTCTTGAATATAACTGGAGAGAACTTTTAAAATGGAATATTTTCGCTTGAGTGAGCTGTCCATGATTTTCAATATTATTTTCTCTCTTTGGAAATGAGATTCTTTGGTAAGAGTAAAATAACTCTAGTTATCATATAGTAAAGTGGTACTTATACAAGTATCCATTTGAAGCTATTTCATAAATCTTCAAAGCCGCATTGATTCTTTAGGAGCCACTTTTGTATTTTGGGCTTTGATTAAAAAAATATAGAAGATATCTTTTCTTAAAAGTATTACACCATACATGTAAGATCACCTGCACCATTTATTTTGAAGACATATTGTAAAATAGAATCACCAATATAGTTAGTAAAGAGTAATCAAATTGTTGATTCTTGGTGCAAAAAAAAATTAATATGCTTTTTTCATTTTCTAGTAAGCATATAGTATTCCTCATAATTATAAAATAGTCTAATGATCATGGAAAAAAATCATGCTACTAATCATATAATAGTGATCCACAAAAAAATTAAGCAAGAAGTGAGCTATCCTTTCTAGGTTTTATTCCATGGACAATTTTATTAGGGTGGTAGCCACCCATTATAAGTAGGTTCTTTAAACCTAATAAATTTAGAGGATACTTGAACATCATGAAAATTTTAGCTAAAGTAACACTCAAAATAAAAAAAGATATAGTAGAAAAAAATGCTTTAAATGTTTTAAGCAATTCCACTTTTTCTATGGATGTGTAAGAGTTTTGATACTTTTTTCCTTACCTTTTGATTCACCTTGACATCCTTGTGTTTTAGTGAAAGGGAATGAGTTTGACCATATTAATAAAACAAGAATGAGAATTATTTGATAGGGATAATACCCTCCTTAGATCCATGGTGGTAAAATTAATACATGATTTTGATTTGAGATCTAAATTATTGCAATTTTTTTTATGTAGGTAGAATTTCCATGTTTTTAAGTACTAAATAATAATCTTACCAAATATATAAATTCAAAGAGTCATAAAAAATTCTCTTAGTAATTTCATCACATATGATTGATTATAATGACTATTCACATACCTGATGAGTTAGGTAGCTAAACAATTTATTTTCTCTTTGATACCAAAAAATACTCTAAAATTCTTAAGGTGATTTGACAAGAATCACCATGTCACATGATTAATTTTGTTAGGATGACAACACAATGTGGGCCATTGGGCATAAATTGATTTCCCTTATGAAATTTGGATAAAAAACTACGAGATGTGTGGAGATCCAAATGAAAATAGATTCCTAGAAGATTCTATTATGGATCAAGTTTGGTAAAAATATATTTAATTGAATTATTTCACTCATTTGTTGGTATAGTATATGCAAATTAAAAATGACATCCAACATAGATGAGGCGATGATGGTACCAAATAGATAGAGGCACACCATATTTTGACATGGTGTAGGCTTATTTGAGCATAAGATAAAAGGAAACAAAATGACACAATACCATCAAAGATCCAAATCAAGTAAACATATTGTAGGCCATTTTAACTATTGCATGCCATGAGGAAACTAGGTACAACACATAACTTGGTAGAAAGGAGTTGAATATTTGCTAGCTAATAATAAAGCCAACTTATGACATCTTTGGGCTTGCGTAGCATCTTAGATAATGATACATTGGATTTTTGATAGAGCATGATAGTATAGGTACATAGATAAGACAATCCTTGAAGCCTATAGTGATTTTTCAAAAGTAACTCTTCAAGACTTGCAATATGTGTTCATAAATTCAATAGTATCGAATAAAAAATAAATTGTACATTTAAATCTCAATCATATATAATATGATGAGAAAACTGATGAAACTTAAAATTTTCTAAAATTAACTCTAACCTTGAAAGAATAAAACATTATAAATTAATTATATAACACAAAAGATGATTCAAAAATAATTTTCCTATAAATATTTTTTTAACATTGATTTTAAAAACTAATGAACCCTGTCCTAAAAATACACATTCTCCTTTTCTAAATAAATCCTATCTACTCTTTCCAATGCCAAAATTTAAATATGATTCTTAAAGGGCTGTCATAATATTTTATTTATGTTGCCTACACGTAACTACTAGTTTTCTTCCTCTTATAACTTATAAGATTAGGCAAAAAAATTGATTTTTTTCTATACAAATTAGAAAAGGAGGGTTTTAGACCATGAAACGTCTAGAATAAACGACTATAAGGGAGAGGGGTCTATAGTGGGCCACCCTAACTTTTCCCTTCTCAAAGTCCTATGTGAAAATTTCAAATCACTCCCAAATTTGTACACCAGCTTATTTGGCAAGTCCCCTAGTTATAAAAATTGGTTTCAAGTCCACATCATCAAATATGGTGCCACATCAACATGCTTTTTATCAAGGTATCCAAAAAGGCCCCAAAAAAAGGTGAGACTGATAGTGGGTCACTAAGTCATGTATTACTGGTGCGCTGATGTGGCATCACATGATTTATCAGTTTGTGTAATTTATGGATAAAAGTGTTTTGCAATTGAATATTAAGTGAAAGTTTATTGGATATTAAGCCTACCTACTATGGGGCCCACTCAAGATTACTTCTATACCCACCATTGGACCCCTACCCACTATGGGACCCTTTCCCTTAGTTCTTAATTATGTTTTGATGGATGTTTTAAATCATGCTATATGGATCTTATCTTTATGTGCTATGATGAAGAGAAAAAATCTTTTTATTTATGTAAATTGTAGTGATATTTTAAATTTTTAGATTTCTCATGGAAGAGGGAGAAACATGAAAAACAATAATTATTCAAGTAATTCAATTCCTATTGTCATGCCAATAAAGTGGAAATTGCGTTGAAATTTTTAATTGAACATCTCAAAAAAGTTATTTTGATACTATTTAATATCCTAGTTTGTTTGAAATTTAAATATTTGGATAAACAAATAGTTGATTTATTAGTCTCATAAGTTAAGATTTTTTTTTTTAATAAAATGAAGGAAGAAACTTTTTCCCTTCTTAAGACATATCTTATATGATAGATAGGGAAATAAATATGGAGTTATTGTTACTCTACATTTTACAACTTACCTTATTTTCTATGGCCTTACACCTATCTATATTTGAATGCCACTATGAGTTAGTATTAGTTAAAAAAATCCTTAACAAAATCTCTTAGCTAGAGAAGAATCTATTCAAGAGAATTTCATGAATATATTGAAAAAAAGATTAGTATGCAGATTATCTCAAGACTCATCTCCAAAAAATGATCAAAATTTACTAATCTGCTTTGATGAATTGATTATTAAATAATAGAAAAGGCACTCTAGATAAATTGCACAAATGAACTTGCACATGTGTCGATTGAACATAAAGAGGCTTCCCATATATTCCAACATGTCTTCTAATATAATATGTAAAAATGATTAGTATATCCTAACTTGCTCTGGTACCATGATAGAAATTAGGATCTTAGGATACTAATCATTATATTTACAAGATATAAAATAAATAAAATGAGAATCATGCAAGCATAGATTTTACACATTACACAAGATATCCATGGGGAAAACCCTTTCGGGTAAAAAACCCCATAAATCATCATTTTATTAAAACACTTACAATAATGGTCTATTATAACATGGACCGAACCTGGGGAACACTTCTCCATACTTACACATGACCAATAATACCTCATGTGCATAGTGATATAGTTCACAATAAAATCTCCAAATCCATCATCTCTCAAATGAGAGAGAACTTCCTTAAGTATAGAGGAAGGGTGACATAATACTTGAAAGGGTATAGTCACACCTATTCAACAACCCCCATTCATAAATAATCAATAATCTAATTATTAGAATATAATTATCTCAAATGGGATAATAAGCATATAATATATAAGGTTTTATAACCTTATATTAGAATAATATATAAATGTTATAAGGGTACGACCCTTAATAACATTATGTTCTAACAAATTTTTTCCCTTGGGAAAACTAACAAGATCTTTGAAATCATAATTTTCTAAGGCCATCATCTCCTCCTTCATATCTTACATCCAAGATTCACTATCCTCCAAAGAAGAGCCTCCTTGAAAAATATAGGTTCATCATCATTACTTAACAAAGAAAATATATGTCATCTAGATTATATTATCTTGTGGATATCCTTAAGATAGGATTCATGGGCTCTACATGTTCTTTTATGTGTTCATCATGCATATCATTATCTAAACTCTCATTTGAACCCTCTTCTTCTTCTCCATAATTTGATTCACCTAACTATTTTTCTACATGTGTATCTTCCTTATTTTCTATTTTTGTTTCAAAGTGCAATATTTTTACTGGTTATTATTCACCTAAATAAGATATAAAATTCCTAAAAATCATATCTCTAGAAAAAAATTATTCTTTAGGTTAGAGGATTCTAAAGCATATAATCTTTAACATTCTCACCATAGCCAATGAAGATGCATTTTTGATCCAATTTATATCACTTTTCTTGAGGCATATAAACATAATCCTCATAAATACATATCCTTAAATATGAAATTAAAGGCCTCTTACCTATCCACACTTCATAAGGAGTTTTATTAAAAAGAGATAAACAAGGAGATTGATTAATCAAATAATAAGCAACACTTACAACCTCTACCCAAAAGCATCAATCAATATATGTACCACTTAACATATTTCTAGCTCTTTTTGTTAAGGTTTGGTTCATTCTTTTTTCTATCAATTTTTTCTTGGGACTATAAGGTTTGTATTATTTCAATCAATACTTACATGCTTACATAATTCATCAAATTCCCTAGAGCAATATTGACAACAATTGTCAAATATCAACACCCTTATCTTACAATCTATTTTCTTTTTTACTGAGTTAAATTCCTTAAATGTAGTTAAAAATTCTTATTTTGAATTCATTAAATGAATCTAGGTGTATCTACAGACATCATTGATGAATGCAACATAAAAAAGCATTTGCCCATAGAACAAACATTTGTTTGGCCAAACACATATGAATGAATAATTTCTAACAAAATATTAGCTCTATTACTTCGAATAGGAGTGAAGATCTATTCTATTTTTCAAATGCACAATGCTCACAAAAATAATTTTTCCTAACAAAATAATCAAAAAAGTTATCAACCAATTTTTTATTAGTAACAATCTTAAGATATTTTTCACTTATGTGGCCTAAACATTGGTGCCACAACATACATGAATATTTAGTGCCAGCTACATTGCCAAAATTATAAAATGTGGAGGTATTCAGCCTAAGCAAGGTCCCAATCCAAGATCCTCTAACAACCTCCAAGTTATCTCTTACCAACATATAACCAAACTTTCCAAATGTCACATGCATGCCAAAATCATTTAACTTGAATATAAAATGAAAATTTCTTGCAAGTATTGGAATTTGCAAAACATGATCTTGGGTTTTAACCCTTCCATCAGTAAAACATAAGTGTATCTTTTCTTTACCAAAAATATACTTGGCACTTTTGTCTCCAAGGAAAACATATCCTCCATCATAATTTGTACATGTAGAAAATCACTCCTTCTAGGGGTCATATGGTAGGATCAACCTGAATCAATAAGCTAGGCATCATTACTTATAATGTTATATAAATAAATAAAGCATCATTATCACCATCATCAAAAGACTTTTCTTTTTAGGAATCTAAATTATTTTTCTTGTTTCTACATTCCTTCTTCACATGTCCCCCTTACCACAATACACACACTTTAATCTTCTCTTCCCTTAGTTTTAGGATATCCTTTAGACTTGATCTATCTTTCTTCTTATCCCCTTTAAGCCTGCATTTTTCCTTAAAAATTGCCCATACATACAAAACACCTTTTGATTCCTCCTTCATGGACTTCCTTCTCATCTCCTCTAAAAGTAGAGTATCAATAAGATTATCCATTTTGGCTCTACACCACCACCATTGATAGAAATAATTATATTTCTCAAGTATCAAGTAAAGAGGAAAGCAATAAGATGCATTTATCATCTTCTTCAAACTTAATGTATACAAAAACAAGTTGATTTAAAATCAAACTAAATATATTTAAATACTTTCCACTATAATCAATCTTTTATTTTTAGTGAATATATTCATATTTTGAGATACAACCTATTATTAATACTTTTGGTTTGATATATATCACCTATCATATAACTTGAATGTAGTGGTCTCCTAAAAAATATTCAAGAGGAAAGAATTTTCAAGACTCAATCAAATGGTTCCTTATGCCATCTTGTATAGTTTTGACTAATCTTCATCAAAATAATTGGATGGCTTCTGTTCTTGTGAAATATGCAACCAATTATGTCTTTCTTTAAGTAGAGCTTATATCTTCAACTTCCACATATTGTAACTAGTACTACTGAATTTCTCAATATCCATGTGAGAGGTAAAATCCATATTTTTTAATCCTTTCCTCAAATCTATAAAACCACAAAATACAAAAGCTCCTAGTGTAACAAAAAATATCAACACTTAATAGAAAGGTGTTCCTCCTTGTGCAAAATTGTTAGCTCAAATACTAAATGTTTAGAAACAAGGTCAAACTACTACAAAAAATCTCCTAGAAGTGGGAAAATATGAAATCTCTTTCTTTAGACAAGGATTACAGTAAGATAATTATGTGATTGCATAATATAAGCAATAAGCATAAAATCAACAAACTATATCAACACAAGATTTACGTGGAGAAACCATTTGCAAAAATCCACTCGAGAAAGAGGACAAGTATTTGCTAGTGTAAAGAAAATTTTCTCTTAATCTTCTTTTGGTTTTCGACTCTTATATTTTTCAGCTTCGGGATGAATCTGCGCTTAAAGAAAAAGGTTGTTCCAAAAGGCATGTAATGTGTCACTTGGTGGTTGAGCAGATTTTTTTATCATCTACCTTTTGGGAGCAAGTCGGGGCATGTGTCAGCTTGGTGGGAATTTTCTCTAAGGTCATTTTCAATAAATCTGAGATTCCCCACCTGCTCGACACGTCATCTCTTCGCTTTGGGCAGGTTACACTTTTTAAGGAGTGATCTCTTTGGATGGAGTTTGTCGGAGCATGATGGGTCTTTCTTGCTTTTGAGGTGGAACCTTTGAGTCATCGCCATCAATTTATGTGGTTGGTCAATCAGATTTTGCCAGGCTATTTTCTAGGATCCAGTTATTTTTCAATTGCAATCTTTGCTAAATATCTGAAAGATATTAATGAGGTAGTTGGTGATGTAGATTAGGGGTAGACAACTTCAAATCAATCTCAAACAACCAAACTTTCAACCTTTCAAACATCCAATGGTGGGTTTTGCTCCAAAAAACTTCATTCTCCTTGTAGCCTTTCCAAATTGGTTTTTCAGGCATAACTTGCAGAGTAAGCATGATCTACAGAATATAAAGACATTTTTAGATACCGTTTTTCCCATTTACAAACATATCTCCAAATTAGGGTATAGTACTTTGTACAAAAACCCTCTAAAATTGATTGTCCTCTTGTTGCAACTAGGCCTAATTAGTGATTTAGCTTGGTAGCAGCAGGGTAATTGAACTCTAGGGGCTATCCTTGCATTCCAAGGCTCTAAACAAATCATCCAGCGTCTAAATCATCAATTCCAAACAGGTAGAACCATTTCCAAAAATATTTTCAACAAAACCCTAAGCCTATAGGGTTCCTAGGCCTAAAACATGAGGATATTAGGCTAGGGCACCAAATCCCATTCTCTGCTCCTGCAAGTTTATGAAAACAAAGAACAACCCTTCCCAAGCCATTCCATTGAGTTTCAGAGGTTTCTATAGGTGGAATGGAGAGATTTACATTTTTTCTTCCCTTCAAGTCACCTACCTAGGGTTTGAACCAGTCCAAGAAGAATTGCCCCTAACTCAAATCTTAATGAAAATGAACAAAACCAAGTGCAATGGAAAGAAGATTCACTACTCTATCAATCCCAATCAGATTCAAACCATGAGAAGACCGTACAAAATCATACAATCAACTGTAGCAGCAAAATTGCGTTAGAAAATGTAGAAACAAAGCTTTTTTATTGATTCAATCTCCAAACTTCAACATCACAACCTTGCCTTTGACCACACAAGGCATTATATACCTTCTCCAACCATCCCCAAACTTTATAGCTCAATCATATATAATATGATGAGAAAGCTGATAAAACTTAAAATATTCTAAAATTAACTCTAACCTTGAAAGAAAAAAAAACATAATAAATTAATTATATAACACAAAAGATGATTTAAAAATAATTTTCCTATAAATATTTATTTAAAGATGATTTTAAAAACTACTGAACCCTCTCCTAAAAATACACATTCTCCTTTTCTAAATAAATCCTATCTACTCTTTTCAATGTCAAAATTTAAATATGATTCTTAAAGGGCTGTCATAATATTTTATTTATGTTGCCTACACGTAACTACTAGTTTTCTTCCTCTTATAACTTATAAGATTAGGCAAAAAAAATGATTTTGTTTATATACAAATTAGAAAAGGAGGGTTTAAGACCATGAAACGTCTAGCATAAGCGACTATAGTTCTTAATTATGTTTTGATGGATGTTTTAAATCATGCTATATGGATCTCGTCTTTATGTGCTACGATGAAGAGAAAATTTCTTTTTATTTATGTAAGTTGTAGTGATATTTTAAATTTTTAGGTTTCTCATGGAAGAGGGAGAAACATGAAAAAATAAATTATTCAAGTAATTCAATTCTTATTGTCATGTCAATAAAGTGAAAATTGTGTTGAAAATTTTAATTGTACATCTCAAACAAGTTGTTTTGATACTATTTAATATCTTAGTTTGTTTGAAATTTAAATATTTGGATAAACAAATAGTTGATTTATTAGTCTTATAAGTTAATATTTTTTTTTTAATTAAATGAAGGAAGAAACCTTTGCCCTTCTTAATACATATCTTCTACGATAGATAGGGAAATAAATATGGAGTTATTCTTACTCTACATTTTACAACTTAATATCACACATAGTGACCTTATTTTATATGGCCTTACACCTATCTATATTTGAATGTCACTATGAGTTAGTATTAGTCAAAAAAATCCTTAACAAAATCTCTTAGTAAGAGAAGAAGCTATTTGATAAAATTTCATGAATATATTGAAAAAAAAATTAGTATGCAAATTTTCTCAAAATTCATCTCGAAAAAAATGATCAAAATTTACTAACCTACTTTAATGAATTGATTATAAAATAATATAAAAGGTACTCTAGATGTATTGCACAAATGAACTTGCACATGTGTTGGTTGAGCATAAAGAGGCTTCCCACCAATTTCAACATGTCTTCTAATATAATCTGTAAAAATGATTAGTATATCCTAACCTACTTTGGTACCATGATAGAAATTAGGATCGTAGGATACTAATCATTATAAACAAGATATAAAATAAATAAAATGAGAATCATACAAGCATATATTTTACACATTACACAAGATATCCATGGGGAAAAACCCTTTCGGATAAAAAATCCCAAAAAGCATCATTTTATTAAAACACTTACAATAATGGTCTATTATAACATGGACCAAACCTAGGGAACACTTCTCCATACTTCAACATGGCCAATAATACCTCATGTGCATAGTGATATAGTTCACAATAAAATATGCAAATTCTTCATCTCTCAAATGAGAGAGAACCTCCTTAAATATAGGAGGAAGGGTGACATAATACTTGAAAGGGTATTAGTCATGCCTATTCAACAATCCCCATTCATAAATAATCAATAATCTAATTATTAGACTATAATTATTTCAAATGGGATATGCTTAATTTAAACATATAATATATAAGGTTTATAACCTAATATTAGAACAATATATAAATGTTATAAGGGTATGACCCCTAATAACATTATGTTCTAACAACTTTCTTCCCTTGGGAAAACTAACAAGATATTTGAAATCATAATTTTCTAAGATCATCATCTCCTCCTTCATATCTTACATCCAAGAGTCACCATCCTCCAAAGAAGAGCCTCCTTGAAAGATATAGGTTCATCATCATTACTTAACAAAGAAAATATATGTCATCTAGATTATATTATCTTGTGGATCTCCTTAAGGTAGGATTCATGGGATCTACATGTTCTTTTATGTGCTCATCATGCACATCATTATCTAAAATCTCATTTGAACCCTCTTCTTCTTCTCCATAATTTGATTCACCCAACTATTTTTCCACATGTGCATCTTCCTTATTTTCTATTTTTTTTTCAAAGTGCATTATTTTTATTGGTTATTTTTATTTCAGTTACTATTCACTTAAATAAGATATTAAATTCCTAAAAATCCTATCTCTAGAAAAAAAATATTCTGTAGGTTAAATGATTCTAAAGCATATAATCTTTAACATTCTCACCATAGCCAATGAAGATGCATTTTTGAGCTTTTAGATCCAATTTATCACTTTTCTTGAGGCATATAAGCATAATCCTTATAAATAAATATCCTTAAATATGAAATTAAAGGCCTCTTACCTATCCACACATCATAAGGATTTTTATCAAAAAGATATAAACAAGGAGATTGTTTAATCAAATAATAAGAAACACTTATAGCCTCTACCCAAAATCATCAATCTATCTATGTATCACTTAACATATTTCTAACTCTTTTTGTTAAGGTTTGGTTCATTCTTTTTTCTACCAATTTTTTCTAGGGACTATAAGGTTTGTATTATTTCGATCAATACTTACATTCTTACATAATTCATCAAATTCCATAGAGCAATATTGACAATCATTGTCAAATCTCAACACCCTTATCTTACAATCTATTTTCTTTTTTACTAAGGAGTTAAATTCCTTAAATGTAGTGAAAAATTCTTATTTTGAATTCATAAAATGAATCTAGGTGTATCTACAAACACCATTGATGAATGTAACATAATAAAATATTTACCCATAGAACAAACATTTGTTAGACCAAACACATATGAATGAATATTTTCTAACAAAATATTAGCTTTATTACTTCCATTGGGAGTGAAGATATATTCTATTTTTCAAATGGACAATGCTCACAAAAAAAAAATTCCTAAAAAAATAATCAAAAAAAGTTATCAGCCAATTTTTTTATTAGTAATGATCTTAAAATCTTTTTCACTTTTGTGGCCTAAACATTGGTGCCACAACATACATGAATTTTTAGTGCTAGCCACATTGCCAAAATTATAAAATATAGAGGCATTCAACCTAAGCAAGATCCCAATCCAAGATCCTCTAACAACCTCCAAATTCTCTCTTACCAACCTATAACCAAACTTTCCAAATGTCACATGCACACCAAAATCATTTAACTTGGATATATAAAGAAAATTTCTTGCAAGTACTGGAATTTGAAAAACATGATATTGGGTTTTAACCCTTCCATTAGTAACACATAAGTGTACCTTTTCTTTACCAACAATTTACATGGAACTTTTGTCTCTAAGGAAAACATCTCCCCCATCATAATTTGTACACGTAGAAAATCACTCCTTCTAGGAGTCATATGGTCAGATCAACATGAATCAATAAGCTAGGCATCATTACTTATAGTGAAATAATAATAAATAAAGCACCACCATCACCATCATCAAAAGAATTTTCTTTGGAGGAATCTATTTTTTTTTTTCTACATTCCTTCTTCGCATGTCCCCTCTTACCACAATTCTAACACTTTACTCTTCTCTTCCCTTAGTTTTAGGATATCTTTAGAATTTGATCTATCTTTCTTCTTATCCCCTTTAAGCCTGCATTTTTCCTTGAACATTACCCATACATACAAATCACCTTTTGATCCCTTGTTCATGGATTTCCTTCTCATCTCCTCTAGAAGTGGAGTATCAATAAGATTGTCCATTTTGGCTCTACACCACCACCAACATAAATAATTATATTTCTCAAGTATCAAGTAAAGAGAAAAGCAATAAGATGCATTAATCATCTTCTTGAAACTTAACATCTACAAAACCAATTTGATTTAAAATCAAATTAAATACATTTAAATATTTTCCACTAGAATCAATCTTTTATTTTTAGTGAATATATTCATATTTTGAGATGCAACCTATTATTAATACTTTTGGTTTGATAGATATCGCCTATCATATAACTTGAATGTAGTGCTCTCGTTAAAAATATTCAAGAGGAAATAATTTGCAAGACTCCATCAAATGGTTCCTCATGCCATCTTGTATAGTTTTGACTTATCTTCATCAAAAAAATTGGATGGCTTCTATTCTTGTGAAAGATGTAGCAAATTATGTCTTTGTTTAAGTAGATCTTATATCTTCAACTTCCACATCTTGTAACCAGTACTATTGAATTTCTCAATATCCATATGAGAGGTAGAAGCCATATTTTTCAATTCTTTCCTCAAATTTGTAAAACCAATAAATACAAAAGCTCCTAGTGTAACAAAAAATATCAACACTTAATAGAAAGGTGTTCCTCATGCAAAATTGTTAGCTCTAATACTAAATGTTTAGAAACAAGGTCAAAATACTACAAAAAAATCTTCTAGAAGTGGAGGAATATGAAATCTCTTTCTTTAGACAAGGATTACCATAAGATAATTATGCAATTGCATAATATAAGCAAAAAGCATAAAATCAACAAACTATATAAACACAAGATTTATGTGGAGAAACCCTTTGGGAAAATCCACTCGAGAAATAGGACAAGTATTTGTTAGTATTCAAGAATAAAAAACATTCAACACACTAATACTCTCTTCACTCTAATGACACTCTGACAACAACTATGTACCTAAAATACAATCTTATGAAACCACTATCTCATACCCCCAATATATAGGAACAAAAAGTAGAAAAAACCATAAATGATTTACCAAAATAGTTATATCATGAAGGAATCCCACTCCCACCTTGGAGATTATCTTCTATGAATAGTAAACCAATAAATTATTTCACATGGACATCGCATGGGCACAATCAATTGGCCCCCAAAATAGTAAATATAATTGCAAAGGCATGTTTTCTTTCATGACTCCTACTGGCTCATATACTCAAGTATAGCACAAGATTATCCACCCCTTAATCCTAGCACCTATAATTGGGAAATAACAATTAGTGAGTCAATTATAAATACCACCATAGTGTTCCACCTTTTTCATGAACACAAATGAAAACTAATGCCAATATTCTCAAGGAATCTTAATTATAAATGTGGATCAAATCCACATTTTCAAGTTTTGGGCCGATGGGTATTCTTTGTGAGCATGCTTAAAGGTTTTGGAGGGTATTTATAATGACCTCCCCTTTTGTAAGGCTCCTTTCAATTTTTTTCTAAGTATCGACTCTTGCAAGCACCATGTGGTGCCCCCGCGCTCATTCCTCATAGAAGGAATCTCAACATCATTTAGAAGCAACACCAACTCACCACGTGGCAGCTCCATAGGTTGCTAGCTAAAATTAAATATAAAAAAGTTTTCAAGAATGAATGAATGAATGAGGGATTTTAATGTCATCCACGAGACCAAAAATTCTAAGGGACTGAGAACCACAAAACTATGAAATCTCCAAATTCTTTTCGATGCTGGATCTTCTAATTTTTTGAGCCACTCAAGCCTCAACAAGCTCCAGATTGTGCCATTGTTCAGAAGGGAAATAAGCATGGCCCACAATACATATATGTCTAAAAGGAAGCGAGGCTTCCATGTGGTGGCTTAGCACTCCTTGAAGAGAGAAGAAGGTTCCTTTATTATAAAATGGTGTCCCTTGGCCATTTTGATGGGTGATACCCACAAATAGAACTATCTTTGAAGGGTCTTGCTCCTTGCCATGTGTCATCATGACACTCATCTAAGGAAAGGTTCTTCTTGTTAGATCTAAGAGTTGTGCCATTAGTCGAGACAAATGGGCCATGTTTCCAGTGAAGACTTCAAGACCAGTTCGGAGATGGAAACACGTCGTAATAGTGCTTTTTCTAAGAATCAAGAGAATCATGAGGCATTAGGTAAATGTGCCAAATCCAGGATTTAAAGACCATCTACACATATGAACCAAAGCACTCCCCTTTCAATTACAATAGCCTCATCATGAGGAGTGTTAGGCCCTAGGTGTCAATCTTTTTTCTTGTGAACTCCACCACTCCAAGGTCATTGTGCATATATATTATGAGTTTCTATCTTTTGAAAAGGACTCTTCAAATTCACAATTTTACTAGGAAGAGTAGTATTGTAATAGTTTTATTTTTAATAGAAATAGTAGAAGTTATTGTTTTCCATTCTCAAACCTTAGCAGGTGCCCCTCATGGGAAGGATTAAATATTCTATATTATTCCTTTGGGCCTTTGTAATTTTTTCTCTACCCAATAATGAAGAGGACGTGGTGTTATGTGTTTAAATGTGTGGAATCAATTGTTGTCTATTGTTTTCTTTTGTAGTGTTCAACTTTTTTTTTTATGTTGTAGACTTTAAACCATGCATATGCTCTTTTAAATTTTTTGTAATGCTTTAAAGAGTCTAGGCTATATTATGCAATATTAAGAATGAATACATTAATAATTTTGTGATACCACCTTAGATAGTTTTATTTCAAATTGTTTCTTGTATTTCCTTCTTCCCCTTTTCTACCCCAATATTTCAAAGAGACATCTTCTAAAATCTTGGAGGTTGTTTCACAGATAGAAATTTTGGTCCCATGTGTGTGAAACTTCTCATACGAGGTTGTTTGTCGAGAACAATAGTTTAGGCATCAACAATTCCTTTTTTGAAATGTACGGTGGGACTTGAACCCACAATCACCTAATTAGAAGTCAGAGTTTATGAGTTGAAGGCCTATTTCAAGGTCATTAGTAGCACATAATCCAAGCTTACTACTACCACCTATGGTGGTTGTAACTTTCCAAAGAGCTGCAGGATCTAGCGCAACATAATAACCATAGTAGATGGTTTCCCTAGGAGCACTGAGGAACTTTGTAGATTGGAATAGTGGAATCCCACTTATCCCTCTGGTATCCCCAACTACATGGGATCCTATCCCTAATAACACCTTGAAGGCACTCCCTAAGTTCATAGGGGAGGATTTTAAAAGTGCTATAGAACATCTTCAAGATGTTTCCAATGTTTGTACCTGCACCATGCAATAGAACAAAATGTGGCCTTGAGGTTATTGGCCACCTCTTTCAAGGGAAGAGCTCTCAATTAGTATTGATCCTTTCCACCCAACTCCATCACCACCTAGGAAAAATTGGGTAACATATTCTTTGAACGATTCAATGATAAAGGGGATTGATTGTCTCTTCTTCAGTAGCTAATCACTATCAAAAGATCCCCACAAGAGGCCATCATCATAAATCTTGGAAAAGGATCCCAGTAGTGGTCCAAATGTCCATGGGTATGTCTATTTTTCTTTTATCTTAAAAGGCATTCAACTCAGACATAACTATGATGATTCAATCCCTTGGAGGCTAGACACTACTAGATGCATATGAATTGGTTGTTTGAATGGAGAACAATTTGATAGATGTTAAGAAACTCTCTCCATGACTGCCCATGCCTATGTTCCCAGAATTATTAATATCTCTACAAGAGGAAGTCTCAAGTACTTCACAAGAATCTACTCTTGTATATGTATATCCTACTACTTAGACAAGCATGTTTTCTTTATCGATGCTAGCCACAGAGATGAATGACATGAAAAGCATCCTACAAAAATTCTTGAATGAGATCATAAATCTCAATAGGTATCAAGCTATACCCACAAAGCCCCCTTTCCAAAATTACCAAGGTGGGAGGCCACTGTATTAGCATAACTAGTACCAAGGATGGAAAAGGTCGAATCATTAGATGCAACCTGCAAATCAGATCATCCTAGTTCCTACTCCTTTGCAAATAATCTTTCCAAATTCACACAAATAATTGGTCGTTGGCCAAAACAACTTGGTAGATGACTCAAATTCATGGTGTTTCCCATGCAATGATACACACACCCCAAAATTTCTTGAGGGTTAATCTATACCAAAGGATTACCAAGTAGCAAAGACAAGGGAGTGTGTCTAATCCGCCTCCTTATAAATACCAGTCCTCGGGTGTTGAAAATGATGTCCTGATGGCTCAGATGCAAGGTATTGTTTATGTTTTTTTATGTACTTCTCAACACAAGTAATGCATAAGTGCACTACCTCTCTTTAACAACAATCTCCAACAACAAGTTGCTGAAAATCACCCCAAGGTCTCTCGGGTGTCAGGTCATGACTTGCTTGGAATGTCTTAGTTGTTTTGATTTGATCTTGCTGGTAATCATAGGGCAGACTTACATAAGTTAAGCTAGAGGAGAATTGGTTCTTCCAATGGAGTTCTTAAGATGGGAAAGTGATTGCACAATCGATGTAGGTTCAAACAACAATATAGAACTCCTATTTCAACTTTAGATTTGGCTTTACAATGTGCAATGAACCTTGTTCAAAATCACTAATAAAAAAAGGAAAAAAAGGGGCAGGGAAGAGAGGAAGTTCCTAGACCTGAAACTACCAATGAACAGTAATAATGGAGGACCCTACTGTGGATAGCCTTCCTAAAACTAAGTTCCACTTAACTAGATCACTTCACAGTCTCATGAAACTAGTGCAATCTTCTAAAGACTGTAGATTTTTTCATTCACCATAAGCATGCATAAAAGATAGAAGTTTAGTGCAGCTCTCAATTTATGCCCGTCTAACTTTACACAACTATTTATCATCAATAAACAACAAAAAGTATGGATAAGGAAGGTTGCCAACACACAATAGAATTCTTCAACATAAATGCACATCATTAACTAAACTACTAAAGCAAAGTAGAACACATAGAACAACAAATTTAATCTACTCAAATTCACTAACTATGAGAAGAAGAATCATGCAACATAAAGTTGGAACTCAAGAATCCACCAAATCAATGAATTTCTATCAAAATTCCAACAACATGTCTTACAACAACTCAACTCTCTCTTGAAAATGAGAGGAGACCCCCTATTTATAGTGTCCAAAAAGAAAAATGAATGGCCAGGATTTAATCTCATTGTGTGGCCAAGATTCAGTATAAACTAGGGTTTCACCTACCCCCAAATATTTGACAATATAAAATTACATTTTGTCCTCTAGTGAGTAGCACTATAGCTCCTTTGTCTTCTTGCTAATTTCCTGCTGCTGCAACTACTTTGTGAGGAATTCATCATCAATCACAGGATTTCCTTTATTCTTCTTGATGGTGGCATATTCCACAAATTTTTTGATCAACACTTGAAGCTTGCTCCACTCCATAATGTTGAATTGAAGCACCTGGAAGTTTAATTTTCTGGATCAGCCAGTGAGTGCATCCCAATCTTTGTCACACTTGGGAGTATTTTCCTTTACTTGTTCAGATTGGGTGAAGGCCAGAGCAGCAAAAACCATAAAATATGTTGTGAGGACATCCACAGTGCCACCTTCCATCTTCTTATGGAAGTATGACTTTATCTTCTCTAGATTGAGCTCAACAATGGGCATGTCAAAATCTGTCATTAATTTCAAATATTCCCTGTAGGCTATTCTGATTTCCTTCACCTAGTCAATATATTGCTCCACTTCATGGAGCACCTACTCTAAGATTTCCTTCCTATGATCAAGGCCCCATTTCCAGTTTTCAACGAGCCAGTGATCACCCTTTACCAGAGCAAGCTCCTTTTCCCATGTTCTTTCAGGCATCTTGAGGATTGCTTAATTTTAGGATACATAATCCTATATAACTCTGGGAAGTTAGTGTAGAATTTCTTTGTGCCCTCAAGATACTTTTGCACCTCCAAGAATTTGTTTGTTGTCCTAATAGCGCGACTGATGCCCATGTTTCCATTTTAGAGGACTTGTTGGAACCAGTCCTCCGTGGCCTTTTTCCAATTCTTTCTTTTCTCCAATTTATCAATGTGGTCCTTGGACAATAATTGTAGTGGCACAAATGATATAGTGGACAAATCCTCAGTCGATGAGCATTGCTGAATATAAGCTATTAGATTCGCCACCTGTGCCTTCAATTGCTCTTTGGAGGTTTTATCTTTATGCATCTGATGTACAATAGTGGCAACAAATCCCTAGAGATGGTCGATATTTTGTTCCCTTTTTGCTGTCCCTAGGTCAACGGTGGAGATATTGTAGCTTACCCCCTCCTCTCCCATAATTGGAGTGGCTATTTGCACTATCTTGGATCTAGACGCATCCATTGTAAGATGAGATATGACCTTTGGATTCTTCTCCTTCTTTGTGCTTATTTGGGCTCGAGCCAAGATGGCCTCCAGCCTTTAATTTGGATCCACCAGGGTTTGGGTTTTCTTCTCCAACTATTTCTCAAGCCACCCAAGCATCTGACATTCCTTGTTTGGTGATTCATGATCACCTTCTTCATGGGTATGTTGAATTTCTATTGCTTTACCACTCAGAGTCTCCTGTTCTCTCTTTTCTTCTTCTTCTTATCAGAATCCCAGATGAATACAGTTTCCTTTCTCGGGGACTCAGTAGCTATGTGCTCTCTGGGGCTATCCTCCCCTTTAGTGGTTTTTTCTACTTCTTCTTGTTCATGCCCATGTTCTTCATGATGTTTTTCTTCTGGGATTTTCTTTATAGCTTTAGCCTCTTCTTCAATCTTGTCTTCCTTTTTATCTTATGAGAGAGGCATCTCCTTGTCATGCTCGGTGGTTTTATATTGTCCTCTAGTTGGAGGCTCAATGTTTTCCTCCATTTTCTCCTCTGTATCCTTCTCTTCATTAGAGGGCTACTTTTCTACTTCTTCTCTGATGTCCCTGAGTTGTTGAGCCAACTCTTCCTCAAGCTCTATGTCAAAATTTTCCACAATATATTTTGTGCCCGACTCCTCAATGTCCTCTTCAGATGATTGTGTTTCATCCTCCTCTTCTTCACACACCACTTTATTAATTAGTAGTTGTTGGTAATCAGGGTGCTCATGGTATTCATCCATTTCCTCTTCCATTTCTTTGGTAGCTTCCCTTTCTTGCCTCTCTAACTCTTCTGATATTTGCATTTTCTCTTTCATCATGGGTGGTTTGATTGGAGGATGAGGGACATGAAGGTTGGAAACAACCTGTGCTAAGGCAACTTGCACTGTGGGGTTCATGAACACCCCAAACAGCTCCGTTGGGATATTTTGCATGTGCTAAGTGAAAGCTTCTAGGAGTGAGAGAGTAGGCATTGGCATCATTGCAGTAGCCAGGGGAAGGGATGATGATGGAGACATAGACAAGGAAGAGAGCAGATAAGTGGTGGCAGAGGAAGAATCTATTACTATTACTTGCACAATAGGCATGGTGAAGGCAAGGTGAATTGAAATGTCCACTGCGGGCAGAGAGGTGGCAACCATTGCCTGAGAAGCAGGTGGAGGAGCAATCATTGTAGTAGTAGTTACGACTGGGGCAACAAGGGTGGAGGAAATAGGTGGGTATTTTGGTTGCGCAGCCTCTTCTTCCTCTCCCTCATGGAGCGGGTCCTCTTGGATGGTGGGAATCACTGTAAAACTGCTTGATTTCTTTGGTTTCTTCGAAGGTTCACCTTTCGAGGCCTTCCTGTAGTACACCTTAGGCTTGGGCTG
>VDFB02047144.1:46125368-46175116 GCA_007258455.2 Sequoia sempervirens
CAAAAATGGAGGTTTCAATTTGGGTATGGGATTTTTTTTAGATATTGCCTCAAAGAGATGTCATCTCTTGGACTGCAATTATTGTTGGATATGCACAAAATGGATTTTTTGGAAAGGATTTACAAACATTTAAGAAAATGCAATTGGTGGGTGTAAATACAAATTCCACAACCTTTGCCAACATCCTCCCTGCCTATGCCAAAAGGGGAGCTTTGGAATAGGGTATGGAAATTCATCAAAACATAAAGGATAGAGGAATTTCATCAGATGTAGTTGCAACTGCCCTATTAGACATGTATGCAAAATTTTGAAGCATAGACAAGGAACATGAACTATTTGACATAATGCCTCAAAGAAATGTGGTCTCATGGACTGCAATGATTGCAAGATATGCACAAAATAGATTTGTTCAAAATACTTTAGAAATTTTAAAGCAAATGTAATCGGCTGGTGTAAAGCCAAATTCGACAACCTTTGTCAGTATCCTCCCTTCCTATGCCAAAAGGGGAGCTTTGGAACATGATATGGACATCCATCATAACATAATGGAAGGAGGAGTTTTGTCAAATATTATAGTTGGAAATGCTCTAGTAGACATGTATTCAAAATGTGGAAGTATAGATAAGGCACATGAACTATTTGATGGAATGGCTCAAAGAGATGTCATCTCTTGGAATGCAATGATTGTAGGATATGCACAAAAATGACTATTTAAATAGAAATTGTTGTGATAGATGCAAACTATTTCCATCATTTTAAATAGGGACAATGTTCTTGAGGAGATGATTGGTGATGCTAAATGAAGAAATCTGAAAATTAGGCTTGCAATATGTTGTAGTGGCAACTGCCCTAGTAGACATACCTATGAAGAGTCTATAATGCACCTTGAAAAGCTGCAGTCATGCCTATCTTATCCTGTTCCCCACATGAACATATGTTCAATTAGATAATAGAATACAAAATAAAATAAAGAGTTTAACTAATGAATTGTAGAAAATATATTTTTGTATTTATATTCATATCGCTGATTACATTCATTGCATTGCACACTTTTCAAACTCAAAGTATTACTTCACATTGCATAACTAATAAATAGATGTTCATAGATGACAAATTTTCAATTACAATATAGTTTATTACGGTCAACCTAAGCAGTTATGCAATTACTTCACATTGTGTAACTAATATCTAGGAGCAACTGCCAATTGCATTAGCTTGTCATGGCATTCCATGAGACCACATTTATTTGAGGAAAATTTTCAAATAGTTCACTGCCTTGTCTATGCTACGACATTTTTCATACATTTCTACCAAAGTATTCTATCAAACAATTCACTGCCTTGCTACTATTATCGACTATTGTCCTGCATCTCATGGCATCTTTATCACTATCAATATGTCTAAACAGTCATGATGATATGACTATCTTTAAATATTACTCGTCGTTGAGGATAGTCATGACTTATCCTTCCTATGACTGCCTTTAATGGACCAAGGCTATCCTAAACTCTGCATTCATGGTCATTGTACTAAACATTATCATGATTGTCCTTACATTATTGTTTCATCGTCATTTTATGGTGAGTATTAAACTTATTGTTATGATTATCCCTAGTTTTAAGAAATGGTTGTCTCTTTCATTTGACACTGCACTTGGCACTTTTCACTACCTTAAATTATCTTTGCACAGTCCACTTGACATGTATTTTAAATGACTATCTCTTGAGATGAATTCACTGCCCCTTGACATTGTTAATGATCATTTGGCATTCATGACTATCCAATGATTTCTAATGGACTATGCCTTATCTTTTAACATTGATTCCTTATCTTGATTGTCACCATCTTGTGCTTAAGATCTCTACCCCCCTGTGTCTTTTGGCCTTGCAATAGTAGCAAATGCTTGATCACTTCCCTTTCAAATATTCCTACATAGTTCACTATCCTTGGTCTGTCAATCACTTGATGTATTCTTTCCATGTCACAAAACAAGAGTCTTCTATCATGAACAAGGTTGTAGTATGAAGGCCTATAGCATACTCTGGGATCTACTCATTTCCTATCATATTGCCCCATAATAACCCTTGTTATTTTCATGATGGACATAAGCTAATGCATTATTCTTCAATTGTGACAAAACCTTTATGGAGTTACCCTCTCAAATGACACATGAATGCATAAATTTGAGAGGACTAAAGAAATACCTATGGAAATATAAGGAAAAACTCTTGAATCCTACAACATTGACATTAGAAAGGTGGGTGCAAATCTCAATGATTTGATGATCTCATAATCACATAGAAAAACCATTATTTCTATAGGAAAACTCAAGATGACTCAGAATAAAGAAGATTATGTGGGATGATTGCATAAATTTTCTATATTGGTGACTCTCTTCTATATTGGTGACACCCAATAAGTCTATATTGGAGAAATTGGCTTGGCACATGGAGGCAGTAGGGTATTTCTAGTTTCAAGAATTTTACTTAATGTTGTGGAATAGAAGAAAAAAGAATCATTTATCTACCACCATAGTGAAAAGTTAGCAATTGCATTTGGTTTGTTAAACATGTCCCTTGATGTTTTGGTGAAGGATAAGGTATAGAAGGAAATGCATGTTGTTTTTAATAATTTAGGTATGGTGAATCTAATATGCATGAATGATGACTTGACTGCAAAAAGGACAGTAAGTTGGAATGGACAGAGTTGTGAAGTAGATGATGAACCTATTGTCTTGAAGGTATGATAATTGGTTATAGTGAGAAGGTATAGATGGTTGTTAATGTGCCTTGGTGATTTGGTATAGATGTTTGATTGTTTTTCCTTGAAGGGATACAATTGCAATGCAAAATGATATGATGTAAAGTAAAGGAAGTGAATGGTTCTCTAATCAGCTTTTGATGTTGTTTATTAGAGGATGTGAATGGTTCTCTAAATAGGTTTTTGATGCAATGACATACAAAAGGAACAACGTTGAGAGAACAATTGCAAGAAAATAGATCATAGAGCAGGAGTCATAGAGCATGAACTTTTTTGTGGAAAGACTTGTGCCATGAAATTTTTGTGGACAAACTTGGAGGCATGAAGCATATGAGGACATGAATCTTAGGTTTTACATGCTAAATTTCAAGACATGGAAAGTGATCATAGATATAAATTTGTAAACAATCCAAAAGACTATTCTATGCCCTTAGCAAAGGTAGACTGTGGTTTATCCTCCATAGGTCTTTATGAAATATGTTTACCCTTAGTAATGTATTAATGACTATTATCCTTTTTGTCAAGATAAAGATTAATGACTAAGATTGAAGCATTATGACAGTGTGCTAGTTATGGTTGTGGCTTAACAAGGGTAAATTTTGGTAAGGAGGACAATAAGTTGAATGAATGTAAGTAGAGAAATTTTTTCATACCTACAGATGGTACAAAATTTCATGGTTAAGTGGAAGCCTCCCATCAACAATAAGATCCCAATATCTGTGTATCTATCTCAATTGAGCCTCTAAACCCTTTAAAGTTGTCAATTTTTCCACTAACCTGTTATGCACAAAAGTCAAATTTTAGAGTTATGTCACCACTAAAAACAAAAGAAACAGAGCTTTGAAACCAAATCCACACACAACACAATGTAGTATTTATACAAATCCATACAAACAAACTAAACTCAAAACATTGGAATGGAAACAACTTCAAATTATGATGCAGAGCATGGATTCAATTTACTCAACTGGAGGCATGTTTCACAATAATGGATTCTTCATCTAAAACATCTGTATGAGGTTCAAATAGTAAATAGATTGATGAAAGATAGAGGAATTAAAAAGATACTTGGATGTAGTTGGATTGAAGGTTGTAAACTAGTACATGTTTTTTGTGTAGGAGTCATATCAAATCCACAAACATGGCAGATCTATGCAAATTAGGAGAAATTGGCTTGGAAAATGAAGGCATCAGGGTATAAAGAATCATTTTTCTGCCACCATAGTGAAAATTTAGCACTTTCTTTCATTTTTCATATTGGTTTGATGCTTCAAATGATGCATTTCTTATATTGAAAAGTGCATTACCTTATTGAGCTTCTCTTAGTTTCAAGAATATTTTAATATTCTCTACTTAACAGGGCCAACCACATGATGGTGGAATCTCATTTGGCCCCTCCCCCCCTCACATCACTCTCAATTCCCAATACCCGATCATATAATATTATCATTCATTCATCCATTAATAACATATAAAATTCATTCATTCATCCATTAATAACATATAACATTCATTCATTAACATATAACATTCATTCATTCATCCATTAATAACATATAACATTCATTCATTAACATATAACATTCATTCATTAACATATTCACATTCATTCATTAACATATAACATTCATTCTTTCAGTTTATACATATCAAAAATATGGTTGTCATAATATGATTACAATCACTTTTTTTGTTTCCTTTTTGAAGCTAACAAAAGCTGAAGTGGAGTATCCTTTTCTAAATCATTTGTCCCCCCTTCAGTTGTTCTACCCTCTGCTCATGATCTTAATGTATGCCTAGTCATGTACTAATCACAACGTGGAGGCCACTGCAAGGTGGGGTCTGCTGCAATAACAAAGAAATGTTAAATTGATATGTTTTATTATTATTGTTACAAGTATTTCATTAATTAAAAGAACATTAGAGTGGTGCTCTTTAACTGATGGGGCCACATCATGTTCCTGGTCTTGTCTTATAGCCTCATGTTGAATACCCTCTAAATCTTGATTTGGAGTTGAAACACGAAAGGTTACATTAATTAATACACCAATTACAATTAAATATGTTTAAAAGAACATTAGAGTGGTCCTCTTTACCTGATGGGGCCACATCATGTTCCTGATCTTCTCTAGCCTGATCATGCTCAACATGTTGATCACACTCTACATGCTCTAAAGTTGAAACACAAAAGGTTACATTAATTAATACACCAATTGTAATTAAAGATGTTTAATTGTATTAATCCATACTGCATTTTGCGCATCACATGAATACATCCAATACCGGGATGCACACCATGACCTTCATCTATAGGTTGTTCTCCACCCTCACTAGGTTGCATTCCAATGTCATGTGCAGTATTATCATTGCTTGTCTATTTAAAACAAATAGGTACATAATTACTTTATGGTGGAAATTAATATTGAATAGATTGCACAAGTATTCAATTTTAAATAAACTTTATTGAGTTTATTTACCTATGTGTTAGATGCAATAGAAGATTGTGTTTTCTGAGTCAAGACTCTTAGGTGTTCAACCAAGACTCCATAGCCTTGCTAGAAGGAAATCTTCAGGTCCTCTTCTGTGGGCACTATGTTGAATTCAGAGCCTTGCATTTTTGCATAAGATCGTGAATTTTGCTTGTATGGTGTGATAAAACCAAAATTGTTTGTAATTTATTATTTGGATGCAATATTTCATTTATTGATACTTACAATTCATGCAGCTAATTTCATATAACCACCATAGCCAAGTTTGTGTTGCTTGTGTTTTTCTAGTATTTCCTTTGTTTCCTTTGATGTGTCGGGCAGCCTATGAAAATTTTGAAATACGTTAGATTATGTAAAAAGAAAGAGTAATCAATATATAATTACATTGTTGATAGTATCACATACCTTCCTTAGCCTAGTGGTGTCTTTCCTTTTTTCTTTTCAGCATTCTCCTTTCCTTTTGACACCAGGTCCTTCCAATCCCTCTCCAGAATCATGGGGGGATGCTCGTACTTTTTGTTCTTCTCTAAATGTGACCTATATTGGTCCCTCACATACTTTAGATAGGTACCAAGTTTCTTAAGGACCTTGGTTTGGTTGAATGTTTTATCACCGAACAACACAACTAAATGGTTAATGAGCTCATCTTTTAAATCTTGATTTTGGGCATTCCACCGTGTACGTATGGTGGGCCCAAAGAGCTCCAATGTAATATGACTTAGATGTTTATAAAAAACATCATTTCCTACAAAATGATCATGGGATCATTAGTCTAAAAAGAGTGATCAAAAAGTAAATTTCAATTGGATTATATACAATAATAATTAAAACATTTTAAAGTACCTGGGACCTTCTCTATCTTTATGGGAATGAAATCATCGGTCACCACAAATGTGACCAAAAATGTTCTCATACTAGTAATACGGGAAGATCCAAGAAATGTTGCTAAAACATCACCAACACTAGTGGCCTCTACATCCCTAGGTACATGTCCTGATGCATGTTCTGGCATGTGTTCGCTACTAGAGGGTGCACTACCCAATGCCTGCATGTTATGTGTTGCTGACATTTAAGTCAACAATATAGGCATAGATGATGGGTTTGAATGATGTGATGTATGTGTAGGAAGATTAGGATGGACACTTGTACCAACCCCTACTCCACGAGCAACACCTGCAGTACCCTGATCATGGCCAATATCATGAGGATGCAAAAAATCCTATAAAAATAACACATATTTTAGTCCATGACATAAAAGAGTACAAAATATAAAACTATGAATGAACTTATATTATAATTAAAGACTTGATGATAGCTTAGTTGCAAGTTCTGTACTCTCCTAGTCAATATTTTAACCCTCTCTTTTATCTCATTTGTTTGAGGCATTATAAATAACAATTGAAAGATTTCTTCATTGCATTTTTTTTGTCTTCCTTATCATATCGAGAGGGTTTGTTGAATATGTGATGCCATCATCACATAACAGTGACTGCACCTCCCTATGGATGCTCTCATCTACTACTAGTGCCTTTCCCTGATCAGCTAACTGCAACAAGAATATTAAAAATATTATCGAATTAACCCAATAAACTTATGAAAAAAACATAATAATAAAACATTTTGCTTGTATCTAATTTGTACAATTACAATGAGGTAAACCTGTCAGGTAGAAGCACCTGAAGATGCATCATGATCTATGGTCTGGGCCGGAGCCTTCCTCGTATGATCAATGTCTCGCTATGACAAAAAATAAATATAAAAAAAATATTATTGAAATGAAACCAATATACTTACGAAAGAAAACATAATAATAAAATGGTATATTGGAGTCATTAATTAGAGGTTGGATAAAATGGTATATAGTATGTACCACCCCCATAGTAACTGTGTTTTTATCTAAGTGATTCAAATTGTAATCGATTAGCAACTCTTCCCTTGCAGTTATTGATTTTATCGCACATACGAATACACGGTTTCCCTCGCATGCCTCGAATATGCAATTGGGTTGCCTATTTGTTGACCCAGGTCGTGTACTATTTATAAACCCTACAATATTCCCTGATGCTTTTGGCCTTCCGTAAATGTACACAGCCACTCCTTATTTTGATTTGTATCTTTTAGTTGTATATAATTTGCTAGCAGTGCATACCTACACATACTTCATGTCTATCGAACCAGATCCATCCAATCTTTGTAACTGTAACAGGGTCCAACATACTCCATCAATTTAGTAACTTTTTCGTAATAGACCTTTATTTCGTCCATGCAAAATAGGCCCAAACCATGTAATGACGATGGTGCTATGCAATATATCCTCTCGTTGACACAAAAATTAATGTTTATTGGAGGAAGTTCCTTGGGTACCCATTGTTTCTGTAGATGTTTGTACCTGAAGGGAACCTCAATGTCACCTATGCTCTCATCATCATAAGAACATGAACCCCCTTTAGCAAGAAAAAATTCTATGCGTTTACAAAATTTTCTTCTAATCTTTTGACCTCTAGTTGATCTCCCTCTTTTAGACCTACTACATGTCTTGCTTTCCTCTTCTCTTCCTGAATTTCTCTCCCTCGAGGAAGATAGATATGAAAAATACCTATCTGGTGGTACCTAGACTCATAAGGATGTTGGATGAAGTTCTTTCATGGTGATGTGATCCCAAGGTGACATTATGATTAATCTATCATTTCATCTCTAGAATTTGACAGGTTATAAGGTAATCAAGTCTTGATAGATTGCAAGTTATTGTTACTACCGTCCAAATATGTCCATCACAAATCAAATCAATGTATGAAGGAGATTGTCCCTTGTAATTAATGAATTTAAACTTTGTAGCAAGTGTTAAATGTGACTATGGTGCACCAGTTACACAACCAAGGCCTCAAATGTATTGTGTAGAAGAATGGTTTCACCATACGTAATATTTTGGTTTAAGTTGTCTTGAAAAAGACAAATTAGAACACTAATAGACATAATTCAATTGCACATGTGAGGTGGTTTAGTTTTCCACTGATAAACTCCATATGTCTAAGTGGTTAATGGGGAGGGAGTGTGTACTAGGACTGGTTAAGTCATCATAAGTTTATGCTTTGGCAATAAAAATTGTTTAAGTCATCTTAAATCTTCCTATGTCTAATTGCTAGGAGACTTTTGGTATGTTTTAAGGTAGGATGAGTGGTTGCATCAATGTTATAGTTCTCTATGACAAGGTTTCAACATCTTCAAATAGTGAAATTTAGTGCTCATAGTCATTTGAAACAACAACATTTTGATTATGTATGATGGTAGGATTTGATAACTTAAAAGAATTGGCTACCCAACAAAATTAAAGTTATAAGAAACTTTTTCAGTTTAAGGGGTTAGCACTTTCTTTCATCTTTGAATATTGGTTTGATGCTTCAAACAATGCATTTCTTATCCCACTTCTATCATATTGTATTCCCATCCCATTGCAATTGTTGACATTAAAAGTTGTCAAAATTGCAATTTTGCAAAATAATGGGTTGTTAAGTGTTTCTAAGTCAGTTATGGGTGTCGGTTTGGTGCAGGGGCACCTTGGGTCTCCATGCCTCTTTGAGGCCTTGTTTTTCTTTTTGTTTGATGTCAAGTTGTCTAAGATGTAATAAGGTCCTAAGGACCATCTTCAAAGGCTTGTAGTAGGTTTTGAGTCTTGGTGATAAGTTTCAATGTAATCACAAGGTCTCCATTCTCACTTTGTAAGCTTGGTACACCTTGGAAAAGTAAAGAATCAAAATGCCATGATGTAACCAGTTGCTTGAGGGGAGTTTCCTTGGTTTTTTGAAATGGTTTGATGCCTTTTGACACCTCTTGAAATCTCTTTGTATTCGGGCTTATGGAAGTTGTATTAACTTGCCTTAACTAGGCAATTAGGTGTCTAAATGATGTTTTGTTAGTTCCCAATGTACAAAAAATTAAAATTTCAGTTGTGGGACATCAAGAAGGTTGGTTGAATATGGAAATAATCCTATCTTGGTTGAGGCATGTGGGTTGATGAATCATTTTGATGTTCTAATGCAAAAGCTTGTTGTTTTCTGGAAAATCTGTGTGTAAATTTCTTGTTCTACTGTGTGGTACGGCCTCTGTACATATTGTACGGCTAAAATAATATTATGGTTGGATAGAGGGAAGACCTGGATTTCTTTTGGAGGTGATTTGACAAGTTTTCATTGAGTATAAAATAAGATATCACCATTTTAGTAGGAACTGGTCTGAAAACCCTCAAAACTAGGGTTTTGATTAAAGAATGGCTCTTTCTTCCATCTCCATGTTGTAATAATGCTAATTCTTAGTGGGATGGAAGATATTTGTGTATATTTTCATATTTTCAGGGTTTTGGAGAATGACATGCTATGTGGAGGAAGTTTTGCAATGTTCTAGGCCTAGCATCCTCATGTGACAGGGCTAGATTGTGAAGCAAAAAGTTGAGTTTTGCTTGTTTAGGGTGATTTTAACTATGAAGGCACTTAGGAGTGATAGAAATGGGTGTAACTAGCCTGTAAGAACTTTTTTAAAGTCTTTTGGATGAAGGGGAGAGCCTAGATAGTCAATTGTCCTGTTGTAGCCTGCCAATTAGGCTTCTTGAGCAACATTGTTTTGGTCCATTTCTCTTTTACTGTCCACTATCAAGAAAGAAGGTTTTGAGAATTTTTAGGGGAATATATTACTTGTCTAATTTCAATGGTTTGGGCTTGATATAAGCTTATATGTGTATTTTATTTTGACTTTCCTACTAGGCAGGGATACAAGCCTTTTAGGGGTAAAGAGGCCTAGTGGTTAGAGCGATGAGAAAATGGAGTTTTCTAAGTGCAAACTTGAGTGTCATGGTTTGGTTTAGTCCTATTTTAAATGTTCCAAGTGGATACAATCCCTCTTTATTGTTTGAGTACAAGAACCCTAGTTGGGGGGGTCTTTTCCTTGAAAGAATAGTGGATTGGAAAGGTCCACTTAAAGAGTATTTGAGAGAGTTGTGCTAAGTTGGTGGTTTGATCATCTAGTTGATCATCTAAAGAAGCTTCCGCTACTCACTCTACATCATGGTTGAAGGTATTTTGGGTATGAGATGATTTAAAAATCCTTCTAAGGCCCAAGAAAAGGTTGTTGGAGTTGATACCAAAATTTCATATCAAATACCATGTTCTTGAAGCAATTTTATGTGTTTTTACTATTTTTTTGAAGTTATTTTGTGTTGTATGGATCTGTACAAGATTGAAATGATCTGAGATCATTGGTTTAGATAAATATATGTGTTCCCTTTCATTTTCATTTGTTTTGAAGTGCTAAATCATTGTTTTGTGGGAGAAAATAATTAAATACAGGGACTGCCTTATTTTTCCTGTGTAAACGTTTGAGGACTAAATAGAAATGACATCCACCAATCCACCCATTGTATTGGAACTATAACTTAGTGGATTAGTGTGAAATATGGTATGATAGAGTTTCATCGCATTTAGGGGTCTATTAAAGAAAGAAACTTGGCATTGAAGTGATTCCCTAGGGCTGACAGGGGCAATTTTCTTGTGAATTTGTGGTTAAGTTAGGGTTTGTCAATTTTATGGATATCTTGGTAGAGTCATGGTGACACTTTTTGATGGTCCAATCTCTACTTTGAAACAAAAATATCTCTAACAACTCTAAGAGCTATAATGGGATGGCATTAAAGGAACCTTCATATGAAGGATTTTCTAATGAAGGACCTTTGAATTAAGGTCTTCATTTGAAGGTCCTTCATGCAATGGTTTCTTTTATAAATCATTTTGGACATGAAATATTTAAAATAAAAAATAACTTCATTTGAAAGTCTTGAGATGGCATCATTTTTGAATCAAGGTTCTTCATTCAAAGGTCATGAAAAGACATTTGATGCAATCATATTCCTTGTTAAAGTTTTAACTTAATAGTAAGGGCATCATGAGTAGTTCGTCAATCCCATTCAACAATCTCTGATGCAAGGATTGAATTGTCTAGAATGTATCTACTATCAAGAAAGCCAATTTGTTTACCTGTATGACTATATCTCAAGCAATAGGTTTAATTGTGATGGCAATGATATTGACAAAGATTTTGTAATCTAGGTGTTGAGAAGAATAATTGGCCACCATCGTAGGAAAGATTCTTCATTCTCACTTTTAGGTGTTAAAATTTAACAATACCTTGATTGATGAAAGAGCCCAAAGAGGCTTTCTCCATGGTATCCAAGTACACATAGCATCGGTCTTCTCTTATACGGTTGGACATGATTTAAAGAACTTAGCTAGGAATTATTCATTTAACCTAAGGTTTTCTCATAATGCCATCATTGGAAAAGTATGATCAAATTCTTTTATTATGAAGAATTGGTCTATGTGCCTCTAGTAATCACTATAAATGTTTGTAAGGATAAAATGACTAATTGCATCAGGTAGGAGAGAATCAACTTTGAGTTCTTCAAAGATTATATTCCTCTATTCATAATTTTTAAGGGTTGTGTGTGGAGGAGGTTATCACTACCAAGAAGGGAGGAGACCTTTCCTTGCATATGTTTGTGGTGGAGGTATTAAAGAAGAATTGTATGCCTCTATTTCCATTCATTAGATCTAGCTTAGCCTAGCATATACTTGGGCTCCTTTTCCCCTATAAACTTCCATATGTTTGAGTTTATGTTATGTAAGCGTAATTCCATGCTATGTTGAAATATAAGAGGTGGAGGAGGCCAAAAGGAAATAACCCCTTTTTAGTTGTACCTTCAAATTTTTTCTTATTGTTTTATGTTTTTAGCAACTTTGTGGACATAAGATTTGAGGTAGGTCGTACAACAAAGAATAACATGTTCCCACCAACAAATTGAACCTCGAAAGTTAGTGGGACTTAATTATGAGTTCTAGATGAGAATGATGACAATGTCAATCTTTTTGGAGGAGGTGGGAGTGGTGCAGGGGCACCTACAACCTTGTTTCAAAATGTGATAGGGCAATATGTAATAAGGTGAAATTTTGTTGTCTTGAGTCTTTTTACTTTTAATAATGTCTAAATAGACCATCACAGATGTTTCAAATAATTAGGAGAGTCTAATAGTAAAAAGGTGCAAGAAAGAATCAAAACAATTGTTAATAAAGATATGTAATGTGGCCTTTAATGGTCATTAGAAGTTTAAGATTCGGTTGAGGAAACAATTGGTCATTGGTTTGTAAGGGGAAAGCCTTTAAAAGGCATGAAATTTCATTTGTAACGTTGGCTTGAGCATTTTGAAACATTTACAATAAGAAGACAATGCAATTTACTTCAAATTTCTGAGTACGAGAATGGGGGTGCCAATGTATGAGATCTTTGGAAACTAGGCATGAAAAATGTAGGTTAAAGAGAATGGGGGTGCCAAACTTATAGTACTCATTGTATCTTGGTCATATATTTTCCCCGAGTGCCCTCAACCTCATCCTTGGTGCTGGTATTGACCTTTTTTTCACTCCTCCAAACTCTTCCTTGGCATTGGTATTCACCTTGTTTTCACTCCTCCAAACTCTTCATTCTAGTATTGACCTTGTTTTAACTCCAAACTCTTTCATTGTTCTTTTTTTCCTCCTTGAAACTCTTCGTCAACGCTGGTATTGATCTTTTTTTCACTCCTTAAACTCTTCCTTGCGACTGGTATTGACCTTTCACTTCTCCAATTTGACGAGCTACAACCTGGTTTGTAATTAGGTTTTTGAGTATGTTAATTAAATTGAAAATTTTGGTTCCATTTAGCTAGGTTTTAATATTCTACAATATAGTTAAGTATATATTAGCTATATTTTACATAATAAATTATATAATTATTCGACTTATTATAATTAATAATTAATAATAAGTATATTTTTATATAATACAAAATATAATTAATATAATATATATTTAATATAATAGTAATATTAGATTAAATTATATATAATATAATTATATTTATTATTATATAATAGTATATATAGGGTTTTACCTTATATTTTATCGGATTTTACCATTACACTACAACTGGTTTACCATTAAATGGTAGTTGAACTTGTTTTCCAATGACACAATAGTGGTTTCCAAACATGAGATTTGTTTCAAGCTCAAATCTCACAATATATGTAGCCTATTAGCTAATACAAAGAGAGATAGAAACTAAAAAGATAGAGAATGAGAGAAAGAGATGAAATTAGATAGATAGGGAAAGAGAGAGAGAGAGAGAGCATGAGAGAGAGAAATATAAGAGATACAAAGGAAAAGAGAGAGAGGGAAAAGAGAAAGTAAATTTTGATTGGTTGTTTCATGTCAACAATCAAGGATGGCATGTGTCCTTGGGGAGTTATGCTCAAGGTAGCATGCCATTTGATTAAAGATATGATAATTCTCCTTTAAGACCTCTTCAATGTACCCATTGCACACTTAAGGAGACAAAGATAAATAGAGGGAAGAAAATATAGAGAGAGGGAGATAATGAGAAACATACAAATATAAAGGGAGACAAAGAGATAGAGAGAGGTAGAGAGATAAAGAGATAAGGATGAATAGATAGAGATATAGGGAGGCCCATGGTTGATATATCTCTCCCTCTCGCTCTTCATCTCTCTATATCACCACCTTTCTATGTATCTCCCTCTCCCTCTATATATTGAGCTATCTTTCCCTCTCTCCCCTATCTTCTTCTCTCTCTCCCTTTCTACATATCGCTCTCCCTCTCCCCCTCTTCTTTCTCTCCCTTTTCTACCTATCTATCTCCCTCTCTTCTCTCTCTTCCTCTTCAACCTATCTCTCCTCTACCTATCTATGTCCTTATGTCCTCCCTCTCTGTCTCCTGTTTGTCTCTCTGCATCTGCTCCTCCTTGTCCTATCCATGGGCTCTCTATCTCCTATATAACCATATATTTTCCCATATATCTCCATCATAATATATTTCCCATATATCTCTATCTCTCTCTTTCATACCATATATCTCTGTCTCTCTTTATCCCCTCTGTCTCTCTATATCACCCTCTTTCTATGTCTCTCCCTCTCCCTCTATATATATTGAGCTATCTCTCCCTCTCTCCCCTATCTTATTCTCTCTCTCCCTTTCTACATATTGCTCTCCCTCTCCCTCTCTTCTTTCTCTCCCTTTTCTAGCTATCTATCTCCCTCTCTTATCTCTCTTCCTCTTCAACCTATCTCTCCCTCTCTCCCCCTCTTCTCTATCTCTCCTCCTCTACCTATCGTATCCTTTTCTCTCCCTCCTCTCTATCTCTCACCATCTCTCCCTCCCTATCCCTATCCATAGACTCTCTATCTCCACCTCTCTTCCTTTCTTCCCATATATCTCCATCTCTCTTTCTCTTCCCATATATCTCTATCTCTGTCTCTCTTTCACCATCCCCCTCTATCTCTTTATATCACCCCCTTTCTGTCTCTCCCTCTCCCTCTATATATATTGAGCTATCTCTCCCTCTCTCCCCTATCTTCTCTCTCTCCCTTTCTACATATCGCTCTCCCTCTCCCTCTCTTCTTTCTCTCCCTTTTCTACCTATCTATCTCCCTTTCTTATCTCTCTTCCTCTTCAACCTATATCTCCCTCTCTCCCACTCTTATCTATCCCCACCTCTCTTCCTTTCTCTTCCCATATATCTCCATCTCCCTTTCTCTTCCCATATATATATCTCTCTCTCTCTCTCTTTCTCTTCCCATATATCTTTGTCTCTCTCTCTTTCAAGTTTCATTAACCAAAATATTTTTTGGGTTGAATAAAGTTGTGTTATGACCCTTGGTCTCTTTAAAATAATTAGACAATATTAGGGGGATTAGAAAGGGGAGAAAACTAAACTCCTTCAAAATAGGGGTAGTTGTGGTTGGTTTTCTTTGTATACTATATACTTAGTTCCTCTAGGATAAATAAGTCACTATAGAAATGAAAGATTTTTGATTATCTACCTAATATTATTTTGTGTTTTTGAAATGGAGGAGATCTAAAACTCTATAGAAATTGCTATATGCTAATGGTCAAATTATTAGACTATTTAGATCATTTTCTTAGTTGTGTATATCCTAACTAATATAGAGTAAGCTTTTTCATTTTAATTGAATACTACATAATAGTTTATGTGTTGAAAGAATTGTTTCCATTCTTTGTATTTTTTACATTGGAATACAAATCATATTTAATTTCATGCCAATATACTTCTTTCATAAATCATATTTGTTTAATATCTTAAAATATATTAGTTAAATTGGCAAAGTTGTTTGAATTAATTACTAAATTTGATCTAAAAATTTTCAACACTTTAGATAAATTCAATTAGATATAGTTAAATTGGAGGTGTCATTTGAGTTAATAATTAAATAACGTAATAATAAATTAAAGCAAGGGACATAATTTTGGATGTGTTTGAATTTAATAAATTACAAATTAAAATAGACATAAATTACTTGAAATAAGTGCTTCATAACCCATCTAATCAAATTATAACCTATCAAAAAGGCAATAGGAATTTTCTAAAGAAAAGAACACTTGACCCAATCATAAGTGTATGGCCTTTGTAGAAAGGATTGATCCACCTTAGCAATAGAAACTACCCCATCCAAAATTTCCTCACATTACAAAAAGCCACAATGTTCCTCCAAGATAAGCCAATCAAATCCTACCTAATTGTCCTAGTAATCAAATTGGAGATGATCCTAAAAATGACATTGCGAAGGGTGATTGGTCTAAAAAATCTAAACGACTTTTCAATTATTTCACTACTAAGATCAATGTGTCATCTTTCATGAAATTTCCTAAAACACTATTCATTATGATCATATGGAAATTTATAGAAGAGCTACAATAGTTGTAACATCATGAATTAAATATGTAATGGCATAAAAATTAAAAATATCATGAATTAATTATGTAACCACATAAGTCAAATACAATTCTAGCAAGAAATTAATATCAAATAGATAATATAATTGTATAACTCATACATTTCAATGTCATTAATCTTCTTCATCTAACTCTTTGTTTGTATCATCCGATCCAGATTCGACATTGTAAGGAATCGTCATACCATCATCATCATCATTGATATCAGCTTCGATAATGTCATCATCCACACGGATGTCATCTTCATGAACATTAACTCCTACATCATCATGTTCTAGTTCCTCTTCCTCGACATCTTCGTCAGGGACATTATCAACTAACTGTTGATCCTGATCATCATCTACATCATCTTCTAGTTCTTCGGTATCTTCTTCTTCCACCACATTATACTTTACTGGCCTTCCTCTTGGATCATGTCTAACAACAAATGACCAGCCTGGTTTACTTGGAACCTCTAAGTAAAATACCTGCTCACATTGGCTTGGAAGAACATAGGGCTCATTTCCAGCTCGCTTGATCGACCTTGTATTAACCATGGTAAATCCATTATCATGTTCAATAATAGTTCTCTCAGGATCATTTTCATTCAATCGTAGCCTATACCATAGGACGATGAATAGAACTAATTTGAAGGACTTATATTCACACTCAAGTATATCATCCAAAATCCCATAGTATCAATTTTCTAGGACTTTTGGATGTATGTCGCTTCTATATGAAACATTAGTCACTTGAAAGACCACAGTTATCCCAGAATCACAAATTTTCTTTGTATCATCCAACTTTTTGATTTGAAATTTACGACCATTGCACCACATAACCTTGTGGTGTTTCACCTGCAATATGTCAAACATGTAAAAATTATTGCAATATCGTTAGTTGATAAACATATTTATTCTTGGCCGAATGTATGCAAAAAAAAAAAAATCTCAACATATATATACATCAATATAATTGAAAATAATTAAATAATATGGGTGATTAATAAATTTATACGTACCTGTTTATCTCTTAAACCATATGCTAAATCAATTTCCCTTGGTGTAACATTAGAATCTCCATTACAATGAACTTATTTAACCAATGAAGCCACACCTTCCCATCTTAATGCATGACCAGATTGTTGACATTGTTCAATCCATACTATCATCCAATCAAGATTGTTTGCAACGTACAAATGTAGTGTATCCCACTCTCGACCAATTGTATAATTTTTTTTTGAAATAATAATAAGGCTAGTGTCATGTCAATACTAAGGCTATTATCAAGCCACTAGCATGGTCTTAGAGGATTCCTAGGAGTTTCAATACATTTAAAATGTCAAAAAATTAAAACATTTCAATAATGATGTTAACAACCTTGAAATTAGTGTGTTTTATGTTTCATGTGACCATAAAAGATTAAAAAGTCAGTTGTAGAGGTATTTTTTTGGTAGTTTAGGTGTAAAGGCCTTTAAAAGTCATAAATTGATCATTGTAAAGGTTGTTGATGGTTGAGGATTCAAAATACAAGATCTTGACATTAAAAAATATGTGTTTTTCTTCAAAATTTTTGTATTTTTCCTGTTTTGCAGCACTGTATAGTCACATACAACCATATTTTGATGTGAAATCAATTCTATGTCATGACGATATGCATTAACTTTGATTTGAATCTTATTTAAGGACTTAAGGCATTGATTAGAGTTAGAAAGCTTCATTTCTTTGTATACAGTCCAATTACCCTATTTTTGAGGGTTTTGTAGTCCAAACATGATATAAAGGGGCTCTTACACTTTTTGTGATTATTTTAGCTTGTGTAAGAGGCCCCACGGATACTTTTTTAATTTTAGGATGCATGAATAGGGTGTAGGATGAGAAATAAAGAAGGTATAGCTGTTGTCCTCAAGAGTTTTGTGAAGAAAAGCATGTGAAATGAGAGGTTCAAGCCTAGGTTTCAACAAAATATGTATTGGAGATCTTATTTTATGAATTTTTATCTATGTGTAGACCTAATGGGTTGTTTCTAAGTTGGTTTTGAGGTCTGGAGGTCATGGAAGTAGGAGATTCAATAAACCCTCATGATTTTGGCCTAAAACAAGGGTTTTTGGGTTTGGCAAGAATCTGGTTGTACAAGTAGAATATTTTTGTGTATTTGGAGGTTTTGAGGCATAAAAATTATTTCCCAAATATTTCATGGGCATATGACAAGTTTAAAGACTAGTTTCTTTGTAAAATAGGCCTAATCAGCCTAATCAACACAACCTAGAAAGGGTGATTTTGGTGATTTGGTCCAAATTACTTGTACTTTCCCTTGAATTATGTTTAATAATGCCAAAATGGGTGTCTAAAACCATCAAGGTTTTTTCTAGTGTTTTGGAAAAGTTTTGAGTTATTGGGAAAAACTAGGTTTGCACTGCTACAAGGATTCAAGGAGTCAAAGTGTGAAATTTGGCTTCTGTTGTTTGTCAGGCTTTGAGAGTTGTTTGGATTGTTTAAAGTGGTAATTATAAAAAATTTGGAAGCCTCTTAAAGGCAGGTTGATAGGTTGGTTGAGTTGAGCCTCCCAGGTCTACATCAATTAGTTAATTACCACGATATACAACCTTAATTTATAATTGATGTATATTGAAGATTAATAATTAAATAAGTAAAATATACATAGAAACCAAATTTAAAATTTATTCTAATTAATCTCCATGAACATCTTATAATTAGCTCTCACTTTCCTCAATCTACCTTTCCCCATCAGGTACTCCCCTTCGAATTTGTTAATGGAGTTGGGATCCCAAATGCGATCTACATGAATCTTTGCTGCAAACTTAGGAATATATTCAGTAATGTACACCATGGTCTGGTATACCATATATCCTTCCACCATAGAACCCTTAGGATGTGTTTTTTTATCTAACCAAAGCCTTCAAAAATTTTAAGTGCCTCTCAACCATCCACATTGACCTTGTGTGTACAAGTCCACACAATTCAATCTCGTCAACTTGGTGTATGAGGTAGTGTTCTTGTGCATTTAAAAATGTCGAAGGTAGACACTTTTTCATTTCACACATTAGACGAGGAATTTTTCTCTTCCAATAATTTATATCTTCTTTATGGATTTCTTTAGATGACAACCATCTACAAGTGATTCAAGGCGCAAATATATTAACAAGATTTAACAAAATATACAATATATTACATAACAAGTAAAACAAATGGAAATTATAAGATCTATACAATGAATTGAACAAATATCGCTACTTACCTCATGTATTTTCCAAGATCATATATAACTTGTTTGACATTGTTGTCGAAGTTGTCTGGGAGAGATAGAGGTAGAATGTACTGCAACAATTATAAAATGATCTTTTCATTATTTTTCCAAAAGTAGTAAACACATACACTAAAAAGTACATGCAGTATAAAATATATATATAATATACCAAAATAATTACCTTAATGAAGGTATGCATATCATGCGTTTTCATCCCTGACCCAAATTCACCTTTCTTTGTTATGATATTGTTTATGTTGCAACAAATCCTGTGGAAAATCAAATTTTTCGTATGACTTCTTTTATAGCATTGCTTTGTTGCTCCATTAATAACCAAGAAGGGCATTTATATTAATTTGTTCTCCATCGCTATTTAATTGAATTACATTTTTCATTGCATGATTGGCTTCCTGAATGTCACTACAAATTTTGACAATTTTTTCTTTGTCATGCCTTCCATCCAATATTTTCCATAACGTTTCTGTTATATTCTTTTCGATATGCATTGTATCAAACAAATGCACAATTTGTAGCTACTCATAATAGGGCAACCTACAAAATTGTCTCAGATAACTTTTCATTCCCTGTGGAAGCTGACCATTAATGCCTTGACAACCTTCATGAAGCATATAAGTTAAACAAATTAACAATGACAATCATTGTCAATTACAGCATGAGTAAAAAAAACACAATATAAAAATATAAATTCCAAACATATCATATATGATAGATAGCAATTTGATCCGATGTATAACCTTGACCATTAATTCTATTATATTCCAACTTCCATAGACAAGGTGTCATTCTTCGTGGTTTTGATGTAGACTCTTCTTTCCCATTGAAAAGATGTTTTTCAGTAGTTCAATACTTATGATTTATGTGGAGGAAGTGCCTATACTCATCAAACACCTGCTTTCCTAAACTTGTTGAACGATGAGATTTCATCTTTGGACAACAAATTTGACATGCAAATTTTCCCTTTGTTTGAAGACCTGCAAGATCATATATAATTGGATTAAATATGTCAATTTTTATAATTTATGTAATGAATAGATTATTTAAAAAACATGCATGATATGTACTTCATAAAATTAAATATCATTAAAGTGCAGTTGAACGTTATAACATACCACAAAAATGTGTTAACCCTGGGGCATCATGAATTGTCCATACAAGCATTGCATGGAATTGAAATTGTCTTTGTCCTATTGGTCTAGAGATGTCATACATAGTGACGCCATCCCATAAATTTAGTAACTCGTTGATAAGAGGCTCGATATATACATTCATATCTTTAACTTGGTACTTAACTAGTTGAATGAACATAAACATTACATAATTATTATAACCATTTTACTGCAATATATATAAATTAATATACATGACTATTAAATGAAAAAAATATAAGTCATTATGCAACAAATAAAAAAAATTGATTTAAACAAATACCTGGAACAATCATTGACAACATTATGTGCTCCCTCTTTATTGACATCCATGGAGGAATGTTATTGTTGATAACAAACACAAGCCACACCGAGTAAATAGATCTCAGCTCTCCAAATGGATTGACACCGTCCGTTGCCAATGAAAGCCTAAGATTATGAGGTTCTTCTTTAAAGTGTGGCCATTTTTCCTCCATGTCCCTAAATGCAGAACCATCTGCAGACATTCGAAGAATGTCAACTTCTATTTCGTGCATGGTAATCCATAATTGCTTTAAGCTTTCGTACCTAAATAATCATTGCATATGTGGAATAATGGGAATACAACGAAGAACCTTGCGAAACACCTTTTTTATAGTTGATTTGTTCGATATCTATTGATATGACATTCTGGGCATTTTGTTGCAAATTCATGTTGTTTATGATATATAATATGATTATTGGGACATGCATCTATTTCTTGATACTCCATTCCAATATCTTTCATAATGGCAGATAAATCTCAATATGAGCGAGATAAAATATTAGATGGTGGTAACAAAAATTCACCTATCAATCTACAACAAAAAAATAATTTGTTAATATAAAGAATATTAATGGTACATATTTCATCCTTTATTTACTAGTAATGAACTAACAATAATTAAAATAGATGAAAATATATGACATATATGACATACCTTAACATCTGTGAGATTGCTATGTTGGATAAACCATTCATAACCTTCAAGTTCACCAGCAACAATACAACAGAGAGAAGAGTTATTTTAGAGCCTTCATAAAGGGGCTCGTGTGCCTTCTCAAGTACAAGTAAATCATGAACATCATCAAAGTCATCTCGATCATCATGATCAGCTGTGCCACTAAATGTGTCATGGATCAATGTATTTGTACCATCATCTTCAACTGTGTTTTTTGGCGCATGATCATCTTCTTCCATAGGATCATTAACTTCATCTTCAATATTCACAGCTCCATGTTCCTCTACTTATAAAACCACATTCTCTGGGGTGTGATAATCCATATCTTGTGCCCTATGGTGCCCCACCTTTATAATAATGATCGACACAAATAAACCATGATCATGATAAAGTAATTTTTTATATATATATAAAATGTTAAAATGATATAAACATTTACAAATTCAATCAATATAAAGACATATAATGAACAACTTACCAATGGATGATAATCATGCCCCCCTTCAACATAACCATGCTTCCTACAATGTTTCTCAGCTGTTGTGATTAAAAGTCTTCTCATCTTTAAGCCCTTGCAATTATTTCAAGGACAATAACATTTCCCATCACCCTTTCTTTTCAATCTAGCCCACAATCTAGCAAGTGTTTGTTTATTTTGTTTTGCACTAATATTATCTGAAATAATTTTTTTTACCAAGCTTGAATATTTAGATCTTCAAAAAATATCAAACTCAAATTCCAATAATTTTTAATCATAGACAGGTAACAAAGTCTAATAATTTTGATATTCTACACCAAAAAATTTGGCATGCAACCACCCCTGTAAAAGAGAAGATAGTTTGAAGTTAATGAACCCAAAAAACACTTTAAAATGCTAATTCCAAAACTTATTAAATTCTGATTTTACTATGATTTCCAACCGTTAGAAGCCTAAAATCAAAATATTGAACTTGCATAAAAAAATTTGGAAATGAAATCTGATGAGATGTTGCTTTAAAATATGGTTTTCAAACCTGGAAGTACAAATCTGACTTCACAAATGAATTCTAGAAAAAGATAATGACTACCCTCAACCTGGAGATATCTTCTTGAATTTTTTCTGATTTTTCCCAAGAAAATCATCCTTAGTTCTCCACAAACTATGGAAAGTATAGAAAATTTGCAAGTATAGCAAAACACTATCGCAATAAATAGGTGAACTCGCTTTTATTTATGTCGGCCACAATCTGATTTTTTCTGATTTTGCATGTTCGTTGAAATTTCGACAGAAAATCTTCATCAAAATTTTGACAAAAACCAAGGTTCGTCGAAATTTTGACGAATGTCGGGGATAATTTTTTTTTAAATTAAAATTACATATTAAATATCACAAGTACCTGACAATACATCAAATTATACATCTTTCGTCGGAAATCTTCATCAGATTTTGCAATCAAATGAGTTAGTGATCTGTCTATGGGTGAAATGTTAAACTATACTTCAAATCTATCTTCATATTCTTCCACAATGTTCTCGAGAAATATCCAATGAATTTAGTGTCCATGTCTAATACTATGCTCTTTGGTAGTGTTAGAGCCAAAAAATCCACCTTGGTTATTTTACATACTTCCATTTTCACCCATCTTTCCACACTCACCATATGTTTCATGGTGGTTGACACTAATAAAGACTCATATATAAACCACCAAATAAGGCCCTTTGATCATAACATGGAAGTGAATTCCATGTCAAAAATATTCCCATAGCAGCACATGGAATGTCGCCAAGACAATTCTATATCGAAGGCAGTCTCACCATAGTCTCTTCGACGTGAGCAGGAAGGGTTGATGAGAAATTTAGATGAGACCTCTGAATTTTTAAGAGACATATTCAAATGTCTTTTTGCCAGCCTAAAGAATGATATGTCTAAGAGAATTGGACATGTCGAGGAGAAAATCTAACATTTCTCACCAAAAAATCATGTGGAGTATTCAGCATTTAGGAAACAGAAAAACATCTCTTAGACATCAAGAGATTATCATAAAATAAATGGTAAATCACTGGTAAGACAATGTGGACAAACAATAGTGTTGAGGATACATCAGTATATCAAGGAGAGAAGTAAGGGAGTCTCTTCGACATTCAAGGAGCGAGTGAAAGCAAAATATCAACGAGACATAGAGACATTGAACAAAAATTAACTAAAGTCTCATCAACATCCTAACAATGACATGTCGAGGAGACAGGAGTATCGAGTAGACATTATCAAAAGTCTCATCGACATTCTAGTGTAGATGTAAGAACATACTATCGACGAGACTAAGAGGCATCAGAGAGAGGTGACCATGGGTCTCCTCAATATGACAAAGTCTCATAGAGATCATTACCAAGTAATACCGCCGAAGAGAGAAGTAAGGGTATGTCGAGGAGACATAGGCTTGTTGGCAAGAAATATTCACCAAGGGAGGAACCTAAAATGTAAGTGTCAAAGAGACCTTGCAACATCGAAGAGAGAAATCTAAATGTCTCCTAGACATTTTTCAAAAGATGGTCAAGGATACATTGAAGAGAGAAATAGGCATCATGATTAAAGTCTCTTCGATAAAATATGAAATAATGTTCACTGGATTGATTTGACTGATGAATTCATCAAAGAGACAACTACTATTAATGTGCAAGTTGATTGGAAGGGTGGCACGAGTGCCATTTATCAACCAAATCTGGCTTGAACATGCTAAATTTTGATAAATACATCCTCTCATAAATCATAAATCAGAAATCACTACAAATTATGGTTGGAAATTCGGAGGATGGAATTGTACAATGATGAGCAGCTCAGAATTTGCAGCCTTCATTCAAGTAAGTGATCTTGGCTCAGCTGAACATATGTTAGCTTGAAGTACAACATAAGTAGGGTTAAAATGGATAAAACCCCAGAGAAAACAAGGGCAAAAAGGCAAAAAATAGAGACTAGGCCACTAAACCAAGATTTAATAGACCAATGTTTCGGGTTTGGGCTGAAATCAAGAAGAACAACTCAATTAAATCCATCATGTGAAACTTTGGAAGAAAAACACAAGAATTTGGAAGATGTGTGGACTCCGAATAGGGGTTATGACTTGTTCATTTATCATTATAGGAAGAAGTACAGACATAGGCCGGTTTCAAACCCTTGGAATTTGAATTTGGGGAAGTTGTGATGCCTAACATTTTCATGAACGTAGAATTGATTAAAGCACTGGCTAGGAATTACAATCCAAATACAAGGGAAATTCACTTACACAATGGGTCACAATTCATGATTATAACACAAGACCATATTTGTATGGTTTTCCAATTGGATACCTCCCTGAAAACGAAATCATGGATGACAGATTTGTTGGAAGAATACCGCACTATGGGTACAAGCTATAAGAGGTGGAAGCTACCTCTACACAAGCCTAACGGTCCAGGAAATCAACCTAGGAGGTTTTCTAGTGATGAAAGGCTCCTGTTCCCTATAGATTTATTTGAAGAATACTATCAATACACCTACTACTCAGCTGGCCAAGTATTGGGAGTTGATTCCCTTGCTAATATGACTATAGCTCCCATGGTTCTAGCTGCAAACATCCAAAGAAAAGATTTCAGGCCCTATGACTATGCAAAATATCTATCTAAGGCCATCAATAATGCTCTTAATGCTATCAAGAACAATAGTGAAGCTATCATCTTCAAACACTACTCACTTCTTATGCACATGATATTGTATGAAGGGAAAGTGATGGGAATATGGGGAGAAGAATTGAGAATAAAATATTTGGATAGTGATGGGAATTATAGGCTAGTACAAATGTGGACATTCGTGTGAGATAGTAGATATGGGAGATCCCACTACTTGTACTTTGAAGAACATTTCGTCAAGCCCTTATACAAATTGCTTGGCCACAAATGAGACTATAATTTATCCCTAGAAATAAAAAGGTTCCTCTGACCAAAGGAGAAGGGTCATGATGGAAAAATAAATCACAATTGGGGAGATTGGTATGCATTTACAGATTGTACTATTATTAGAGTATATGGATTTGAGGCAACACCATATTTACTACCTAAGACTATGACAGATAGGGTTGCATACCTTGAGATCATAAGACAATTGTCTTATTCAACATTCATGCATCTAAAAAGCTATGGAAGGAAAACTTTTATAACTTCTACTTTGTGTTTTGGTGACTTCACTATTATTGCTGATACAGGATATGATCTGGTTGGTAGAAAGCTAGATTAGTATGGCTTTCCGGTAGGAAACAAAAGAGAAAAGTTTGACCCTAAACACTTCATTTATGATGCCAAGATTTCACAAAAATTGAAAGGATATGAGCAGGAATTCCATGTGGATGATGTCATCAGGAACTGTAAGGAAAATTAAGTAATAATGAGGATGAATTCCTACAATAGAATTATTATGGCTAAGGATTGGAGAATGAACAATAACCCATCCTGTGTAGAAGCCTTTCATGAAATCCAAAATCCTATGGAAAGAATTGAACAACTAATTCTGCATGAAGAAGAAATAACAAAGGATGTACCTCTGGTAGCATTTGAAAAGAGAAGAAGTGTTGGTTCTAGGAGACAAGCAAAAAATATAACACCACTATGCCATTTGTCACCACAGGTCACTCTAGAGGTAAGCTTCTCAGTTGACACCCTAATCACGATTGAAGATGATATTGAGGAGGGGGAAGAGGTCACACAAATCAACACTCCTATTATTCCCCAATATGAAATGCCACTAGAAAGGAATGTGATTACCTTTGAAGCTTCTAATGAGCTATTTGATGATGTGAGACATTGTGCCAGTTAGGAATTCATTGTAGATGACACATTTGTTCAAACTTCTAAATTCAAGGATTTCATCTATGAGTATAAAGGAAAAGTAGTAAGGGAAAGGCTAAAATAAATTGACCATGAAAAGGAAGCGTATGCCTTAAAAGAGCTTCAACATGAGATTGATAAAGAAATGAAGAGTATGACTGCTAAAAAGAGGAAGAGCATTATTACAAGAAACTGGGGTTATGCTCCTTCCAGGGTGGGATATCAGTTCATCCATTGTGTTTGAAATTTTTTTGAAGAGAAAGAACAAAACCTTGCAATTGACAGATGAGGGTTGTGATAAAATCTATATTGGATCATGATCAAATTTTTGGACATCTTTTGGTGCAAAGAGTAGGGGAGACAGACCCTATGGAAACTACTGACTTGAATGTAAATGTGGCCAAGTTCACCAAGGATGAGATTCAAAAATTGGTAAGGGATAACAAAGGATTTATAGAAGAGAATGAAAGGTTAAAATAGGAGTTGATCAGTTATAGAGATAGACTACCTTCTTCCTCAAGGCTTTACTCCCCACTGGTTGATCATGAGAGAAAGGTGCTAGAAGAGATTTCAGAGACCACCTATTGGAAATGTAGACATGAGAAAGCTCAAAAGGAACAAGAAGAATTAAAAGGAAAGCTCAAGACCACTATCTTTGAAGTGGAATCATAGATAGTCTACATGAGGTTTGAAGATATGTATAAGCATGCTGAAAAGGTCTGTCATATTCATGACAAAACATATGCAACACTATTGGAAAAGAACATATTGTGTGAGAGAATGAAGGAAGTGGAGTCTCACATCATAGCAAAGAAGGGAGATAACAATAATGTGCTCCAAAAATATCAAGAGCTCAATAATGCACATGAAAACTTCCATAGCATATTGACACGGGAGTTAAGTGACTTAAGTCAGCGATTGAGTATGGCCCTACAAAACTTCTTTGAGGAAACATATTTGAAAGATCAGGATACATGGAAGGATGAGATAACCCATTATTTTCTAGGAATTCTTGATGCAACCAATAATGAAGATGAGGTGCTCAAGAAAACACATGAAAAACTTGGAAGAATTTTTGAATTGGAATATGCAACGAAGGATATTATACATAATGCAGAAATTCATGCCAAGAGTGGGTACATTGAGCACTTGTCAAAGGTCAACTTATTTATTGCACAGGCCAAGTGAGAGGGAGTAATAGGGATTGGAGATTGGTGGTTTTGGATACACAATCATGATGCATGAGCCTTGAACAGGTCTTTGGTGATCACAGGTGCTTGCTAAAGATTAACGGACTGTGGTGCATCCACCAACAAACTCTCAATATTTTTTATGTTTATGTTAATCATGTTTTAGTTATGAAGCAGTGTAACTTTTTGTGAACAGGCTTGAAGCTTGTTGCTTCTCGTACAAATAGGGAAACCAGGGCCTGATTTTGAGATCATCATCATCATATCATAATCCATTAGAGTAGGAATTAGTCAAAAGATAGATTGCATAATCCGCCCATCCATATCATATTAAAGACTTTTGTTACAGATTTTTATTTTTTGAAGCAATATAATGGAGAATAATACTTATAATTCGTAATCTATTTTTAGTATTCAATTATTGTGTCAATTTTCATGCATATCTATTACTTTGCTACCTCCAAAGTGGTATTTTCAAGTTATTTAAGTCTACAAGATTTACCAGGACACATTTTTTGTTACCATGTGGATGCTTTGATTGGTTTTTGGTTGGTGTGAATTAAAAATCCTTTCAAATAGTTTACTTTAATTAGTTCCTGCCTAGGATTAAAATCCTTTTAAAGAATTTGTTTTGATTGGTTTCCATTAACTTAAGAATTAAAGGTCCTTTCATGCTTTCACAGTAACTTGAGGGGATATCATTGGGATTATTAAAGAAGAACACTATAATAAACAATCTTGCATGTCTGCACAAGGTGTAGACATCTCAAGTGCCCAGTAGTTTGAGTTAAGTTGAATAATAGGTTTACTTATCCTGCAAATTTGTCTCCATAATCACCATCCACTCATTCACTCCATTCACCCAATAGGGGTAGGCACTGGTCATATTTAGGATATTTTATATAAATACAACTCACATTCTTGATTCTTTAAATACTCTCAGTAGGAACTAGCTATCAAGCTCAGCATCTACTCCACCCTCACGTGCCATAGTGAGTAGATTGCCCAATTTAGGAACCACATCCAACTTTAAATCTTCCTTATTGTTCAGGTATACCCACCTAGGTCTGGCAGAGCCTGAAGAGTAGGAGGTAAGCAAACTTATTTGCCTCGTTCGTGGGCCAAAAGTGTATTAAGACACTAGCACCCTCTTAAGGCTCAAAACCTGCACTTTTGAGAACTAATAGGTAGTCCATGTAATCTCACAATCTCCTTGAAAAATAGGATTACAACATGTACTACATCCCTGGTTTTCTTACAGGGTATGAAATGTGCCATCTTAGAAAATCTATGCACAACCAAAAATATAGATTCAAATCCTCTCGGTGTCTTAGGTAATCCCAACACAAAATCCATGCTAATGTCCTCCCATGGTCTCTCTGATATTGTCAATGGTGTATACATTCCAGTGTTCTAACTGTTTCCCTTCGCAACCCTAAAAAATCTTGCAACTTTGAACATATTTCTTGACATCCTTACACAACTGTGGCCAAAAATAGTTCTCACTCACCAATGCTATGGTCTTATCAATTCCAAAATTTCCTGCTAATCCTTCGCAATGATTTTCCTTGATCAAATTCTCTCTCATTGAACTTCTAGGGATACACAACTGATTGATCTTGAATAACATACCTTCATGAATGAAATAATCCAACCATTTGCTTCTATCTGTCTCTACAGGTTTCTTGCAAGCATTCCATTCCTCAGCAAAATCAATGTCATCCTCATACATATGCTTCAGTTCTCCAAAGCCCAATACTTCAATTCTCATCTCTGTCAACAAACTTCTTCTCCTGCTCAATGCGTCTGCAACCTTGTTTGATTTTCCATCTGGTGCTTTTGTTACCTAATTTCACTACTTGCTCAATTAGGTTGAGTTTTGTGTTTAGAAACCAAGATTGGGGTACATTTTAATCATTCTTACATTACATCCAGATGCATAAATGAAATAATCTAAAAAGATTAAAAATTATTGCATTCATACATGTGCATGTAACAGAAGAAAGATTCAAATATTTTCTAAACAAAGTAATCTTTATTGAATATATAAGTGTACATTATCTCACACAAGCCATGAGATTGAATTAGCTTATTCAATGCAAACAAAAAAAAGAATATAAATTAATAAGTAAAATTAATGTGCATGTAAGCAAGGAGACCAGTCATTGTCTGAGAATGACTGGTTCTTGTTGTGTCGTCTTGTCATGTTGTTGCTTCATACTGCTTGTGTCCTCGCTCCATATCGCTCCTAGTTCCTACATCAGAAAAAAGCAATGGTGTTAGAGCCATGCTCTAATGAATGAAAAGTCTCAAGCCATACATGAGAAGGAACTTCTACATATAAACTAATCTTCAAAATGCATTGAACAAGCAGGCATACATTAGGTGTCCTGGAGAACCATCAAAGTCATCTAATACACCTAAAGCATATGCATTTATTTCACTGACATGTTTTCTTCATGTGCAAATGAAGGTGCATTTGCATTTTGATTCTATGTTATTAAATTGTAGCACGTGGGATAAATGTGGATCCCATGAGGGTTGAGCCCAGCGTGATAATCATTTTTTATATTTTGACAGTGATAAGAGTATATAATCTTCATGCATTTTTAAACTCTGTTGAGTGAATATTCATCACCTATTTGGTGAGTTGATTGATATCACAATCATAAATGAGAAGTGTTCACTCAATAGAGTCACAATAAGAGGAAGACAATCAGATGTAGATCATTACAAGGAAAAGAGTTTATTCAAAGCTTTTTATTAATCAATTATCTATGAGCAATCATAATCTTGAAGTTGCACTAATATGACAGTGTTCAAGCAAGTGAACATTGTGTATGATATTATATCAAGGTGAAGCTGAAATTTAGAGAGGTTATGACCAATTATGTCAAATGCAAGATAAAGTAAGGTAAGGGGTAGTTATGATCATGATACACCATGAAGTTCAATCAAAATAATGACAAAATTAAAAGATGCCAATACTATGAAGAGTAAACACTGTTTCTAAGATAGTCATGCAAAATCTACTTGATAACAACACTGTTACCCAAAGGAAAGATCTATGATCTTGATGTCACCATCAGCAAAGCATGAATATATAAAAAATAGCTTTTCTTCAACTAAGTACTTTCACAAAAGCAATGTCAGCGAAGTTGAATTAAGCATGATAGTCAAGGAGTAGCAGTTATAATTCAATTAATGACAATGTTTCAAATAGCATTCAACATATTCATCAATTAAGGAAGTTGAGTATTACTTCAGGGTGCAATCAAGGTAATAACTCAGTGACATAGACAGTGGTTTTCAAATGCAAAGAACAAAACCATATTAAGGTGCCCATGTCATTATAAGATCATTAGTAGCATGAGAGGCTCTAGAAGAAAATGGAAATTCAATGGAGTTTAAATAACTGAAATACAAAGTATGGCCACAACCCAGGTACCTCAATTTTTTTACAAAGAACCCTTACAGGTTGGCATAGAAAGTTCACTATTTGTTTATAAGGGGTCAAACTTAAATTTAAGTCTTTAGCCTATATTAGAGTTTGAAATGAGTCATTTTCACTTAGGGAATGAAGATATAAAATGAAGTCCAAATTTAAATATTTTCTTTAGAATATCAAATAGAGTGACACACAAGAGATCGAGCTACAGACCCAATTTCTGAACTAGTCGCAACCTGAAAATGGATCTACAGATGCAAAACTTCATCATGTCTTTCACTAAGAAGCACAAAAGTGTACATAGAACCACGACGGCCATGCAAAGAAGAAGGACAAGCTTTGGAGGATGCAAATAGAACATACCCTTAAAGGGTTTCTTCAAAATATGAAAGCTAAGCTAAATATGTAGTTTATCACCATTGCCAGAGGCTTGAATAATGGCAGAAGTGTATCAAAATGTAGAAAACCCAACATATTTCTACAAAATTTGAGAAAGAAAGTAAAAGTTTGTTGAGGTGAAAAGCTTACCCCTGAGGAATCCTTCCAAAGAACCTTCATCTTCAAAACTTGATGAACAGCTACAGCCATAGAGAAGTCATGGAGAAAAGGGAAAAATATATTCAAATGGATGAGAAAAAGCATGAAGCTATAGCCATGGAAAATCTGAGAAACAGAAAATGAAATTTTTTTCCTCAAAATTTTAATTCTAAGAAACCTTACCAGTGCTATTATGGAGAAAAATAAAATGAATTTTTGCAAGAATGATGCCTTTGTGACTGTGAAATCCACAATGAAAACCTTCTACAGAGTTCTTCCTTCATGGCGGCAGTGTTAGCTTATTCATGAAGCTTCTTTCAAATGAAGCAAAATGATAATACTTTTCCTTTTTGCCTTCATTTTAGGGTTGAAACCCTAGGTTTAGTGGTGACCGATGGAACTTCTCATTTTTTCTATTTCTTTTTAAAAAGTATGTGATGCCACTAATATGCCCATGAGTCAAGACTATATGTATTTTGACTTGTTTATGCCTTTGCTTTGTATCTTAGACTTTTGTATGTATTTTTACTTAGCCAAATATTTTTCCAATGTTTTCCGAATGCATAGATGTCTTTCACTTTTGCATTGGATTTTATATTGTAAATGATTAAATTTAAATGATGATTTATAAATCATTTAATTTAAGTCATTATCTTTTAAATGCAAAATAGAGATATGTGTTATATGACTAAGTCGTGAAAGGAATGGGGAAGATTATTTGCTTCAATTTATGATCATGGAGAATATATTGGGAGTGCTTTGAGTTGTTTTCCAACATGTGGAGGATATTTTGGAGGCTTTAATTGCTTTTGAGAGCTTTTGGAGGGCAATTTGAAATGTCATCATGTTTGACAAAGTTAGTTTGGACTTTTTCACCTATTTGGAGCCTTTTTGATGAAGATGTAGGTGTTATATTTTAGGCTTTATGGAGGCATACGACCCAAGAAGTTTCTAGGAGCTATTTTGGTGGATCTTGTTGGGAGTTGATAGATTTAATCACTTATGTAACTCATTTGGAGTTAGTTCTTCTTATGCAATTTATGGAGATAGAGATTGTTGCAGTCCTTTGACAATTTGACAATTTGAGCATATTTTATAACTCAATATTTTGAGCATGTATACCAGTGAAGGCCTTGGAAATCAATGATATTGAGTATTTTATCTTCTCACTCTATGCATTATTGTGTGCACTTATTGATTGATCAAATTACTTGTGAAATCTTATTCTTTTCCTTGTGATTCTGTCTCAAATTCAACACCTTTTGCAGAGATATATGTTATTTCAGCTTATAATTAGTGTTATAGGTGCAATCATTTTTAGTTGTGAGATTTATTTCCCTCTAAGAGTTTTACCATCCTAACCTCTTTATAAATTATTGATGTAAAGACATATGAAAAGTGAGTTGTGTAATCCAGTTTCAGTCATTGTTGGAATTGTGCATACAAGTTGTATATGCAGGCTCTAGGAAGTTTTGGTGTATCACCCAGTATTTCATTTCCAGCATTTCCTCTTCAAAGCATTCCTTTTCCCTTTTCCTTTCAAAAATCAATAGAATAGGTGATACCAAGAGGAAGTCGGCCTTCTCCAAAGGTTGACCTCTACTTATCAAAACCCACACTTTGAGAGGTCTTCCCATGTTACACTGGAATGTTGAATTTCATATTCAACAAGGTGCAATTTTAGTAGATAACAATTTTGGCACGCCCGGTGGGACAGAGAACTGACAGTGTCAGTCCCTTTTGTACTATGCATTACTATTGTTTGGTGTGTACAACAGTACTTTTTGCCTTTGGAGGCAAGTTTTTAACATACCTAGCGACTCCAAGCTTAGAGTAACTAGTTTCTACAGTCTAAGTGTTGATTTCATGGTAATACGACTTACCATTCACCATTTAATGAAAGTGTTGTGCCTATATCAACTTACCAAACATATACCAACAATTTCAATGTTGGTTTTAGTACAAACAATTCAATAACAATAGACAACCAACATGTTCAGTATTCTCCTCACCCACCCACCCCTGTTGAAGCTTTGCAGCATCATGTTTATGCTCTTCAACAACCCCAGGAGGGTTATTTTATCTTCAACCAGCAAAGTTACCTTTCATATGAGTCTCAAAATTTTGATAATATGAGTTTGGAGAATATGTCTTTATATTTCCAAAATCAATTTGAAGAGATGGAAAGACAACAGGAGGTTAACAGGCAGCAATAAGAGCTTGCTTATCAAGGTTATATTTATCAGCAGGAGGTGGAGGCACAAAGAGGGTCCTATTCAGTACAAGAAAATGTAGTATTTGAACAAAGTTAGTCCAACTCTCCTAAAGAACACTTTTCTCAAGTGCCCCAGTTAGTTGCTACCTTTCCAAATCCTTTCTTTGAGGAAGGGCTTCACTTTCTGAGGGTCACTGTTCCAAGTTTTGAACAAAATGAATTTTCTGTTGAAAAGAAAGCAGAAGAAGAGCAACCCATTTATCCAAACAGCTTACTCCTTTGGGAAAAGATTAAAGAGGTAAATCCCTTACATCTAGCTATAAGGTGTTATCAATTGCAGCAACAAAGGATTGAACAACAAGAGGACATTAGACAGTGTGGTGGGTTGCCGATTGATGACAGTCAACAAGAAAATGGAATTTTGGATCATGAGGAAGAACATAAAACTGAACCTGATACTTTCTTCTAGGATATGAGCTTTAATGTTTTCAAGCATACTATAAATGAGAAAGCTAATGTTGAGCTTTGTGAAGAGTTGTGCACATATATAATTGAACAGTTTTGTTCAAAGTTGGATGCTAAGGAATCAATCCTATTAGAAGAAGTTGACAATCATGGTGTTTCAGAACAACAGGTTCACAAGCTTGATGAGGTGCTGAAACAACAGGAGGAACCTCACGAACCTGATTTGCAAGGTTATAATTGACTAGCGGAGCTTCCATTTTGTGTGTAGAAGAGTTGGAAGTTGATATACCACATGAAGGTTGGTTGGATGAGACTGCATCACGAGTTGAACTTTTTCCTTTTTTGAAGAAGAAGAAAACAATTACTTGGGGTGTAATTCTTTGAGTGGTAATGAGAATTATAAGCAACTTCTTTTTTGGTGTATAAAAGAGCCTAAGGCTGATGTTTTAATTGAAAGTGTGTTGGAAGAAGTCACCTCATTGTTTGGATATTTTCCTTCCTCCATTGAAGGAATGAATGTTCATTTGGGAAAGCATGAGCATACTAAGGATGTTACTACTTTTCCACCAAGTCATCCACAAGGATTAGACCTTTCCAGCCAGCAAGGTGATAAAATGGCAGTCCATGAGCAAGATTTCAGTAAGGAAAGTTCAAGCTTTTCCATTACCAGAGGTTGTCCAATCAGGTACTTAGCCTAGATGGCGTCCAATAAGGTACCCACACATGAAGGTACAACAGAAAATGGTATCCAAGATGCACTGGAAGCTAAACAAGAGTAGGTTCAACTCACTTATCCTCCCTTAAATAACATTACATATGATCTATTTGGGGAGGTAAGTGATTCTATTTATCTTTTTCAAGAATTGGTGCATCAAATTGTTGAACATTTCTCAGTATATTGTCTTCTTTTAGCTTCCATCATGCATGCAAATTACTGCATATTGAGAAGAAGGGGCAGCTATTTTAGTCTTCCTATAAATGGTTTTGTTTAATAGTTTTGTCTTCTTGTTAGTGTATGGTAGGTTTAGCTCCAAGTTTCAATTCCCTAAGTGTTGTTCCATCATAGTTAGATAGTTTCCCTTATTTAGTTTTCCTATTTTCAATAAGTTTCCAAGTGACCTAATCTGTTTCAATGAGTTGCAAATGATTTTTCTAAATGACTCCATACCCAATGGACAAGCCTAGGTAATTGGTCTTCATGTTTAGCAAGAAAACATACAATAGATGTCGCCAAAAATGTTACCTAATTTCACTACTTGCTCAATTAGGATGAGCTTTATGTTTAGAAATTAGAAGAGGGGTACATTTTAATCTTTCCTACATTACATTTAGATGCATAAATGAAATAATCTAGAAAATATTACAATTACAAATTACTGCATTCATACATATGCATGTAACATAAGAGAGACTCAAATATTTTTTGAACAAAGTAATCTTTATTGAATGTATAAGTGTACATTATCTCACACAAGCCATGAGATTGACTTAACTTATTCAATACAGATAAAGAAAAGAATATACATGAATAAGTAAAATAAATGTGCATATAAAGAATAAAACCAGTCATTGCCTATGAATGATTGGTTCTGTTGTGCCATCTTGTTTTGTTGTTGTCTTGAGTTGCTTGTGTCCTCCTAGCTCTTCATTGCTCCTAGTTCCTGCATCTAGCAATAGCAATAATGTTAGAGCAATGCTCTAAGCAATGAAAGATCACAAATAGTATATGAACATTCACCTATGCAAGTATAGACTAATCTCAATGTGCATTAAATAAGAAATGGATGCTTTAGGTGTCTAGGAAAACCATCAAGTCAACATACACATCTAAAACAAACATTTTTATTTTCTAACTTGTTTGCTTCATGTGCAAATACAAGAAAAGTGAGGTTTGTTTCATCAAATTATAGCATGTGGGTTAAAATGTGGCTCCCACAAGGGTTGAGCCCAGCGTGCTGCTTTGTTATGCTTTAAAGAGACATATAGGGCTCAAATCATTGCATCAGTGTAATCACTTGAGGTAGAGTATCTGCTCCTTGTAGTTAGCATTGTTGGTAATGTCTGCCATCAAGGACAACTAAGGTACAAATACAAAGAGGATCTCAACCTTATTCAGGTTTTACAGGGCACATGAATGTATGGAAATATATGAATAATCATCAAGGAACAACAAGTCCTTACCCAAGCATATCTTTACTATACAACTAAATAAAATGGAGCATATCTTTGTCATACTTGTAACAGGTGTCATTACAAGAGTCAACATTTTTAGAATAATGATAGCCATCATTATTTAAAAATAATGTTGCAGGATTCCTTGAAATACCAGACTGGCAAGACATGTTTATAGATAGCTTTTAAGCTAGATCTTATAAATACAAATGAAAGTCTAAATAGACCTAGTGAACCTATGACAATCCATGACAATAGAAATAGTGAAGTTTGTGGTTCTGAGACATAATGATTGTGCTAGGCATTTCACATTTGACAAGGAAATAAAGCCATGAACAAAAGCTGAGTAGTTTTCAATATAAAGAAAGCTCATTTGATATCTATAGGAGCGTAACAAATATCATCATACGGCCAAATATGTTACAATTAATTTACCGATGACAAATTAAAGGAGTCCAATCATGAGGATAGTGAGGAAAAGACATTGAGTTGCTGCTCATGTAAGGTTTCTTTACCTTGCTCTTTAGAATATTTTTAGGACCAACATGAGAGGCAGATATAGGAAGACATGAAAGTGGAAAAAATAGTCATTGATTGGGCAGCATAGTGATATAACACAAACTACCTTTAAATAATTAATAGTTGACAATGGCATGAAGACAGGGAGGAGTAACACATTATATGCAAGGGGATGAGTAAGAATAGAAAAAGTTATGACATAACCATGAGATTTCAGGCCAAGCTCACCCATGTATCACCTGTCTGAGTTGGGAAAAAGTTACAGTAGTTGTTAGAAAGATATGATGCTGATCAACAATGACTAAGAAAAGCCAAATTAATGATTCAAAATTTTGCCTAATATAAGAAGAGGCTAAATTATGGCCTGTCTGAAAATCAAGCCCTAGGCTTGCAAAAGTGAAAAGCCCAGTATGGCTGCGACCATAAAAAACAACTCTAAAATATATAGAAAAACAATAAACAAGAAAGCCTTCCTTGCCACGGCCAGCAAGTCAGTGAGGATATTGTTTGTGAAAGATGGAGAAAACACATCAAGCTTTTGAGTTACATTTGTACTGTGTAGTGGCATTGAATCATTTTTCATAATCACTTTCTATTTCTCAGGTTAAATTGGAGTGAGAATAAATGAGCCCCAGAATCATACAAGAGCGAGACATATCTTTATGAGTTTTATAAAAAATCTATTCAAGGAAAATGAGGCCGATCTGGAATAGAAAAGGGCAACATTGAGAAAAAGCCGACCACACATTTCATGAAATCTCATTCATATTATGATCTTGCATGATCTTTTCATAGAAAATGGAATTGTGACATTGTTGGTTGCCATTATAAGGCTTCATAGAAACTAGAATGCTTATATTTTCAAGATAATCAATTGAAGCAAATGTGGAGGCCATGGCCTGTGTGTACAATGGAGAGTTTTCTTCCTAGAAACCCCAGATTTCTACTTGCAGTGGCATTGAATCTTTGAGAAAGATGAAATCATTAACTATGGAAAGCAAAGAATCAAAGTATTTGGAGCATTTGTGCAATGGTGGTTCAAGCTCGAGTAATTTTCTTTCTTAGAAAAAGTAATAAAAAAACAACAAAGTAATCTCATTGATAGCTTACCTGGGAGTCCCTTTTGTTGGGCTTTTGTGTGGAGAGCCTCTGAAACTGCATAATCTTCCTCAAATTTCCATGGAGAAAGCTCTTTGAAACCCTGGTGGCAGTGCTTCAGCTTCTTTCAAAAGCTTCAAAAGGAAAAACAAAATGAATGTTCATCCTTTTTGTTTTGCTTTAGGGTTTTTTACCCTAAGTCTTGCAAATGTCGATCGAAGATTGACATTTTTGCCATCTTTATTTTTTAAAAGACTTATAATTCTTTTTCATTGTGGGTCAAGACTATACGTCTTGTATTTTATGTTAGAGTAATAAGTTGTTTCACTTAATTAATTTAATCATATTGGCTAATTAATTAAGTCACTTATTACTTTAGTTACTTAAGCTAAACTTAGGCACATTAATAATTATTTATTTATTAATTATTAAGTGTGCACACTAGGCTTTCCCTTTAAGCTTTTCTTTAGGGTTTCTTGATCTCCTTTTATAAGGATTGATCTCACTGTAATTATTAATGGGAGAATATTTGTAGCTTTCATATCTTCTTGAAAGTTTTCTCTTTTGTAGCTTTTTCTTGTTGAAGTTAATTACATACATTTGTTTGTAGATCTCTTGTGTGGAAGGTGTATTTGTTTTTGTTTGATCCTGTGGCTCTAATACCATGTTAGAATTGTGAAACAAGCACAAAATGATATTTTGTTTGTACATGGGTACCTTACTTGGCCTTGTTTTTCAGGACCCATCTTTGCTTTCATGCATCTTTTCCTTAGTGTTTTTAGCTACTTCCTAAGTTCATCTTAAAAGGGGGTGTTAGAGTAATAAGTTGTTTCACTTAATTAATTTAATCATATTGGTTAATTAATTAAGTCACTTATCACTTTAGTTACTTAAGCTAAACTTAGGCACATTAATAATTAATTAATTATTAATTATTAAGTGTGCACACTAGGGTTTCCCTTTAGGCTTTTCTTTAGGGTTTCTTAATCTCCTTTTATAAGGATTGATGTCATTGTAATTATTAACAGGAGAATATCTGTAGCTTTCATATCTTCTTGAAAGTTTTCTCTCTTTTGTAGCTTTTTCTTGTTGAAGTTAATTGCATACATTTGTTTGCAAATCTCTTGTGTGGAAGGTGTATTTGTTTGTGTTTGATCTTGTGGCTCATGGTTTTGTGCTTGTTTCACAATTCTAACATTTTATTTGAGCCTTTGCCTTGTAATTTAGGCTTTTCAAATATGCTTTGTGACTTAGGCATATCTAAGTCATTTTTTGACTTAGTAAACCCTATTGCTTAGGGATTTATACTGATGATGGTGGATGAATAGTCTTTTTGCATTTGACTTTATTTGTAAATGATTAATCTAAATGATATTTTTATAAATCATTTAGTTTAAATCATTATCTTTTGAATGCAAATAGAAGCATGTGTTATATGACTAAGTCATGGATGGATAAAGGAAAGATAGCTATCTATCTTTGTTGCTTTGAGAACTTTTAGGAATGCTTTGAGTTGTTTTCCAACATGAGGAGGAGATTTAGGAGTGATTCATCACTTTGTTGAGAGAATATACGATTTTTGTTTCCATTTAGAGCATTTTTAGAGGTGTTTATGGTTTGATCAAGTCATGCTTGACTTTTTCACCCATTATGAGCTCTTTTGGAGAGAATATAGGTGCTATATTTTTGGATTTTGAAGGGCATCCGACCCAAGGAAGCTTCTAGCTCCTTGTTTAGTGTAACTGTTTCGAGTTGAAGCATATAGATGCTTTTGTAACTCATTTTTGAGTAGTTCTTACTTGTTGCTTTATAGTTTTGTGACTTTTGGAGTCCATAGTCAGATTTTTGAAAGCTTTGTAACTCAGTTTTGGATATGGAATACAGTGCAGACTTTGGAGTATTTTGGTGATGAAATTATTTCCTCCTCGTTCTTACAGCTTTGTGCATGTTAGTGATTGATCAAGTTACTTGTGAGATTTTCATAATTTCCTCTTCGCTTTGTCTCATAGTTTATGCCTTTTTTGTAATTGGAGAATCAATGTAGGTTGTTGATTGTGTCATAAGATTTCTTATAGTTTTCCAATTGTGAAGTTTGTCTTCCTTTTATTAATTACTATTATTGACCTTTTAGTAAAATATTTATGCAGAGATTCACTATAATGTGTTGTGCAAACATAGTTTCCATCGATTGAAGCCAATTATTAATTTTTGTTTCCCATTATCCATCTTAAGTTTGTGTATCACTTCACTTTTAATTTTCAGTTTTCTTTTCATTTCATGCAATCCTTCTTCCCTTTTCCTTTAAAAAAATCATTAGTTTAGGTGATATTACCAGCTAGGAAGCTGACCTTCTTTGGAGGTTGACCTCTACCTACAAGCAACTCACAGCTTTAGAGGTCTTCCCATGTTTCTCTGAATTGTTGAATTTCATATTCAACAAGGTGAAATTTCAGTAGATAACAATTTTGGCACGCCCGGTGGGACTGAGAACTAACAGTGTCAGTCTGTTTTGTACTATGTATTACTGATGTTTGGTGTGTTCAACAATACTTCCTGCCTTTGGAGGAAATTTTTTAACATTCCTGGTGACTCCAAGCCCAAAGTAACTAGTTTCAGCAGTCTAAGTGTTGGTTTCATGGTAATATGACTTACCATTCACCATTTCATGAAAGTGTTGTACCCATATCAACTTACCAGACATATACCAACAATTTGAATGTCGGTTTTAGTACAAGAAATTCAATAACAATAGACAACCAGCATGTTCAATATTCTCCTCACCCACCCAGCCCTGCTCAAGCTCTGTAGCATCATGCTTATACTCTTCAACAACCCTAGGAGGGTAATTTTATCTCCAACCAACAAAGTTACCTTTCATATGAGTCTCAAAATTTTGATAATATGAGTTTGGAGAATATGTCTTTATATTTTGAAAAGCAGTTTGAAGAGATTGAAAGATAGTAGGAGCTCGACAGGCAGTAGGAAGAGCTTGCTTATCAAGCTTATATTCATCAGCAAGAGGTGGAGGCTCAAAGAGGGTCCTATTCAGTACAAGGAAATGTAGTTTTTGAACAAATTCAATCCAACTCTCCTAAAAAAAAATTCTCAAATGACTCAGCCAGCTGCTACCTTTCCAAATCCTTTCTTTGAGGAAGGGCTTCACTTTCTAAAGTTCAAAGTTCCAAGTTTTGAATAGAATGAATCTTCTATTAAAAAGAAATCAAAAGAAGAGCATCCCATTGATCCGAATAGCTTAATCCTCTGGGAAAAGGTTAGAGAGGTAAATCCTTTACATTTAACTATAATGTGTTATCAATTGTAGCAACAAGGGATTGAACATCAAGAGGAAATTATACAGTGTGGTGAGTTGTTGACCAATGTTCATTAGCAATACAATGGAGCATTAGACTTGGTAGAATAGCATAAATCTGAGTATGATACCTTTTTCCAGGATATGAGCTTTGATGTTTTTGAGCATACTATAAATGAGAAGGCTAATGTTGAGCTCTATGAAGAGTTGTGCATAGACATAATTCGACAATTTTGTTCAAAGTTGGATGGCAAAGAATCAGAAGAAGTTGATAGTCATGATGATCTAAAATAATAGCTTGTAAAGGTGTTGAAACAACAGGAGGAGCCTCACGAACCTGATTTGCAAGGTCCTAGCTGGTTGGATGAACTTCCTTTCTGTTGTGCAAAAGAGTTGGAAGTTGATATACCAATTGAAGGTTTGTTGGATGAGGCTTCTTCATTGTTTGAACACTTTCCTTCCTTCGTTGATGAAGACAAGCCTGAATTGGAATGTCTTTCTTTGAGTGGTAATGAGAATTATAAGAAACTTCCTTCCTAGTGTATAAAAGAGCCTGAGGCTGATGTTTTAATTGAAAGTGTGTTGGAAGAAGCCACCTTGTTTTTTGGACATTTTCCTTCCTCCATTAAAGGAATGAGTGTTCATTTGGGAAAGCATGAGCATATTGAGGAGGTTACTACTTTTCCACCAAGTAAACCATAGGGATTTAACCTTTTCAGCCAGCAAGGTGATAAAATGGCAGTCTATGAGCAAGAGTTCAGCAAGGAAAGCTCAATCTTTTCCCTTACAAGAGGTTGTCCAATCAGGTACTTAGCCCAGATGGAGTCCAATAAGGTACCCACACATGACGATTTGGCGGAAGATGATATCCAAGATGCACTGGCAACCAAACAAGAGTATGTTCAACTCACTTATCCTCCCTTGAATAACATTACATATGATCTGATTAGGGATGTAAGTGAATTTGTTTATCTTTTTCATGAATTGGTGCATCAACTTATTGAACATTGCTCAGTATATTGTCTTTTCTTAGCTACCATCATGCATGCAAATCACTGCATATTGAGAAGAAAGGGCAGCTATTTTAGTCTTCCTATAAATGGTTTTGTTTAAGTAGTTTTTCCTTGTTGTTAGGGTAGGTTAGAATAGGTTTAGCTACAAGTTTCAATTCCCTAAGTGTTATCCAACACAGTTAGATAGTTTCCCTTATGTAGTTTTCCTATTTTCAATAAGTTTCCAAGTGACCTGATCTATTTCAATGAGTTACAACCATGTACAAGCTGCTCTAGGTTACTTAATTTCACTACTTGATCAATTAGGCTGAGTTTTATGTTTAGAAACCAAGAGTGGGGTAAATTTTAATCATTCCTACATTACATCCAGATGCATAAATGAAATAATCTAAAAAGATTGCAAATTACTGCATTCATACATATGCATGTAATAGAAGAAAGATTCAAAAGCTTTTATGAACAAAGTAATCTTTATTGAATGTATAAGTGTACATTATCTCAAACAAGTCATGAGATTGACTTAGCTTATTCAATACAAACAAAGAAAATATATACATGAATAAGTAAAAGTAATGTACATGTAGGAAGGGAGACCAGTCATTTCCAGAGAATGACTAGTTCTTGTTGTGTCATCTTGTCCTACCATTGTTTCATATTGCTTGTGTCCTCGCTCCATATCGCTCCTAGTTCCTGCATCACACAAAAGAAATGGTGTTAAAGCCATGTTCTAAGCAATGAAAAGTCTCAAACCATAAATGAGTAGGCACTTATAAATATATAAACTAATCTTCAAAATTCATTGAACAAGCAGGCATACTTTAGGTGTCCTGGAGAACCATCAAAGTCATCTAATACACCTAAAGCATATGAATTTATTTCAGTAACATGTTTGCTTCATGTGCAGATATAGGTGCATTTTTTTTTTTTCTATGTTATTAAATTTAGCACATGGGATAAATGTGGATCCCATGAGGGTTGAGCCCAACGTGCTAATCATTTTTATATTTTGATAGGGATAAGAGTACAAAATCTTCATGCATTTTTAAACTCTGTTGAGTGAATATTCATCACCTATTTGGTGAGTTGATTGATATCGCAATCATAAATGAGAAGTGTTCACTCAATAGAGTCACAATAAGAGGAAGACAATCAGATGTAGATCATTACAAGGAAAACAGTTTATTTAAAGCTTTGTAGTAATCAATTATCTATGAGCAATCATAATTTTGAAGTTGTAGTAATATGACACTGTTCAAGCAAGTGAACATTGTGTATGATATTGTATCAAGGTGAAGCTGAACTTTAGAGAGGTTATGACCAATTCTGTCAAATGCAAGATAAATTAAGGCAAGGGACAGTTGTGATCATGATACACTGTGAAGTTCAATCAAAAGAATGACAAAATTAAAAGATGCCACTAATACATTTTGATCAATTTTTTGACAACGGCCCGTCGGAATTTCGACGGATGCCGGGCCAGAATTTTGACGTTTCAAATGCCATCAAAATTCTGACGCAATAACAGTGAAAAATAGCCGTCGAAATTCTGACGGGCTGTCGTCGAAAAATTGATCAGTGCCAATACTATGAAGAGTAAACACTATTTCTAAGATAGTCATGCAAAATCTACTTGATAACAACACTGTTACCCAAAGGAAAGATCTATGATCTTGATGTCACCATTAGCAAAGCATGAATATATAAAAAATAGCTTTTCTTCAACTAAGTACTTTCACAAAAGCAATGTTAGTGAAGTTGAACTAAGCATGACAGTCAAGGAGTAGCAGTTATAAGTCAATTAATGACAATGTTTCAAATAGCATTCAACATATTCATCAATTAAGGAAGTTGAGTATTACTTTAGGGTGCAATCAAGGTAATAACTTAGTGACATAGACAGTGGTTTACAAATGCAAAGAATAGAACCATATTAAGGTGCCTTTGTCATTATAAGATCATAAGTAGCACGAGAGGCTATAGAAGAAAATGGAAAATCAATGGAGTTCAAATACCTGAAATACAAAGTATCGCCATAGCCCAAGTACCTCAATTTTTTTACAAAGAACCCTTACGGGTTGGCATAGAAAGTTCACTATTTGTCTATAAGGGTTCGAACTTAAATTTAAGTCTTTAGCCTATATTAGAGTTTGAAATGAGCCATTTTCACTTAGGGAATGAAGATATAAAATGCAGTCTAGATTTAAATATTTTCTTTAGAATATCAAACAAAGTGACACACAGGAGACTGAGCTACATACCCAATTTCTAAATTGGTTGCGGCCTGAAAATGGATCTACAGACCAAGAACTTCATCATGTCTTTCACTAAGAAGCACAAAAGTGTACATAGAACCACAACGACCATGAAAAGCAAAAGGACAAGCTTTGGAGGATGCAAATAGAACATACCCTTAAAGGGTTTCTTCAAAATATGAGAGCTAAGCTAAATACGCAGTTTATCACCATTTCCAAAGGCTTGAATAATGGCAGAAGTGTATCAAAATGTACAAAACCCAACATCTTTCTACAAAATTTGAGAAAGAAAATCAAAGTTTTATGAGGTGGAAAGGTTACCCCTCAAGAATCCTTCCAAAGAATCTTCATCTTCAAAACTTGATGAATAGCTACAGCCATAGAGAATTCATAGAGAATAGGGAAAAATATATATAAATGGATGAGAAAAAGCATGAGGCTACAACCATGGAAAATTTGAGAAACAAAAAATGAAGATTTTTTTCCTCAAAATTTTCTTCTAAGAAAGCTTACCAGTGTTGTTATGGAGAAAAATCGAATGAAGTTTTGCAAGAATGATGCCTCTATGACTGTGAAATCCACAATGAAACCCTTCTATAGAGTTCTTCCTTCATGGCGGCGGTGTTAGCTTCTTCGTGAAGCTTCTTTCAAATGAAGCAAAATGATAATACTTTTCCTTTTTGCCTTCATTTTAGGGTTGAAACCCTAGGTTTAGACCGATGGAACTTATCATTTTTGCTATTTCTTTTTTAGAAGTATGTGATGCCACTAATATGCACGTGAGTCAAGACTATATGTCTTTTGACTTGTTTATGCCTTTGCTTTGTATCTTAGAATTTTGTATGTATTTTGACTTAGCCAAATATTTTTCCATTGTTTTCAACCGAATGCATAGATGTCTTTCACTTTTGCATTGAATTTTATATTGTAAATGATTAAATTAAAATGATGATTTATAAATCATTTAATTTAATTCATTATCTTTTAAATGGAAAAGAGACATGTGTTACATGACTAAGTCTTGAAAGGAATGGGGAAGATGATTTGCTTCAATTTATGATCATGGAGAATATATTGGGAGTGGTTTGAGTTGTTTTCCAACATGTGGAGGATATTTTGGAGGCTTTAATTTCTTTTGAGAGCTTTTGGAGGGAATTTTGAAATGTCATCATGTTTGAATAAGTCAATTTGGACTTTTTCACCTATTTGGAGCCTTTTTGATGAAGATGTAGGTGCTATATTTTAGGCTTTATGGAGGCATATGACCCAAGAAGTTTCTAGGAGCTATTTTGGTGGATATTGTTAGGAGTTGATGGATTTAATCACTTATGTAACTCATTTGGAGTTAGTTCTTCTTATGCAATTTCTGGAGATAGAGACTTTTGTAGTCCTTTGACAGTTTGAGCATGTTTTATAACTCAATATTTTGAGCATGTATACCAGTGAAGGCCTTGGAAATCAATGATATTGAGTATTTTACCTTCTCACTCTATGCTTTATTGTGTGCACTTATTGATTGATCGAATTACTTGTGAAATCTTAGTCTTTTCCTTGTGATTCTGTCTCAAATTCAACACCTTTTACAGAGATATATGTTATTGCAGGTTATAATTAGTGTTATAGGTGCAATCATTTTTAGTTGTGAGATTTATTTCCCTCTAAGAGTTTTACCATCCTAACCTCTTTATAAAGTACTGATGTAAAGACATATGAAAAGTGAGTTGCCAGTTTTAGTCATTGTTGGAATTGTGCATACAAGTTGTATATGCAAGCTCTAGGAAGTTTTGGTGTATCGCCCAGTATTTTATTTTCAGCATTTCCTCTTCAAATCATTTATTTTCCCTTTTCCTTTCAAAAATCATTAGAATAGGTGATACCAAGAGGAATTTGGCCTTCTCCGGAGGTTGACCTCTACTTATCAAAGCCCACACTTTGAGGGGTCTTCCCATGTTACACTGGAATGCTGAATTTTATATTCAATATGGTGCAATTTCAATAGATAACAACTTCAACACAAATGTGTAACTCTGCAAGAATTCTACCCATCTCATATGTCTCTAGTTCAACTTCCCTTGACTATTCAAATATTGTAAAGCTTGATGATCTGTATACAACACAAATCCACTTCTTCAAGGCTTGTATTATTGCATATAGTTCTTGATTATAAATTCAATATCTTGTCCTAGCATCATTCAATTTCTCACTAAAGTAGGATACTGGTCTCCCTTCCTGACTTAACACAGATCCTATTACACTTCCACTAGCATCACAATCTACTTGTAATACCTTATCAAAGTCCAGTAGTGCTAACACAAGTTTTTTTGTCACCTTTTGCTTCAACAACTCAAAACTATTTTGTGCTCCTGATGTCCACTTGAACTCCTTCCGGTCACCCCTCATTGTCTTTGTCATAGGTGTGCAAATACTACTAAAATTTCTCATGAATTTCTAGTAAAAAGTTGCTAGTCCATGAAATGATCTTACTTCTTGAACATTCACAAGTGTCGGCCATTCAACTATTGCTTTAACCTTCTCAAGGTCCATCTTCAATCCTTCTGCATATATCACAAAACCCGAATATACTAGTTCTTCCTTCATGAAACTACACTTCTTGATGTTTATCAACAAATTCTCTTCCCTTAGCCTCTAAAATACCTATCTGATGTGATCCAAATGTTCTTCCTTAGTCTTACTGAATATCAAAATATCATCTAGGTAAACAATGACAAACTTACCCAAGAATTTCTTCAAAACTTCATTCATTAGCCTCATAAATGTACTATGTGCATTAGTTACTCCAAATGGCATAACCAACCTCTCATAGAATCCCTCATTTGTCTTGAAAGCAATCTTCCATTCATCTCCCTCTTTGATCCTGATCTGATGGTATCCACTTTTTAGGTCTATTTTGGTGAAATACTTTGCTCCACTTAGACTGTCCATGAGGTCATCCATCCTAGGCAATGGGAATCTATACTTTATGGTGATCTTATTAATAGCTCTTGAATATGTACACATTCTCCATTCTCCATTCTCCATCTTTCTTAGGTGCAAGTACAATTGGTACCGCACATGGGCTCAAACTTTCTCTGATCAATCCTTTCTTCAAGAGTTCCTATATCTATCTATTTAGCTTTGCATTCTCTGTTGGTGTCATCTGATGTGCAGCTTTGTTTGGAAAACTAGCTCCTGGAATAAGATCTATATGATGAATGATACTCTGAATTGGCGGTAATCCTTCTAACACATTCTCAGATACAAGATCTCGGTACTTTGTCAATAGTTCAGTGACTTCCTTCTCTGGTGATTCTTCTTCTCTTATGGTTCTCTCTGCATCTAGGTCTCCACAGTTCCTTGGAATCAAATAAAAACATAGGTTCTCATGTCTCAATCCATCTAGAAATTTCCTTCCATCTACCAAATTGATTCTAGTTGTTCCACATTCTTCACTTTCAAGTTCATCTTCCAAAGGTGTCAAGGTGATTCTCTTTCCATTGGACATTATGGTATAGGTATTCTTTCTCCCATCATGTATAGCTTTCTTATCATACTGCCAAGGTCTACCCAACAACATATGACATACATCCAGCAGCATAATATCACACATTACTTCATCATGATATGATCCTATAGACACTCGAAATATCCTGATCAATATCATGCACTTGATTCTAATTAACTAACACCAATTCTTCCTTAATCATTTCTTCACTAACCAATTAATTGAATAAGCTTTATTTAATTAATTTCCTCCTAAAATCAAATAATGAACTTTATCAGATTATTTCATCCTAATGTTCTTCCTTTAATTAAATAAATCAATCTTATTTAATTAAAATCCTCGTGTTCTTCCTTTAATTAAATAAATCAATCGTATTTAATTAAAATCCTCATGTTCTTCCTTTAATTAAATAAATCAATTTTATTTAATTAAAATCCTAATATCATCTCCTTTAATTAAATAAATCAATATATTTAATTAAAATACTAATGTCCCAATATCCTCTCATTTGATTTAAATAAACTCAAATATTTAAATTAAATGTCACAATCAAACTAATTTCATCTAAGTTAATTAATCCTAGATTAATTAGCTCCTAACACTAATCCCCCATTCCTCTAGCTTTTAACTCCACCCTTGGGTAAGTCAACCTAACCAAGTTGCACATGTAAATCAATTTATTTGATTTAAAATTACCCTATTTTCATTCAAATATGGCATATTCTTGGAATATTCCACCCATTTGAATTTTCCCTCCCAAAGGACTTTTGTCCTCCACCTTTGCATTGAAGGCTCTTACATGGCATTGAAGGCTCTTAAACCTCCTCTTACACAAGCCACCTCTTGGCTTTCAAATCTCAACTACATGCATTTAACATGCACATTGTTCAAAATGTGCTCCACCTCCCTTCATTAGCATGTTGACAAGTGGCACAATGCCATTGGTCCCTTTTTTAATCCCACATTCTCCCCATTCTTCACTCTTCAAACCTTCTTCATTATAAATAGAGGCCTTCTCTATTGATTTGAGGGACACAACTTCATGCAAATACATTATAGTCATTTGAGTTCAAAGCATCCATGATTTCATCCACAATTTCATCCAAGTTAGCATAGAATTTCATCATCCATAGCTAGGTTATTGACATTTTGCATCAAGAATCACACATCCATCATCAAGCTTATCAAGGGATTGGGAAAGGGCTTCTTTCCACATCAAAGAAGCACCAATCCCCCTGTGGGATGCTGGTTTGAGCATTAGAATAGTATTTCATTAGTAATTTATTTGGTATTTTACTTTGTTTTCATGTTCTTGTGTTCAAATGAATTTCATAGGGAATGCTTGTTTACACTTGTTTAAGGACTAATGTTTCATTGTTTGTTCATGTTTGAGTAGGTCTAGGCAAAGCATTCACATTTTGGCGCTACAAGGAGGGCACAAATCTCAAAATTAACACATTTTTTTGGCTATTTCCATTTATTTTTTCTCTTTTCTACTTTCCCAGGACACATAACATTGGAAAGACAAACAATGATGTTGTCGCTTCAACATCACTATATAGCGACACTGCCTCTATATCCAAAGGGTGACGCTGCAGTGATTTTCCTAGGGCCAGATCTGTCAAACTCCAAAGGGCGACGCTGGTGAATATTCCGACGCAAACAAGGTCTCTGTTTTCTCCATAGATTGACGTTATTTTAGCAGAG
>VDFB02047144.1:46175216-46263878 GCA_007258455.2 Sequoia sempervirens
TTTCCTTAATCATTTCTTCACTAACCAATTAATTGAATAATCTTTATTTAATTAATTTCCTCCTAAAATCAAATAATGAACTTTATCAGATTATTTCATCCTAATGTTCTTCCTTTAATTAAATAAATCAATCTTATTTAATTAAAATCCTCGTGTTCTTCCTTTAATTAAATAAATCAATCGTATTTAATTAAAATCCTCATGTTCTTCCTTTAATTAAATAAATCAATTTTATTTAATTAAAATCCTAATATCATCTCCTTTAATTAAATAAATCAATATATTTAATTAAAATACTAATGTCCCAATATCCTCTCATTTGATTTAAATAAACTCAAATATTTAAATTAAATGTCACAATCAAACTAATTTCATCTAAATTAATTAATCCTAGATTAATTAGCTCATAACACTAATCCCCCATTCCTCTAGCTTTTAACTCCACCCTTGGGTAAGTCAACCTAACCAAGTTGTACATGTAAATCAATTTATTTGATTTAAAATTAGCCTATTTTCATTCAAATATGGCATATTCTTAGAATATTCCACCCATTTGAATTTTCCCTCCCAAATGACTTTTGTCCTCTACCTTTGCATTGAAGGCTCTTACACCTCCTCTTACACAAGCCACCTCTTGGCTTCCAAATCTCAACTATATGCATTTAACATGCACATTGTTCAAAATGTGCTCCACCTCCCTTCATTAGCATATTGACAAGTGGCACAATGCCATTGGTCCCTTTTTTAATCCCACATTCTCCCCATTCTTCACTCTTTAATCCTTCTTCCTTATAAATAGATTCCTTATCTATTGATTTGAGAGAAACAACTTCATGCAAATCCATTATCATCATTTGAGTTCAAAGCATCCATGATTTCATCCACAATTTCATCCAAGTTAGCATTGAATTTCATCATCCATAGCTAGGTTATTGACAAATTGCATCAAGAATCACACATCCATCATCAAGCTTATCAAGGGATTGGGAAAGGTCTTATTTCCACATCAAAGAAGCACCAATCCCCCTATGGGATGCTGGTTTGAGCATTAGAATAGTATTTCATTAGTAATTTATTTGGTATTTTACTTTATTTTCATGTTCTTGTGTTCAAATGAATTTCATATGGAATGCTCGTTTACACTTGTTTAAGGACTAATGTTTGATTGTTTGTTCATGTTTGAGCAGGTCTAGGAAAAAAATTCATATTTTGGCACTAGAACGAGGGCCGAAATCTCAAAATTAACACATTTTTTTGGCCATTTTAATTGTTTTTCTCTTTTATGTTTTCCCAGGACACAGAGCGATGTTGGAAAGAAAAACAATGACGCAATCACTTTAGTGTTGCTATATAGCGACGATGCCTCTGTATCCAAAGGGTGACGCTATAGTGATTTTCCTGGAGCCAAATCTGTCAAACTCCAAAGGGCGATGCTGGTGAATATTCTGACACAAACACGGTCTCTATTTTTCCATAGAGTGACACTAAATTTAGCAGAGCGACACTGACAATTCCAAATAGCAACGCATGTGCAGATAGCGATGTTGGGTCGGGGCCGAACAAGTTTTGTAGTTTGAGGTGACAAAGAAGAGGAGGAAACAAGAAGAGCTTCCTATGGTACTTTCTTTTTCATAATTGTAAAAAAGTGTTCTTTAACACTTTGGGGACATTTATAATCCCATCTTTGGACTATTTTTATTTTCAGCTTTAGAACTTAACTACATTTTTTTTGGGTTTTAAAAAGAACATTCAAAAGCTTTCTTTTTCTCAAAGTTGGTTAAAAAGAACATTAGAAACTCACTAGTTTTGTATTTAGTTAAAATTGAACAATCAACTTCACACTCAAGTTTGGTGCTTTAAAAAGAACTCACTATTGTCTTCAAGGATTTAAAATGAACTTGTGTCTATCTTGTTTTGTAGTCTTCTTTACAAACTAATACCATCCAAATGTGTATGCACTTCTCTTACGCTTCACGACGATCGTGAGAATCGAAAGCATTTTGGTGATATTAGGTTGTCTAAAAGATTGCCTCCAAATTTCAAATTTGGGTTTTTAAAATTGAACAAAGCTTGCTAGTGTGAGAAAGGGCATCGTGTGTGTTCTCTCTTTATTCATGCAAACAAATATTTATCGAACTACATATGTTCTTACTCGCTATTGTTCACCTTTAGAGGCCCTGCCTTGGTGGGAAAAAGTACTCACCCCAAGGGAACGACCCAAGCAGTAATGATCATAAGCCAAGCTCTTCCAAACCGCTATATAAATTTGTGGTTACGATGAAAATTTTAAACAATGGGAAGCGGTGCATGATAACTCACCCCGAGTGTCTTTATGATGCTTAAATCCCTTGTTCTAAGGGTTGGGATATCTCTCACAAGGATTTTATCATTGCACCCCCTAAACTGGATGCCCTTACTATGAACCTTTGTTTAGAATCCAAAATCCCAATATTTGTTGGCATTAGGAGGTCGAACCTCTGGAGTCGTCCCACATATTTGTGATTCTTTGTAGAGATGAAAAGTTCATCATGGGAGATTCATGAGAATTGAAGCTTGGCTGACCCGTAGAAGTGAGTGTCGTGGAGGGGATCTAGTGTGGTCAAGCTTCTAATCATCTGCTCTAAATAAGCACAACTGGAGAAATCCAAGTGGGAATTCAACAAATATTTTCTTTTGCATCTTAAGGTTGTGCAATATTTGGGTCAGTTAAACACATTGCTTGGATCCAAAATCTTGAAAACAAACACTCAACAAGGTCACCAAATTTCAAACCCTTTAGAAAGAGAAAATACCTTTCAAAAGTCCAAGTATTACTGCTTGTCCCTAGGGATTTATCCTTAGAGGCCTCTAAATATTTGGGTCTATATCTCAATTTGTTTTGTCTAAAGTCAACGTTAGGGAACTATTGCCTTGATTTTCTTGATTTCCACATAGTGGTCCTTGTGGGATGAAAAGAAATTGAGACATAGACATTCAATTGAAAAGCTAAGAGGTGTTTGTGGTAAAAAATAATCCATTAAGAAAAGATAAAAGATGAATTGAACCCCACACATGTGTTTTCTCAAATGATTTCCCACAAGATCAAAATCACAAAACCAAAGTCCATCAATCGTCACAAACGTCTTAGTCCAAGCAATCTTAAGAAACTTCAATCTATGCTTTATCAAGTTAGAGATAGGTTGCTCTATAACTTTTACAAATGTGCATCAAAGGACAACTCAAACTTGTACTCATTTTATTATTGTCAAAATCCAAGTCTTTTTCAACGTTTTGAGTATCTCACTTTGTAGGGTTGACAGGTTCTTAAAAGTATAGCATGTTCTTCAATACCTAGGTGTTATAAACAAAAGTCTCTCTAAGTTCACTTAGGATCAAAATTCAACACTTTCATCCATCCCCAAACAACCATCAAATCCCATCTCACAAACAACTCTTGGAATCTTGGAAAATTCCTTCATACTAGAATTTTGGAAAATCCTTTAGATCAAATAAAAATCATCTTGTTTGACTAAGTGTGTGTAGATGCATCCTTCTTCATACACTTAGTTAAATTATCACCTTGTGAATAAGTTTATTCCAAGATAACATCTAAAATCTTGAATTTTATAATTTCATTATCAAATCCAAATCAAATCCAAAATAAAAAAATCCAAAAGTCCTAAAGTTTAGTATCCCTCCAAGGTTCCTTAAGAGTTAAATCATTCACAATCATTCATCTTTCATTATTTCATTTCCATTCATTTTGTACCCAAAATTTGGAACAACCTAAGGAGTTAGAGGTTTGCCTCCCATATTCTTGAAAGTTGATCCTTATTTTATGGTCCAAACTAGATCTCAACACAAGAAGAACATGGAAACAAACAAAGAAACATCCACTTCAAGTGACTTGAGTCAAACTGCACCTGAAATCAACCCCATCGGATCTAGAAATCCCCCACTCAACCTTCCTCAACTACCACAAGATCTTCAAGAGGGAGGTTGACAAGTGAAGGACATTACCAACAATGTCCTAGGAATGACTCAAGATGAAATCATGGAAATGGTCCAAAATCCTGAAAATCACAAAATTGTCAACACAATGATGAGACTTAAAATAGGAAAATGAAAGCAATACAATGAGAAATCAATAAAAGAGATTAAATCCTATGAAGGCAATGTAAATTTTTGATCCTATGGGGGAGTTGGTGCCAATTTGATGTGGAAATTGGCCCTTTCCCAACTCCTAAGCAAGCTTGATGAAGATTTGATGATTGTGATCCACTTGGTGATTGCTTCAAATGCCTTCCATGGAGAAAACCTGCAATAACCTAGCTACAATTGATGGATTTGATGCAAATGCTAAATCTCTAAGATGAAATTGAAGTATAATAACTTTTCTCAAATTTTGGATGATAGAAATGAAGGATGAGCTCTCTATTTATAGAAAGAAATAGTTTAAGATTGAAAGATAGGATGAACGTGGGATAAAAGATAAGCCAATGACATGATGCCACTTGTCAACATGTGAGAGGATGAAAGTTGAGCACGTTTTGATCAATGTGCAAGTTTGAAATTTGAATTTGATGAAATGAAATGTTTAGGGGGGATGAAAGAAGAGAGTTAAATGCCACTTGGCTCAAGGCAAGGGCATGTAAGAGGCATTGAATTCCTTGTTGGATGTACATGTCTATTTGGGGGGGATTTCAAATTTGAAGAATATTCCCACTTGGATGCCTTTTTGAAAGTAAATAGAGATTTAATAAATCAAATAAATTGATTTATTGTGCAAGTGGGAAAAGCTAGAGGATGTGACATGCAATTAGATTAAACTAGTCAGGTTTTGATCAATTTAAGAGGAGATTAGGTGATTTGACTAATTGATTTAGACTTGTGGGTTGAAATAAATCAAAAAGAGATGAAAATGATTAAGACCTAGTTAAATAAATATTTTGATTAATTTAACCAAAGGGGGTGATGTTTGATTAAATTAAATAAATGTTTGATTTATTTAATTTAATAGAGGAACTATAGAGATTTAATAAAATGAATTATGGATTATCTAATTAAATAAAGATAGGAAGATGAAATGACCTAGGTAATTACACAGAGACAATGATTTTATTAAATTGAGGGATTTATTTAATTAAAATGGGAATTATGATGACTTTAATCAAATAAGGCTATTCGATTAAATGGTTAGACAAAGGGATAATTCAGGATGAAGCGATGTTAGTAGATCAGGATCGAGTGTGTGATATCAATATGTATATTTTACTTGTCTATAGTATCATTCACACCTTCCTTCCAAAACATCATACAACCCATCCCACAATCGACCTCATCTCATGCTCCAAGTCAACCCATGGTTACCAAGGGGAGTTCATTGCTTCATGCTCTTCAAACACATCCCCTTGTAAATAACCAAGACTTATATGCAAATGCCATCTTGGGTCAACCAAATACCATTCCTCAACATCCAAAACATCCATACGTTTCACTCGTCTTTCATGACACAACAATCCATCCACTTTTGTCGCATCACTGACATATTCTCTTGACACACAAGTCTCTCTCCCCATGACTTCACAAGGACAAGGGGGACTATTTTAACAAGGGGGAATCTTTGATCCTTCATCATCACTTTCTCAAGGAAACACACCACCCATCTTCCCACCATTTCCCCTCTACCATTGACATCTACACTAATCCTCAGTTTAGGGAAACCCCCTTTACCAATCCTCAATCAACCAAATCAAAAAAATCCTCTAATCATGAATCAAATTAACATACCAAATCCTCCAAGCATTCCACTAATATTGCAACACTAGGTGGTAGCAATCCAAATGACACAATCAATCACCACACCATCTATAAATGTGGTCTCCAAAGGACCAAGCATATCAATTGCACCATCTACCACACAACCCCTATCATCACCCAAATGACACCTCAAAAACCACCTCAAAAAACTCTCATCACAACATCTCACACCATTCCAAATCCTCCACCTCCACCACTGAAACCAAACATGGAAAACCAATACAGGATCACGCTACAAGCTGCCCAACAAGTATATCAAAAAGCATTTCAACAATTTCAAGCTCAACAAGCCTCACAAGCCACGCAACAAGCTACTAAAAAAGAATAGGAATAGATAGTCGCACAACAAGCACAACAGGCTGCCCAAGTGCAAGCTCAAGCTTTATTGCAACAACAAGAAGTTGTCCAAGCTACACAAGTTGTGCAAGTAGCACAAGCTGCACAAGCTACCCAAGCCACCCAACAAGCTAAAGCTCAAGTGCAAGCTTAATATCAAGCTCAGCAAGCTCAAGCACAAGCTTTGTTACAAAAACAAGCTTATCAACAAGCTTTACAACAATACCAAGCACAACAACAAGCAGCTCAGTTGCAAGCACAACAACAAGAAACATTGTTGGAAAAACAAAAACAAGAAGCATTGTTGGCACAACAACATCAAGACCAACAACAAGTGTTGTTGGCACAACAACAATCGTAGGCATACCAACAAGTTTTGGTTGCACAACAAAATTTGCAACCGCCTCCCACGAATGCACAAAACACCCTACCCATCACTCAAACAATCAAACAACCCCAAAACACATTCATCCCACCACCCGATCCTCAAAATGATGTGTCTAAACAAATCAAATTTCTCTCACAACAAGTGCTAGACCTGCAATTGAGAAAGACAACAAAAACACAAGGGGATTTATGCCATTATACTTTCGACAGAAGCATTGCGATGGTTTCATTCTCTCAAGGTTTTGAGATACCGAAGTTTGACAAATATCGTTGGATAGGTAATCCTGAAGATAACATCAGGGAATTTCATTTCCATTGCATGGAAGTTTCCTATAACAACTCATATCTAATGTGGCTCTTCCCTCAAATTTTGGCTAGCCCAGCAATGGAATGGTTCTCTCGCCTTCCTCCCGAAATCAAAAAGTTCCAAGAAATTTTGGACTTGTTCATATAGAACTATTCATTCAACATGGGCATGGACGTGATTCTAGAAGAATTATCTGCTCTAAAAAAATCCAAGGGAGAAACGTTCACATCCTTCTTGCAAAAATGTCGATCCAAGGCCAACAGGAGCAAGTGGACTATGCCAGAAAAAAATCTATACTATCATCGCCAATCTTGAAGGAACCTTGTCCTTCCATCTGAAAATGCAATGCATCACCACATATGACCCATTGATCCCCAAGGCGCTCAACATCGAAAGAGCCCTTATTGCACAAGGGGGTACACCTACTTATCAAGACAACCGTCCATCAACCAGTTACAATGAAAAAACCTCACACATGGGAAAAGAACAAGAACATTACTAACGATGGTGTGTTTGATGCCAAAGTTATCATCAGTGCTCCAAGGAAAAACACACAATCATACCAACAACCGCAAGTCAATAACCAAAACAACACACAAGCCAACACATCATCACAAACACACAATAATCAAGCGGTCAATAATCTAAATAATCAAGGGGGACCACCTCCAAGGAACAAATATCACCCTAAGCAAAAATACACACTATTGTGGGAAACAATTGAGTCTATCCTGCAACAATTGGTACAAGAAAAACTCATCAAGATCCCTATTTATGACAATTATCAAGAGCCTCAAGTTAAACCACCATGTATAATGAGAAACATCTTTGCAATTTTCATAAAATTAAGGGACACACAACAGCTAGTTGCATGAGACAAAAACTTGATTCAGGACCTCATCGATGACAAAACCATAACCATTAAACAACCCACTGGAAATCAAGATCTCAAAATATACACAAATCTGATGCCAAATCACAATAAGGGAAACAACAATGGTAAGGAAAAGTATAATAATGTGAACCATGTGGTTGCATCTTTAGATGTTGTTACACCCTTAGATGAGTGGGTTACCGTTGTCAATATCATAGGATCCAAAGCCGACTATGGAGTCACCACACGTGGTGGTGGAATTACCATTGTAGGACAATCCCAACCACCAAGGGCATCTGCCACCAATCCGAAGTCAGTACCTAGTGGTTATAATATCTTGGATCAATTGAAAAAGACCCCTGCCTAAATCTCCATCATGGAATTATTGAAAATCTCACCTGCACATAGGAAGATCCTAGAAGAAGCATTGACCACATCTTCTGTCCCAATGGATCTTGACACAGACTAGTTCCAAGCTATGGTTGGACATATCACCACACCACATCTCCTAACATTTTTTGATCAGGACTTCCCAACATAACCATCTCACAATTGCACACTCCATCTCGAAGTCCTGGTCCATAAGAATAAAGTCAAAAGAGTCTTGGTGGATGGAGATGCGGGCTTGAATATTTGTACTCTCAAGCTAATAAATAATTTGGGATTCTCTAAAGATGTCATTGAAAAAGGTAAAGGTATTATAATTAGGGCATATGATGATCAAGAAAGGGTGTATCAAGGCACTATTCAACTCCCTATTCAAGTAGGGCCAACAATTATGGAAACTACATACCAAGTCCTTGATCTTGACCTACCTTAAAATATCCTCCTAGGGCACCTGTGGATCCATGGGATGCAGGCTATCACCTCCACCTTCCATCAATGTGTCAAGTTTCCTTATCAAAATCAAGAGGTCACAATCCATGGAGATCTTGAACCATTTTATTATTGCAAGAATTTGGAAGCCAAGTACTACAAGATCCCTCAGGTCCCAAAGAATGATGAGGGACCCACGTCTCCATATATAGACCCATCTACCCTCGCCTCCACTTCTGAGACAAAGACACCCTCCATTCCAGACATCTCTGATATCAAAGTCATTATCCAAGATAATGGGTGTGGGGATTACAAAATTAAAAAGAGTGCATTTGTAATAGGAGAATTACCTCAATCTCCTCGATCTCATGGACAACCTCAACCAATTGACACATCAACCCAAACCTTCAAAGTAGACCCCTCTAGATTCAAAAGGTGGGGGGACCTAAGTCAGGAAGTGGTAGACGAAAGGGATATATCAAGCTTATTATATCAAGATGAAAGGATCGTGCCTAATCTTCTGGTGGACAATAACAACAAAGGACTACTATTAATGCAAGGATGGGACTGTAACAAAAATGAAAAGCTTGGGAAAAATTATAACGGCCTATTAGAACCTATCATTCCTAAGAAGCGAATAAAGAATCTTGGCCTTGGATGTACCCCTCTAAAATTAATCATGTGTGGCAAAGGTGCCCCAGTTAAAATAGTCAAAGCTTCCCCCTCAGTTCCTGTATCGATTACTTATCCTTTTGAGTACCCCCTCACTGATCTACCTATGTTATTTGAGGATTCCTCCCTTCTCTTGATTAGTACCCTATCTTTCAAACCAAGTGACCAGACTACTGAGTTAAAAATTTTCTATCCCCAACTCATCAATTATACCAACAAGGACCACCGATCTTAGACACGTTCAAAAATGATGAGGCTCTCTTAGAATTCATGGGATTGTGGGATACGATACAATGTGGAGATCACAAATTAGGATTCAACATTGAGCTAGACACACATGCCTACTATGGGGAAATGATTGAATCCCCCAGTCGCAAAAGTGAAAATTTAAGAGTAATATCTAGTTCTTTAAGTGAAAACCACACTGTGGTACTTTCTGGCTTGAAAATAGTAAAAACAAAGGACGTATCCAATGGAAAAAAACCTCTCTAAGGCACCAAAGGATGAGGGATTCAATCTTCCCCTTAGTGTTATTCATTAGGAAAGTCAGCAATCTTGGCAAAGAAGTGCAATCTAGTCAACCTAGAAACTGAGGAAACACCACATATCACATTCTATTTAGAATCACTCTTGACAGAAGAACAGGAACTTTTAGCTGCATTTCTAAGGGAAAGAAAGGTAAAATTTGCATGGACCTATGCTGACATGCCTGGTCTTGATCCAGAGGTTGTGGTTCACCATCTAGCCATCTATCCAGAAGAAAAACCAATAAGACAAAAACTAAGAAAAATGCATCCACAAATAGCATTACTGGTCAAACTCAAATTACAGAAGCTCCTTGATGCCAACTTCATACAACCAATTGATTATCCAAAATGGGTTTCGAATCTTGTACTTGTCTCTAAGCCCACTAGGGGCATCCAAATCTACACTGACTTTAGAGACCTAAACAAAGCCTATCCTAAGGATGATTTCCCTCTCCCAAATATAGACATGATTATGGATATGACAGCAGGACATAAAATGCTATCACTAATGGACGGATTTTCAAGGTATAATCAGATCATGAAAGCTAAAGATGATCAACACAAAACAACTTTCACCTGCCCATGTGGAACTTACTGTTGGGACATGATGCCATTTGGGTTGAAAAATGCAAGAGCTACCTATCAGAGAGCTATGACGCTAATCTTCCATGACATGATTCATAAAACTATGGAAGACTATGTGGATGACATATTAGCTAAATCAAGAAAGCATCGAGATCACATACTAGCTCTAAGCTCTATCTTTAACATGCTAGAAGAATACAAGGTCAGACTCAATCCAAAGAAGTGTGTCTTCGGTGTACAGTCAGGAAAGCTCCTCAGGTATATTGTATCTATGAGGGGAATTGAGATACATCCTGCTAAAGTCAAAGCAATTCTCGAGATGGAAGCACCAAGAACATTAAAGCAGTTAAGGGGTTTGCAAGGAAGACTCCAATCCATTCATCGGTTTATAGCACAGCTAGCAGATAAGGCTATCCCATATTCTCATCTACTCCATGTGTTACCAAAAATTATATACTCTTGAAGAAAGGGACAATTTTGCGGTAAAATTGGGTCCTAATTTAGATACCTTGTATCAATTATCCCTTAAAATTGCATTTATAGGCCCCTAATACTCATGATTTTGGACTTTGAGGCCTAATTCACTCATAAACCACTTAAATCCCAATAAATACCACTCAAACCAACCAAATTTTGTGAAACCCACCAAAAAAATCCCTGGTGGGTCTAAGTCGCCCAAGGTGGCGACTTAGTCCTTTTTTGGGTATTTTCCACTTTTGAGCGGGAATTTCATCAATTCAATTTAATTTTTCAATGGATGTCAGCGTCTTAGGTCTAAATAACATGAAAATTAGGTGTTGATGCTTATAAATACACATTTTAGGTCATTTTTCACATCTCCTAGTCATTTTCACAAAGCAAAAATCAAAAATCAAGAGCAAAAGCATCTTACACAAGAAGATTCAATAGCATTTTGTAGCAAAGTTGAAGCTTTAGGGTAGCAAACTAGGGTTTTTGCAGGTCTTTAAGCTCACTTTTTGTTCAAGATCTCACATTGGAAAGGGTTGATCATGGATGCCTATGGTGAATCGTGAAGAAATCTAGGTTGAAGAGATGCTACTAGCCATCAAATCACACCTAATGACTTTTTTTCAAAGTGATTCCATCTTCCATGTTATTATCTTCAAACTTAAGGTTTGCATTACATTTTACATATTATTTACATTCATTTGAAGAGTTGTAGGGTTTCTTGTATTGAAACTTTGCATCATTCAAGTGCCATTTGCTCATCTTATTCTAGCACATTAGAATAGGGTTTTGTCTCATTTTTATCCTTTCCTAGTCTTAAACACACTTAGGGCTAGGGTTTATGCAGATTTTATCTTCCACAAAGTTTCAATACCAACTAGGGGTTTGACCAAGACAAACCCCCCATTAGAAACCAATTTATCTTTTGTTTTGTAGGGTTTTTTGAATATTCAGATCTGGATTTCTGTCAAAAAGTAGAGTGCAGGTTGTGGACTTCCATTTCCACTTTTGGATTTGCAGAAAATACAAAGTGGACTAAGTTGACCATAGTGGCGACTTAGTCCCACTACACTGCTTTTTCAGAAATTTTTGCAGTTCTAGACACCCTTTTGGCAGAAACAGCCTCCTGGGCAATTTCCCTAGTCTAGGACTAAGTCGTCCAGGCTAGCGTAAGTGTCCCAGTTGCCTCAAAAATAAAAATCTAGAATTTCAATGACCTCTACAATCTCCATTCAGCTCCTCATCAATTTCCAGGTGCATACTTTTTGTTTTGCATCTTCATTTTGTCATTTATTGCATTTATTTTACTTTTCTGCATATCACGTTGTGTTTTCAAACAAGTTACTTTTCTTAGGTTTTGCATCATTAGATCATTTTGTTTTCAGATCAGTGCATTATTACATCATAATTAGACATATTATATTTGATTTACATTACTCTTGAGTGTAAACCCTTGGATTTTGGACCCCATTCAATCCCCTTTCTCCTTTTAGGTGAAAAACCCTAGGAGGAGCAAAGCATTGTGTGGAGGTGAATCCAAAATCATCGTTTACATTTTGGTGAACCTATGTTTTGAACATATTCCCTTCTGATTTCCATTGCATTGCACTAGGTATTGCATTGTTTACATAGCATCCTAGGGTTTTTTAAATTGCACTAGTGAAAAGCTCATTTTAGCCTGCATTATTGCATCCTGTTTCATAACATAATAGTGAAATTTTGCATTTACATTATAGATTTGCATGAAACAATCCTAAACACATTCATATCCATCAGAAAATTCATAAAAACTTCAAAAATTACACTAATTGGACTAATTCGCCAGCTTGGGCGACTTAGTCCCACTATCAATTTTGCATTTTTGTTTTCTGCATTATGTTTCCCATTTCTAAAATTCCTGTTAGATTCAATCATTGCTTTGTTTTTGTATAGTTATTTACTATTCTACTTGAATCATTTGCATCTATACTATTTACTTTAATGGAAATGATAGCATTATATTTTTACAATGTTCATTTTCAGCATTAGTTCCTAGCTCATTTAGATCAGATTCATCAGAAAAAACAAATAACTTTACAACAACGAATAAACCAATCAAAATGATGCTTCATTTTAAGACAACCATATCATCCAAACCTCTTAGTAGTGATGACTTAGATAAATTAGATGAAACCTTTCAAGGTTTCCTCTCATTAAGTTCATCCACTAAGACTTGTGATGACAAACCTACACCACTTAGTGACAACTTATCTCCCCAACCTTTTAGTAGTGATGGCTTGAGTATGTTAGATGAAGCTCTTGAGAAATTCATCTCACACAAGCCATCCACTAAAGTTTGTTGTGAGAAACAAAAAACAAAAGATGTTAATGTCATTCAACCTCAACTTGTTCTTTACCCACCTTCACATCAACCTCAACCTCCACCTAAACCTGAATTTACCCTTTATCCACCACAACATGATGTTGTTGCACACACACGCTACACTAGAAACAATCTGTAACCCCAATAACCTCCTCCAACCTCCTTACCTTTACCAAATCCTATTTTTCCTAGTGATCCTCACCTAAACTCACACCTTAGGGAGTATGATCTTGTTGAACAACTTAAGAATACTCCTGCAAAGATATACCTTTGGGATCTTCTTCAAAATTCACCCAATTATCATTCAATGCTTCAAACAGCCTTGCAACAAATAGTGGTTCCTCCTGGTACAAACGCAAGTGATGTGGCAACTCTTCTAGAGGGAATGAATACACTTAATGTAGACATTACCTTTCATTAGTATGAGCTCCCCTCGTTAGAATTAAGGAGACAAAATGAGGATTTTATGATCATTTCCCAATATAATACAATAGGCATTAAGCGAACCCTCATTAATAATGGACCTGCCCTCAATGTGTGCAGTGTGAAACTTCTCGATCGGTTGCGTGTGAATAAATCACACATTAAACATGATTCCTTATCTATCAGAGGATTTGACAACACAACAAAACAACCACTCAGTACAATCACTTTACTTATAACCGTCAGAGTGGTTACCTTGCAAACTCCTATTCATGTCATGCCCTATGATCTCGCATATAATCTTCTCTTGGGAAGGCCATGGATTCATGAGATGCATGTGGTACCTTCGACTCTTCATCACATAATGAAATATGTCTATAACAACAAATTATATCAAGTTGAGATAGACCCCGAGCCTGAGAGTTGTTTGCAACTTGAAAAGGGAACAAGTCCTTTGAATTCTTTAATTCCAACCTCTCATATTGACCCCCTTCAGACCAATAATCAGGAAATTGAATCTGTGTCTAAATTGCTCAATGATGATTGGGGAACATTGGAATTTTCTCCTTCATTCATGGATGAATACATAATTACACGCAAGGAGGCAGAAAAACAAGAGCAACCAACATTTATGTCCACTCAAAATTCACAAGAATCTCCCCCTTCCTCTATCTCACCTCCCTTGGATGAAAACACAAATTACACAACAAATTTTGATGAGATAGATTATCAGCAACCACCCAATCCCAAGGAAATGGAGAGACTTTATGGATGTGGTTATGAGTTTATGAAACAATTGGGGTACAATGGTAAAGAATGTGGAAAACATGAACAAGGCATTTGTGTCCCTATAGAGCCTAATACACAAGACATAAAGATTGGTTTAGGATATTCCTTTTCTAAGACAACAAAAGAAACTCAATGACCCTCATTAAATATCAACACCATCACATGTAAACCACGAACTACACTTACACTCAAACATCCTGAATTTCTTGATATGAGTTCACCATATTGGGAGTATGTTGAAAGTGATGAAGCCTTGAAGAAAATGTTAGGTGCTATTGATAATCATCTTCCTCTAAATGAAATGTTACCTATGCTATGATAAGTTCCAAGCCACAAAATACTGATGATCATGAGAAAATTGTGGAACCATACGATCCTGAGTTTCCTAAGTTGAATGCACTCCCCCTAGGAGATACAATAGATATACCAATGGACATCAATGATATAGAAAAGTTCATTAAGATTGGGAAGTGCCTTGATGATGAAGAACAAAAGGATACTACACTTTTACTCCATGATTTTCCTAAAAAAAATTCTTGGAAATATTTTGATATGCGTATAGACCCGAAAATAGTCACACATAACATTGTTCTTCCAAACATTGCTAAGAATGTTCGATAAAAGATATGAAAAATGAATCCTAAGATAGCCTTGCATGTTAAAGGAGAACTTGAAAAACTCCTTGACACAGGTTTCATTCACCCTATTGATTATTCTCCCTGGATCTCAAATATTGTCACAGTTGCTAAACTTGATAATCGTATTAGGATATGTATGGATTTCCATGATTTGAATAAAGCATCCTTAAAAGACGATTTTCCACTTCCTAATATTGACATGATTGTGGATTCAACTGCTGGCCATGCTTTGTTGTCATTCATGGATGGATTTTCTGGTTATAATCAAATCTTCATCAACCCATAGGATCAATACAAGACAACATTCACAAATGTTTGGGGAACGTTTTGTTGGGTTATGATGCCTTTTGGACTAAAGAATGCAGGTGCAACTTATCAAAGAGCAATGACATTGATATTTCATGATTACATACATAAAATATTGGAAGATTATGTTGATGACATCCTCGCCAAATCCTTACGATGACAAGACAATATGAATGTCCTTCGCCAAATCTTTGAACGAATGCATAAATACATCATGAGATTCAATCCGAAAAAGTGTCTTTGGAGTAGATAGTGGAAAACTTTTAGGGTTTATCATATCTCACGGAGGCATGGAGGTGGATACAAAGAAAATTTATGTTATCATTAATATGCCACCTCCTCGCAATATTTCTCAATTGCGCATGTTACAAGGACGAATCCAAGCCATCTGTTGCTTTGTCGCTTCTTTAGTCAATAAAATTTTACCTTTCACACATCTCCTCAAGAAGGATGTTCCTTTTGATTGGGACGAGGATTGTAAATATGCCTTTGAGAGTTTGAAGGAATACCTTGTCACTCCACCTATTTTACAACCTGCTATGCCCAACAAACCGTTCATCCTTTACATCACCACATCTGCTCATGCTCTTGCAGCTTTGTTAGCTCAAAAAAATGATAATGCAAAAGAACATCATGTTTATTACATTAGTCGAACCCTAATCGATTATGAAACCCAATATGTTCCAATCGAAAAGAAATGTTTAGCCCTTGTATTCGCTACTAGTAAATTGCAACATTATTTACTAAATGTAGAAATATAAGTCATGACAAAATTTGATCCTCTCAAGCATCTTTTCAATAAAATAGACTTATTAGGATGTTTAGCTAAATGGGATATGTTGTTAATTGAGTTTGACTTTAATTTTGTTTTGCAAAAAACCATTAAAGGACAAGCCTTGTCCGACCATTTAGTTGATTCCCCTTCCCCTCTTGCGTTACCTGGTAACGATTCTTTTCTTGGTGACAGTGTGTTGACCACCAATGTTTCTACATGGACATTATATTTTGATGGATCTAAGTGTAGAACAGGTTCTGGTGCTGGAATAATATTAATTCCACCCGAAGGAAAACCCATTCCCTTGTCATATCGATTGAATTTCCTATGTACAAATAACATTGCTCAATATGAGGCCTTAATCGCTGGAATACGTGTTGCTTTAATTATGGGCATTACAGACATCGGGATCTTTGGTGACTCACAATTAGTAATCAAACAAATAAATGGTGACTATCAAGCTAAACATGATAAATTATCCAAATATAAAGATCTCAAAATGTCCTTGCTGGCGAAATTTAACTCCTTCACCATTGATAACATCTCACGAAAAGATAATCAACATGTGGACACAATGGCCAGTGTTGCTTCTCTTGTATCCCATTTTGATCCTTCACAAGATATTATATTCACTGTTCATCCAATCATGAAACCTTCCATCACTGATATCACTCTTGCCACATTAGTTGCAACCAAGGATGATTCGAGTGAATGGTATGATGCTATTTATAACTATATAAAAGATGGTACCCTTCTCGAACCTGTAGCAACACTCGTGCTCGTCTAAAAAAATTAGGCACCAAGTACATAATTATTGCTGATGTGTTATATTGAAGGTCCTTTGAGGACATTTTACTCATATACCTTAAGGATTTTGAAATTAATATGGCACTCAAATAGGCTCATGTCGGAAGTTGTGGTGGTCATTTTGGTGCAAAGACCCTCGCACAAAAACTCCTTCGTGCAAGTTATTACTAGAAAAATATGGAAAAAGACTATTATGCGTATGTTAAGCGATGTCATAAATGTCAAGAACATAGTCATTTATTTCATGCTCCTGCTTTTGAGCTTCATGCCCAAATCCCTATTTGGTCATTCTCTATATGGGGGATAGATATAATTGGAAAAATATCCCTACCATCTTTCGTTGGATATACGCTTGTCATCACTGCCACTGATTATTTCATGAAATGGGTAGAGGCCATTCCTCTTCGATCTACAATCAGTGAGGTAATCTTTCAATTCATCCTTGAGCACATAATTGCTCGTTTTGGGCTTCCTTCTGCATTAGTCTCTGATAATGGCACACCATTTAAGAATAATGATGTGAAGCAATTCTTGGAGACTTTCCATATTCAACACCATTTTTTGACACCCTATTACCCACAATCTAATGGGAAAGCAAAGTAAACTAATAAAGTCCTCAAACAAATTTTAAAGAAAACTGTTAACACTAATCACAAGGATTGACACACACAATTGCATTATGCACTTTGGGCTTATTGCACAAGTGTTCATTCCTCCACCAAATCAACACCTTATAACCTAGTTTATGGTACTAAGGAAATCATTCCCTTGGAGTTAGAAATCCCAACGTTATAGATTGCTCTTCAACGTTTGATTGACAATAAAATTTATAAGACAAAATGATTACATCAACTTGAAATGCTCGATGAACAATGCATTAACGCTCTTGAGCATCTTCAAGCTCGTTGCAAAAGGCAACAACATTATTACAATCTCAATGTCATCCCTCGCACATTTGACAAGGGTGACTTAGTTCTATTTTCCAATCAGCGTAATGTCAACGCCGACCCTAATGAACGCGGAAAATTCAGTCCTAATTAGTTAGGACCCTATGTTGTCACCAAAAGCTATGGGTTTGGTGTGTATGTCTTAACGAAACTCAATGGAACCCCCCTTAAAGAACCAATCAATTTCGCACATTTGCGACGGTATTATGTTTAATCCCTTTTGAATAGTATGAATTATAAAGCAATTTAGTTAAATGTTATGGGACCTTCCCTTATACGCTTTCACATTGCTTCATTTTTGACAACTCTCTTGCAAGTTTGTCTTGAACACTAAAGTGATTATTTATAATTCCTTTAGGCTTCATGCTATTCAAATTCATCTTGTGTGTTGTGATAAGTTAAATTTCATTTATCATAACATACTCAATCATCATGTTGAATCTAAAATGGAATTGTAATATGTTTTAATTAGATCACATAAGTTTTGTTAAATCATGAAGACATTAATTACAGTAATCTTGCCAAGGTCATTTAATTAATCACATTTCCATTTAAAATTCAATCACATTTAGACAAATCATAAAACAAAAAATTCTTCTCTCTCTCTCTATATATATATATATATCCAAAGTTTTATGTACATGTCATCATAGAATACAACATCACCAAGGTCTATGAGAACTAGACCCTTCAGCATCTGGTGCTCATGATCCGGTACTTAGACGTCGTGACATAGTCGTGTGTGATCATGGTCGTGATCCACCAAATATGAGTGCGAACTCCAAACCTTGTGCTCGCCCAAGGGCCACATGTCTCTCCAGGAGTTGTGTTTTCTTTGCCAACAGTCTCTCCATCTTTGTTGGACTCTGGGATGACTTCCTTGTGGTCTCTGCCAGATGCAGTCATCTCCTCACACTCTCATAAGCTACATGTAGTCTCATGAAAGGTCTGAGTGACTCTAGATCCTCCTCTACAATAGGTGGGGGCACGTAATCAAGGTCTATCTCCTCCTCGTCGATGGATGCGGGTACTATCTTTGCAGCAGCTTGACGGTAGAACTCCCACAGTCTCTTGTTGCTCTTGCAAGATAGAAACATCACACAATCAGTAACCATCATCATGATATACATATATATAAAACAACGTAATCACTCAAGTACATGCATAAAATCAAATATTATCACCTATATCACGGGTCAGCTGAGCAATCTCAATGTCATCCTGTACTGGGGGCATGGAGGCTATTCTAGCCTCTCCTTGGTTGTGAGTATTGGTGCCAGTTGTAGTTGTTGCTCGTGACCTTGTCCTATGGATGGGAGAGGAATCTCCCCCTCATGATGGTCCTCAGCTTCTGCCTCATCACTCTCACGCAAGGGTGGCTCCTCCTCCTCGTACTGCTCCTGCTCATCCTCCTCATACTCCTCATCCTCCTCTCCCTCTTGATCCTTATAATCTAGATTTGCCTCCTCATCATACTCATCATCAATCACATTAGTAAATATATTGGTAGGCATGTAGTGTGTCTCCTCGGCCCTATCCTCCTGCTCATCTCCATCATCTGGTAGTGGCTCTGCATCTCCCACTGGCTCGTCCATCGAGAATACTGGTGTTGGTCAAGTAACTATCCACCACTCCTCATGATCTATTGTGGCACCAATGTCATCTACCTCGGACAATGGCGGCTAGTCATTATCAGAATCATCGGAGTCACTCTCAACTACATGCTCGAGTGTGAATCACACTATATCACCTGGTCTCTGGGAACTCTGTGCTAATAAAGTGAAAGAGGATCATGTCTGGGGTGGTATTTGCACCTGTCCAAATTGTCGCATGACTCGATCATAGTAGAATGGTCATACTATATGGTCATGACAACCAACCAAAAATCTATCCATCTACATCCTCCTCAACTGCCTGGTATAATCCGGCCACTGCAATGTCATCTCATGATAAGGTCTCCAAAGGACCTCATCATCATCTAGTTGGTCAAATCGTACCCTCCAAAAGTGCAAATCACCATACTACCATAGTCACCGCAGAGGATAGTTGAAAGCCCGTGGATACCCTACTGTTGTCTTGCATGGATAGCCAACTGGTCTGGTACATGTAATGTGCTCAAGGCACCACACCTGTAGAAGTGTGCAGTGCACCATACTGTCTACCTCTCATAATACAAATCACCCTAGATCATAATAGAGATGTGTCAGGATACTCCAACCCCAGGTGTATACTGTTTGTTGCTCTTCCATCCCTTGAATCATGTCGACTAGTCCTCCCTCAAGGTGCCCACCCCAACCATCAAGGACGAGAACTAGTGCTATGGTGTGCATCATAATACGTCGAACCACTGGTGCCCATGAATATAATTACATGGAAAAATCAAATTGTCCTCTAACTCGTGCATCATCAACTGGACCATCTACACAATATTGTAAATCATCCCTCTGCTCATGGAAGGTGCGGTCTCTATGGAAATATACTTGCTCTCCTTGAATTGACATTGGAAGAACCCGGTGTACATCCTCCAATGTGATCATCTCTCTTGTAGGCAGATGAAAAGTGCATGTATATGCATTCCATCACTCGCAGAGAGCCCTCAACATGGCATTGTGGTATCTCATAGGAGGCATAAGATATGCCCAATAGATTCCCATAGCCTGAAGATGCTTTGTCTCCTCTGCTAATAGTGTTGGAGCTAGATCTCTTAGGAAACTCAATTGTCTCCCTCCTAATCGTTGTCATCCTCGGGCAAGTACCTATCAAATTTACACAAATATGCTCTAAAACTCATCTAAAATATTTAATTTTTACATTTTTCATCATGCAAGTGTGCTAAAGTCCATCTAGTGTGCTTTCCTAAAGGCCCTAGACACTTTAGGACCCTTTTGGGACACTTCACAAAGAAACATGACACTTTGCAAAGAAATGGGACACTTTGCGCAAAAATGAGACACTTTGCGAACAAAAGGGACACTTTATGAGCTTTTTTTCCAAGATCCTAAATCAACCTAGATATGCCTCAAAATTCATTAAATCATTACAAAATCACAAAACGAAGGTTGTAGATTCCTCTCACCTCATGTTGACACTCGTCGCGCGCCACTTGGTCCCAGAGAACGTCCAATTGCGTAGGTGTGTACCCTCATCTGCTCGGCATTCTCTGTCTCACTCGTCACTCTCAAGCTACAAGAAGGTAAAATTACATAGTGACAAATTACTTTCCTTTACCTTTTTAACCTATTTTCATTTCTTTTTACTACACATTAAATTAAGGTTTCTTCTATCTTACGAATTACTTTTATTCCACACAACATAACGGGAGCTCGGGAACTCCGTTTTCAACGTCGTTTGATGTGTTGGAATCATGATTCTACACTCGACATCACCAAATATCTATCATTATGTGATATGGTACTTGGATATGTCCTTCGATATGATATTTTTGGTTCGACGTGGCTAGATTGGTACCTTGATTCCACCTCCATAAAGCAAGCGGAATCAAGGGGGGGCATACATCTACCCTCGAATTTTCTTTCTAAGAGTTAGGCAAAAGGATTTTTGATAACTAACAAATTTGTGTTGCAGGATGCAATTTCCTAATGTTGTGGTTTTGCAGATAACTACATTGGGGGCTTCATTCTCCCAAATTTTGAATGTGTATCCTTTTATAAAGTAATGTGCACTGTTTAGAATACTTTAGCTTGCATATGCATGTAGAGTCATATGGGTGCTAAAGTGGGGGCTTAATGTGTTGCCAAAAATTATATACTCCTAAAGAAAGAGACAATTTTGCGGTAAAACTAGGTCCTACTTTAGACACCTTGTATCAATTATCCCTTAAAATTGCATTTATAAGCCCCTAATACTCATGATTTTGGATTGAGGCCTAATTCACTCATAAACCACTTAAATCCCAACAAATACCACTCAAACCACCCAAATTTTGTGAAACCCACCAAAAAAATCCCTGGTGGGACTAAGTCACCCAAGGTGGCAACTTAGTCCTTTTTGGGGTATTTTCCACTTTTGAGTGGGAATTTCATCAATTCAATTTAATTTTTCAGTGGATGTCAGCCTCTTAGGTATAAATAATGGGAAAATTAGGTGTTGATGCTTATAAATATATATTTTAGGTCATTTTTCACATCTCCTAGTCATCTTCACAAAGCAAAAATCAAAAGTCAAAAGCAAAAGCATCTTACACAAGAAGATTCAATAGGATTTTGTAGCAAAGTTGAAGCTTTAGGGAAGCAAACTAGGGTTTTCATAGGTCTTCAAACTCACTTTTTGTTCAAGATCTCACATTGCAAAGGGTTGATCATGGATGCCTATGGTGAATCATGGAGAAATCTAGGTTGAAGAGATGCAACTAGCCATCAAATCACACCTAGTGACTTGTTTTCAAAGTGATTCCATCTTCCATGTTCTTCTTATCTTCAAACTTAAGGTTTGCATTACATTTTACATATCATTTAAATTCATTTGAAGAGTTGTAGAGTTTCTTGCATTTAAACTTTGCATCATTCAAGTGTCATTTTCTCATCTTATTCTAGCACATTAGAATAGGGTTTCGTCTCATTTTCATCCTTTCCTAGTCTTAAACACACTTAGGGCTAGGGTTTATGCAAATTTTATCTTCCACAAAGTTTAAATACCAACTAGCGGTTTGACCAAGGAAAACCCCCCATTAGAAACCAATTTATCTTCTGTTTTGTAGGGTTTTTTGAAGGTTTAGATCCGGATTCCCATAAAAAACTAGAGTGCAGGTTGTGGGCTTTCATTTCCACTTTCGGATTTGCAAAAAATCCAAAGTGGACTAAGTCACCCATAGTGGCGACTTAGTCCCATTGCATTGATTTTTTAGAATTTTTTGCAGTTCTAGACACCCTTTTGGTAGAAACAACCTCCTAGGCAATTTCCCTGGTTTAGGACTAAGTCACCCAGCCTAGCGTAAGTGTCCCAGTTGCCTCAAAAATAAAAACATCTAAAATTTTAGTGGTCTATGCAATCTCCAATCAGCTCCTCATCATTTTCCAGGTGCATACTTTATGTTTTGCATCTTCATTTTGTCATTTATTGCATTTATTTTACTTTTCTGCATATCACGATGTGTTTTCAAACAAGTTACTTTTCTTAGGTTTTGCATTATTACATCATTTCATTTTCAGATCAGTGCATTATTACATCATAATTAGACATATTACATCTCATTTACATTACTCTTGAGTGTAAACCATTGCATTTTGGACCCCATTCAATCCCCTTTCTCCTTTTAGGTGAAAAACCCTAGGAGGAGCAAAGCATTGTATGGAGGTGAATCCAAAATCATCATTTACACTCCACAAGGGGTAGAATACAAATGGGATGAGAAATGTGATCAGACACTTTCAAAAATCAAGAAGTACTTGCTCACACCACCAGTTCTTATGCCACCAATTCTAAACAAGCCCTTGATCTTGTATATATTAGCAACAACAACAGCCCTTGGCGCTCTCTTAGAACAACATGATGAAAATGGGAAAGAGAGAGCTATTTACTACATTAGTAGAACCATGGTAGGACATGAGCTGAATTATACATCCATTGAGAAGGCTTACCTAGCAGTCATGTTCGCTGCACAAAAATTCAGACACTATATGTTGGCACATCAGATAAAACTCATTGCCAAGATAGATCCTCTTAAGTATTTTCTTTCTAAAGCAACAGTCATAGGGCGAAAAATTAAATGGGTCATGATCCTGATAGAACATGACATTGAGTATGTAGAATGGAAGGCCATTAAAGGATAAGTAATTGCAGATCAATCAATAGAAGCACCGATGTATTCAAAGAACCCATTGGTATCAAAATTTCTCGATGAGTCAATCTTTAACCTAAGTGCGGCAAATCACTGGAAAGTATATTTTGATGGATCCTACACACAACATGGGTCAGGAGTTGGGGTTCTCTTCATTACACCACAAGGAGATTGCATACAAAAGTCATACAAGCTGTATTTTTCTTGCACAAACAACATTGTGGAGTATCAGGCTCTTGTCATAGGACTCAAAATTGCAGTAAAATGGCAGATCATGACACTCAAGGTCTATGGGGACTCACAACTTATCATCAACCAGGTCAATGATGAATACCAAATGATGACAAATTGACCCCATACAAGAAACTGGTGGAAAGCCTCAAAGAATTCTTCATTGACATCACATTTGAGCAAATACCCAAGGCAAAAAATAGAGTAGCGGATGCTATGGAAACAATCATATTGCTACTGGATATCCCACACAATGTCCCTAAACATGAATTCTTGGTAGAGCAGCTTCTCATACCAGCTTTCGAGGTACTAGAGTCTAAATTTGTGTGTGAAATCGTTGGTCCTGGTAACCCATGGTATCATGACATATACACCTACTTGAGAATAGGAGTCCTCCCCACTGATATAACCTTGAACCTTAAAAGAACATTTGTTAAGAAGTCATCTCGTTTTGTTATCCTAGGTGACACCCTGTACTGTAGGAGTATTGAAGGAACCCTTTTACGATGCCTAAATGTTGATGAATATTTGACTGCTTTAACCGAGGTACATAATGGTATTTGTGGTTCACATTCGAGTGGTATGACCTTGGCCAAGAAACTGTTGAGGACAAGGTACTACTAGCTGACAATGGAGAGGGAAGCTCATGAATATGTCAAGAAATTCCTGCAATGTCAACAACATGGGGACCTTATCCATGCACCAACTCAGGAGCTCCAACCAATTGTAACATTTTGGCCCTTCTCATAGTGGGGGCTCAATCCCATTGGTAAAATCACTTCCACCTCATCTAGTGGACATAAGTTCATCATCACTGCCACATAGTACTTCACGAAGTGGGTAGAGGCCATTCCCATGACCTATATTATAGGAAAGTAGATTTCCACGTTCATCTTGAACTATCTTATTTGCCGCTACGATGTTCCACAAGCCTTTATCTCAGATATCAGGACACCTTTCAAAAACCAGGATGTTTGAGACCTATGCCAAAAATTCAATATCCAACATCGCTTTTCCACTCCATACTACCCCCAGGGTAACAACCAAGATGAGGCTACCAATAAAACCATGTTAAGAATCCTCAAGAAGACAGTCAATGAAGCTGGTCATGACTGGCACCTACAGTTGAACCCCACCCTATGGGCTTACCGATCAAGTATCTACACGCCAATAGGTGCCAACCCATTCTCCCTAGTCTATGGATCAGAATCCATACTCCCATCCTTAAGGATATCACTGCAGAACCTCATCACAGATGAAGAATATCAAGTATCACGGTTGAACATGTTGGAACTATTGGATAAACAGCGCATGGATGCTCTGAACCACCTAGAAGTCTACTAGAATCGTCTAAAAAGAAGCTACAATAAGAAGATTAGGAGTCGATCCTTTCAAATAGGAGATCTTGTGTTGAAGGAAAACCAGAAAAATGTACCAAATCCAGATAGCAAGGGAAAGTTTGAACCCAACTGGTTGGAGCCCTTCATTGTCACAACGAGTTATAAATTAGGAGCTTATCAACTATCAACACCAGAAGGTGAGCATCTGCAGGAGTCCATCAACAGCTCCCATCTCAAAAAAAATTATGCCTAATATTTCAAGGTATAAAGCCAAAAATACAAAAAATACAAAAATCCAAAAAAATAGAAAAATGATCGAAACCAGTAAAAAAAAAATTGTCCTCTAGTGAAAACCACTTCAGTGGCACTTATAGGGCAAGTACCTTGGTGAAAACTTGGAAAACAAGCATCTTGTATAAATAAAGCACTTTCCACCCACCATGGACTATTCGACTGGTTCTGCATGACCTTCCATCCCATTTTCATCGATCCTTCCATCACCCATCCGCGTCTGCATTATAGCTTGATCCTATGTCTATATCATGAACTGCTCGGCATATTTATAAGGTCAGTTTGTCCTACCTATATTGGGGTAGTCTATCACAACACGCTGGGGGCATGTTCCTATACCTGCATCGGATTGGATTCATGTATATTCTTGATATCTTCCTTAAAATTAGAAAATCCAAAAACATTCAGGAAATTAGAAAATCCAAAAACATTCAAAAAATCCAAAAACATTCATAAAATAAAAAATCCAAAAACATCCAAAACATATCAAAAAATCCAAAACAGGTCGAAATAAAAAAAATGTCAAAAAATAGAGTCATCATGTCGAACTATGGGTCTCTGAGCTCTGAACGTAGGCAAGGCCATCATCGATGTGCCCCCGAGACACCCTAGGTTAGTCCTTTTGGAGTCTGCCACAATAAACTAGCAATCCATCTGTTCATATTATCATCAAATAATTGAGTATGTCGTCAATCAAACTACGTGGTCTCTGTGTGTATAACGTAGGCAAGGATAATCTTTGATTAGCCTCTAAGACCCCTAGGATAGGTCCTTAGGTTAGATTTTTGGTCAAAATCTTAGAAAACACAAAAACATTGGAAAATTTGAAAATCAAAACATTTGTAAAATCTCAGGAAAACCCAAAAAAAATAGCCTCAAAACATTTCAAAATACCAAAAACATCCAAATATTTGAAAAAACCCATCCATCCCATCTCTCTTTCACCCACAATAAAATTTCACTCATAATAAATGACCATCACCCCCAACCTTTGGCAAGACCGTCAAAAACAAGTCTAGCAAACTAAAAGTGTGAACTTAAACGTCGGGGTCTTAAGTCTAGGTCAGTAGTTAAGCAAGTTGGTCAACTCTTGGTATCAATAGTCTGTCATCCATTCAATCTCACCATCATCTGATAATGTCATGTCCTAGGATGCATCCTTCCTACAATGGACATCAACATTAGACATCACCATAGTTTAGTCTTGGATAGCAGTATGAAGAACATTAGCTTGTTTGTTTACTTGATCTTTGTCTTGTTGATTTATCTTATTGCACTCATTCCAATGACCTCTCGAGGATGTCTATCAAAATGATTTAGAGAGAAAGGAATAGGGCATTGATCTTTATCTTTCATTTGTTGTGCTTGTTGGATGTTGTTGTAATATAACCTTGATGAATACTTGCTTTATTAGGTGTGGATGGAAGGTGTTTTGGACAGCTTGTTGATTATTACATTATTAGGTTTTGCCTTTCCGTGTTTTGGTCCAAGATGTTCAAAATATTTGAAGTACATCCTAGTAAGGTTTTTGTATGTCAAGTTTGAACAAGGATACTCCTATTTGATTGTCGAGACAAAGTCCATCTCACTAGGTACAACACCATCCTGGTTCTTTATACCTTGATGCATCATATATGTGTGTTATCAAACATAAGGAAAGTAAGCTCTTTATGTCCCCAATCCCTGATAAGTGAAACATCATCATCTCTCATCATTATTTCTAATAAAGTCTCAGCAGATCATGGACTTGTTGGATCCTCTTTTCATCATCTCATTTCTTCTTTCTTCTCTCTGTGCTAACATGGTATCATGACAATCAACCAAACATCACCAATGCATCCATCCTACATCCACAAACCATCAGCATACTGCATATCATACATCATTGCATAATATAGATTGGTTATTCTAAGCATCTCATGAACCATACATTTTCATAAAACATATATTTGCATTATCATCCATTACAGTTGCATCATCCATACATATAGAAAAAATACTGAAAAAAGAGCATATTATCAGCATACATACATCTCATAACCATAACGTATCACATCATCCATTTTGCATTATCATTTAGGGCATAATATAGATTTTTTATTCTAAGCATCTTAGAATAATTTGCATACCATAAACATTTGCATCCATACATCCATACTGCAAACATGACCATCATAAAAGTGCATAGAAAATATACAGAAAAGAAATGCATCCATAACATTTACATCCATGAACATCTGCATCACATGACATTTCATAAAATCATATTGCATCCATATAGAATCACATTGCATATACATAGAACATCAAATGCATCCATACATAAGGCATAAATGAAGGGAACACATCACATCATAAATCAATCAAACCCATATCATATATATATATCAAAAAATCATCATTGTCATGGTACAAATTTGACTCAAATGTATGTATGTCAATCATGATACAAAGCCCACGGGGCTATCAAATACGGATCCTATGAAACTCAAAAAGAATCAAGCGTTGATCAAAAAATTGTAATCAGCTAGCCATGATAGTTGCTCCCCTCACTTGGCTACCTCTCTGCCTGGTCATTTGTCTGTCGGACCCCTGTCTGCTGGCAGTAATCTGGCTATCGTTGGGCCATGGGTACAACCTGCTGGTAATGAAACTTGTAATACTCTACCTCCCTGATTGCCTCGCGGTACATCTATGTTGGTACGGTCCTCCCCTGGGATGTAGTGGCCATGCTCTCTAGTTGTTGTATGTGGCCGACCTCCTGAGCTAACTGCAGCTCTATAGCCTATCTCTACTAACGCTCGTGGTCCCTCTTAGTGGTAAGGGCCTGGACCTGTTGCCTGGCCTGATCTCTCTCTAATGTAACTACCTGGACCTGATGCCTGGTCTGATCATGCTCACCTGTAAGTACCTATATATGTGCCTGTAACTATTGTATTTGTTGATCATGTTGCGGTAGTTGCTGGTTTGGATGTTGATCTTGTTGCCCTGCCTGCTGATCTGGCTGATGTGGAGGGTACCCATCTCTAGGTGGTGCTTCAGGATCATGTCCACCCTACCCTACCTATGCTCTCCTAGCACTCCTCCCTCGAGGTCTCCCCCATGGAAGTGCCACTCTTGGATTTGTAAGTCGATGTGGAGGTCTGAACCACTCATCATAGGCACGAGTCGTCCCTGGCTCCGCTGGTCCCTGAGCATAGGCCCATGGCCTAGCAACCAACTATCGAAAGCAATCAACTGCGTGAAGTGATGGAATCGTTTGCCCCCATGCAGTCTCTTGGGATGATCTGGCAAAGATCAAAGTGTACTGATCATCCGGCTGATCCTAAACCTCCCCAAACTGGTAGGCCACCCTGTTTGGCAGATAACACTCTATAATAGTTTATTCCCTCCCCTACATCAATCAGGTTTGTCAAGTATAAAATAGTTGTTATACATCATCGTACCATGTTGGCATCTGTAACCAGGGGCGCCAACAGAACACTATCATCTCATCTAAAACTCGGCACCAGTAAGGTAGACCCAGTTGTCTTGTATGTCTCAAAGTGATCCCACCCTTGTACCTCCAAATTGTTGGATCATCGAGCTCTATATCAACCAAAGTAACAATCAGTCAAAGCGCGACAATATGCTTCTAGGCCCAGATATGCAGTAGTGTCACTCTGGTACCAATCGCTCAACCATCGCAATATGAAAAATCATGTAGGTCATGGTACAATCAAGCCAACATCACTGGTCCCCAAGAAAATAAGGTCCTCCGACTCAACATCCGCTCCCATGCCAAGCCCCATCCTGGGTTGAAGCATCTACCTCGTCGATATGGAGCCACTAACCCAAAAATGATAGCAGCAATGATCAGCCTAAAAAGTAGTACCTGACCTCTGTAGAACTCCAGGTCAAGCTGGCCCTCAATCAATACAAGGCTCTCTAGCTCCATGATCTCATGACACGCGTCAACAGTGACATGTATATCATAGATCACCCACTCGCCATGAATCGACAAATGCAGAATGTGCCATACGTCCTCCAAAGTAACAGTCGCCTCACCAGTCGGATGGTGAAAAGATGAGGTCTCGTTGTGCCACCTCTCACACAACGCAATCATCATCACCAAGTGAGTCTAGACAATGGGCGCATAAGCGATGTACTAGAGACCGATATCCCCTAGATGCTCTTGTCGTAACTCTAATAAATCGTCCAATCTGCGTAGGACTGAGGGTCGATGCTCATGTGAAAGCATAGGATGGATCACCTCATGCACCCATAAAACCACGACATCAAAATTTACAAAAAGATCTAACCCCATTTGGATTTTTCGACCTCAAAACCACGAATGTCATGTCGCAGTTTGCAAAAGTGTCGCTATTTGTAAAACTCCAAACAACTACATTGGACCCTTTGAAAATGCTAAATCCATCATAACGTCGCCATTTTCATAGGCGTCACCCTTTGACCGAAAAACCCTAAACTCAAATCAAGCTAAGCGTCGTTTTTTGCAAAAGCGTCACTATTTGGAAATTTGAACCCTAATCCCAAATCGCAAACTGTGTCATGATTTGCACAAGCGTTGTTTGAGCTTCTAGTGTCGCTGATTTTGCACTTTGTGTGTCACTATATAGTGACGTTGGGGACTTTGACTCTTTTGAGTGTAATAAATGCACTAAAAAATCAAATTTCAAAGTTGGGTTTGGGTCACATACCGGTGGTCCTGTGCCTGGAGGTCTCTGGTACACGTGAACTCACTCAAAAATGTGTCAGTGAAGCACTCATTGTGCCATCTCGCAGAAGGGTCAAAGCTCAAATGACTGAAATTTCTAAAGTCTGAATGCACAAATGAGTGGAAAGTGACCCCTCCAAGCCTATTTGAGCATGAAAATTAGGGTTTTTTAACTTAATTTGGCCATCAAACAAGGGTTTTGCACCCTCGGCACGATTTTTGCCCAACCGAGGCTCATTTCACATCTTTTTTCATGTTTTGAAATATTTTCAACATCCTGGAGCCTTTCTTGACCCTTCGGGCACCTTGTCATTTTTTTTTGAGAAATCACCCAAAAATCCAAATTTTCGTCTGATCTCTCGAGGGGGCAGTATACTAGCGTAATTCTTCTCGCTGGGGCAGCAATGGGGCATCTAAAAAATTAGAATTTTTTTGAATTTTGATCTCACTTGTGTTAATCTTTGAACCAATGCAGCAAGTACATTGCTTCAAAGAGGGGCAAAATGTAGACACTCGAAATATCCTGATCGATACCATGCACTTGATTCTAATTAACTAACACTGATTCTTCCTTAATCATTTCTTCATTAACCAATTAATTGAATAAGCTTTATTTAATTAATTTCCTCTTAAAATCAAATAATGAACTTTATCATATTATTTCATTCTAATGTTCTTCCTTTAATTAAATAAATCAATCTTATTTAATTAAAATCCTCATGTTCTTCCTTTAATTAAATAAATCAATTTTATTTAATTAAAATCCTAATGTTATCTCCTTTAATTAAATAAATCAATATATTTAATTAAAATACTAATGTCCCAATCCTCTCATTTGATTTAAATAAACTCAAATATTTAAATTAAATGTCACAATCAAACTAATTTCATCTAAGTTAATTAATCCTAGCTCCTAACACTAATCCCCCATTCCTCTAGCTTTTAACTCCACCCTTGGGTAAGTCAACCTAACCAAGTTGCACATGTAAATCAATTTATTTGATTTAAAATTAGCCTATTTTCATTCAAATATGGCATATTCTTAGAATATTCCACCCATTTGAATTTTCCCTCCCGAAGGACTTTTGTCCTCTACCTTTGCATTGAAGGCTCTTACATGGCATTGAAGGCTCTTACACCTCCTCTTACACAAGCCACCTCTTGGCTTTCAAATCTCAACTACATGCATTTAACATGCACATTTTTCAAAATGTGTTCCACCTCCCTTCATTAGCATATTGACAAGTGGCACAATGCCATTGGTCCCTTTTTTAATCCTACATTCTCCCCATTCTTCACTCTTCAATCCTTCTTCCTTATAAATAAAGGCCTTCTCTATTGATTTGAGGGATACAACTTCATGCAAATCCAGTATAGTCATTTGAGTTCAAAGCATCCATGATTTCATCCACAATTTCATCCAAGTTAGCATAGAATTTCATCATCCATAGCTAGGTTATTGACATTTTGCATCAAGAATCACACATTTATCATCAAGCTTATCAAAGGAATTGGAAAGGGATTCTTTTCACATCAAAGAAGCACCAATCCCCCTATGGGATGCTGGTTTGAGCATTAGAATAGTATTTCATTAGTAATTTATTTGGTATTTTACTTTGTTTTCATGTTCTTGTGTTCAAATGAATTTCATAGGGAATGCTTGTTTACACTTGTTTAAGGACTAATGTTTGATTGTTTGTTCATGTTTGAGCAAGTCTAGGCAAAGCATTCACAGATCCTATATGAAATTTCACTAGACATTGTTCACTTACTAGTATTTTATGCTCATCTTGAATCCAGGCTATCCTATAAGGTTTCAGATGTTTCCTTCTTTCCAAATTTAACTTTGTCACCATTTCCTTCAAAACTAGGTTATCTGTGCTACCACTATCAATGATAACTTTGCAACACTTACCTCCTTCCTTGCATCTAGTCCAGAACAAACTTTTCCTCTACGGTGCTTCCTTAAGTACTTCTTTCTCTTGGAACAGTGCTCTCCTCATGAATAGTGATTCCCCCTTCTTAGGACTTCCTCCGGAACTCGGTAGTTCCACTGGTTCTTCCTCCGCATATCCGGTTCTTGCATGATTTTCAATCTTCTTACTTTCTTGGCGACACTCAAATGCTCTATGTCCTTCTCCTTTGCATTTAAAACAGGTTCCTCTGAAATTTCTCTTATCATATCCTTTCTCTTCTATTCGGTATCCACCATTGTGGTAAGAATTGTAGCCTCCTCTATTGTGGCAGTAAGAATTTATGTCATCTCTCCCTTTATGGTACGAATTGGAATCCTTCTCTTCCTTGCGGTATGAATCTTTGTCCTTGTTTTACTTTGCATATGGTATTTCTACTTCGGAATGTGATCTTCCCCTCTAAAATCTACCTCCTCTTCCTCTTTGTCTTTATTCATGTCTTTTGTTTAGCTTGTCCTCCACCTTTAATGCAAACTGATATGCTTCCTCTACCGAATTCATCCTTACCAAAGTCAACTCTTCCTGAATGTTCATCCTCAGCCCAATCTTGCCACTTTCTCCGTTCTTGCTTCACTATGTCTGGTCCTGATGATGATCTTATGAAATTCCTCAATGTATTCTTTCATAGTCTTTTCCTTCTATCTCAGGTTTTGCAATCTCCTCAGCAACTCCAACTCATAGTCTATGGGTACAAACTGGTTCTTCAATTTTGTCACCATTCTATCCCATTTCACAATTTTCTCTTTACCTTATTTGTTTCTCTCTAATTGAACTTCCTTCCACCATATTGCAGCATGTCCTTTTAGTTTAGTCTTTGCAAATCTTATTTTCTCTGGATCTTCAATTTCTTCATATTCAAAGTATTCCTCAATGTCATTTATCCAATCAATCAACTCTTCAGGGTTTAGGTTACCGATATAGTTTGAAATCTCCATTCTAGGTCGCTTTCTATTTTTGAAATAGCCTTCAACATCTTCACCTAATCCGATTCTTCCTCTTTTGTGGTTTCTTTAGTTTGGTTTACAGCTTGAACTTCATCATCATCACTTTCATCATTAGGTATAGGGTTTAAGGCCTTTCTTCTATCTTCTTCAACAACATCCAATCTCACTTTCATTGTTCACATCATTTCCATCATCTCATCCATCTTTCCAACAACATTAACAGTAGTATGAATTCTCCTTGGCGGCATCTCTTCCTAGGATCTAGTGCAACTGCCTCAAGTCAACGATCTAGCTACAGGGTTGCAATTGCCTCACAATCGGCGATCTATTGAGAAACACAAGTAGGCTACCTCAAGTCGGCGATTTTTCCACACAAAGATCTTACAGAATGTCTTCGCTCAACTTCGCTATGATCTCCCAAAGGTTCACAACTTCACTCTGATCTCCCAAAGGTTCACAACTTCGATCTAATTTCCCAAAGGTTCGCAAGTTCGCTTTGATATCACTTGGTGCAGTCAAGGATGGAGGGTCCAAGAATAGGATTTTCCAACCTTGCAGCAAGAGTAAACATAATGGAAACTCAAAGAATTGGAATAACAATCACACATGGAAATATAGAGGGTAATCAATTATTCACTGGCAACATGCCTTGCCTTCCAGCTTATAGATTACAGAATGATATGGCGCTAAGCCCAAAAATACAATGCAGGTCGAAGCCCTTATCTATCACTTCTATCTCCAATACTATCACTACTGATCCTAATGCAACTACACAATGCTCATATCTATATATATATATATATATATATATCAATTCCCAGCTCTAGAAAAGGTTTGCGTCGGCCTCAAGAGGTCTCATACCCCAAAGTTGATGAAACGTGTGTGGGTCGGCCAAACACATGATTTTCCTTTGATCCGTGGACAAACATGATTTGGATTGAAACAAAGGTTCCTTGATGAATGTGCATCCTTATGAAATGGTTTCCTGAGCTCCGCAAGTCACGGAAAAGGTCCATACACTTGAAAATCCAAGACGGGTCGGTGAATGCTCTCTATCTGAATGCAGTTGATATTTTGTTAGCGATATCTTCGTATTGGAATCTCCAAAACACTTGAATTCTAGATATGATGTAGATGTTTCCATGAAGATCATATATCCTACTCCGCGAGCTCTGATGTTACAATGCAGTACAATGCGGTATGAAATAGTGAGACTGGGTCCTGACAGCAAACTACTGAAATGCAAGAAAGCATGAATGCAAATATTTTTGGTTGATGCAAGATTGCTTGCAACCAGGGGTGCTCCTATATCAATTGCAAATTCCCATGTGACTAGTTCTTCAGGGCCCACTTCACCTTCATCTGAGTCCATGGGTTCAAGGAGGAGCCATTCCAGCTCCCTCGCATGCTTACAAATAGGACCTTGGCCCTAGAGTTAGCCTGCCAAATTGATGTGGTGGACTCAGTTTTTGGCTTAGGCTAGAAGAAGAAGGCCCTTTATGACATCCCCTTTTCAAGGGGAGGTATTATAGTGCTAAAGAGATTGCAGGAGCATTTTCTCATACTCAAACTAGCAGAGCTTGACCTTGATTAGATCAAAGATCAATGGAGTTACAACTCATCCAATCAGATGACCGCTCTTAACACTTCCACCCCTTTCATCCATGAGCCTCAGCCGTAATTCGAGGAGCATAATTCATCAATTGAGGATGACATAAAATGTTACATTGATTTATCAAAGATCCCCTCGAACACCTACCAATTGTGGGAGTCTTTCTACAAACTAGTTTGGGATTTTGATCCTACAAGGGTCATGACTAAAGGTCTAAGAGCACAACTCGTCCAAAGGGGCTGGAGCAAGGAAAAAATGGAAGCCTATTGGAAGTATAGGCAGAAGAGACGCTAGATGGAGCTCAATTTTGAAGACCTCAAAATTGATGAGCAATTTGAAAGAATTTGGGACGAGCATCATGAGGAGGAGGCTCGGGCAGAAGAGGAGGTTTTGGTGGAAGAAGAAGAGGGAATCCCTTAAGTAAAAGAGGAGGAGATTTTTGAAATTCAGAGGCCTGCAACATGGCCTCCCCCTCTATATACATCAACCCAACAACAAGGGCAGATAGCTCCAAGGCAACAAGAAGCAGAAGGCATTTAACCTAGTGCCAAGGCACATCTATCTGGATCTCCTCCTAACCCAAAAAGAAAAAGAGGAGAGTACTCAAGAAGGAAGTAGGAGGCGAGAAAGAAGAAAAGACAAAAGAAGCAGGTGTTGGTGTCACACAATCGCCCCCAGTTGTTGTGCAGCAAAAAGTAATTTTTACTCCCCCTCTTATTTCTATTGCTTCTTCATTTTTTGCTACTTTTGTGCCTTCCAATGCTTCCACCCCAATCGTCACCCAACCATCCACCATGATTGCATCACTTTCCACTCCACCACTTGCGTCCACTACAAATGCATCCATCATGGTGCAATCGCCTGCCATCCCGCTCCATAGCCTCCCACCCTTTTCAACATCCACATTGCTTATCCACTCACTCATCCCCAAGGGAACAACATTCACATCCTCACAACAACAAGAGATCATTCCCTTCAAACTACCACAAGGATCCCCCTTTGTATGGGAAATTATTCAATCACAAGATCAGTTCCACTAGTAGTTGGAGATCGTGAGAAAGGCCTCAGAGGCTTGGGCAGAGAAAAGAAGAGGAAAAGTGGCCAAGGCCCTGGTGGTACCACATATGAGGTCCTTTTTTGACCCTGCCTAAAAATATCTAATGATTTCCCATATGGACCTAATAGTAACCAAGCCCCAAGAGCAGATGTAGTCGAGGGATTACTCAATTCATGTCGTCAGCCTGAACCTCAACCAGACCAGGTCACATGACAAGGTAAAATTGATGGAAGATACCCAAAAGTCAATTATAACAGACTACCTCAAGGTCGGTCGTTGACTAGAGAAGAAAGAGCAAGAACTCATAAGATTCAAGGAAACCATCAACCACTTAAATATAGAGGCAAAAGACGAAGACACAAAGCTCATGAAAATGAGATCTGATTTATAGAGCCACGTCGTTGCTAAGAGCTTCAAATTGGAAGCTAGCCAAAGGTCACAACTACTGGTACAAGTGGCAAAATTGAAGGCTCGAGTGGGAATCCTAAGAAGGGAAAAAGAGTCTACCAAGAATAAGCTACAACAAAAGAAGCTAGAGCTTGCAAAGGTTCAAAAGAGTCTCTTAGACTCCATGAGCTTATAGCAGAAGATGCAGCAAGAGTCTCAAGCCAGAGACCAGGAGATCCAGTAGCTCAAATACAACCTCGCCGCCCGCTCCAAGACCACAAACATCCTCTCAATGGTCCAACAATGGTATGTCTCATATTGGGAGAGGATTAAGAACGTGGCCTCACACTTGAAGCATGCGCTTGGGTTCATTGCAGACTCACAATGACTTAATGCACAAGTGAGCACGTCTGTGGAGTAGGTCCTTGCCTTTGTCTCCCCCAAGGTCCAAGGATATCAGCTTCTAGTTTAGAAGTTGTATAGTGCATCAGATGAAGCACTTCAAGTAGTGGGGGTTGCCAACAGAAGGTAGGCGACAGTCAAGGTCAACAAATTCCTGAGCTGCAACAAGGTCGCATCAAAGTGCAAGGCATATTTGAATGCCTTCTAGAATAAGTGGTTCAGGTTATGAAAGGACACATTGAACAACTAGTCTGGTTAGAAATCCCCTCCTTGTTCTTTGCCGAAAACATGGCCCTTTTCGAGGACCAAATCAAAGAGCTATTGATTACAAATCAGAATGACTAGATAGTTTTTGTAGCTTTGGGTCAAGCATCGAATGTCTCCAAAGTAGAGGCTATTTTACAACCACTTGCCTAGCTCGAATTTCAAATGTGGGCAGTAGTGCAGGGTCTAAGCAGCTTCTCGTTTAAGGAGATAATAGACCTAGACAAAGCTTTCGAAGCTCTGAAGAAGAAATCTCAACCCTCAAGGACGAGTGGATGCCTCTGAATTTTGCTCTTTAAAAGTTGTAAGTTTTGTGATTGTCCTCTATGTTTGCAATTTTGCCACTTTTTGGGTTGAGCCCAGAAATTTTTGGTTCTTTCATCCGCAGGCATATTCCCCTACGAGTCGCTAGGACTGTGGATCAAATCCACGTTTTCAAGTTTTGGGCCGATGGTTGTTTGTCGTGAGTGTGCTTAAAGGTTTTGGCGAGTATTTATAACGACCTCCCCTTTGCTAAGGTTCCTTTCAATTTTTGGTTAAGTATTGGCTCCTTTCGCAAGCACCATGTGGCACCCCCGTACTCATTCATCATAGAAGAACTCTTGACATCATTCAAAAGCAGCGCCAACTCACCATGTGTTAGCTCTATGCGTTGCCAGCTAAAATAAAAGATAAAATAGTTTTCAAGAAGCGCTCACTCCTCAGACCACCACACATTGCCATGCACTAATTTTGTGAGTTTCTCAAGCCTCGGCAAGCTCTGGCTTGCCATTGGTTGGAAGGGAAATAAGAGGGTCCCACAATACAGATATGTCTAAAATGATGCAGGGATTCCACATGGTAGATCAACACTCCTCAAAGAGAGAAGGTTCCTTTATTGCAAAAGTGTGCACCATTGGCCATTTTGATGAGTAGGACCCAAAAATAGAACTATCTTCGGAGGGTTTTTCTCCTTGCCACACGTCATCATGGCGTTCGTCTACGGCAGGGTTCTTCTTGTCAGATCTAAGAGCTATGCCATTGGTCAAGACAGATGGGCCTCATTTCCGATGAAGACTTCAGGACCAATTTGGAGATGGGCACGCGTTGCCACAAAGCTTTTTCTAAGCATCACGAGAATCATGAGGTGTTAGGGTTGCACCATATCCGGGATTTGAAGGTTGTCTACACATATGAGCTGAAGCATTCCCCTTTCAGATACAATGGCTTCATCATGAGGAGTTTCAGGCCCTAGGTTTTGATTCTTTTATCTTGTGAACTCAATTGCTCCAAGGCCGTTGTGCATATATATTATGAGTTTCTATCTTTTGAAAAGGACTCTTCAAATTCACAAGTTTTATTTTTAATAGAAATAGTAGAAGTTGGTGTTTTCCATTCTCAAACCTTAGCAGGTGCCCCTCACGAGAAGGATTGAATATTTTATATTGTGCCTTTAGGCCTTTGTAATTTATTCTCCGCCCAACAATGAAGAGGACATGGCGTTTTGTGTTTAAATGTGTGGAATCAATTGTTGTCTATTGTTTTATGTTCTTCACTTCTATAGTGTTTGAATTTTGTTTATGTTGCAGACTTTAAACCATGCATATTCTCTTTTAAATTGTGTGTAATGCTTTAAAGAGTCTAGGTTATATTATGCTAAAAAAACAAAAAAAACAAAATTGATAAAAGGAACATAGGCCTGAAATATGTTTATATTTATAAGATTCGGATTACGAAGTATATACGCATATACAGATGGGAAAAGTCCTGCAAACCAGAAAAAAATTATGTGAATGCATTCAAAGGAAATTTAACAATGTCGCGTAGGGCGCAAATATGTTGACCACTTTTACAAAAATCCCTTAAACACAAAGAGTACTCGACTCATGATTAATAGAGGGCCGACATGGAAGAGCAAAAAACATTTTCATAGCTATATAGGCAATGGGCTGACATAGCAAAATTCATTATTTACCTCGATTCACGATGATTCTTGAGTAGATGTAGGTGTCGGTGGAGTCTCTAGAGGGTGAGGCTTGTGGGAGAGGAGAACAATTAACGCCCTACAAACCTCCAGGACCCGGTTGCAGAAGTGCGCTCCCACCTCATTTTTGTGCACTCAAAATTCCTCGTCCAGCTCCGCCTCAATCCTCCTATGCAGTGTGTGCTTCAATGCCACATAAATACAGAGATATCCCAAACTTTTTCGAAGTTTCTTGTGTGTGAACAACCCACCAAACAGAGCCGAGCCATTATGAAAATCATACCCTCGAATAGCCGAATTGAGAGCTTGGCCAACTAGGAATTTCTCCTGTACATAATTTATCGCCAAAAGTGCTACCAAACCATAATGCTACATTAAATCCATCGCATTGGAGAGAAAAATGGACGCTACCTGAGATGGGTAGATAAGCCGAGGTTTCCCACATAAGAGTAGTTCCCCAATCACCATTCTGAGAGCCGACTCCACCCGCAAACAATCGATTTTGAATACCTTGCGTAACATTTTTGAGGTGTATTCATCAGACTCTGGATATTCCCACTTTGGGATGGGAAGGCTGATCCTCTTGTTAATTGGCTCACCGACGCCATTAAACGTTTGCTTCAAAGGCCCTTCAAAAAACCTTGACGGGCCAAGAATGACTATTAATGCCCTTGCAACGCCCAAGAAAATGCAGAGCTTTTTCAAGAATGAATACATTAATAATTTATTTTAGTTTGTTTCTTATTTTTTCTTCTTCCACTTTTCTCCCCCAATATTTCAAAGAGTCGACTTCTAAAATCCTGGAGGTTGTTTCACAGATAGCAATTTTGGTCTCGCGTATGCGAAACTTTCCATAGGAGGTTGTTTGTCAGGAACAACAGTTTTAGGCATCAACAATAAATTGTTTTTAATTACACCCTAGGCATCCAAAAAAACCTTGTAAAAGTGTTGGATATACATAAAATATACATAAGATTGCAATGTAAAAGGCATATTAACCCTAATGAGTTATAATGTTGGACATATGATTTTAGATCATAATGATTATATATGAATAGGACCAAAATATATTAAAAACATGCACTCAAAAAAATAATTGCACCTAAAAAGAAGTTTGTGTGATCCTAAACAAAGCCTCAAAAGGCCCCAAAATGAGAGTTGTGTAGAAATACCTACGAAAAATTGCAAACTAAGGAAAAATTATTTATCAAAATTTTATATGAAGTAGAAAAATAGATCAAATAAAAAATAGCACTAAAAAGGGATATCATACGAGTGAGAATAGGGCCATCGAAGTTTGGGTGTAAAAAATAAAACTCTAACTATGAGGGGGTAGAAATTTCAAAATGGTCTACTGATGTCAACATAATGCCACTAGTAATTTTGAAGATTCTACCAAATTTAGAAGTGCTACTAAAAACCAACTAAAGTTAGTGGACCACTAGAAATATTTTCAAATGTAGTGATGCTAACAAATCTAGAGGGAATTGTGTTAAATTTAGCTAGAAAATGTAGAGGTTTTGAAACTATGGCAAAGCTAATAGAGGTGTTGCAAGAGTGGTAGTGTGTTGGTGGTTATAGGGAAATGGATCATAGGGATGACACATATGCAAAGAGTTGTTGTAGGTGGCACATGGGTGGGATATGAGTGGTTAGCAATGTAAGGATTGCTAGTGATTTGTAAGTCGTGAGTAGTTCTACTAGCTCAATGTACAATGTTAGTAGTATTGTACCTTATGGGTACTATGCAAGTTATTTCCTACATAGTAATACACAAATTTTGTATTTAAAAAATATGAATTCTTAAATTAAATCTTAATACATGTGGAAGATCTATGTAGAGAATATTTTATAGAAACTTATGGTACAACCCATATTGTTGACAAGGGGGGGAATTTATATGAGGGTATGGAGAATATTTCTCTTATTTTGATGATTTGATAGTTGATCCATAGTTTTTTGGGCCTTCCAAATGCAATATCAAGGTTGGATTTGACTCAAACTATTCCAAATTATGGCTACCCTCTAAAACTAACAACCACCTCCCAAAGAAAAACCCTTGTAGATATATCCTCTAATGTCCAACTAGAATGTAATGAAGAAAAACTCTACTAGCATGGGTGCTCTAGACTCAAAGGTGAGATTATTTGTGCTCCACTAAGCTCCAAAATTCACTTATAATACAATGTCACAAACAGGAACACCCTAAAATTTGGTATCTATATGAAACTTTTTTAATTCTCTAGATCATCTAAGGGTGTAAGAGAAGAGCATACTCAATGTTTCAAGAAAATACAAGATCTACAATCCAAGATCTCCCAAAAAATGACCAAAGGCTCTCAATGTTCTTATACCATGTAAGATATGGCTATGGAGATAGCTACCCAAGATCAAGAAAATCTAAAGGAAAGTAAAAAGAACTTAGAAGGTCAATATGATAGAAAAACTATATTCTAATCAAAGGATGCAATAAAATGAATTATAAGAGTACATGAGGTGGGTACAAATAAGATGCACCACTAGGAGATGTGAATGTACAACCAATTTGGAATAAAGGAGATGTATTCACATGCATTCACAACATATCAACCAAACTAGGAAAATAGAAGTCACATGATGCAAGTACAAACTACACAAGTAGATACCTACCTAAGTAAGATTATCTTGTCCTAGTTGCATATAATGTTATAAAGTAAATAAAATAATATACCAACATGAATAAGGAATTAATGTGGGTTGGCCCATGGCCACCCATGCATATCATATCAACACATTTACTCTAAATCCTATGTCAATGAATACACTACACAACAAAAACCCATTGATCTCCAAATTTAGCAATAACTCAAGATTATAACTAGGCTCTGTTGTATGCATAAATTTCCTTAATTTTGAATCATTTTTCTCTTCCCCACTAGCAATAAAATATCATTATAGATTATTTAAACTTGGTAGTAGTCAACCTTATCATAATATGTGTAGGATGACATAGCTAGTTTTATTTCTTCCTTTTCTGGTCTTCAATTAATTGTGATTTCTTCTTTGGCTTCTTTGAATAGTTGTGCTACATCATGGAATGTATTTCATCATTTATTTGACTCGATGGGTTTTTTCTTTGCTTATATTGAGACCAACTTTCCCTACGAACATCCCTTCTTCGATTGTAGGTTGGAAAGTGCACAAGAAGCCACTTTGTGTACAACCTAGACAAGATTTTCTAGTTGCACCTTACACATTTTCTTTTAGTTTTTAATGTATATTAATTGTTCAGCCTTTATGTTTGACTCAAATATGTACAATAAAGTTGGGAAACCATTAATTTGATGTGGGGTGTCACAAAATTCACACATAGGTAACTTGGTGCATTTACATGAATTTCAACCATTTTCACTACTTGGTACATGTGAATACTCAACCTTGGTTACTCCTTCCATTCTTGTGGTCCTATTGGTTAGCATCTCTACCATACAATATAGTTGCATACAATATTTTTATGCATATTTTTACTAAGGTGCATATGAAGGCAATGCATAATATGGTCGTGGTGTCAATTTTTGAACAGTAGTATCCATCACATGCTTCCCTCTATATTCATGAAATTTCTATACTAATAGTGTTGTCATGAGGTTGACTCGCACATACCTCACATCGATAGTTATTAATAATACCCTTTAGTTGATAGGTGTCATTTTTTTCATGGTAAATGGGGTACCTTTAGATTTGTAGAGGATATTGGGTAGCATTGACCCCTCGAGCTCTCACCAATGGATGATCCTTAACTTTATTCCCTTTCGAGTGGAACTCAATACACTAGGTATTCTATTTAGTAATGTGCACCTAATAGTTTCGTCATCCATGTAGCATAATTTTTTTCTTCTCTACTATTTTTGATGTAGCTCCACACTCTTGAGGTTTACCACCAACTTCAAGATGCAAGACCAGTTATAATGTAAATTTGGGTTGGTAAATTTCTCTACACTAACTCCTAATAAATGTGATCCATTAATAATCTAATGAATGATTCCCTCTATAAATTAATATCTATGGTCTAATTGATTTTGGATATAAATTTCTTGAATCATTGGTCATATATGAAAACTCTCTTTTGGTTTCTATTGAATCTCCTTATAACTTTCTATGTTTGCATGCTCAATTTTTGGAAACAAAATCCTATAAAAAAACTCTTGTTGAATATTGTCTAGGTCAATATTAAGACCATGTGCATCATACTTTGTATACTAATTCTCCATGTAGTCTCCTAATATATTCATAAAAAGGTTGATTTTATGTACAAGGTTTGAAACATTATTTTCTCGCCATGTTATGTCATCATATGTCTAGTGATGGGAGGAATCTTCCCCTCCCATAATTTTTTAACTATTTTCAAAATGAGCTCTACTACTATTGTATGATCCATTCCTTACTATTAAACTTATCTATTCTATTTGACATTAACTAATAACTATATATTTTTTAAATCCTTATTTTCTATACTTACCCTTTTAACTATTGTCCTAAGGATGGAAATCTACACTAGATGGTGGTGTTAATTTGGTGGTCGTATCATCTTCTTTTTGAGTGTTTATTATTAACCATATTTGACCATTGGGAAGTAGCTAGTTTTCCTCCTATTGTAGTGTGTATTTGGAACATGTTGTGCCTTCCAATATCACTCATGTATGGTCATGGTTGTAACTCTCCTTTCTCTAACCCATCTTCTATTGTTCCCCAAATGGCTTTCACTTAGATTATTATCTTTCATTCCTACACTAAGTTATGAATTACCTTTTATTCAATCACCCCTTTCATCACACATCCTTATGTGTTGGGGGAAACTACTCAGTGGCAAGGGATTCAAATTTCTTCTCTACCAACAAGTTATTTAACTAAAAATATACCTATATCAATATTTATTTATAATTTAGGTGAGGAACTTCTATAAATCCTTATCAATTAAACTATGTGTCAAGACCACAAACCACAACATGTAGCTCTATATATCTCCTTGTACAAACTTATCAATAGTGCTAGTCCAAACGGTATCCAAATGCTATACATGTGTGAGATTATTGTTCATCAACTCAATTTAACCTTGATATTTCTTTCTCCTCTACTTTTTTTATGAAAGCAACTAATTGAAGAGTTGTATTGGTGACATATCCAAAATTATTTTTAAAGTTCAAGGAAAAGATCCTTGCCATAATATTTTCTAATCTTGGATCCTTCTACTATCTCCTATCATTTGAACTTGTCCAAATAATTCTTCTATTAATGATTGATCTCTACAAGCATGATTTTCCAAACCATGCTTTATTGAGTAACACAAATTTTGACAGGGTCTCAATAATGGAACCAAACTTTTATCTAAATACTAATGGCTAATAATTAGACTACTAATTTTCTAGCATGTCTTTCAACCTCACTTGAATCACACTAAGTCCATGACCCTTTTCTTTATATATGTGCTACTATTTATAGAAACTATGCATACTCAAGATCTATATACTTAATAATTACGCACACATATATTACACTCATAAAAATACTAACAAGTAGATTGGTCTAGCAACAATATCTTATATATTTTTTTATATGATATATCTTTATCATTATAGTATCAATGGTATATTATAGGTGTATATCCCCTAGCACCACCTAGAATAATTATACATGCATGCATAATCCATGATGTCCATAAATCCCTAAATACATCTCATAAAAAAAAACAACACACATACTCTAATTATTCGTAGGATATCTATTAATTATGCACTAAACATATCTATGGTGTTAAACTAAAATGGTTACAATAAAGAATCAACATAATATCATGTTGTTTTTTCTTGTATTTTTATCATATTGTTATTTTATTAATTAGTGGTATTTGTTAACATGAAGGATTTGTATGATTTAAATTTGGATTTTGTGTTTTGGGGTATTATGGAGGTTGGAAATTTTTATTTTATTTTATTTTAACATATTGAGACCCTAACACAAGTGCCTATGGTCAAGGTAATTGTAAAATGGTGGTGGATTTATCTAGAAGGATTTTGGGTCAAAGTAAAATAAGATTGTAGAAATGCATCCTACATTAATCTATGAGGAGAGATGTACAAAATTAAAATTTAAAAATTTCAAGAAAGAAAATAGATGCAATAAAAGAATTACATAATAATATATTCTAGGAAAAATATTTCAAGAAAATACCCATCCTCTAAACTAGAACCAATTGTAGTCCTAATAATGGAAATTACAATACAAAATTCTAAGCTCAAACCTTCACAAGAGAAATCACTAATAAATTAGGAGAGGTTTTGATAGAATAGTAGTATTTGCAAATACACTATGAAACTTCCATCTCTTGCACCCAATATATATGATAAGAAATATACTAAACCACCAAATAGTAATTAGGAAGCCATGAGCTAAAACCACCCAAATTGAGGCATCAAAATCCCAAGTCAAAATCCAATGTCCATATCCTTAAAAGAGTCCACATGCTAAGTATAGCATATTCCTTACAACTATCATAATTATTCATATCTTTATCATAGTCTACTTTCCAACTTGGGCACTCCATTTTGTCTCCAATATCTCCATTAAAAAATGTTATCGTGTCATGTCACAACATGCAACGTAAGTTGGTCAATAAGTAAATTATCCAGCAATATAACTCCTTCGTTACATGCTCTTGTGTGTGTCATATATTATTTTAGCCACTTTGATTGTCCTATATTCTCTTACATATCTAACATGGCAATATATTATCTTGTGCACATCATAATAAGGTATACACAGAAAAAATGTCATCATAGTTGGATTCCCTTTTCTATGTGAACTCACATAAATTACTAATAAATCATATGTTATAATTTCAAGATGTATGACACACCTATCCTAACAATTTCCCACTTTCTATATACCTTGTAAGAGCAAAAGGGAAACACGGACACTATCAACTATCTACTAGGGATCGAGAGGCTCATAGATTCAATACCATTTTAACTTTATCATGATCATAAGATTGGTCAATGTATTTACAACATTATCTAAAGTGTCAAAAAAATTAAGCATCAACCCCCCACTCTCCACCATGTCATGAAAAAAATGATATTATACATCTGTTTGCTTCGTTCATGCATAAAAAGTTAAGTTTTATGCCATCTATTACGCTGACTATCGTATCCAATCAAAATTTCTCTATGAGTCAATCTTGTATATGAACACAAACTCTAAAGCTAAATGGACTCCTTATAGTCATGAGTATTTTTGATACACTTTGCCTCTATAGTGAAAAAATCAACCATACCTTGTTGCTTTCTCATCCAACTAATAGCACCACCAAATGACTTAAAGATATAACTGTTATTAGATCTTCTAGTGTCAACATCTTATACTCAATAAGAAACCACATATTGCTAAATAACCATTGTCTTGAAAGTGCCCTAAGAAACTATCTCTCTAATAACATAAATGGTACTTAGAAGTATCCCATCAATATCTAAAGACCCTTGTCATTACAACCCAATGATCTTGATAAAGATTAGCCATGAAATAGCTCAAGACTCCCACTACTTGGGTAATGTCTAGTTTGGTCCAAACCATAAAATACTTAAGACACCAACTTCACTAGTGTAACAAATATGAGAAATATCCTCCATCTCACCTAGGGTAGATGGAAAATGCTCAACTAATAACTTAATCCTCACAAAATATGAAAAATCATTGGTCTACTATTTACCATGCTACAACACTAGAATACATAGTTTATATACTTAATCTAGCCCAATAAATTATTTATGTTTATTCTATTGCTACAAATCTCCATGATTAATATGAGCTTAGCAGCCTTGAAGTTCTTGATGTCAAACTATGCATAACATTGAGATTTCAAGTCCCTAATCACATCTTTCTAATTACCCAAAAATAAAAAAATATCATCTACATACAATATGATAACAAGGAAAGGACCATCATCTCATTTATAGTAAACACATTGATTTGATTTAGATCTCATAAATCCAAATCTCAACATAAAACATTAATTTTTTGCTATCATAGTTTAAAAACATATAAAATATTGTGATCTACAAACCAATGAATCCTTACCTCTTACAAAATAGTGCTCTAGTTGTGATAAATTTCTTCCTCCAAGTCACCATGTAGGAAAATTGTTTTCACATCCGTATGTTCTATCTTTAAATAAAAATTTGTTGAAATGGATAATAACAACCTAATAGATGTCAGCTTAGTAACTATAAAAAAATCCCACCAAAGGCAATCCCCTCAACCTAGGAATATCCTTTCTCAACCAATATTTCCTTGTACTTCTCAACATGTCATCTAAACTAAAAAATTTGAAGACCCACGGGTACCTAATAGGTTTCCTTCTAGCAACTAAATTCATTCCTAAGTCTCATTCTTTTTCAATGCATCTATCTCCTCATCTATGGTCAATCTCTAGGACACATTATCATTCATGTTCATTGCCTCTTTTATGACTCAAGGTTCACTAGTGTTAGTAATCAAAGAAAAAATGTATCTAAAATTAGGCAAGCTATTCTTCTCTAAGGGCATCTTTTTTTAAGTTGACCTCCTCACAATTTGGGGGTTCTTCCTCTTCCAAACTCTTTGAGCTATCCTCTTCATCAACTCCATCGCTAACCTTTGGTTCATTATCTCATGCAACCACCATAGTATTTAGTTGTAGCAATTGACTTCAACTATAGGATACTTATCTCCTTAAAGATCACTTTCCAATTGTATAGAAAATTTTCAACCATAGTATCCCAAATCTTGCACCTTTTCACACTGACACCATAGCCAATGAAGATACATTTCATAGCATTTTTATTAACTTTTACCACTTTCCCTTAAGCACATGAAGATATGACTCACTGCCAAAATCTTGAATATGATCAAGTGGAGGATTTTCTTTCATCTAAACCTGTATAGAGTTTTCTCAATGTGTCAATGTAGGAAACTTCTTGATTAGGTAACATGTAGTGTTAGCAACTTTTGTCCAATTTTTTTGTTCCATTATATACCACTGAGTATATTTCTAGCCATCTATATCAATGCTATGTTCATTCATTATGAAAATATATTTTATTGAGAGGTGTATGGAGTTGTCTTATACCATTCTCTTTATAGAGTGTATCAAAATTTTCTAAATAGATTTTTCCACTATTATAATTCCTCAACACCTTAATCTTTTTACAACTGGATTTTCCATTAAAGCCTTAAAATCTCTAAACTAACCAAGGAACTCAACCTTTTCCTTGAGAAAATAAACCAGTGTCCTACGAAAAAATAATAAAAGATACCTAAGATCAACTACATCATAATGAATAAGATACAAAATCCTAGAAGATTTATGAGAACTAGAATAAAACTAAACATGATTCTACTTTCCATAAATTAAAATCAAGAGAAAAATCAACAATCATATATGCAAGTATTTTTTTGTTTTCATGGTTTATAGACCTTTCTCACCAATATGTTCCATGTGTTGGCTCCATAACATTTTCTTCTCAATGAGTAACTTTCTCTTTGAGGTAAGAGCATGCTTAGGTGCCTAGAATACATGAGAATCAAAATTACTAGAAATAATGGATCTCTTCATTACAAGTTCTAATGTCAAAAGTGTATATTTCAACAAATCTCTTCATCATATGTATAAAGAACTATTTCACTATATGTAAGTGCTTGGAGTAACCTAAAAGAGAGAACCAACTCAAACCCCCTTTGCAAGCATTGGGGCTCCTCAAATAATCTTACACCTTTTATTTCTGAACACAACCTTCACACCTACACCATTCATTTTATTGATAGATAATAGATTTCATGTCAAAATAAGGATGTTTAAGACTCCAATAATACCCTCGATCCTCCCACTAAATAATTAGATATTGAATTTCCTACTACTAACAATGTTGAGGTAAGATTTGTTAAGGTAGAGATTCCCACCAAAAATTCCCACTCTGAAAACCACTCCCAATGAGGATTCGTGTGGAAACATGCTTATGCATCCACACATGCATGTGTAGCTAAAGCTACACAAAAGGCATCTCATGCATACTTTTGAAAAGATTTAGAATCATAAGTATAATTATATTCAATCTTATTTTTCTTATTTTTCTTAATTTTCTCTTCTTTGGTCCCTTCTAATATAGCATGACTTTCCACAATTCAAACATTTGATCTTGGACTTACCAAAAGGTGTATACCTCCCACAACACTTAGATATTCTTTTGTTCCTCTTTTTTCCCTTTTCTTTTGACTACACACAAATAACCAAGGCTTTCTCGATGGATCTAGTACCTCTTTCCTCATCTCCTCAAAGAGAAGAGTAGTCACAATCTCTATAAGCACAATTTTTTCAGTAATGTTTCCAATATCTATTACAAATTTGTCACATGAGTCTAGAAAAGAACACAACAGGGCCATGCATCGATCTTCTTACATTTTCACACCCACTAACAATAACAAGAGCACAATCAAGTTGAATGCATTTAGGTGCTTAGCATTAAAATACCCCTTACCAATCCTTAAAGTGTACAACTTATTCCATAGAAAAAAATTTTTAACAAATGAATTTTCCTAGTATAAGCTCCCCAAATTTTTCTAAAGGTTTTTTGTGATGATCTCTTCACAAAGATTCAACAATACTAAATCAACTAAGGAAAACCTAATAAGTCTTCTCACCTACCTATCCAACATATCCTAGTCTACTAGTTCCATAGACGCATGTTTGTTGTCAAATATTATAACCCACAGTTCCTCATCTATGATTAAATATTATGTCTTGAGCTTCCACAACTTGAATTTAGTACCACTAGATATTTCTATCTCTAATTTGGATATCCTTGTCACCTCCCTGAAATAAAGATCATTACACATGCTCCTACTCAAACAAAAAATAGTTAAAAATATTATTCCTATCACCTAAGACCCAAGTTTTCTAGGCTCTAATACCAAATGAAAGGAATTTTAGATTGTATAAAACCATTACAAAATGATATATCCTAGGAAAACCCTTTTTGGAAAAATCCTAGCCTCCAAACTCAAACTAATTATATTCTTAATAACTAGATCTACAATACAACTTTAAGGATCAATCCTTCACAAGAGAAATCACCAACAAATCAAGGGAGTTTTCAAAAGCATAACAATACTTACAAATACTCTATGAAACCTTCATCTCTAGCACCTAATATATGGGAGAAGTAATACATGAAACCACCAAATAGTAATGAGGAAACCATGAGTTGAAACCACCTAAAATGTGGCACCCAAATCTCAAGTCAAAACCTAATGCTCAAATCCCAAAAAAGTTCATGAGCTAAAATAACACATTACTTACACCTATCATAAGATGTCATACCTTCCTCATAATCCACTCTCCAACTTGGGCACTCCATTTAGGGTAGGTCCCCATGCGGCTTCTTAGTTTATTTTGGCTAGCAGCCACTGCTCAACATTTTGAGGAGCATTTTGTGGAGCTAGTGACCCCATGGTATTTATTTTTTCTGCTTATTATTAAGCTGTCAATTTAAATTTTATTTTTCCAATTGTATAATAAATGAACAATATTAATAATATCTTGTGCAAATAAAAAGTAGAGGGAAAAACTAGAGGGAAAAATTAGAGGCATATGTAAAAAAGGAGGCAAAGATATTTGTGGAGACACATGGCATTTTTTTAATATGCAACAACTGCTTATTTTTCAGCCCTCCCATTTTTCCACAGCCTATTTTCAATTTTTAAGCAATTGTTGCTCCACGAAAATAGGAAAAGATTCCAAACTATCATATTCCCATAAATAAACTTTTTCATGGGGACATCTACCTGCTTAATTTTAAGCAAAAAAATAGACTTAAGCAGCAGCATGGGGACAGGGGGTTAGCTCCATTATCTCCATTCAAATATGCTCTTATGACACATCATAACATGCACCATAAGTTTATCAAGTCAAATCAACTACATAACTCCCATCTTACATGCTCTTATATGCATGACAAATTCTCTTACACCACTTACATTAGCATAGATGTGCATACACATCTTACATGACAATGTGTTCTCTTACACACATTAAACTAAGGTATACACATGGAAAAATTGGTCAAGTCATAGTGGGACACCCTTTTCCACATGGGCTCACAAATAAAATAAATCAAATGTTAGAATTGCAAGGTGTAGCACACAACTATCCCAACGTTGGGCACCTATTTTTCTTTTAGGAATATTTTCCTTTAATTTGGGTATAGTGAGCTTGAGTATGGATAATAAAATCAACCATTTGTAATTTCCAATGGTGGGACAAGTGGAGTACACTCCACTCCACCATTCTTCGACATAGCGATCCCATGTGAATTCACATAGAGGGTATAGATTGCATTTAATTTTTGTAAGAGGGTTGTTTTCTTGGGTGAATGGGGTTTTGTGTGGATCCATCTCATTGGATGGAGGGGAGTGACATGGCACTCCCTTTAAATAGCCGACCTTGGCTTTGGAGGGAGTGAATCCTTTTTCTTGTAAAAATTTGAGATTTTTAGAGAGCTTTCAAAGTTTTTGGATTTTATTGGAGTCTTGTGTGTGTGAAGAAGATTCTTGGAAGAAAAAAGAGCATGACCTTCAATCACCTTTAAACTTACCTTGAGAGCTAGGCTCTATATTTCATTCCCATGCTTTATTCTTTAAATATGTGTATTTTTTAAAGAAAAATGAATGTTTGGTTCTTGCTTGTGCTTGAATAAGAATTAATTTTGGTCTTTAGATATTTGGTGAAAGATTGTAACTTTAAATGAGAGGAACATTCTAGTGTTAGTGTTCTTTTTAGTAGGAGATCTCCATGGAAAGCATATTTTGTTCTTTTTCTGAGGGTTGGAGTATTACCTTTGTGATTTTAGAGGAATGAGATGTGTCGGGTGGATTTGTGGAAATGGGTATTGATCATTGGTCAAGTTTGTGTCTTGTTGGTTTGTAGAAATAATTTTGAAGATTTAGATCTCTCTTGGCTTCCCCATTGTTGAGAACCAAAGACTTGGATTTGTGGAAATGGGTATTGATCATTGGTTAAGTTTGTGTCGTGTTGGTTTGTAGAAATAATTTTGGAGATTTAGATCCCTCTTGGCTTCCTCTTTGTGTAAATCCATTCTTCATTGAGAGCATTTTGATGTGTTTGTCAAATGCTTGTGAGTGTATGATTATGTGTTTACCAGATCCTTGATAGTCCTCCTACCTTCGGGGTTAGTGTGCTTTGTGCCACTATATGGTTAGGAGGTGAGCTTCTCCCATTGGCAATGTTCTTTTGGAGCTTAGAGATTTAAAGCTCATTTTGGAGTTGTGGCATTGTTCTTGGTGGAAGCTTTATTTGATTAGCATTTATGTGTTCAAACATGTATGAAGGAATTGTAAAGTTATATTGAGTTCAAAAGAAGGAAGATTTGAGATCACTTTCTTTGTATTTCAATGTTTATAAAAATTTGGAAATGCACATTTAGTGAAATTTGTAATTATAAAATTTTAATCAATAGTTTCACTTCAAAGAGATAGTTTGTGAAATGATAATGAGCCCGATAATATGTTGTTGGGTGAAGTAGAAAAAATGGAACCTATAACATGAATATTATGTTTTATTTTGTAAGATGGAGAAAAATTGTGTTTTGTAAAGAACTAAATTTTGTTCCTTTTAAATTTTGAATTTAAGTTCAAATTGAAGGAAAATTTGAATCTTCTTTCTTGCACTTAAAAAATAAAATTTATATTTTCTATATTTAACCAATTTTGTTGAATTGTGATAAACTCCACCAAAACATAATTGCTTCACTGTCAATGTAGTAGCAACCCAGTGTGAATTAGTGAATTCGTATTTCTATATTTTAACCCTTATGTAGAGGATAATTATGAATTACTAAAATCCGAAATGAGAATAAAGAAATAATAAACCCAATTCCAATAATCAAATAACCTACTTCAATAAAGTGTGCACAATCATGAAAGCAAACCAAAACTACTACTTGACCTCCACCAACATACCTAGTCTTACTCCACTATAGAATGTGATAATGTTAATTTGAAAGTATGTGGATTACTCATAAACCTTGATAGCAAGGTGATAGAAAAATGGATGCAAGATTCATCAAAATTCGTGGAGTGATTAAATGGCTAAATGTTGGGTGTTTTATAGCTTTCGTTGATATCAAATAAATGGTGTAGGATGATTGAGAGGATCAATGAATGAGGTTGGTTGAGAGATCATAATGAACATGTAAGTGATGTGTCAAAATGAAGGGCTAAGATGAAGAGTTAAGTAACTCGTGGATTAGATAACTAGGTGCATGGGTGGATGAAGTGGAAGTGAGTGAGTGAACTGATGTTTTTTAGAAGAGTTGATTGCATGTATTAGATGACTGGTTGCATGGGTGGATGAAGTGGAAGTGAGAGTAAACTAAGGTTGTTTTTCAGTTAACTCACTAAATTTAGAGATTGAAGAATATAAATAGAATGATATATTTAAGAAACAAATAAAATATTGCTTTTATTTATTTTTAGAATGGAAAAAATCAAATTAAATAATTTATTCAATTTTAGAGGAAATATTAGCTAATTAAAATTATTTAATTATGTTGGATGAGAAAAATGATGATAATTGATGTGAATGAGTGAAAGATTTGAAATAATTAAATAATTAAAAATGATTTAATCAAAAAGGAAAATGTGCTAGAATTAATAGTGATGAAAGGATTAATAAGGGATGATGACGAGAAATGATGTTGAATTTGAAGAAAGGTGTTAGTCATTTTTAGATGTCTACAGCTTATAGAGACCTCGGTTTTCAAGCAAATCACTATGTATTTTGTTTCTCCTTGCCAATATTTGACAAAGATGTTTTGAAAACCTTATTTATGATTGAAAAGCTCCACATCTAAATGAAGAGGTTATACTCCTTTAGATACCACGCATGTAAAACCTTGACATTAGCTTTCTTCTACGATGTAGCGTGTGCCACATGGGGATGCACACTACTCATCACCTACCCTTATTTTATTTTATTCATCTCCCTCACTATGTTTATCAACTTATTTCTTCCATAGATTGTAAAATCAAGGGGAATCACACTATATTGTGCGATGATGTATTGTCAATTTAACATTAGGTGTGTTTTTATTAAGTTTGTCTATAGTAATTATGGACATTACAAAAAGACCATTGTGTGAACATTGGCAATAATGTACAAAATGTTTCGATTCTCTACAATTCTAGTAACAATGTATCAATATTTATTGTTATTTGTAATAGGCTTCTGCCCTTATCAAGACCATGTTATTAGTGATGAATAATCCATTTTCTATTGAATATTTCACATGCTTCTTTAGGTTGTTAGTATCATATTTAAACCTCCTGTTTTCGTTTTGTTATAACTAAGAATTCCATTGAAATGTTCATAGTTTTTATTGATCCTTTACGCCTAAACAGTTGCTAATTATTAACAGTTCGGTGAAAATAAATTGTACTGATGAGTTGGTTGTTTGAACTTTTGCTATTCAGATTTCCAAGTCAATCCATATAAAAATTAACACAAGATCATGATGGTTTTCAACTCTTCTTGTTCTTTATTATTTCTTAGTCCAAATGTTCAAGATACTCGGTAGCATAAACCAACTGTTTTATTTGTCTTATAGTACAAAATCACATCTTCGAAATTGTTTTTGAGAGATTCAATTTAATGGTGATTTCACTGGAGCTTTTTATGCCTATTGAGTTCTTCATTGCACTCTACAGCATAGAAAGATGCAAGGTTTGAAGGCTTGTCACATTGTCCAATATAACTTTAGCTACAAATTAGTACATTACCTAATATGTCAGCCACTCTATAGCCCCATACAGATAATTATGTCATGTCTGGATACATGTTACAACCATTATAGCAAAGATGGTTGCTTATCTTCAAGCCTTCCATTAATAGTAAAACTAGATAAATATTGAAAAGCTTGAACGGTTTAATCTAACAGCACATAGAATGTGAAAACTAATTCTTGAGAGGTACTTAAAAGGGCTTTAACCATGCAAGCAAAAAATAAATATTAAAATATTCTAGAGTTGAATAAAAACACACAAATATCAAATGATCAATCCATCCTTAATTCAACAAACCACAGGAAAAAGATCCTTGCAAGAATTGACTGCCAGAAATCCCTCAAAAGGGGCACTTGCACTAGAAAGAACCCATCTGTTTTACTTTAGTTGGCAATCTACTAAATTATAGCAGGATAAACAAAAGAGAGCTCCAAAACACTAATGTCAAAAGCCCAGAAGGAAATGCAACGATAACTATTAAGACGAGAACCATGTTAAATTATAAAATACTAAGAATCCCTTGTCCAGTTTGTAAAACATATTATGTTTAAAATGTGCCATATGCACAATACATATATAGATAATGAGATCATACTTAGTCCAATTTATAAATAATAGCCTCTCCTGATATTTTGACATACTTGTAAGCCGAACATAGCATTAGAACTCTAAAGAAGTCTCCTTAGAAGTAAGCCTGGAGAAACTTCCATCATGGTAATCATTCAACAGGACATGATTCTGGTCTGTTGTCAAAGATCTGCATCATGTAACATAAATGTTAACTTTTTATCTAAGAAAAAAACAATCACCTGAAATAAAGACACTAAATCTATTAAAATATTATCACCCACTAAACTGACCACATCCTTTATATAACTAAAGATCTGTGCCCTTCGCATTGCAGTTTTATTTAATTCATTTAAGTGAAAAGCTTTGATTCTAATCTCCACCATTCAAACTTGGCACTACATCAATTACTAAATAGATCACCACTAGGCAAACTAACTTCACTAAGAAAGAAAAGAATTTGGGTTAAGGAATTTTAATTTGGTGAAATACAGATTGCATTTTCCTAAAGAATCATCCATGGTAACCATTTTCATCAACTTCCTGAAATGCATCTTCTTACTTTGGAAAAACCAGAACATTAATAAGTTGTTGACATTAAAGTTGAAAGAATAGCATGCACCATTGTATGTTTTATCATAGCAAATAATCAGGTTTCTGTGAAAATGAACATGAAATCTATAAATTTCTACATGTGCCTAGTAGCCTACCAATCTACAAATAGCAAAATACAAGTGATTGAAGTTCTGCTTGTAAAAATCACTTACCTTCTAACCAGTATTCTGCATACCAGCTGCTATGCCCTTCATTGTTAGGATCAAAGTGTCCTCCAGTCCTGGTGCATACTCACTTGTTGGATTCAACTTGACCAATTCATCTGCTGGTTTGGTTGAACTTTCTTTTGATAAATGGGGCCTCTGCTGAACATGGAAGTTGGGATCTCTTATTCTTTTCAAAGTATAAGCCTGACAAACATTCAGTGTTGTGATGTATGAGTCACGAAGTCTGAGCCGTTGTTTCAAGTATGGATCACCTTCAAGAAGGTCTCTGTGTCCGGCAACCTGTATAACACAAAAACAGATTTGTTGATAATATTTTATGTCTGTATAATCTTGGTGCCAATTTAATTTTCGCCTTCTTATAGGTTTACCATTTGCATAAGGAAAAGTAAGCAATTTACCTTGAGGAGGAGGTCCTTGGTTTCTAGATAGATGCCTCTCAATTTTTCACCAAAGGTCCACAAATCTTCAGATACCAGTAATTTGTCATACAAAGAAGTAATACCTGGGTCACCCTTTGCAAAAACCATTTCAACTAAGTCAATTGTAACCCGAAAGAATGGCCATTCATTATACATCTCCCGTAGAGTATGGAGATTTCTTATATCATTCTCTAAAACATGCTTGAATGCTGCACCAAATCCTAGCCACACGGGAAGATGAAATCGAGTTTGTGTCCAAGCAAATATCCATGGGATGGCACGGAGTGACTCAATGCCTCCACTTGGCTTCCTCTTTGAGGGGCGACTTCCAATGTTCATTCGACCATACTCTGTTTCTGGAGTTGCCTGGCCAAAAAACTCAGGAAATTTAGCACATGAAAGACTCAAATAACCTAAGGCAACGATCTATCTATTCATAGAAAATATGAAGAAATAAAAATGAAAATAATTTAAATATTGATACTCACAGAACGAAAATATTCAACAAATCTGCTCTCCTTGAAAACAATTGATCTGTACTCCTCAGTAGCAATAATGGCCATTTCATCCATCAGTTTACGCCACTCAAGTTTTGGAGAAACTGGAGGATGCATTCCATGTTCCAGAGTGGCAGCAGTAAACCGCTGTAGAGTTCTGAAACACAAGTGTTCCTCACCAAATGACTGTTCTATGACTTCTCCTTGGACAGTGACCCGCAAGGAGCCATGGATTGTATCTGGGGGCTGAGACAATATAGCCAGATGGGTTGGACCACCTCCTCTTCCTACGGTTCCTCCACGACCATGGAACATTGTCAACTTCACACCAAATTCTTTAGCCACCTTTATAAGGTCCTCCTGGGCTTTGTACAATTGCCAAGCAGCAGACAGCCGACCAGCATCCTTACCAGAATCAGAATAGCCTATCATAACCTCTTGCTTTCCATCAATTCTATTTCTGTACCAGTTAATTGAAAACAACCTAGCTAAAGCAGCTGGAGCAGCATCTAGATCTGCCAGCTTTTCAAATAATGGTACAACACGTAAGGGTTTTCTTACACGGCATTCCCTTTGCAATAGCTCAACTACTAAAACATCAGATGCTGCAGTTGCCATTGAAATGATATAAGCTCCAAAGTTGTCAGGTGGAAGTTCAGAAATCACATGAAATGTATCTAGGACATCACGAATCTCATCTGTCTTTGGAAGGTCAGGCCCAAACAAAGGTCGTTTGCCTTGCAGTTCTAACAAGAGCCACTCTTGTCGCTGTTCCTCTGACCATTCTTTGTATGATCCAATACCCAAGTGTCTTGTAATTGCATCCATAACATCAGTGTGTCTCTCAGATTCTTGTCTGATATCCAACCTTACAAATGACAAACCAAATGTTGAAACTTGGCGCATAAAGTCAAGGAGACTGCCATCTGCAATTGGCTGATCCCCAGTAGAGCACAATGATCTGTAGCAAAGTTCAAGTGGCTCCAAAAACTGGAACCAAAGAATGAAAAAATATCAGAGAAACCATTAACACATCCAGTAAAGATTAAAAAATATGGCATTGGAATCTAATTCCTAAGGTGTGTTTTTTACCTGGTCAATACTTGTGAAGGTTGCTTCCTCTGGAATGTCAGAGATTCCACTAGCCAGTATATGGCGTGCACGTTCACGTGTGTGGTATAATTTGTCTCGTACATCTCCCAATATCACCCGAAAGGGCTCATTCGGAGGAACTTGTTTCCAAAATTCTGTAGCCAAGTCAAAGATACAGACAGGCAGATAATCAACAAACAGAGAGAATAGGAGGAAAAATAAGTCATGCACCTTTTAATAGAGTTTTACAGAAGATATCTACAGATGCATGTTACTTTGAGAAATATATGCTATCTTTTAGTTCTCAAATTATAAAGGGCTGACAGATGCAATATACCTATATAATGCTTTGTGTCTTTCTTGGAAGAACTAAAAAGCTGTAAGGCACGATCTCTTAATTCATCACTACAACGCCACATGGATAACTGCAAGGGATAGATATGCACATGAAATCAAATGATCTGGCCAGATGGAGATACAGAAGTTGATATATTTTAAGTGAGATAAGTATAATTACAAAAATGACAACTCAGAAAGCTTGATTCCATACCTCGAACATAAGATCTTCTATCTGAGAATAATATAAATTTGCTGCCATCATTCTTGCAAGCAAACATACATCCCTTGTAACTTCTGGAGTCACCCTGGGATTTCCTGCAACAGTAGACAGTGAAGAATTAAACATTACCGGTGTTATGACTTCTGCAAAAGACTTAAAAACCATCCCAGAGTATAGGAAAAAAGAACTAGGAAAAAAGGAAACCAAAAGTAATCAGTTAAGCTGGGGTGTTTGAAAAATATACGAACCATCTCGGTCACCTCCCATCCATGATGAGAATTGTATAAGAGGTGCATTATATGGCACCCTTTCATTTATCCCAATTGACTTTAGAGCGGTATCAATACGACGCAAGAATTTTGGCACTCCCTTCCATATGGTCTCATGAAAATAACTCATTCCTGCACGCATCTCATCTTGTGGAGTAGGAGGAGTGCGCCGAATTTCATCTGTTCGAAATGCAGCTTGAATCTGTAAACATTAAATAAAATATTGAGCACCAAACAGCCACAGATTTAAATGGAGAAAGCAATTTATATGTGAAATTTCATTACTGGAGATTCAAGCATATAGTTAGACATAAGAACACTGAGCTTAACCAGATACCAGATAATGCAAATGAACCAGATTATAAGCTTTCCACATTCTTCATTATTCTTCTTTACATGCTCTTTTTCAAATGTCTTAAAATAGATACTTGCCAATAGATTATCAAATATCACATAAGCTGGTAGCAACTTCTATTAAAGCCTGCCAAAGCCCTTTCTAAATAAAAACCTACGAGTCTCACAGGCCACACATGCAAAATTCAAGACATCAAAAGAAAATTCAAAAACAGAATCATGCACAACTGTGCTATGGAAAAATGTGAAATGCACATCTTGGCTGGAAAACTATTGTAGACCTGATTGCAGGTATGGCTTAGGGCTTGCAGACAATTTGTGTGCATCCAAATGCATGAAAATACTGTTCAGATGTGCAACTGCACATTGCTACAAGCCTACAGATGTATGCAGGGAAATTTTTAGTGCCTAATATTTGCTGGTTTTCAATATTCTTTATAAAAGATTCATCAGAATTTTTACAAAGTAGCATTATTTTACTTTTTTCACAAACTTTATCAACTTTCTCAAGAAAACAAATAAAATCTAAAAACCTTACCAATACTGAGAATTCTCTCAAAAATTCACTTCCCTGGTAGTTTGAGAATAATCAAGATTTACAAAGGTTTCTATAACTAAAAGGATAGAATGGTTTCCTAATATTTCCTGATTAAAAATATACCAGATTATCAAGTTTGCAAATATTATATTTTCAAATCTCTACTAAGAAAAATTCAGAAACTAAAATTAGTATTCACATGCTACAGAGAAAGACCAATAAATAGGAAAGAACAAATTATCCACGGGCATGTTACAATCAATGAGTTGAAACAGAAACAACTATTGGCATTCCCTGTTCATTCTGTAGTCATTTGATGATTGCCTGAAAGTTTCTGTGGATCACATTGATCACGGAAAGTTTTCATAATGTTAATAAGAAAATAAATTCATCATCTACATGCAGACCATAGTAGCATTGCACTCGAGAAAACTGTGATTAATCCTGAATAATCACAACCTGCTTCATTTGTTATGCCAATAATGAAGTTTTTTGAAAAGTGATTTCCTTTTTACTATTATATCTTTTTTTGGCTCATTTTAATGCTTAGAAACAAAAAAATACAGAGCAAAGACAGAATTTGTCACGCTATTTCCTAATTTTTTCAAAAAGTGATTTCCTTTTTACTACTATATCTTTTTTTGGCTCAAGTTAGTGCTTAGACACAAAAAAATACAGAGCAAAGACAGACAGAACATTTTGTTTAGGTTTAAGGTATTTTAATTGTTTTTAAGTTTTATTTCGAATGGATTTCTTCTACAACTTAAATTTTAAACCACAATTAGGGCTTTTATTTTAATTTATACCCTAATGAGGGTATAGGTGGAATACACACGGCTGCCCCTAAAATAGTAAGCCATGCTTCATGATGGAACAGCCTACAATTTTAGGGCCATCTGTTTTACATACCCTCTTAGAGTGAAGTAAAATAGATTTTTTAAAAGTCCTATGCAATTTTCATAATTAGCATTTTTATAAACATCTATTTTTATCTATATGCACTATATTTGACATGAAAACACAAAATCAGTTTTTTTTCTCTATTTTCAGATAAAGTACTTTGTTTTCTAGTTCCCAAGCTTTTGCCAAATTGTTCCTGTTTTAAACCCAAGTAATTGAATTTCACGTATAAATGATATGCTACCATGATGCAGACCATCTCTTTCTATACATATAGATGAAATGGTAGCCAAAACAGAACCATTGCATTGGAAATAAATGAAAAAATCTCTAATAACCGAGCAACCAAGTATGTCACAAAAACAAGAAGCTGCAAGGAATAAAGTACACAAAAAATAGAAGAAAAGATTAGTTGAATATAATACAATCAGAAGCCATGAAAGAAACATATAGAAAATTCCATTAAAAGAAAATAATAATTGCAGTGCCTTTGGTTTGAACTTTGAGGATTGGCAAATATGCTACGAACTTTATGCCAGTGACATGTAAAGTGTCAAAAAGGCATTGACAGCATCTGTCCACGTGTTATAACCACATCACTATAAGACTGTATTATTGTGCATTCCTTTGCTTTGCAATACAAGGAAAGTGAAAGAAATAAAAATTCAATGAGGGCAATACATGATTTCAGAAAATGCAAGTAGAGAATTATTTAAAAACTTTATAAAAGAATAGTTGTTTTAGCTATAACAATCTATGCATGATACTCCAAAATAAATATTTTGAGAGTAGAAATGCAGTACCAAATAAGGAATTTAAAATACTCAAGTACCTCATGTGACTAACTAATAAATGATATGTTACCTCTCTCTGTAAAGCTTCATCTAACTCCTGCTTCTCATCTGGGGTAACATCTTTTGAATACAATTGCGACAAGCAATTTCGAATCCTGCAAAAACAAACACAAAATTCTCTCTTGTTACTTGTGTTACAAACTCTCAAGTCATTTTCTTCTAGTATTTCTAATCCAGTGCTAAGCAAAACATTGTTTTTGTGAAATATTTGGTTATCAGCTCATTTATTTCCCCAGTGACATGAATTTCTCCCTGGAACAGCCTGCCTCTGTTGCTGAGTAGTTATATGAGATTAAATGCTTTTCACATTATTGACGTATAAGAAATGCAGGATAGCTTTGGTTTCAATGCCAAGTGTAACAGATTATGCACAAGTGGAACCTGGGGGCAATGAAAACTGGCCCAAGGTTGACTTGACATCCCCAACTAACAATATATGGAGTTAAGTTTTAAATGACAATTATTATGAAACATGATGTTATTTGTGACACTTCTTAACTTAAGAACATGGACTAATGCCAACAGTTCAGATGCAAAAGGATGGTAGCTCTATATAATGTACAGATATTGCACTGGACTTGCATGACAAGTACTTGGATTGTAGGGATGAGAGACTCCAACAAGTTGTTGTTGAACTATGAGTGCTGGCATTCTTGTTGAGTGCAGATTCGCAGAAGCAAACCAACTAATTTTTTGTACTAGCCCTTTTCTCTTGTTTTATATCTTAACTTTTTGTATGCAGAATTTTAAGTTTTTTGATATCATTTTCTGTTTCAAAATTTACTGCCTTTCTCAGCACGAGAAAGGTGAAGGTCAAACATAGCAAAGATGTTAATTAGGGTCAAACCTCTGGTGGCAGCTGTAGAGAAAAATGTGACCATCATGAAGTGAAGGAAGTTGAAAAAAACATTAAAATTTAAGACTATGCAGCAGAGATTTTTGAATGCAGCCAACCAAAGATCGATGAATAGCAGAGTCGCAGACTATATGAGGCTCAACTCAACATTAGTCAAAGGCTAAGGGAAAGAATAAAGAGTAACAGATTATGCACAAGTGGAACCTGGGGGCAATGAAAACTGGCCCAAAGTTGACTTGACATCCCCAACTAACAATATATGGAGTTAAGTTTTAAATGACAATTATTATTAAACATGATGTTATTTGTGACACTTCTTAACTTAAGAACATGGACTAATGCCAACAGTTCAGAAGCAAAAGGATGGTAGCTCTATATAATGTACAGATATTGCACTGGACTTGCATGTCAAGTACTTGGATTGTAGGGATGAGAGCAAGTTGTTATTGAACTATGAGTGCTGGCATTCTTGTTGGGTGTAGAAGCAAACCGACTAATTTTTTGTAGTAGCCCTTTTCTCTTGTTTTATGTCTTAACTTTTTGTGTGCAGAATTTTAAGTTTTTTGATATCATTTTCTGTTTCAAAATTTAGTTTTACTGTCTTTCTCAGCACAAGAAAGGTGAAGGTCAAACATATCAAAGATGTTAATTAGGGTCAAACCTCTGGTGGCAGCTGTAGAGAAAAATGTAACCATCATGAAGTGAAGGAAGTTGAAAAAATTTTAAAAACATTAAAATTTAAGACTATTCAGCAGAGATTTCTGAATGCATCCAACTGAAGATCGATGATAGCAGAGTCGCAGACTATATGAGGCTCAACTCAACATTAGTCAAAGGCTAAGGGAAAGAATAAAGAAACATTGCAGATAGCTTCTCAATCTGTCATGGCCACTCTAGAGAATGCTCTTGTGGGTTTCGGTTTAGCTCTTTATTGAATAGGGAGGAGAACCGTGAAGAAATTGTTGCCATTGTCAACAAGGTATGCAAAGCCTTTAGAAAACAGAATAGCAACTGTATTTAACCAATGAAAACAGGATTAACAAAGCTGTAAAGACTGCGAGGTTCGTAACTTTGTTAAGATTGAGATTATGACTCTTAAATTTAAGTTGGAATATAAAGATGAAACAGGAGATCAATATGGACCTGTGAAAATGGACTTTCAATACATCCCAGCAGTAATGCATTTCAAGAAGATAGGGAAATTAAAATGTCAAGCATCAATAGCTCCCCAACTTGCCTGCTAATATGAAGCTCTGTTTAGTTGGTTAACTCATTTTCTCATTAGTTTTCTCCCTGTTTATTTCAGTCTGTTACTTTATAAGCAGTCACTATAGTAGGGATTATGCCCTGTCTTGGGTTAGTGATACCTTTGGGTATCAATGTTAAAATATTTCTATGATGGAAATATAATCTTGCATTTTTTATAAATAAAAAAAGGATAATGGAATAGCTACTCTGGCATATTATAAATGCAGAATAAGTTTTGTTGATTTTGACAGGATTATTCCCACTATAGAAGCTTTGAGATTGGCTGAATAATTTATGTGTCTACATGCACAAACAAGATAATGGATGGCACTTAGAAAAACATACCGAGCATGTTTCTGTAGCAATGACCTCCGAACTGACTGCGTTGGGTGTGCAGTCAAAACCAAATCAACAGTCTGATTCTTCATAGCATCAAAAACCTCTGTGGGTGATTTGCCCAGCTGATAAACAAGCCTCTTAAAAGTCTCTTCTAAGTCTGATTCAGTTGTTGCTGAATTCTCATCTGCAAAATCTCCTTTTTTATGTTTAGTTCTGCGTCGGTGAGCAATTTGAACTTCTTCAGCCAAATTTGCTAAATTAAGCATATGAGAAAATGAGCTTGCCACAACAATAGAATCCCCAGGATCCAAGCTCGTTAATACTTTTCCCAGCTCTTCTAGCTTGCTAGGATCGCCCTTTCCCTCATACTCTCCAGAAAGCTCATAGCAGTCTTGGACCTGCATGACAAGGAAGTAGAATATACTCAAGCACCTTAACAATACAGCTTGGAGTTTTTGGTTACATAAAGATATAATATTTCTGCCATACTGCATGATACTCTAAAATAACTCGTAGGCTCTAAAAGCAAGACATAAGCCAGATGGCATTCAGAAAATAAATTTGAAGAACCAGAACCTTAAAGTGCAGAAATGTGACATAAGCAAAGCCCTATTTTTTAAACTTTTAAAGTCAAAAGTCCCACATAAGATTATTCATTCACCAGCATACAAAGGGTGACACAGATTTGTGGATTCTCGGAGTTGTGGAGATGAGGAAGCCTCAAATTTTAATAATATACATCTTGATGATATGATCCACCCATCACAAGATAACTAAATGATAATAGGAACCAATTGGTCTAAAGAGGAAGCAGTAAAGGAAACAGAATACCACTGTTCTAAAATGCATTCAAACAACCTCAGGTCAGAAGCTAGTCGTAAAGGCTTCAATTGCAGTTATTACTAACCAAGAAATGATTTGCACAGAGGCCTCTGACAGATTATTGAAACTGGGAAAAAGGCATGAAGCTGAATGCAGCATCAAATCTCATATTCAGCTTTGAGGGTTCATGCTACTCTATGTTTTCTGTTTCTCTTTAGGTCCCAGTTTGTATGTGCTCTCAATGTTGGCTTGATTAGTGCTAGTTGATACATAAATGTATCTGCTAGTGTCAATCCATTATAGTTCTTTCATCAAACTTGTTTCTATAACCCACTGACCAAAAACATAATTGTATGTATATGATGCTCTTTTTTTTTAAATGGTCTCTCTAGCTCTAATGGCTTGACTTAATACTCTCTAGATATTAGTATTGTACATAATTCTTTTGGTTTTTATTAAGACGGGAAACAGTGTACACTATTCTAAAAGGCATTCAAAATTTCAAACAGATTCAACCAGAAGCTAGATGCACAGGCTTCAAGTGTGGTTATTCCTGATCAAGAAATGATTTGCACAGATATCCCTCAAACAGGATATTGAAAAGCAGAAAAAGGGCAGGTCGCTGAATGCAGCATCAGATTCTGTCATATTCAGCTTCAGGGGTTCAGTTGCAACTCTATGAGTATGTTTTCTGTTTGTATCTTTAAGTTCTGAGGGGTATGTGCTCTTAATGTTTAAAAAATTAAATGATTAGTGCCAGTTGATACATGTATGCATCTGTTAGTGTCAATCCCTTATTGTTCTTTCATAGACCTTATTTCTATAGCCCACTAGTCAACAACATAATTGCATGTATATTAAGCTTTTATTTTGAAATGGCCAGTCTAATTGTAGCTTGACATGAAAACCAGTCTCCAGATATTGGTATTGTACAGGGTTCCTTTGGTTTTTGTTAAAGCATGCAAGGGGCCAAGAGAAGCACCACTTTCTATAAATAAAAGAAGAGTCTCACGATAACCCCTTTTTTCACAGTGATGATGGTGACAAAGATCATCTACAGGGAGTACATTAAATAAAGGAGTTCAGAAGGGATGATCAACATAATTCTCATAAGTTTTGAAGTAGAATTGTTGTTCACAGAAATTCCCCTGAATGAGGCCCATCAAAGCAGTTAGTAAAGTCACGAGCAATGAAATCAGAAGCTGGTCAAGTTTTGTTTAAGGTCTACAAACTTTACTTCTTAGGTAATTTTATGAGGGGAAGCAAGAGGTTGTCATGGGTTCATTGCTCTCCCCCACCATAGACAATTTGTTCATAGATGCATCTCCCAATTGCCTCGTGCTCAGATTGCCTTTGATCAACAATTCTATTGCACTTTCTTTGCAAATCCTTCCTTCAAACCCCAAACCAAGCTCAAACTTCACCCTCTCTACAACCTCCTTCCATTTCCACGTGCCTTCTCCACAACTTGGCTTCTTGCAAGTGTCTCCCCAAATCGCAACTCCTCAATCACCCACTGTTACAATCGTATGTCACAATCCTACATAGATGTCTTCACTACAAAACCACTGTTGCAAGAATGCCGCTTGCAATCCTACATAGTTCACCTTCTTCAAGTCATCCTCTACTATAGCTATAACCCAAGCTCTAATACTATATGATGTAGACAAGGCCACCAATTCCAATGAAGGGATGCCTAATCACACAACCTAAGACCAACACACTCATGCACAATGGAAAAAACAAATGCACAATAGAAAGGAAATAGCATATATTTCACTGATGTTGGAATGGTTATAATCTTACAGATGTCTGGGCATAGACCTGATTTACAATGTATCCTTTCAACTCTTGCACATGATCAATTCTATTGTTACATCCCCTCTATCTTGAACATGATTATGGCAATGAAATTATGGTCGTTATGTTAGTTATGATTAACTGTTTTCATGAGAATGTGAATTGGGAAAAGAGTTTTTAATTTATATGTTGTAACTGCAAATGTGAACAATTTTCTTATGTATGTGGGAAATGAATGCATTGATGAGTTATATTTAAATATATATACATATGTTGAGAACGATCTAACCATAATTCTTTGTCAAGTGGTTCCAGGATTGCCAACACCTCAAGGGAAAGGGAAATATCATCAAGGAGAGGTCGTAGTTAATCAAGGATCAAATTATCATCAGGCTTTGAGTCGGTGAAAGATAGCTAAATTGAAGTCTTAACCTTGGCTATAATTATTTAATTATATTATAAGAAAACAAGTCAATTTAAGAGATGAAGGTCACCGTCCTCCTCATAACGTATATTGGTAATATTAAATGAAATTAAATTAATAAGCTAAACATTGGAATATCTTTTTGTTTGACGTGAGTTTTGAATATAGGCAAGGTCCGCTTATTATGAGGCGGTAACCCCCGCCACCTTGGCCTCAATCTTGAATGTAACATCCAAGAGGAATTCCTGTGGACTCTTTTCTGTATAATCTTGGTTTGCTTTGATTTCATTCAGACTTACACACCTTTTTGGGCTTGCTTCCTCATCGAAGATTTTTGGCATTCGCATTTCTCTTATGGTGTATTCTCTGTCAGTATCAGGATTCATCTTCATTCTGGATTTCACCTCTTCCTTAGCATGAAGCTTCCCATTCCTTTGTACTGGATCCTACGTGTTTGGTAACCTCATTTTAGCACCCACATTCATTACGTCTGGATATTCTTTTCTCTACTTCTGCATTCTCTCATTTCTCTTTCTAGTTGGCATTCTCATCAAGAGGCATCCTTTGATTTTAATCCTGTTAATGAGCTTGAAGAGAAAGAGTTTGGTCGTATTGTTCAATCTCCAGTTCTGGTGGAATTAGTCTGATTTCTGTGTAGCCGCCTCTGCAATTTCTTTGGCCAGTAGGGACTTCAGTGGTCTCATCATTTTTGATCTGTTTCTTGGAAGAAAAGAAATCGGAGCCCTTCAAGTTTCAGATTGTCATTTTCAGGCACGTTAAAGACTCCTTGTTTTATTTAAGCTTTACAACGAAGAAATTCTTTAATCGTTCTTTTTAAATCCTTTGAATAGGAATAAAAAGTTATTGAACTCTCGTTCTTGTAAGTAGCTTTAAATCGGTTCTTTTACTACTGTTATGGGACTCAACCAATAGTGGATCCATATTGTATAAATCTGCTAGTATCTTAAACTTGCGTACGAAGTTACTCTGTCTTCATTATACCGAATCTGAATGCTGTTCGAATTATTTTCAAGTCACATTGTGAATTCTTTTCCCAACTAAGCCGAACCCTCTCCTTTCTGCTCTATAACTCTTGAGATTGACTAGTGTTTTTCTTTGATCATACCGAGTTCCTTAGATGGCATATAATTGTATAAGATCTGTAAGAACCTCATTGTCGAACAAGACTTCTTTTATCTCTCCATATAGGTTTGAGATTAGCAGATTATTATTATTAAAAGATGTGAAAAGTTAAGAGCCAAGTATCTCTCTATATATGCATTTAGTAAATAGCTTATCCTTAAATTATGAGGAGTGATTTTGGAACCAAGTTAATGTAATATAAACCCTAGAATCAAGAATTATCATGTCGAGCAAGGGTAAGAGTGCTGACGGCACAGGTGTGCCATTAATAATAAAATCCTTGGCCAAGGTACGATGCTAGATTAAGCATTTGTCAGCTATCAAGAACCAGATATACCCCTAGTCAGAGTGATCTTTCTAGTTAGGAGTTACCTATAGTGAAGGATCGACCAGGTGGTATAGGTCCTTGACACCAGGCTCAGAGGCATGATGACAATATGTAATCCTTGTTGATTACCCTCGTGAAGGGTCGGGTTTCTTCAGTTGAAGAAACACGGGAGACCAATAGGTCTTCGGTTGGGCGGAAAAGCCCTTGATGATATTTCTTTTTCCCTTGGAACAGAAGAGTTTTGAGCAGCATTCCAGCAGGAAGCCTTCAGACTGTACTTTCTTGTAACTCTTTCTCTCTCATAATTTCAGTTATAATTACTTAAGCATGTTTATTTCATAGCTGTAATAAATGCTCTTACATTTTGAAAGCAAAGAAAATTTAGTTATTGTTCTACTCAGTTTTCAGTTATATGAATACAGTTAGTTGTTTCCTTTTCAGCTGAAACTGAAATTTTAAAAGTTAGTTGAGGAATTGAATATGATGTAATTGTTTTAAATTGTTTATCTTTCTGTTCTAATTGCAAAAGAAACCCTAGCATGAAAACTAGTTAGTTACATTCAGCTGAAACTAGTAGTTAATTTCCATTTTTAAATTGTAGATTAGTTAAGAGTGTTACATCTATCCATTCGACTCTCGGGCATGAGCCCTTTCCTTCTCGAAATTGAACTCAACTTTGTTTGTCGACTAAACCCCTTTCTTGATTTAACGAGCTATACATATAGGGACACTCTTCATGCCCAAACTTTCCACCACCAAGATTTAGACTTGCCTACTTGTGGCCCTATACATTATGACACAATTGTCACTTCCTTGCCAATTATGCTAATCTTCACCAACCTTTCCTGATGTCACTAATCCCTAGGAAATCATGATTTTGATAGTTGTCAATACTCATAACAATTTATTGCCCAAGGCAATCATCCATCTACACCTGTAGCTTCAAATTGCACGCATACAAAATTATCACACTAGTTGTGCGAACCCCACCAATGTGCAATGTTTTGCATGTTTGCACACCCTTTGTCCATGCATATTCTCTAATTTTCCACCCCTAACCTAAAGCGTGCCCAATCTTTGTGCTTGGTGCACAAACTCCAAATGTTATGCCATGACTTGTTCTTGTTCATGCATGCACTTCCTCCTTTTGCAAAAAGACTCCTTTGTGTGCTTCCTTTCAAAGCCAAGACTTTGAAAACCCAAGACATGACTGCCCCCAAATTCTAGCTACTACAAGATTGTTAATCGATCTAGAATGCTCTTGCATCATAGAAGAAGACCAAAAGCTCCCATTTTTGGAAGTACAAATGTTTAGAAATGGAAACACCTCGCTGGCACAATGAGTTTTAGAAGGAAAACACACATGAATGTATATGTAGAAGCCCACTTGTACCATCTTCCATCCCAAAATGCAGGAGCTCCTAACAAGGTATTCACCAAAAGACCGAAAGCGAAGAAAGACATCTTTTCAAAGTTCTAAAAAGGAAAGCCTCAGAAAAGAAACAAAAAGTGCTCTTACTTTATGTTAACAGTCTTGCTGAGAAAGTTGTTAGGATCCTTAAAACTTAAAAGACATGGCATAAAAACTGTTTTTAGTTTTTAGACCATTCAACATCCTTATATCCAAACTTAAAGAGTCCTAGGAACTCTATTAATCTAAGAACAGGAAAGGAATATATCTAATCTCTTTCTCCTACAGAGTTCCTTATGTTGCTCTTAAGACACAAATCAAAGAGCAGAGCACAGTGCAGACTTGGTACATAGAAAGGTTAAAAAAATTGGCCCTAGCATATGAAAACAAAACCAATTGTGCGATCAACAAAAGGAAAATAAAAATGCAATACTTGTGAAATTGTTTGGGTGAGAAAAACCAGAGATGCTATTGAAATAGAGAAATGCCCAATCAACCCAAAAAGAGATGATGGGTGGACATTAAGTCAGACTTGGAAACCTGTTCTTCATAAGCTAGGCCAAAACTTAGGTCTGTCAGTCTGAGTGTTCTATTTGTTTAGTCATCCTCCTGTAGGCTTCAAGATTATGATTCCCAATCAATTTTGATCTCACTGGTCTTTGGACTTGGTGTGCTCTGTTTCCCTATTGCGGATTATTTGTAAAATATTTTCTCCCTTATTCTCCTCTCAAGCTTAGGCTTCTTCCCTGATGATGAGTCCTTTATCCAGGCCCGAAGCATTGGAAATAAAATATACCATGCAGTTGGAACCAGAAACTTAGCTTACAGAAAAATTTATTCCACTATCATATCTAACAAACTGGCAATGATAAGCACTTAGATTTTACAAAGGCTCTCTTTTGAGACTTTGAGACCCAATTAAATTATGTATGCAGAAATATATGGCAGAACTGAGAGTATCCTCTCTAATGCATCTAACTAGGTTAATAATAATTTTGAAAATTCAACACCAACCTCGATGTAAAAGTATTTGATGTAAGCATAAACACAAAGGCTGTTTATGAGTTTAAAGACCCAATCACATTACATGCACAGAAATACACGGTAGAACTGAGGCTACACACTGTTTATTTTTGTGAGTTTCAATGCCAGACCAAATTTAAAAGCACTTGATTTTAGTATTAAGAACAAAGGCTATTCACGAGTTTATGTCCCAAATAAATTATTTGCCCAGAAAAGTATATACTAGAACTCAGACTAGCCATTGCTGTGCATCCTGAATATGTCAAATTTTGTAATCGTCAATTCCAGACCAGATGTAAAAGCTTTTGATTCATGCATAAAAGAAACAAAAAGTGCTCTTACTTTATGTTCACAGTCTTGCTGAGAAAGTTGTTAGGACCCTTAAACTTAAAAGACATGGCATAAAAACTGTTTTTAGTTTTTAGACCATTCAGCACCCTTATATCCAAACTTAAAGAGTCCTAGGAACTCTATTAATCTAAGAACAGGAAAGGAATATATCTAATCTCTTTCTCCTACAGAGTTCCTTATGTTGCTCTTAAGACAAAAATCAAAGAGCAGAGCACAGTGCAGACTTGGTACATAGAAAGGTTAAAAAAATTGGCCCTAGCACATGAAAACAAAACCAATTATGTGATCAACAAAAGGAAAATAAAAATGCAATACTTGTGAAATTGTTTGGGTGAGAAAAATCAGAGATGCTATTGAAATAGAGAAATGCCCAACCAAACCAAACAGAGATGATGGGTGGACATTAAGTCAGACTTGAAAACCTGTTCTTCATAAGCTAGGCCAAAACTTAGGTCTGTCGGTCTGAGTGTTCTATTTGTTTAGCCATCCTCCTGTAGGCTTCAAGATTATGATTCCCACTCAATTTTGATCTCACTGGTCTTTGGACTTGGTGTGCTCTGTTTCCCTATTGCGGATTATTTGTAAAATATTTTCTCCCTTATTCTCTTCTCAAGCTTAGGCTTCTTCCCTGATGATGAGTCCTTTATCCAGGCCCGAAGCATTAGAAATAAAATATACCATGCAGTTGGAACCAGAAACTTAGATTACAGAAAAATTTGTTCCACTATCATATCTAACAAACTGGCAATGATAAGCACTTAGATTTTACAAAGGCTCTCTTTTGTGACTTTGAGACCCAATTAAATTATGTATGCAGAAATATATGGCAGAACTGAGATTATCCTCTCTAATGCATCTAACTAGGTTAATAATAATTTTGAAAATTCAACACCAACCTCGATGTAAAAGTATTTGATGTAAGCATAAACACAAAGGCCGTTTATGAGTTTAAAGACCCAATCAGATTACATGCACAGAAATACATGGTAGAACTGAGGCTACACACTGTTTATTTTTGTAAGTTTCAATGCCAGACCAAACTTGAAAGCACTTGATTTTAGTATTAAGAACAAAGGCTATTCACGAGTTTATGTCCCAATTATATTATTTGCCCAAAAAGTATATACTAGAACTCAGACTAGCCATTGTTGAGCATCCTGAATATGTCAAATTTTGTAATCTTCAATTCCAGACCAGATGTAAAAGCTTTTGATTCATGCATAAAATGGAATGGCCATTCATGAGTTTCAAACCTAACTAATGATACTACATTATTTCTACAGAAATGTCTGGTAGAACTGAGGCTACCCAAACATTTTCAGTCTAAGTAGGCTGAATAATATAAAATTCAATACCAGACTAGATGTAAAAGGATTTGATTTAGGCATAAAAAAATAAGGCTATTCATGAGTTAAAGAACCAACTAAATTCTTTTCCAAGAAATGAATGGTAAAACTCCAGACTACCCACTGTTTTGCAGCCTAACTAGATTAAACTTTTAACCTTCCATACCAGATCACATGTAAAAGCGTTTGATTCAAGAATTAAATATAAAGACTATTCAGAATTTCAGATCCAACTCCATTATTTGCCCAGAAACCTATGGTACAACTCAGACTACCCACTGTATTGCAGTCCGACTTGTTCAACTTTGTAACCTTAAGTCCAGCCTAAAACCAGAAAAAATAAAAGCATATAGATTTAGCATTTAAAAGCCATTACAGTTTGCAAAATAAAAAAATAATAATTTAGATATTACTGAACGCAAGTGTTTAGGAGTGACCAATCAAACTAATTGAAAGTACATATTTGAAGAGTAACAAAGGGAGTGACTAGTGCGTTTCCAGGAAAGTAAAGCAAGAATTGATCTTATCAATAATATTTAAAAAAAAAAGAAAAAAAGCTAGAATTGAATGTAGCTGAAAGCTCAAAAGAAATAAAAGCATAACGCAGGAAGAAAGGAACAATTTGCATACCGTCTCCTTGATCTCTTCTCCGTGTAAGTCCTGCAGGATATCAAGAAACCGATCCAAGAGAAGGGCATCATATTCAATGAGCTTGTCATCTTCAGACACTTTACCCGGAACAAGAAGCCTCATCTGAGCATCTATAGATGCCATTTTCTCTAAGTTGTTGTTCCGGGCCATCTCGCAACTCAGATTGTGCTCCTTCACTGAAATTTGCAAGCTAGGCAAGCAATCCCCAGCTTGCGTTATATTATTTCTAGTAAATAGGGATGAAAGACAAATCTCAGAAAATGTAGTCTGATCCACCAATATGGAATAGGTAGACGATAGAGCAGGCCTGATGATCTGAATTGGCGACTCAAACAAAACTACTCTTACTTATAAACCAGACCCGATGATATGAATTGAATCCTCAAACAAAACCGTTCTTCATCAGTAGGCAAGTATGCAATATAAACGGCCGAAGACCTGCCAAATCGAGACAAACCAGAACCCACTTAGGAATTAATGGTAAAAAGAAATCAACACAAATGGGTTTTAATAAAATAGACAGTTTCAGCTTATGATCCTAAAACCACTCAATGATATCAAAAGAAAACAAACTCCAACTTGCCCATTATGCTTACTCTTTAATGTAAGGGGACCAGTATTGTTTAGCCTAAAATGGTAACCCCCACATGAACATTAATAAAATCCAAAATTCAAGTTGCCCAGCAGGCTTACACAGTTTATGAATGGAGGTTCCAGGCGACTATAAATAGAATTTCCCAGCCCACAAAGTCAGCTTCAATGAACAATCAAGTCAATTTTAACCCCCCCAACACGAATCACCGCCCTCTGATATAAGAAATATACGACACGACGAAAGAAATGATGGAAAAATATTCTGCACTAATCTACACCGCATCCCATGCATTTATCCTTCGAATGCAGCTAAAAAGCCAAAAACACATGGCATAAAATTCGACCTCACAAAGAAAAGCTTCGCCACGGGACAGATTTTGCAAAATCAAGTTCCAACTGATCACTTTAACCAAGCAGTTCCGTCAAAAGGAATCTAAAAGGCATATTATGAGTAGCAGGACACCCACAACTTCGCGATGTGACATGTGTACAGGTGCTACAAAATTATCATACCAAAATAACAAAAAAGCTTATGTACTTATCATACCTATATGAACAGAAAGTCTACTTTTGGAAACTGGCTATGAAAAATCTGATCTTGTCATGTGCACATCATCATCTGGGCAAGGATTTCTTTGTTATTTTCTGTTTTAAGCATGGAAGAAATTGCATTAGTTCTACCTAGAAAACTGTAATATTTTTTATTCTTAGCATATACTTTTCTTGGCATTTAATATGAAAAAATTTGGATTACTTTTCTTGGTATTTAATATGAAAAAATTTGGATTATTCTAGCCATTCAAGACTGATATTTGTCATTTTTTCATTACATTCAACATTGAAAAACACAACTACTAATGTCTTTCACCTACAACCCCGCCACATCTTAAGGCGTGAAAGTTCCCTTTTTGTAAATGAGGGTTCTTAGCCCTGTGTGCCTATGTGCCTATAATGTAGAAGGGATCTTTTACAAAGTATAAAATTTGAAGTAGCACTATGTTGAATCACAAATAAAAGTAAATAGAAAGAATTAAGAAGTATTAATTTACTAGCACTTCCATTTAAAGGAGGTTGAAGGTTTAAGTCGATAGAAAACTATATGCATGTTAATATGTTAGAGAGTACGTGTTTTTGCATGAATGCACTACAAATTCTAGTTGCGTGTGGCTAGATTAAACAATTAATAATAATTGCTAAATAATGGAATGAAATAAACTTAGACAAATAGAGATTTTATTCCTTAAAGAAATTAAATATTATTTGATTATGAAATATTTGCATAAGATTTTAAACATAAAGCAATACAAATGAAAAAAGAAAGTTGCCATCAAATTGACAAAACAACATCCCAAATGAAAATGGAATGTCTCATTAAGTTGTCAAATCAATATTTATCTCGCTCTTATGTGCTAAGTGAAATTTTGGAGGCTTTTACCTGATATTTTAGAGGCTTTAACCATTAAACGATAGTTGGTTTACCACTAAATGGCATTTGAAATTTGTTTTCCGACAACTCAACAATGGTTTGTAGGTGTGAGGCTTGTTTCAAATTCAAATCTCACACTATATGTAGCCTATCGACTAATAAGTAGTTATAAAGTTAAGATTTTAGTTTTTATATAAGATTTTATTAGTTGAACTAGGTACTTTTTGTTAGAGGCATTAGCAACGGTTTGGACGTTAAAATATTTTTTTTAAAAGAACCATAATTATTCTGGAATGGTGATGGAGGAAGAGCTAAACATGGTTTGGATGTTAAAATATTTGAAAAGGACTCAAAATATAAAGAACCATCGTTGGTCTACAATGGTGATAGAGGAAGAGTTAAACTAAAGGAAGAAGAAGAATATGTGGATGAAACATAACAACAAATGGATGAGAAAATGGAGCAGGAGCTCCCAAACATTCATGAAAAATAAAAAATTATGTGAGAGGTGTTAAGAATGGGGTGTTATACACCTTGCATAAGAAAATAATTAGTTTTAATTATGTAAAATAAATATTTATTTGTGGTGCATCTTTCAATGATGTGTTTAGCCACATTAAATATTTATTTGGGCCCACTTGTAAAGTTGTATGGAACATTAGTTAGTTATTTTATGTGTGGGTTGCAAATGGGAAAAATATTTAATATTGAAAATTTTAGTACCAAAAAGTAAATGTTGGGGTCAATGGTTTTGTGTACTCATGGTTTTGAGGCACATGATTTTACCTTAATACTTGTTTGTTTTGTGTGAGTTTGATCCCATATGTAGAGGAGGGGGACCGGTTGCTCTGAGGCCCCAGGTCACAGGAGGATCCTAAGCAACAAGTTGCCCTAATCTACCTCAAGCTTGCTAAATGATTTGGAAAGGTTAATCATTTACAGTCAAAAAGGAAGAGCAATTTGGTTGCTACTATCCTTTTGCTAACCTGAATGTTTCAGGAAGTCAAACGAGTCGATTCTTGAAGTTCAATCTACAACTCACATAACTCACTGCCTGAGGACGACAACGCAGGAAATAGACTCTAGCGCGGCGCATTGATGTCTCAATGGGGCGCTAACGTCCATATGGACAAAGAGTGTGAGGAATAGACAAAAATACTAGGAGACAAGCTAACAGGTTGAATAAAATATTTTATGCTATAATAGGATGTAAAGAAAGTACAAAAATAGAGTACAACAAGAAGAGTACTTTAACTAGTCTATGTTCAAATTGACAAAGGAGGATAAGGAAGTGATACCGAACTTTGTGCAACTTGATTCATCTAATAGCTCCAACTGAGAAGTACCTACACATAGAAGAATGGGAAAATGTTGGGGCTGTGTTTAGAGGATTGCCTAAGTTAGTCCCCTACTTTGGTTTTTCCACCTCCACAAACAACTAGATAGCAACGATTGTATAGAAAGATGATGAAGAGAGTATAAAAATGGAAAGAACAAGCAATACACAAACAACAATATGTTGCAATATAAGAACGATAATGCAAAGGTGAATGAAAATGGTGGATATCACCTTCTCAACCGTGTGCTCTCAAGGAAAATGGAGGAAGGAGTGAGCTTGCAAGCTCTCCAAAGCCAATGTTGTTGCAACAACGGAGAGGAGGAGCCAACAAAACAATAGCTTGCAACTACAATAGAGGTGGTGATGCAAATTCAAGAAGTTGAAAGTGAGTGTGTAGATTGAATCCAAGAGTGAATTGATCCATGAAATTGAGTAGAATGAATGTTTTAGCAATTTGAAGGTAAAATGGAGGCAAAGGAGTCGTTTAAAGTCGATCCAGGGAGCATAAAATGTTACACTTCATGTCCAATGGAGGAGTGTAATGCCTCTACAGATTCCAGAGGTAGGAATCCTATTAGGATGGAAGCGCGTCGTAGGATGTCCACACATCGTGCTAGCATCCCAGGCAGAGATTCCTCCACCGATATGCAAATGAGTTTCCAAGTGGACAAGGAAAGGGGGTGGATGAAGGGATTGCATCATCATATTTAATTCTTTAAGGTAGAGGGTAATGTAAATGTTGAATTTTCCTAGGGGTGCAAATTCATGCCATTACATTTTTCCCCCACTTTAGCAAGCATATGCATCAGTGAATGTGAGGTAAAGTAGAGAAAGAGTTAAAAACATATACCTAAACCATCGAGGAAGCAGACCATGATTTGACATGCTCAGACATGTAGCAGAGATGGCTCCATAGGTACTTGACCCTATGGACATTTGAAAAAAAGCTCTGTAGGTGCTTGGTCCTACAAAATTGGCTCCATGGGTACTCAGTCTCGTAGAAGTTGAAAAAAGGTTGTATAGGTGCTTAGTCTTGCAGAATGAAAACGCTTCACAGGTGCTTGGTCTTACAAAGGAGGTGCCACAAGTGCTCAGTCCTAAGGGGCCAAAAATGAAAGGCTCTGCATAGCCTGATTGACCCTTATAGGTGCTCAGTCCTGCAAGGAAAGCTCGATGAGGTGCTCGGTCCTCCAAGATTGGTTGTGAAAGTAGCTTCACAGGTGCTTGATCCAACAAATCAACATGTTAATCTGCATATAAAACATGTTAGGCAAGCAAAAGTCATGCAGATAGACAAACAGTCATACCACGGAACAATGAATTGAAGGAGAAGTTTTCAAAGGGGTCCCTCTAGAACACTTCAAAATAGCAAGGTGTTTGTTCAGAGGGACACTCCGTTTGAAAAAGAAATGACATTTTTGTAAATGATCTTGTCACCAAGGAATCATTTTGAAAGATTATCTTCTGTCAAGGAATCCAAAAAAAGAATGGCCTCCTCAAAGGCGAATTTCACTTCTTTTATTACGAATTTGATTTTGAAAGAAAATATTGCTAATGGGATCATTATCAAAGGATGCGATTTTTGAAAAATGTAAAAATTTTCAGTAAGGGATTAGTTGGCCACCAAATAACCTTATTGAAAATCAGAGAAGTAGGATCCCCCCTTTAGGCTGGTGTGTGTGAACTAAAGGAGCATGTGGCATCCTAATGAAAGGAAGAACGTGCAAAGATGTTGTTGCCCACGATACTAGACAAGATATAGACGTGGAATGTTGTTGCACACATGAGGGACAACACATAGGCACCACAACATTAAGAAGCAAGAAAAGAAGAGGGAAAGATGAATAGAGACCAAGAGATCAAGATAAAGAAAAACACAAAAAATAAAGGACAGGGGGATTTGAGAATCTGAGGTCAGATCAACTCATCAAAATAGGTAACACGCAGTGTAGAAGTGAACAATCATCAATCCCAGGAATAGCCAGATCTGAAGAAAGGCACATGGAGACAAAGCAAAAATAAAAAATTGGGTCAACATGTAAGGGAGGCTTAAATGCCCCCAACACTTTGCATCATCTCCAATTATCAAAAATCAAGTTACAACATATAGAAGAATGATGAAACATATAGAGGAAGTTTATGACACAATTTCACTCCTATATCCAAGCACCTACAATGGTGACAAGGGTCCTCCAAGAATGCATAAAAACAAGCACGAGGAAAACACAACACACACAAATCTAATCTATAGATAAAGAAGAGGTACTCCCCTAGTCCTCATCAACCAGGAGGTCAATGTTCTCCCAATCTAGATCATTATAAGGGGAAGGAAGATGAGCTTGCAAGGGTGGGATAGCAAGGGGAGCACCCTCTGACTCTCCTATGGCAAGAGATAAGAAAGAAGGCCCCTCAAGGTTTCCTTCACTCAACTCATGTAAGGTAAAAGTCATTGATCTTGCAAAGATCATTGAAAAAGTTGGGACATCATCTACTGAGTTAAACATGCACTAGACAAGAGTACCATGTGTTAACTGAGTGGGAGATGAAGGACGTGCCTGAGATCCACCATCGACCTCATCAAGAGGGACGGTAAGAAATTCGGGAGATGTCAAAGTTGCCTCTGTCACCAGGATGATGCAAGCCAAAGCAAGACCCTCTCTTGAAGAAGGTGATCCCTTCTTCCAACCTCCATTGGAAGTGAGGTTGTCCTCCAACTTACGCTTCATCGGACACCACCATGGTGTTTGACATGTCCACAAGCTGAGAGAATGGAGGGATGTCTAGAAGGGACATCAGAAGAATAGGCTTCATTAAGGGAGCAATGAACACCTGCACCTTTTTAGGGTGAGGGTCACGAGCATTCACAGGAGAGCCGGAATCAAAATTGAGGTGACGAGAACTGAAGCAGAAGGAACAAAAGAGGGGGGCACAACAGGAGATGTCAAAAAAGAAGCTTTTGGCTCCTCTTCTACCTTCTACAAGGTAGCTTGCTCAGCAACTAAAGCCTTCCTCTGGTGCTTATGCTCATGTGCAAGCCAATTTTGTTAGGTTCAAGAACTAGAACTTGTCACTTGAGAAGGAACAAGAGGCTCCTATTCTGCCATAAGAGTGTCCTCCATAGTCATTGTTGGTAAGGGTGGCCTCCCAGACAGGAGTAAGAGCAAGAAGCGCAGGAGCAGAAACTGCAAGAGGTGGAGAAGCAGACTCAGGCGCCTCAGCGGCAGGCCTCTTCCCATTCATCGCCCAAGGGGCAGGAGTAGGAGGAGGCCATTGAGGCCAAGACACAGGGGAAACTCCATGAGGACCCTTCCCCTTACCATAGACAACATTCCTTGGCATCATGGATAAGACGAGAAGTCCAAATACTTGACGCTTGGCCTTCTACCAAGTGAGCAGCATCGAACTCCCCATGTGAGGCATGGGAGAAGAGGCTAAAGGCACCATAGTAGGGCGATATGTAGAAGTGGATGAGATAGTAGAAGAGGAAGGCTCTTGGGCTCGAGTAGACTTCCCCTTCCCCTTTTGAGAGGAGGAGGCAACCTATTGCTACACGATCATAAAGCCTTTAACTAAAATAGCGTAAGGGGAGACAAGGTAGGTCACCTTTGGAACTATGTCCTCATTCTTATATTTGACATAGGTTCAGTACAGTAAGTCCATCCTTGGAGGAAGCAGACCGATAGGGGCAGGCTAGAAGTGATCTAACAAGTAGCCCCCATGCGACACTAGAGGTTTATATCTAGTGTCATGCACAACGTGCATAGAGCCCTCATGAGAAAACTTTAAACACTTATGAATCACTGAAGCAACTACATTCATGGAATCTATCCATGGGATGCCTAGCCTCACTCTGAACAAGTCTGACTCCAAGATGATGTCAAAGGGAACATTTACAATCCTAGGTCTTACCAAGACTAAGAGAGTGATGGAACTGATTGGAGGGATCGAGAGTCCTTCGTGTGTATGTATTGTGCTCTTTGATTCATCATACCCATCCTTATGCAAGAAATTTATTAGCAGAGTCACCTTTGTTATAGCATTCACATGGCACATGGGATCAATCAGAACACCTATCATGGTGTTCATGTTCATGTGAGTAGGAATTTATAGAGGAGAAGGCTCTCTATTCATGTTCATAGGAAGGTTCGTGATGTAAAAGTTATGTCAGGTGATTCATTCACATGCTGAGCGGAAGGAATAGGAAGATGCATAAAAGAGGTCATGTTTATGTACTTTGAAAGGAATTCCTCAGGATACCCCAAAGTTTAAGCAATTAGACAATGACCTATCTATATTTCACTTCATAATGTCTAGGGATCTTTCTAACTACCTCGCTAGGGGTCATAGGTTGGGTTGCAAGGCTATGCACCCTACAACACACAAACCTAAAACACACCTAGAATATGAGAGAAGGTCCCTTCAACACTACAAAACATAACCAAAATAGTTTCACATCGAGTTCACCAAAATGTAGAGGGGGAACGGCTACTCTGAGACCCCAAGTCACGAGAGGGTCCTAAGCAATAGGCTGCACTGATCTACCTCAAGCTTGCTAAATGATTTGGAAAGGTTAAGCGTTTAGGGTCAAAAGGGAAGAGCAATTTGGTTGAGCTACTATCCTTCTGCTAACCTGAATGTTTTAGGAAGTCAAATAAGCCAATTCCCAGATTTTAATCTGTAACTCAGACAACTCACTTCTTGAGGACGGTAATAAAGGACATGGACTCTAGCATGACACACTGATGTCTCGGTGGGGCTCTAACGTTCGTACATATAGAGAGTGTGAGGAATAGACAAAAATACTAGGAGACAAGCTAATAAGTTGACTAAAATATTTTATGATATAACAAGACGTAAAGAAAGTACAAAAATAGAGTACAACAAGAAGAATACTTTAACTAGTCTATCTTCAAATTGACAAAGAATGATAAGGAAGCGATACCAAACTTTGTGCAACTTGATTCTTTGAATAGCTCCAACCAAGAAGTACCAACACACAGAAGAATGAGAAAATGTTGGGGTTGTGCTTAGAGGACTGCCTCAGTCAATCCCTTGCTTTGGTGTTTCCCCCTCCACGGACAACCAGATAGCAATTATTGTATAGAAAGATGATAAAGAGAGTATATAAATGGAAATACCAAGCAATATGCAAACAAAAATATGTTGCAATATAAGTACGATAATGCAAAAGTGAATGAAAATGGTGGTTATCACCTTCTCAACCACGTGCTCTCAAGGAAAATGGAGGAAGGAGCAAGCTTGCAAGCTCTCCAAAGCCAACGTTGTCACAAAAACGAAGGAGGAGCCAAAAAAATAGCATCTTGTAGCAACAATGGAGGTGGTGATGCAACTTGAAGGAGCTAAAAGTGAGTGTATAGATTTAAGCCAAGAGTGAATTGATCCAAGAAATTGAGTAGAATGAATGTTTTAGCAATTTGAAGTAAAAATGGAGGCAAAGGAGCCATTTGAAGTCGATCAAGGGAGAAACAAACGTCACACTTCACGTCTAATGGAGGAGTTTGCAAATTCCAGATACAAGAATCCTGTTAAGATAGAAGCACATTGTGCAAACGTTCACGCACTGCACTAGCGTCCTAGGCAGAGATTCCTCCACTGACACGCAAATGAGTTGCCAAGTGGATAGGTAAAGGGGGTGAACGAAGGGATTGCATCATCAGATTTAATTCTCTAAGGTAGAGGGTAATGTAAATATGGAATTTTCTTAGGGGTGCAAATTCACGCCATTACTCCATAAAAGAAAACACATGTGGTTGAAGTTGATTGGTTTGAATAGGCTATCATTATATTGAGCTCTCTTGTTGAGTGCATATGTGAACCATGGCATGGGATGTGTGGATACATGCTTACACACATGGAAAATGATTTGGGGGAGTTTGTTGTTTCAAAAGTATTCATTGAGACTTTGTACAAGTGTGTATTATAATGTTTTCATTGTTGAATAATACATTGAGTGTGGATATTTTTGAAGACTATATTTTTCTTTCTTGAGGGTTTTATCAAGGTATATCTTGTGTTATCTTGTGGTATGTCTTTAATCTTTACATATGATTATTCTTTAAGGTTGTATACATGTTTTTCTCTCACAGGGTTATATAGGAAATGGTTTGATCAACCTAGTATTATTTTCATAACAAGTGATACCAAAATTACTGTTGTGGTTGAGAGATGTGAGATCCATGCTTTGGTTTAGCCCATGTATGAGTGCATCTAATGCAAATTTAAAGTCATGACAATGTTGGAGATATTTCAAATATTTCAAGCTATGAGATATGTTGTGTAGGTTGTGATTTGCAAATTTAGGAATTTTTTGTTTGCAAATTTGTGGTTATATTTTATAGATTTGAAGTTTTTAAAAAAAATAAAAATTCCTCAATGTTCACCATAAGGGTTTTATGGGGAAGTTACACAGATGCCCCCCAAAGTTAAAATGAACCTCATCATTAGATCCAAGAGGCTTTACAAATGAATATTTAAAATTTGACTTATTTTGGCCATTAGAGCCTCAAGAATTTTTTTTGGCCCCTCCCCTTATTCAATCATATAGGGGTACAACCTATAAATTCATAAAGTTAATTAAAAATTAAAAATTGTTATGTAAAAAAATTATTGAATTTTTTTTATTTAAAAAATTATGACTATGGGGGTCTCCAGACCTCCCCATTACTAGTTATGTCAGTCAACTGCGAGTACAAGGCCAAGAACATTAGCTCATTGTTGGCTTGATCTAAAGTCAAATGGTCAATTAAAATCAAAGTCAAATTAGAAGACTAATATTCTTCATTTTTTAATATAACAACACACACTAAAATATATTAATAATATGTTTTTTCCTCTCTCTACTATGTTTTCCTTTGCAACAAAGAGCTAGGGATTAGATCCTAATTTTGAAGCATATTATATAGTTCTTCATCCTTTATAGAATTTGTCCATTCTCCACTATTGATATCATAATTTTATTTTCATTTTCCCTCACCCTTACTGTTAATTCTTCCTAATTTCTATTCTATTCAATCCTAAATTTTCTAGTTCCTTTCCCACACATTCATCATGATACCTGGTTTATATCTCTTTCAAACCTTTCCCTAAATTATTTTGTTGTTAGGTTTTACCATCAAAGACAACAAATTTGGTTGATCAAGATGAAAAATGTTGGGGATTTTGACCCATGTTGCAGATGCTTGATAGATTGGGATAATAAAAATTTAGATCGCTATATTCAAATAATAATAAAAATATTTGAAAATCATCTAACATGTATGGAAATAAATAAAATAATATGTATCCACAAGATAACACAAGGTATAAAATATCTATGTGAGGAACCCTTTTGAGAGAAAACCCACCACCCAAAAATATTCACAATTGTATTATTTAGAATCAAAATAAATTTAACACAACAAGGTATTCAGAAACCCTTTATAGAGTCTCAATCTACAACATACCATTCTACTACAATCACTTTAATTATCACACACCAACAATGTATAAATGTCTTCAATGTCTTACAATTGAGTTCATAACCATGAATAATGTTTGGTACATTCACAAAATCTTATATATAGATGTTTTCATGAGAAAATCAACCATAAAACCATTCAAGTAGCTCATGGAATACTAAAATTAATGTAACTATGTAACTATAATCCAACCATAAATGGTTTTATAAAACCACACATGGTTTTATAAAATCACTTAAAACACAAGTATGATGCCTCCATATGGTTAATCACCTTGTATAATCTTCCATTTTTCATACTATGAATCAAGAGAAACAACCTTCACACTCTTGGTACATATACATGTTACTAGTATAACCACCACTATAAGTTGATCAATTGTAGTAGCTCACTCCAATATAATATTACTCTTGACTACTTGTAGTACAAAGTGTCATTTTCTAAGACATTATTTACCACTTTTATTGCATATTCTCTTGCATAATTAATTATTCTCTGAAAAATACTTTTGACTCATTTAAGGCATATGAAAACTAATATTAAGATTCAAGGAGAATGTAAATTATAAACTATTTTGTAATTACTCCCTAGGAATCCAAGTACACCTTCCAAGAATATTGGAGACACATAAAATATACAATTTGCAAGGTTAATGACACCTTAATCCTAATATTCTCCCACTTGAAATTATAAATTACAAATACATCCATACGAAACATAAATGAATTAAGTACAATATTTAAATCCCATGGCCTTCCAACACAAATATAAATTATCTTATATCATTGGCTTCATGATGGAATCTACAACATTTTCTTGAATGTTAACCTTCTATAGTAAGATCTTGACATTCTCTACCATTTCTCAAATAAAATGATACTAAAAATCAACATGCTTAGTTCAAGCATGATACATGGGATTCTTAGTCAAACAAACAACACTTTGATTATCATAATTAATTCTAACAACTTCGCAATCAAAACCAATACTTGTATAAAGTGTATATAATCATACCACCTCCTTAGAGGCATGTGAAAAATATATATATTTTATTTTACTAATGGAAAAGGAAACCATGGGTCACCTCTTACTTATCCAATTCACTACACTACCTAATAGAGAAAATGTATAGGTACTAGTAGACCTTCAACTATCTAAGTCACTTGCCCAATCTATATCCACAAAGCCCTATATGTCTAATGAATTATTTGCATCATTAGTACCATGATAATACAAATAATAATTATGTCCCAATAAAATATTTTAAAATCCTCTTAACATAAGTCAAATGCTCCTTACCAAGTTTAGACATAACCCTGCTCAAAAATCCTATTGCTTGGGCAATATTCGACCTAGTGCAAAAAATTGCATACAATGTAATGATATTCATCACCAAGAGTACTAACATAAGGAACATTAGATACATCCTAAAAATAATATCCAATCTTAGAAACATAAATAAATAAATCTTAGTATCAATAGGAAATAAAATAATCGTTGGTTAAAAATCATGCATATTAGATCATCAAAAAATGGTATCAACATACTTACTCTAAGTTAATCAAAGATTTATATGTACCTGATCCCTCCATACCAATAATTTATTTTGTGTCCCCCAATCATTCACATTAAATGTGTTAGAATCTAGTTTTTGAGCTCCCTAATCATCATGCTATTACCAATAAACAAATATCATCCACATATAAGGCAATGATTAGAATATTATCATCAATAATTTAACACAAACATAATGATCCTTCTCACTCCTTAAAAAAACACAAACTTAATATAAAAGAATCAAAATTTTGGTACCACATCTTGGGTGATTATTTTAGATCATACAATGATTTTAACTTGTAAACCAAATGTTCCCCTACATAGCAAAACTATTAGTCTATATCACATACAAATTATATCCTCCTAAAGATCCCTATACAATAAATTAGTCTTAACATCTATTTACCTAATCTCCAAATTACAAGATGCAATAATAGATAATAGGAATATAATATAAGTTAACTTAGAAAAAAGAAAAGTGAAAATTTCACCAAAATTGACTCCCTCTCTCTAGGAGTAGCCCTATAACATTAGTCTTTCTTTGTATGATATAATTGTCCATCTACAATAATTTTTTCTATATACACTCACTTGCAATGAATGGTATTTCTTCTCTCAAGAAACTAACAAGATATTAGGTGTATCAACTAACCAAAGCCATCATCTCCTATTGCATGCATTGCATCTGAGCCTCACTATACTCCAAAGAGAGCTTCATTGAAATATCTAGGTTCATTGCTAGTAACCAAAAAATAAAAAACCAACATAAATCTAGTTCCATGATATACTTGTCCACTCAATTAAATCATCTTATGGACTCCTTAAGCTGGGAGTAAGGGTTATGCCTCTTCTTCTACACACTCATCTTGCACATCGTTATCTAACTCTCATTTGAACCCTCTTCTTCATCATCATCTAATCTATAAATTTATTCTTCCACATGTATATTATCCTACTGATCAACCTTAGTTTCAAAGTGAATTATTTTGTTCCCATATTTTTCCTTTGTTTGTTCAAGACCTAAAAACTCTAAACTCCTTAAAAATCACATCTCTAGAATAAACCATTTTTTGAGTTAAAGGATTTGAAATTTTATAATATATTATATTTTCAACATATCAACATATCTTATAAAGTATTGTTAGAGTCTCTCAAAGACTCAAGCTCCCAACATCACCTGCAAAACCAAAAATAACCTTCTACAAGAGAGAAAAGAAAGAACATAAATTTGCAATAACGGATGCAAAATAATATTTGATCAAATGTAATCAATATGCAATCAATGCAATGCAATGGAATGATTTACAAATGAGAAACCTTGGTTACATATCCAAGGTGAGACATAGGATTAGACATGATCATGACAAGTGTCTTAAGCTCCTATGTCATGAGACACCTAATATTAAATGACCTAAGACACAAGAATTAAATGATAAAAGATAAGATAAGATCTAATTCTAACTAAGACTTCCAGAGAGATTCCAAGGACTTAAGTAAACTTAACACGTGAATAGGACCTACTAATGGAGTAGTTAGGTAAAAAACCTTATTCACACCAACACCTCCCCTTAAGTGCAACATAGGCAGGAATAAACCAATGCAAATGATGCAAGAATGTAAGGATGAATCCCACCTACTAGGTTGTGTTAGGTACCCACGTACAAATGCAATCTCTCGCAAACAAAGAAAAAGAGAAAACCCAATGGGAAAAAATCCTCCCCAAAAGAGAGTTGAAAAAATTCTCTCACAAAAGATTGAGAAGGAAAAAGTCCCACACAAGGAAAAATACCCCCTCATAAGAGAGAATAAGGGATACCATGCAACCCCCATACTATGTAGAGTATCTTGCAATTATGATAGGTGGTCAACATTGAATGTTGAAGATGATCCAATCTTGTCGAACAACATTCCTCCCCTTAGGAAGAAACAAAACCAAGACAATATGGAGTATGTCTTCCCATTTCTAAAAGGAAGATGCGGGAAGAAGGATGATGTGTGATATCTTTCAATTATGCTCAAGTGTCTCCATGTCGATGCAGAAAGTTGTCACACTCCAAAAAATTGTTCTAGGCCACACTAATGAAGAGGACAATCTAGAATCAAGTAAAGATGATTGTATGAAACAATCCAAAGATAAAGATGTCTCCTTTGAATACAAAGAAGCCTCCTCCAAATACTACTCAAAAGTATCCAAACTTGTGTCAAACTGTGAAGAATGATTATGTAAAAAATGAACAAGAGGGTCAAAGTGTTCCCTCACAACAATTGAAGAAGAATCATCTTCATCAAAGAGAAGATGCATGCAATCAATGGTGTCTCCCAACCTTGAAAAGTGGGACTCAACAAAAAAACATGCAATTTCCATCAAGTATGTATCCCATGTAGCCATATTTAAAAGATGATGAATATCTTGCTACATTGAATCACAAAAGGCAAAAATTATGACAACACGAGCATCATAAAATATAAAAGAATATGGAGGAGATGGAATGCAAGGGTCAAGAACGAGATCACATGTGAGAACACCCAAGTTCAAGTTGCCAAAATTCTCCTCAAAAGCATGGTCCACACTAGAAGTGTGATCAACAGTTGAAGGACCAAAATCATCATCAAAAGCCAAATGTGTAAAGGTGTATAACCAAGATGCATGATCAACCATACCAATAGAAATAATCTCTCTACTCTCCAATTCTCTAATGATAGTTAAATCATGAGTGAATTTCATAGTCTTCCCCACTCCACCATGGGTAATATGATAGATGGAAATAAAATTTATTGATAATTGAAGTACACACAAAACATCATTGAAATTTCCCTCCCCAATATCGATAGATCCCTTCTCAATTACATTTATGTACGTATTTTTTCACATGAAAATAGGTTACATAGTACAAGACTCGAAAGAAGAGAAAATTGAATGTGAAGATGTCATATGGTGAGATGCTCCTTAATTGAGAATTCATCTCCCTGATCCAAGACCTGTAGACGCACAACGATCTTATCCTTTATGTTTACTTGATGCAATAACAAAACTA
>VDFB02047144.1:46263978-46776981 GCA_007258455.2 Sequoia sempervirens
AGCTTTCTTCTACGATGTAGGGTGTGCCACATGGGGATACACACCACTCATCACCTACTCTTATTTTATTTTATTCATCTTCCTCACTGTGTTTATCAACTTATTTCTTCCATAGATTGTAAAATCAAGTGGAATCACACTATTGTGCGATGATGTATTGTCAATTGTGCAATAAATGGTTGTTTTTTTTAACATTAGGTGTGTTTTTATTAAGTTTGTCTATAGTAATTATGGACATTACAAAAAGACCATTGTGTGAACATTGACAATAAAGCACAAAATGTTTCGATTCTCTACAATTCTAGTAACATTGTATCAATATTTATTGTTATTTGTAATAGGCTTGTGCCCTTATCAAGACCATGTTATTAGTGATGAATAATCCATTTTCTATTGAATATTTCACATGTTTCTTTAGGTTGTTAGTATCATATTTAAACCTCCTGTTTTTATTTTGTAATAACTAAGAATTCCATGAAATGTTCATAGTTTTTATTGATCCTTTACACCTAAACAGTTGCTAATTATTAACAGTTCGGTGAAAATAAATTGTACTGATGAGTTGGTTGTTTGAACTTTTGCTATTCAGATTTCCAAGTCAATCCATATAAAAATTATCACAAGATCATGATGGTTTTCAACTCTTCTCGTTCTTTATTATTTCTTAGTCCAAATGTTCAATATACTCGGTAGCATAAACCAAGTGTTTTATTTGTCTTAAAGTACAAAATCACATCTTCGAAATTGTTTTTGAGAGATTCAATTTAATGGTGATTTCACTGGGGCTTTTTATGCCTATTGAGTTCTTCATTGCACTCTACAGCATAGAAAGATGAAAGGTTTGAAGGCTTGTCACATTGTCCAATATAACTTTAGCTACAAATTAGTACATTACCTAATATGTCAGCCACTCTATAGCCCCATACAGATAATTATATCATGTCTGGATACATGTCACAACCATTATAGCAAAGATGGTTGCTTATCTTCAAGCCTTCCATTAATAGTAAAACTAGATAAATATTGAAAAGCTTGAACGGTTTAATCTAACAGCACATAGAATGTGAAAACTAATTCTTGAGAGGTACTTAAAAGGGCTTTAACCATGCAAGCAAAAAATAAATATTAAAATATTCTAGAGTTGAATAAAAACACACAAACATCAAATGATCAATCCATCCTTAATTCAACAAACCACAGGAAAAAGATCCTTGCAAGAATTGACTGCCAGAAATCCCTCAAAAGGGGCACTTGCACTAGAAAGAACCCATCTGTTTTACTTCAGTTGGCAATCTACTAAATTATAGCAGGATAAACAAAAGAGAGCTCCAAAACACTAATGTCAAAAGCCCAGAAGGAAATGCAACGATAACTATTAAGACGAGAACCATGTTAAATTATAAAATACTAAGAATCCCTTGTCTAGTTTGTAAAACATATTATGTTTAAAATGTGCCATATGCACAATACATATATAGATAATGAGATCATACTTAGTCCAATTTATAAATAATAGCCTCTCCTGATATTTTGACATACTTGTAAGCCGAACGTAACATTAGAACTCTAAAGAAGTCTCCTTAGAAGTAAGCCTGGAGAAACTTCCATCATGGTAATCATTCAACAGGACATGATTCTGGTCTGTTGTCAAAGATCTGCATCATGTAACACAAATGTTAACTTTTTTATCTTAGAAAAAAACAATCACCTGAAATAAAGACACTAAATCTATTAAAATATTATCACCCACCAAACTGACCACATCCTTTATATAACTGAAGATCTGTGCCCTTCGCATTGCAGTTTTATTTAATTCATTTAAGTGAAAAGCTTTGATTCTAATCTCCACCATTCAAACTTGGCACTACATCAATTACTAAATAGATAACCAATAGGCAAACTAACTTCACTAAGAAAGAAAAGAATTTGGGTAAGGAATTTTAATTTGGTGAAATACAGATTGCATTTTCCTAAAGAATCATCCATGGTAACCATTTTCATCAACTTCCTGAAATGCATCTTCTTACTTTGGAAAAACCAGAACATTAATAAGTTGTTGACATTAAAGTTGAATGAATAGCATGCACCATTGTATGTTTTATCATAGCAAATAATCAGGTTTCTGTGAAAATGAACATGAAATCTATAAATTTCTACATGTGCCTAGTAGCCTACCAATCTACAAATAGCAAAATACAAGTGATTGAAGTTCTGCTTGTAAAAATCACTTACCTTCTAACCAGTATTCTGCATACCAGCTGCTATGCCCTTCATTGTTAGGATCAAAGTGTCCTCCAGTCCCGGTGCATACTCACTTGTTGGATTCAACTTGACCAATTCATCTGCTGGTTTGGTTGAACTTTCTTTTGATAAATGGGGCCTCTGCTGAACATGGAAGTTGGGGTCTCTTATTCTTTTCAAAGTATAAGCCTGACAAACATTCAGTGTTGTGATGTATGAGTCACGAAGTCTGAGCCGTTGTTTCAAGTATGGATCACCTTCAAGAAGGTCTCTGTGTCCGGCAACCTGTATAACACAAAAACAGATTTGTTGATAATATTTTATGTCTGTATAATCTTGGTGCCAATTTAATTTTCGCCTTCTTATAGGTTTACCATTTGCATTAAGGAAAAGTAAACAATTTACCTTGAGGAGGAGGTCCTTGGTTTCTAGATAGATGCCTCTCAATTTTTCACCAAAGCTCCACAAATCTTCAGATACCAGTAATTTGTCATACAAAGAAGTAATACCTGGGTCACCCTTTGCAAAAACCATTTCAACTAAGTCAATTGTAACCCGAAAGAATGGCCATTCATTATACATCTCCCGTAGAGTATGGAGATTTCTTATATCATTCTCTAAAACATGCTTGAACGCTGCACCAAATCCTAGCCACACGGGAAGATGAAATCGAGTTTGTGTCCAAGCAAATATCCATGGGATGGCACGGAGTGACTCAATGCCTCCACTTGGCTTCCTCTTTGAGGGGCGACTTCCAATGTTCATTCGACCATACTCTGTTTCTGGAGTTGCCTGGCCAAAAAACTCAGGAAATTTAGTACATGAAAGACTCAAATAACCTAAGGCAATGATCTATCTATTCATAGAAAATATGAAGAAATAAAAATGAAAATAATTTAAATATTGATACTCACAGAACGAAAATATTCAACAAATCTGCTCTCCTTGAAAACAATTGATCTGTACTCCTCAGTAGCAATAATGGCCATTTCATCCATCAGTTTACGCCACTCAAGTTTTGGAGAAACTGGAGGATGCATTCCATGTTCCAGAGTGGCAGCAGTAAACCGCTGTAGAGTTCTGAAACACAAGTGTTCCTCACCAAATGACTGTTCTATGACTTCTCCTTGGACAGTGACCCGCAAGGAGCCATGGATTGTATCTGGGGGCTGAGACAATATAGCCAGATGGGTTGGACCACCTCCTCTTCCTACGGTTCCTCCACGACCATGGAACATTGTCAACTTCACACCAAATTCTTTAGCCACCTTTATAAGGTCCTCCTGGGCTTTGTACAATTGCCAAGCAGCAGACAACCGACCAGCATCCTTACCAGAATCAGAATAGCCTATCATAACCTCTTGCTTTCCATCAATTCTATTTCTGTACCAGTTAATTGAAAACAACCTAGCTAAAGCAGCTGGAGCAGCATCTAGATCTGCCAGCTTTTCAAATAATGGTACAACACGTAAGGGTTTTCTTACACGGCATTCCCTTTGCAATAGCTCAACTACTAAAACATCAGATGCTGCAGTTGCCATTGAAATGATATAAGCTCCAAAGTTGTCAGGTGGAAGTTCAGAAATCACATGAAATGTATCTAGGACATCACGAATCTCATCTGTCTTTGGAAGGTCAGGCCCAAACAAAGGTCGTTTGCCTTGCAGTTCTAACAAGAGCCACTCTTGTCGCTGTTCCTCTGACCATTCTTTGTATGATCCAATACCCAAGTGTCTTGTAATTGCATCCATAACATCAGTGTGTCTCTCAGATTCCTGTCTGATATCCAATCTTACAAATGACAAACCAAATGTTGAAACTTGGCGCATAAAGTCAAGGAGACTGCCATCTGCAATTGGCTGATCCCCAGTAGAGCACAATGATCTGTAGCAAAGTTCAAGTGGCTCCAAAAACTGGAACCAAAGAATGAAAAAATATCAGAGAAACCATTAACACATCCAGTAAAGATTAAAAAATATGGCATTGGAATCTAATTCCTAAGGTGTGTTTTTTACCTGGTCAATACTTGTGAAGGTTGCTTCCTCTGGAATGTCAGAGATTCCACTAGCCAGTATATGGCGTGCACGTTCACGTGTGTGGTATAATTTGTCTCGTACATCTCCCAATATCACCCGAAAGGGCTCATTCGGAGGAACTTGTTTCCAAAATTCTGCAGCCAAGTCAAAGATACAGACAGGCAGATAATCAACAAACAGAGAGAATAGGAGGAAAAATAAGTCATGCACCTTTTAATAGAGTTCTACAGAAGATATCTACAGATGCATGTTACTTTGAGAAATATATGCTATCTTTTAGTTCTCAAATTATAAAGGGCTGACAGATGCAATATACCTATATAATGCTTTGTGTCTTTCTTGGAAGAACTAAAAAGCTCTAAGGCACGATCTCTTAATTCATCACTACAACGCCACATGGACAACTGCAAGGGATAGATATGCACATGAAATCAAATGATCTGGCCAGATGGAGATACAGAAATTGATATATTTTAAGTGAGATAAGTATAATTACAAAAATGACAACTCAGAAAGCTTGATTCCATACCTCGAACATAAGATCTTCTATTTGAGAATAATATAAATTTGCTGCCATCATTCTTGCAAGCAAACATACATCCCTTGTAACTTCTGGAGTCACCCTGGGATTTCCTGCAACAGTAGACAGTGAAGAATTAAACATTACCGATGTTATGAGTTCTGCAAAAGACTTAAAAACCATCCCACAGTATAGGAAAAAAGAACTAGGAAAAAAGGAAACCAAAAGTAATCAGTTAAGCTGGGGTGTTTGAAAAATATACGAACCATCTCGGTCACCTCCCATCCATGATGAGAATTGTATAAGAGGTGCATTATATGGCACCCTTTCATTTATCCCAATTGACTTTAGAGCGGTATCAATACGTCGCAAGAATTTTGGCACTCCCTTCCATATGGTCTCATGAAAATAACTCATTCCTGCACGCATCTCATCTTGTGGAGTAGGAGGAGTGCGCCGAATTTCATCTGTTCGAAATGCAGCTTGAATCTGTAAACATTAAATAAAATATTGAGCACCAAACAGCCACAGATTTAAATGGAGAAAGCAATTTATATGTGAAATTTCATTACTGGAGATTCAAGCATATAGTTAGACATAAGAACACTGAGCTTAACCAGATACCAGATAATGCAAATGAACCAGATTATAAGCTTTCCACATTCTTCATTATTCTCCTTTACATGCTCTTTTTCAAATGTCTTAAAATAGATACTTGCCAATAGATTATCAAATATCACATAAGCTGGTAGCAACTTCTATTAAAGCCTGCCAAAACCCTTTGTAAATAAAAACCTACAAGTCTCACAGGCCACACATGCAAAATTCAAGACATCAAAAGAAAATTCAAAAACAGAATCATGCACAACTGTGCTATGGAAAAATGTGAAATGCACATCTTGGCTGGAAAACTATTGTAGACCTGATTGCAGGTATGGCTTAGGGCTTGCAGACAATTTGTGTGCATCCAAATGCATGAAAATACTGTTCAGATGTGCAACTGCACATTGCTACAAGCCTACAGATATATGCAAGGAAATTTGTAGTGCCTAATATTTGCTGGTTTTCAATATTCTTTATAAAAGATTCATCAGAATTTTTACAAAGTAGCATTATTTTACTTTTTTCACAAACTTTATCAACTTTCTCAAGAAAACAAATAAAATTTAAAAACCTTTACCAATACTGAGAATTTTCTCAAAAATTCACCTCCCTGGTAGTTTGAGAATAATCAAGATTTACAAAGGTTTCTATAACTAAAAGGATAGAATGGTTTCCTAATATTTCCTGATTAAAAATATACCAGATTATCAAGTTTGCAAATATTATATTTTCAAATCTCTACTAAGAAAAATTCAGAAACTAAAATTAGTATTCACATGCTACAGAGAAAGACCAATAAATAGGAAAGAACAAATTATCCATGGGCATGTTACAATCAATGAGTTGAAACAGAAACAACTATTGGCATTCCCTGTTAATTCTGTAGTTATTTGATGATTGCCTGAAAGTTTCTGTGGATCACATTGATCACGGAAAGTTTTCATAATGTTAATAAGAAAATAAATTCATCATCTACATGCAGACCATAGTAGCATTGCACTCGAGAAAACTGTGATTAATCCTGAATAATCACAACCTGCTTCATTTGTTATGCCAATAATGAAGTTTTTTGAAAAGTGATTTCCTTTTTACTATTATATCTTTTTTTGGCTCATTTTAATGCTTAGAAATAAAAAAATACAGAGCAAAGACAGAATTTGTCATGCCATTTCCTAATTTTTTCAAAAAGTGATTTCCTTTTTACTACTATATCTTTTTTTGGCTCAAGTTAGTGCTTAGACACAAAAAATACAGAGCAAAGACAGACAGAACATTTTGTTTAGGGTTAAGGTATTTTAATTGTTTTTAAGTTTTATTTCAAATGGATTTCTTCTACAACTTAAATTTTAAACCACAATTAGGGCTTTTCTTTTAATTTATACCCTAATAAGGGTTTAGGTGGAATACACACGGCTGCCCCTAAAATAGTAAGGCATGCTTCATGATGGAACAGCCTACAATTTTAGGGCCATCTGTTTTACATACCCTCTTAGAGTAAAGTAAAATAGATTTTTTAAAAGTCCTATGCAATTTTCATAATTAGCATTTTTATAAACAACATCTATTTTTATCTATATGCACTATATTTGACATGAAAACACAAAATCAGTTTTTTCTCTCTATTTTCAGATAAAGTACTTTGTTTTCTAGTTCCCAGGCTTTTGCCAAATTGTTCCTGTTTTAAACCCAAGTAATTGAATTTCACATATAATTTTACAATGTTGTGTTAATGCTTGTAAATGATATGCTACCATGATGCAGACCATCTCTTTCTATACATATAGATGAAATGGTAGCCAAAACAGAACCATTGCATTGGAAATAAATGAGAAGATCTCTAATAACCAAGCAACCAAATATGTCACAAAAACGAGAAGCTGCAAGGAATAAAGTACACAAAAAATAGAAGAAAAGATTAGTTGAATATAATACAATCAGAAGCCATGAAAGAAACATATAGAAAATTCTATTAAAAGAAAATAATAATTGTAGTGCCTTTGGTTTGAACTTTGAGGATTGGCAAATATGCTACAAACTTTAAGCCAGTGACATGTAAAGTGTCAAAAAGGCATTGACAGCATCTGTCCACGTGTTATAACCACATCACTATAAGACTGTATTATTGTGCATTCCTTTGCTTTGCAATACAAGGAATGTGAAAGAAATAAAAATTCAATGAGGGCAATATATGATTTCAGAAAATGCAAGTAGAGAATTATTTAAAAACTTTATAAAACAATAGTTGTTTTAGGCTTTTAGCTATAACAATCTATGCATGATACTCCAAAATAAATATTTTGAGAGTAGAAATGCAGTACCAAATAAGGAATTTAAAATACCCAAGTACCTCATGTGACTAACTAATAAATGATATGTTACCTCTCTCTGTAAAGCTTCATCTAACTCCTGCTTCTCATCTGGGGTAACATCTTTTGAATACAATTGCGACAAGCAATTTCGAATCCTGCAAAAACAAACACAAAATTCTCTCTTGTTACTTGTGTTACAAACTCTCAAGTCATTTTCTTCTAGTATTTCTAATCCAGTGCTAAGCAAAACATTGTTTTTGTGAAATATTTGGTTATCAGCTCATTTATTTCCCCAGTGACATGAATTTCTCCCTGGAACAGCCTGCCTCTGTTGCTGAATAGTTATATGAGATTAAATGCTTTTCACATTATTGACGTATAAGAAATGCAGGATAGCTTTGGTTTCAATGCCAAGTGTAACAGATTATGCACAAGTGGAACCTGGGGGCAATGAAAATTGGCCCAAGGTTGACTTGACATCCCCAACTAACAATATATGGAGTTAAGTTTTAAATGACAATTATTATGAAACATGATGTTATTTGTGACACTTCTTAACTTAAGAACATGGACTAATGCCAACAGTTCAAAAGCAAAAGGATGGTAGCTCTATATAATGTACAGATATTGCACTGGACTTGCATGACAAGTACTTGGATTGTAGGGATGAGAGACTCCAACAAGTTGTTGTTGAACTATGAGTGCTGGAATTCTTGTTGGGTGCAGAAGCAAACCAACTAATTTTTTGTACTAGCCCTTTTCTCTTGTTTTATATCTTAACTTTTTGTATGCAGAATTTTAAGTTTTTTGATATCATTTTCTGTTTCAAAATTTACTGCCTTTCTCAGCACAAGAAAGGTGAAGGTCAAACATAGCAAAGATGTTAATTAGGGTCAAACCTCTGGTGGCAGCTGTAGAGAAAAATGTGGCCATCATGAAGTGAAGGAAGTTGAAAAAAACATTAAAATTTAAGACTATACAGCAGAGATTTTTGAATGCAGCCAACCAAAGATCGATGAATAGCAGAGTCGCAGACTATATGAGGCTCAACTCAACATTAGTCAAAGGCTAACGGAAAGAATAAAGAGTAACAGATTATGCACAAGTGGAACCTGGGGGCAATGAAAACTGGCCCAAAGCTGACTTGACATCCCCAACTAACAATATATGGAGTTAAGTTTTAAATGACAATTATTATTAAACATGATGTTATTTGTGACACTTCTTAACTTAAGAACATGGACTAATGCCAACAGTTCAGAAGCAAAAGGATGGTAGCTCTATATAATGTACAGATATTGCACTGGACTTGCATGTCAAGTACTTGGATTGTAGGGATGAGAGCAAGTTGTTATTGAACTATGAGTGCTGGCATTCTTGTTGGGTGCAGAAGCAAACCGACTAATTTTTTGTAGTAGCCCTTTTCTCTTGTTTTATGTCTTAACTTTTTGTGTGCAGAATTTTAAGTTTTTTGATATCATTTTCTGTTTCAAAATTTACTGTCTTTCTCAGCACAAGAAAGGTGAAGGTCAAACATATCAAAGATGTTAATTAGGGTCAAACCTCTGGTGGCAGCTGTAGAGAAAAATGTAACCATCATGAAGTGAAGGAAGTTGAAAAAAACATTAAAATTTAAGACTATTCAGCAGAGATTTCTGAATGCATCCAACCGAAGATCGATGATAGCAGAGTCGCAGACTATATGAGGCTCAACTCAACATTAGTCAAAGGCTAAGGGAAAGAATAAAGAGACATTGCAGATAGCTTCTCAATCTGTCATGGCCACTCTAGAGAATGCTCTTGTGGGTTTCGGTTTAGCTCTTTATTGAATAGGGAGGAGAACTGTGAAGAAATTGTTGCCATTGTCAACAAGGTATGCAAAGCCTTTAGAAAACAGAATAGCAACTGTCTTTAACCAATGAAAACAGGATTAACAAAGCTGTAAAGACTGAGAGGTTCGTAACTTTGTTAAGATTGAGATTATGACTCTTAAATTTAAGTTGGAATATAAAGATGAAACAGGAGATCAATATGGACCTGTGAAAATGGACTTTCAATACATCCCAGCAGTAATGCATTTCAAGAAGATAGGGAAATTAAAATGGCAAGCATCAATAGCTCCCCAACTTGCCTGCTAATATGAAGCTCTGTTTAGTTGGTTAACTCATTTTCTCATTAGTTTTCTCCCTGTTTATCTCAGTCTGTTACTTTATAAGCAGTCACTATAGTAGGGATTATGCCCTGTCTTGGGTTAGTGATACCTTTGGGTATCAATGTTAAAATATTTCTATGATGGAAATATAATCTTGCATTTTTTATCAATAAAAAAAGGAAAATGGAATAGCTACTCTGGCATATTATAAATGCAGAACAAGTTTTGTTGATTTTGACAGGATTATTCCCACTATAGAAGCTTTGAGATTGGCTGAATAATTTGTGTGTCTGCATGCACAAACAAGATAATGGATGGCACTTAGAAAAACATACCGAGCATGTTTCTGTAGCAATGACCTCCGAACTGACTGCGTTGGGTGTGCAGTCAAAACCAAATCAACAGTCTGATTCTTCATAGCATCAAAAACCTCTGTGGGTGATTTGCCCAGCTGATAAACAAGCCTCTTGAAAGTCTCTTCCAAGTCTGATTCAGTTGTTGCTGAATTCTCATCTGCAAAATCTCCTTTTTTATGTTTAGTTCTGCGTCGGTGAGCAATTTGAACTTCTTCAGCCAAATTTGCTAAATTAAGCATATGAGAAAATGAGCTTGCCACAACAATAGAATCCCCAGGATCCAAGCTCGTTAATACTTTTCCCAGCTCTTCTAGCTTGCTAGGATCGCCCTTTCCCTCATACTCTCCAGAAAGCTCATAGCAGTCTTGGACCTGCATTACAAGGAAGTAGAATATGCTCAAGCACCTTAACAATACAGCTTGGAGTTTTTGGTTACATAAAGATATAATATTTCTGCCATACTGCATGATACTCTAAAATAACTCATAGGCTCTAAAAGCAAGACATAAGCCAGATGGCATTCAGAAAATAAATTTGAAGAACCAGAACCTTAAAGTGCAGAAATGTGACATAAGCAAAGTCCTATTTTTTAAACTTTTAAAGCCAAAAGTCCCACATAAGATTATTCATTCACCAGCATACAAAGGGTGACACAGATTTGTGGATTCTCGGAGTTGTGGAGATGAGGAAGCCTCAAATTTTAATAATATACATCTTGATGATATGATCCACCCACCACAAGATAACTAAATGATAATAGGAACCAATTGGTCTAAAGAGGAAGCAGTAAAGGAAACAGAATAACACTGTTCTAAAATGCATTCAAACAACCTCAGGTCAGAAGCTAGTCGTAAAGGCTTCAATTGCAGTTATTACTAACCAAGAAATGATTTGCACAGAGAGGCCTCTGACAGATTATTGAAACTGGGAAAAAGGCATGAAGCTGAATGCAGCATCAAATCTCATATTCAGCTTTGAGGGTTCATGCTACTCTATGTTTTCTGTTTCTCTTTAGGTCCCAGTTTGTATGTGCTCTCAATGTTGGCTTGATTAGTGCTAGTTGATACATAAATGTATCTGTTAGTGTCATCCGTTATAGTTCTTTCATCAACCTTGTTTCTATAACCCACTGACCAAAAACATAATTGTATGTATATGATGCTCTCTTTTTTTAAATGGTCTCTCTAGCTCTAATGGCTTGACTTAATACTCTCCAGATATTAGTATTGTACATAATTCTTTTGGTTTTTATTAAGACGGGAAACAGTGTACACTATTCTGAAAGGCATTCAAAATTTCAAACAGATTCAACCAGAAGCTAGATGCACAGGCTTCAAGTGTGGTTATTCCTGATCAAGAAATGATTTGCACAGATATCCCTCAAACAGGATATTGAAAAGCAGAAAAGAGGCAGGTAGCTGAATGCAGCATCAGATTCTGTCATATTCAGCTTCAGGGGTTCAGTTGCAACTCTATGAGTATGTTTTCTGTTTGTATCTTTAAGTTCTGAGGGGTATGTGCTCTTAATGTTTAAAAAATTAAATGATTAGTGCCAGTTGATACATGTATGCATCCGTTAGTGTCAATCCCTTATTGTTCTTTCATAGACCTTATTTCTATAGCCCACTAGTCAACAACATAATTGCATGTATGTTAAGCTTTTATTTTGAAATGACCAGTCTAATTGTAGCTTGACATGAAAACCAGTCTCCAGATATTGGTATTGTACAGAGTTCCTTTGGTTTTTGTTAAAGCATGCAAGGGGCCAAGAGGAGCACCACTTTCTATAAATAAAAAAAGAGTCTCACGATAACCCCTTTTTTCACAATGATGATGGTGACGAAGATCATCTACAGGGAGTACATTAAATAAAGGAGTTCAGAAGGGATGATCAACATAATTCTCATAAGTTTTGAAGTAGAATTGTTGTTCACAGAAATTCCTCTGAATGAGGCCCATCAAAGCAGTTAGTAAAGTCACGAGCAATGAAATCAGAAGCTGGTCAAGTTTTGTTTAAGGTCTACAAACTTTACTTCTTAGGTAAATTTTATGAGGGGAAGCAAGAGGTTGTCATGGGTTCATTGCTCTCCCCCACTATAGACAATTTGTTCATAGATGCATCTCCCAATTGCCTCGTGCTCAGATTGCCTTTGATCAACAATTCTATTGGCACTTTCTTTGCAAATCCTTCCTTCAAACCCCAAACCAAGCTCAAACTTCACCCTCTCTACAACCTCCTTCCATTTCCACATGCCTTCTCCACAACTTGGCTTCTTGCAAGTGTCTCCCCAAATCGCAACTCCTCAATCACCCACTGTTACAATCGTATGTCACAATCCTACATAGATGTCTTCACTACAAAACCACTGTTGCAAGAATGCCGCTTGCAATCCTACATAGTTCACCTTCTTCAAGTCATCCTCTACTATAGCTATAACCCAAGCTCTAATACTATATGATGTAGACAAGGCCACCAATTCCAATGAAGGGATGCCTAATCACACAACCTAAGACCAACACACTCATGCACAATGGAAAAAACAAATGCACAATAGAAAGGAAATAGCATATATTTCACTGATGTTGGAATGGTTATAATCTTACAGATGTCTGGGCATAGACCTGATTTACAATGTATCCTTTCAACTCTTGCACATGATCAATTCTATTGTTACATCCCCTCTATCTTGAACATGATTATGGCAATGAAATTATGGTCGTTATGTTAGTTATGATTAACTGTTTTCATGAGAATGTGAATTGGGAAAAGAGTTTTTAATTTATATGTTGTAACTGCAAATGTGAACAATTTTCTTATGTATGTGGGAAATGAATGCATTGATGAGTTATATTTAAATATATATACATATGTTGAGAACGATCTAACCATAATTCTTTGTCAAGTGGTTCCAGGATTGCCAACACCTCAAGGGAAAGGGAAATATCATCAAGGAGAGGTCGTAGTTAATCAAGGATCAAATTATCATCAGGCTTTGAGTCGGTGAAAGATAGCTAAATTGAAGTCTTAACCTTGGCTATAATTATTTAATTATATTATAAGAAAACAAGTCAATTTAAGAGATGAAGGTCACCGTCCTCCTCATAACGTATATTGGTAATATTAAATGAAATTAAATTAATAAGCTAAACATTGGAATATCTTTTTGTTTGACGTGAGTTTTGAATATAGGCAAGGTCCGCTTATTATGAGGCGGTAACCCCCGCCACCTTGGCCTCAATCTTGAATGTAACATCCAAGAGGAATTCCTGTGGACTCTTTTCTGTATAATCTTGGTTTGCTTTGATTTCATTCAGACTTACACACCTTTTTGGGCTTGCTTCCTCATCGAAGATTTTTGGCATTCGCATTTCTCTTATGGTGTATTCTCTGTCAGTATCAGGATTCATCTTCATTCTGGATTTCACCTCTTCCTTAGCATGAAGCTTCCCATTCCTTTGTACTGGATCCTACGTGTTTGGTAACCTCATTTTAGCACCCACATTCATTACGTCTGGATATTCTTTTCTCTACTTCTGCATTCTCTCATTTCTCTTTCTAGTTGGCATTCTCATCAAGAGGCATCCTTTGATTTTAATCCTGTTAATGAGCTTGAAGAGAAAGAGTTTGGTCGTATTGTTCAATCTCCAGTTCTGGTGGAATTAGTCTGATTTCTGTGTAGCCGCCTCTGCAATTTCTTTGGCCAGTAGGGACTTCAGTGGTCTCATCATTTTTGATCTGTTTCTTGGAAGAAAAGAAATCGGAGCCCTTCAAGTTTCAGATTGTCATTTTCAGGCACGTTAAAGACTCCTTGTTTTATTTAAGCTTTACAACGAAGAAATTCTTTAATCGTTCTTTTTAAATCCTTTGAATAGGAATAAAAAGTTATTGAACTCTCGTTCTTGTAAGTAGCTTTAAATCGGTTCTTTTACTACTGTTATGGGACTCAACCAATAGTGGATCCATATTGTATAAATCTGCTAGTATCTTAAACTTGCGTACGAAGTTACTCTGTCTTCATTATACCGAATCTGAATGCTGTTCGAATTATTTTCAAGTCACATTGTGAATTCTTTTCCCAACTAAGCCGAACCCTCTCCTTTCTGCTCTATAACTCTTGAGATTGACTAGTGTTTTTCTTTGATCATACCGAGTTCCTTAGATGGCATATAATTGTATAAGATCTGTAAGAACCTCATTGTCGAACAAGACTTCTTTTATCTCTCCATATAGGTTTGAGATTAGCAGATTATTATTATTAAAAGATGTGAAAAGTTAAGAGCCAAGTATCTCTCTATATATGCATTTAGTAAATAGCTTATCCTTAAATTATGAGGAGTGATTTTGGAACCAAGTTAATGTAATATAAACCCTAGAATCAAGAATTATCATGTCGAGCAAGGGTAAGAGTGCTGACGGCACAGGTGTGCCATTAATAATAAAATCCTTGGCCAAGGTACGATGCTAGATTAAGCATTTGTCAGCTATCAAGAACCAGATATACCCCTAGTCAGAGTGATCTTTCTAGTTAGGAGTTACCTATAGTGAAGGATCGACCAGGTGGTATAGGTCCTTGACACCAGGCTCAGAGGCATGATGACAATATGTAATCCTTGTTGATTACCCTCGTGAAGGGTCGGGTTTCTTCAGTTGAAGAAACACGGGAGACCAATAGGTCTTCGGTTGGGCGGAAAAGCCCTTGATGATATTTCTTTTTCCCTTGGAACAGAAGAGTTTTGAGCAGCATTCCAGCAGGAAGCCTTCAGACTGTACTTTCTTGTAACTCTTTCTCTCTCATAATTTCAGTTATAATTACTTAAGCATGTTTATTTCATAGCTGTAATAAATGCTCTTACATTTCGAAAGCAAAGAAAAGTTAGTTATTGTTCTACTGTGTTTTCAGTTATATGAATAAAGTTAGTTGTTTCCTTTTCAGCTGAAACTGAAATTTTAAAAGTTAGTTGAGGAATTGAATATGATGTAATTGTTTTAAATTGTTTATCTTTCTGTTCTAATTGCAAAAGAAACCCTAGCATGAAAACTAGTTAATTACATTCAGCTGAAACTAGTAGTTAATTTCCATTTTTAAATTGTAGATCAGTTAGAGTGTTACATCTATCCACTCGACTCTCAGGCATGAGCCCTTTCCTTGTCGAAATTGAACCCAACTTTGTTTGTCGACTAAACCCCTTTCTTGATTTAACGAGCTATACATATAGGGACACTCTTCATGCCCAAACTTTCCACCACCAAGATTTAGATTTGCCTACTTGTGGCCCTATACATTATGACACAATTGTCACTTCCTTGCCAATTATGCTAATCTTCACCAACCTTTCCTGATGTCACTAATCCCTAGGAAATCATGATTTTGATAGTTGTCAATACTCATAACAATTTATTGCCCAAGGCAATCATCCATCTACACTTGTAGCTTCAACTTGCACACATACAAAATTATCACACCAGTTGTGCGAACCCCACCAATGTGCAATGTTTTGCATGTTTGCACACCCTTTGTCCATGCATATTCTCTAATTTGCCACCCCTAACCCAAAGCGTGCCCCATCTTTGTGCTTGGTGCACAAACTCCAAATGTTATGCCATGACTTGTTCTTGTTCATGCATGCACTTCCTCCTTTTGCACAAAGACTCCTTTGTGTGCTTCCTTTCAAAGCCAAGACTTTGAAAACCCAAGACATGACTGCCCCCAAATTCTAGCTACTACAAGATTGTTAATCGATCTAGAATGCTCTTGCATCATAGAAGAAGACCAAAAGCTCCCATTTTTGGAAGTACAAATGCTTAGAAATGGAAACACCTTGCTGGCACAATGAGTTTTAGAAGGAAAACACACATGAATGAATATGTAGAAGCCCACTTGTACCATCTTCCATCCCAAAATGCAGGAGCTCCTAACAAGGTATTCACCTAAAGACCGAAGGCGAAGAAAGACATCTTTTCAAAGTTCTAAAAAGGAAAGCCTCAGAAAAGAAACAAAAAGTGCTCTTACTTTATGTTAACAGTCTTGCTGAGAAAGTTGTTAGGATCCTTAGAACTTAAAAGACATGGCATAAAAACTGTTTTTAGTTTTTAGACCATTCAACACCCTTATATCCAAACTTAAAGAGTCCTAGGAACTCTATTAATCTAAGAACAGGAAAGGAATATATCTAATCTCTTTCTCCTTACAGAGTTCCTTATGTTGCTCTTAAGACAAAAATCAAAGAGCAGAGCATAGTGCAGACTTGGTACATAGAAAGGTTAAAAAAATTGGCCCTAGCACATGAAAACAAAACCAATTGTGCGATCAACAAAAGGAAAATAAAATGCAATACTTGTGAAATTGTTTGGGTGAGAAAAATCAGAGATGCTATTGAAATAGATAAATGCCCAATCAACCCAAACAGAGATGATGGGCGGACATTAAGTCAGACTTGGAAACCTGTTCTTCATAAGCTAGGCTAAAACTTAGGTCCGTCAGTCTGAGTGTTCTATTTGTTTAGCCATCCTCCTGTAGGCTTCAAGATTATGATTCCCAATCAATTTTGATCTCACTGGTCTGTGGACTTGGTGTGCTCTGTTTCCCTATTGCGGATTATTTGTAAAATATTTTCTCCTTTATTCTCCTCTCAAGCTTAGGCTTCTTCCCTGATGATGAGTCCTTTATCCAGGCCCGAAGCATTGGAAATAAAATATACCATGCAGTTGGAACCAGAAACTTAGCTTACAGAAAAAATTGTTCCACTATCATATCTAACAAACTGGCAATGATAAGCACTTAGATTTTACAAAGGCTCTCTTTTGTGACTTTGAGACCCAATTAAATTATGCATGCAGAAATATATGGCAGAACTGAGATTATCCTCTCTAATGCATCTAACTAGGTTAATAACTTAATAATAATTTTGAAAATTCAACACCAACCTCAATGTAAAAGTATTTGATGTAATCATTAAACACAAAGGCTGTTTATGAGTTTAAAGACCCAATCACATTACATGCACAGAAATACATGGTAGAACTGAGGCTACACACTGTTTATTTTTGTGAGTTTCAATGCCAGACCAAATTTAAAAGCACTTGATTTTAGTATTAAGAACAAAGGCTATTCACGAGTTTATGTCCCAAATAAATTATTTGCCCAGAAAAGTATATACTAGAACTCAGACTAGCCATTGTTGTGCATCCTGAATATGTCAAATTTTGTAATCGCCAATTCCAGACCAGATGTAAAAGCTTTTGATTCATGCATAAAAGAAACAAAAAGTGCTCTTACTTTATGTTAACAGTCTTGCTGAGAAAGTTGTTAGGATCCTTAAACTTAAAAGACATGGCATAAAAACTGTTTTTAGTTTTTAGACCATTCAGCACCCTTATATCCAAACTTAAAGAGTCCTAGGAACTCTATTAATCTAAGAACAGGAAAGGAATATATCTAATCTCTTTCTCCTACAGAGTTCCTTATGTTGCTCTTAAGACAAAAATCAAAGAGCAGAGCATAGTGCAGACTTGGTACATAGAAAGGTTAAAAAAATTGGCCCTAGCACATGAAAACAAAACCAATTATGCGATCTACAAAAGGAAAATAAAAATGCAATACTTGTGAAATTGTTTGGGTGAGAAAAATCAGAGATGCTATTGAAATAGAGAAATGCCCAATCAAACCAAACAGAGATGATGGGTGGACATTAAGTCAGACTTGGAAACCTGTTCTTCATAAGCTAGGCCAAAACTTAGGTCTGTCAGTCTGAGTGTTCTATTTGTTTAGCCATCCTCCTGTAGGCTTCAAGATTATGATTCCCAATCAATTTTGATCTCACTGGTCTTTGGACTTGGTGTGCTCTGTTTCCCTATTGCGGATTATTTGTAAAATATTTTCTCCCTTGTTCTCCTCTCAAGCTTAGGCTTCTTCCCTGATGATGAGTCCTTTATCGAGGTCCGAAGCATTGGAAATAAAATATACCATGCAGTTGGAACCAGAAACTTAGCTTACAGAAAAATTTGTTCCACTATCATATCTAACAAACTGGCAATGATAAGCACTTAAATTTTACAAAGGCTCTCTTTTGTGACTTTGAGACCCAATTAAATTATGTATGCAGAAATATATGGCAGAACTGAGATTATCCTCTCTAATGCATCTAATTAGGTTAATAATAATTTTGAAAATTCAACACCAACCTCGATGTAAAAGTATTTGATGTAAGCATTAAACACAAAGGCTGTTTATGAGTTTAAAGACCCAATCACATTACATGTACAGAAATACATGGTAGAACTGAGGCTACACACTGTTTATTTTTGTGAGTTTCAATGCCAGACCAAATTTGAAAGCACTTGATATTAGTATTAAGAACAAAGGCTATTCACGAGTTTATGTCCCAATTAAATTATTTGCCCAGAAAAGTATATACTAGAACTCAGACTAGCCATTGTTGTGCATCCTGAATATGTCAAATTTTGTGATCTTCAATTCCAGACCAGATGTAAAAGCTTTTGATTCATGCATAAAATGGAATGGCCATTCATGAGTTTCAAACCTAGCAAATGATACTGCATTATTTGTACAGAAATGTCTGGTAGAACTGAGGCTACTCAAACATTTTCAGTTTAAGTAGGCTGAATAATATAAAATTCAATACCAGACTAGATGTAAAAGTATTTGATTTAGGCATAAAAAATATGGCTATTCATGAGTTAAAGAACCAACTAAATTCTTTTCCAAGAAATGAATGGTAAAACTCCAGACTACCCACTGTTTTGCAGCCTAACTAGATTAAACTTTTAACCTTCCATACCAGATCACATGTAAAAGCGTTTGATTCAAGAATTAAATACAAAGAATATTCAGAATTTCAGATCCAACTCCATTATTTGCCCAGAAACCTATGGTACAACTCAGACTACCCACTGTATTGCAGTCCGACTTGTTTAACTTTGTAACCTTAAGTCCAGCCTAAAACCAGAAAAAATAAAAGCATTTAGATTTAACATTTAAAAACCATTACAGTTTGCAAAATAAAAAAATAATAATTTAGATATTACTGAACGCAAGTGTTCAGGAGTGACCAATTAAACTAATTGAAAGTACATATTTGAAGAGTATACAAAGGGAGTGACTAGTGCGTTTCCAGGAAAGTAAAGCAAGAATTGATCTTATCAATAATATTAAAAAAAAAGAAGAAGCTAGAATTGAATGTAGCTGAAAGCTCAAAAGAAATAAAAGCATAACGCAGGAAGAAAGGAACAATTTGCATACCGTCTCCTTGATCTCTTCTCCATGTAAGTCCTGCAGGATATCAAGAAACCGATCCAAGAGAAGGGCATCATATTCAATGAGCTTGTCATCTTCAGACACTTTACCCGGAACAAGAAGCCTCATCTGAGCATCTATAGATGCCATTTTCTCTAAGTTGTTGTTCCGGGCCATCTCGCAACTCAGATTGTGCTCCTTCACTGAAATTTGCAAGCTAGGCAAGCAATCCCCAGCTTGCGTTATATTATTTCTAGTAAATAGGGATCAAAGACAAATCTCAGAAAATGTAGTCTGATCCACCAATATGGAATAGGTAGACGATAGAGCAGGCCTGATGATCTGAATTGGCGACTCAAACAAAACTACTCTTACTTATAAACCAGACCCGATGATATGAATTGAATCCTCAAACAAAACCGTTCTTCATCAGTAGGCAAGTATGCAATATAAACGGCCGAAGACCTGCCAAATCGAGACAAACCAGAACCCACTTAGGAATTAATGGTAAAAAGAAATCAACACAAATGGGTTTTAATAAAATAGACAGTTTCAGCTTATGATCCTAAAACCACTCAATGATATCAAAAGAAAACAAACTCCAACTTGCCCATTATGCTTACTCTTTAATGTAAGGGGACCAGTATTGTTTAGCCTAAAATGGTAACCCCCACATGAACATTAATAAAATCCAAAATTCAAGTTGCCCAGCAGGCTTACACAGTTTATGAATGGAGGTTCCAGGCGACTATAAATAGAATTTCCCAGCCCACAAAGTCAGCTTCAATGAACAATCAAGTCAATTTTAACCCCCCCAACACGAATCACCGCCCTCTGATATAAGAAATATACGACACGACGAAAGAAATGATGGAAAAATATTCTGCACTAATCTACACCGCATCCCATGCATTTATCCTTCGAATGCAGCTAAAAAGCCAAAAACACATGGCATAAAATTCGACCTCACAAAGAAAAGCTTCGTCACGGGACAGATTTTGCAAAATCAAGTTCCAACTGATCACTTTAACCAAGCAGTTCCGTCAAAAGGAATCTAAAAGGCATATTATGAGTAGCAGGACACCCACAACTTCGCGATGTGACATGTGTACAGGTGCTACAAAATTATCATACCAAAATAACAAAAAAGCTTATTTACTTATCATACCTATATGAACAGAAAGTCTACTTTTGGAAACTGGCTATGAAAAATCTGATCTTGTCATGTGCACATCATCATCTGGGCAAGGATTTCTTTGTTATTTTCTGTTTTAAGCATGGAAGAAATTGCATTAGGTCTACCTAGGAAACTGTAATATTCTTTATTCTTAGCATATACTTTTCTTGGCATTTAATATGAAAAAATTTGGATTATTCTAGCCATTCAAGATTGATATTTGTCATTTTTTCATTACATTCAACATTGAAAAACACAACTACTAAAGTCTTCCACAAGGTTGGAAAGCCTATTATTTGCTCCAAAATAGGTGTAGAAAAGCTGAACTTTGGGATTGGAAAACCAAGAAAACCTTTTTTGGTTTACTTGTCACGCCGGTTGTGCTTTATGGGTGCGAAGTGTAGGGAAGCAAAACATCAAAGTGCAGTTGGAGACAGATAGAAAGAATCCAGAAACACCTAATAACAAATAATCTCAAAGTTAAAGCTACTGTTCCTTATGAAATCCTGCTAGCTGAGGCGGGAGCTTTTCCTTTGGAAGCTTCAGCGATAACCCGGTTGTTAAGTTATCTAAAAAAGGTTGAAAACATGGATAACCACCGGTGGCCCAAAACGGTTATGGAGGAGATTCTAGTCCGAAGAAAGAAAACATGGATGAAACAGAACATCAAGTGGCTGAACAAGTGGAACATCAAATTACATGAGTGTCCTGACACCAACAGTGAAATAAAAATCTATGTGAAGGAAAAATTCAGGACTGCCATGTGGTCAAATCAGATCGGACGAAAAAAAGCATATTACATCAAAGAGTTTAACCCAGCTAAGGAACATGGTGAAAAACCATATTTAGGTGCAACTATTAAAGGGAAAGCGAGGCTATTAATTGCTCAATTGAGAACGGGGTCCCACCATCTTAGATGTGAGACTGGTAGGTGGAAGACTCCTAAGGAAACTTGGGAAGAAAGAACGTGCTTATTTTGTAATAAGGGAGTGGTGGAAACGGAGTGGCACTTCGTCATGGAATGCACAGCGTACGAAAATATCCGTAATCAGTACTCAAGTATTTCAGATGTGGGCAATATGCAGCAGTTATTTGAGGAGGATAAGATAAATCAGACGGCTAGCCTCCTAGTCAAAATTAATAGCAGGAGATCTGATCTGGAGAAGAGTCTGGAGACAAACTAAGTTGTTGAGTGTCTCGGTCCCATAGGCTGTTTAGTCTCGTGGACGTCATTAAAATCTTTCATTCATTCATTCACAACCCCGCCACATCTTAAGGCGTGAAAGTTCCCTTTTTGTAAACGAGGGTTCTTAGCCCTGTGTGCCTATGTGCCTATAATGTCGAAGGGATCTTTTACAAAGTATAAAATTTGAAGTAGCACTATGTTGAATCACAAATAAAAGTAAATAGAAAGAATTAAGAAGTATTAATTTACTAGCACTTCCATTTAAAGGAGGTTTAAGGTTTAAGTTGATAGAAAACTATATGTATGTTAATATGTTAGAGAGTACGTGTTTTTCATGGATGCACTACAAATTCTACTTGCATGTGGCTGGATTAAACAATTAATAATAAGTGCTAAATAATGGAATGAAATAAACTTAGACAAATCGAGATTTTATTCCTTAAAAAAATTAAATATTATTTGATTATGAAATATTTGCATAAGATTTAAAACATAAAGCAATACAAATGAAAAAAGAAAGTTGCCATCAAATTGACAAACAACATCCCAAATGAAAATGGAATGTCTCATTAAGTTGTCAAATCAATATTTATCTTGCTCTTATGTGATAAGTGAAATTTTGGAGGCTTTTCCTGATAATTTAGAGGCTTTAACCATTAAACAATAGTTGGTTTACCACTAAATGGAATTTGAAACTTGTTTTCCGACGACTCAACAATGGTTTGTAGGTGTGAGGCTTGTTTCAAATTCAAATCTCACACTATTTGTAGCCTATTGACTAATAAGTAGTTATAAAGTTAAGATTTTAGTTTTTATATAAGATTTTATTAGTTAAACTAAGTACTTTTTGTTAGAGGCATTAGCAATGGTTTGGACGTTAAAATATTTTTAAAAAAAGAACCATAATTATTTTGGAATGGTGATGGAGGAAGAGCTAAACATGGTTTGGATGTTAAAATATTTGAAAAGGACTCAAAATATAAAGAACCATCGTTGGTCTACAATGGTGATAGAGGAAGAGTTAAACTGAAGGAAGAAAAAGAATATGTGGATGAAACATAACAACAAATGGATGAGAAAATGGAGCAGGAGCTCCCAAACATTCATGAAAAATAAAAAATTATGTGAGAGGTGTTAAGAATGGGGTGTTATACACCTTGCATAAGAAAATAATTAGTTTTAATTATGTAAAATAAATATTTATTTGTGGTGCATCTTTCAATGATGTGTTTAGCCACATTAAATATTTATTTGGGCCCACTTGTAAAGTTGTATGGAACATTAGTTAGTTATTTTATGTGTGGGTTGCAAATGGGAAAAATATTTAATATTGAAAAATTTAGTACCAAAAAGTAAATGTTGGGTCAATGGTTTTGTGTACTCATGGTTTTGAGGCACATGATTTTACCTTAATACTTGTTTGTTTTGTGTGAGTTTGATTCCATATGTAGAGGAGGGGGATCGGCTGCTCCGAGACCACAGGTCACAGGAGGGTCCTAAGCAACAAGTTGCCCTAATCTACCTCAAGCTTGCTAAATGATTTGGAAAGGTTAAGCATTTACGGTCAAAAAGGAAGAGCAATTTGGTTGCTACTATCCTTATGCTAACCTAAATGTTTCAGGAAGTCAAATGAGCCGATTCTCGAAGTTCAATTTGCAACTCACATAACTCACTACCTAAGGACGACAACATAGGAAATAGACTCTAGCGCGACGCATTGATGTCTCGGTGGGGCGCTAACGTCCATATGGACAAAGAGTGTGAGGAACAGAAAAAAAATACTAGGAGACAAGCTAACAGATTGAATAAAATATTTTATGCTATAATAGGACATAAAGAAAGTACAAAAATAGAGTACAACAAGAAGAATTCTTTAACTAGTCTATCTTCGAATTGACAAAGGAGGATAAGGAAGTGATACTGAACTTTGTGCAACTTGATTCATCTAATAGCTCCAACTGAGAAGTACCTACACAAAGAAGAATGGGAAAATGTTGGGACTGTGTTTAGAGGATTTCCTAAGTTAGTACCCTACTTTGGTTTTTCCACCTTCACAGACAACTAGATAGCAATGATTGTATAGAAAGATGATAAAGAGAGTATAAAAATGGAAAGACCAAGCAATACGCAAACAACAATATGTTGCAATATAAGAACGATAATGCAAAGGTGAATGAAAATGGTGGATATCACCTTCTCAACCATGTGCTCTCAAGGAAAATGGAGGAAGGAGTGAGCTTGCAAGCTCTCCAAAGCCAACGTTGTTGCAACAACGGAGAGGAGGAGCCAACAAAACAATAGCTTGCAACTACAATAGAGGTGGTGATGCAAATTGAAGAAGTTGAAAGTGAGTGTGTAGATTGAATCCAAGAGTGAATTGATCCATGAAATTGAGTAGAATGAATGTTTTAGCAATTTGAAGGTAAAATGGAGGCAAAGGAGTCGTTTAAATTTGGTCAAGGGAGCATAAAACATTACACTTCATGTCCAATGGAGGAGTGTAATGCCTCTACAGATTACAGAGGTAGGAATCCTATTAGGACAGAAGCACGTTGCACAGACGTCCGCACATCATGCTAGCATCCCAGGTAGCGATTCCTCCACTGATATGCAAATGAGTTGCCAAGTGGACAGGGAAAGGGGGCGGATGAAGGGATTGCATCATCATATTTAATTCTCTAAGGTAGAGGGTAATGTAAATGTGGAATTTTCCTAGGGGTGCAAATTCATGCCATTACATTTTTCCCCCACTTTAGCGAGCATATGCATCAGTGAATGCGAGGTAAAGTAGAGAAAGAGTTGAAAAACATATACCTTAACCATCGAGGAAGCAGACCATGATTTGACATGCTCAGACGTGTAGCAGAGATGGCTCCATAGGTACTTGACTCTATGGACATTTGAAAAAAAGCTCTACAAGTGTTTGGTCCTACAAAATTGGCTCCACGGGTGCTTGATCTCGTAAAAGTTGAAGAAAGGTTGTACAGGTGCTCAGTCTTGCAGAATGAAAACACTTCACAGGTGCTTGGTCTTACAAAGGAGGCACCACAAGTGCTCAGTCCTAAGGGGCCAAAAATGAAAGGCTTCGCATAGCCTGATTGACCCTTATAGGTGCTCAGTCCTGCAAGGAAAGCTTGACGAGGTGCTCGATCCTTCAAGCTTGGTTGTGAAAGTAGCTTCACAGGTGCTCGATACAACAAAGAAACATGTTAGTCCGCATATAAAACATGTTAGGCAAGCAAAAGTCATGCAAATAGATAAACAGTCATACCACAAAACAATCAATTGAAGGAGAAGTTTTCAAAGGGGTCCCTCTGGAACACTTCAAAATAGCAAGGTGTTTGTTCAAAGGGACACTCCGTTTGAAAAAGAAATGACATTTTTGTAAACGATCTTGTCATCAAGGAATCCTTTTGAAAGATTCTCTTCTGTCAAGGAATCCAAAAAAAGAATGGCCTCCTCAAAGGTGAATTTCACTTCTTTTATTACGAATTTGATTTTGAAAGAAAATATTGCTAATGGGATCATTATCAAAGGATGCGATTTTTGAAAAATGTAGAAATTTTCAACAAGGGATTAGTTGGCTACCAAATAACCTTATTGAAAATCAGAGAAGTAGGACCCCCCCTTTAGGATGGTGTGTGTGAACTAAAGGAGCATGTGGCATCCTAATGAAAGGAAGAACATGCAAAGATGTTGTTGCCCACGATACTAGACAAGATATAGACGTGGAAATGTTGATGCACACGCAAGGGACAACACATAGGCACCACAACATCAAGAAGCAAGAAAAGAAGAGGGAAAGATGAATAGAGACCAAAAGATCAAGATAAAGAAAAACACAAAAAATAAAGGACAGGGGGATTTGAGAATCCGAGGTCAAATCAACTCATCAAAATAGGTAACACGCAGTGTAGGAGTGAACAATCATCAATCCCAGGAATACCCAGATCTGAAGAAAGGCACATGGAGACAAAGCAAAAATAAAAAATTGGGTCAACATGGAAGGGAGGCTTAAATGCCCCCAACACTTTGCATCATCCCCAATTGTCAAAAATTAAGTTACAACATATAGAAGAATGATGAAACATATAGAGGAAGTTTACGACATAATTTCACTCCTATATCCAAGCACCTACGATGGTGACAAGGGTCCTCCAAGAACGCATAAAAACAAGAACGAGGGAAACACAACACACACAAATCTAATCTATAGATAAAGAAGAGGTACTCCCCTAGTCCTCATCAACCAGGAGGTCGATGTTCTCCCAATCTAGATCATTATAAGGGGAGGGAAGACGAGCTTGCAAGGGTGGGATAGCAAGGGGAGCACCCTCTGACTCTCCTATGACAAGAGATAATAAAGAAGGCCCCTCAAGGTTTCCTTCACTCAACTCCTGTAAGATAAAAATCATTGATCTTGCAAAGATCATTGAAAAAGTTGGGACATCATCTACTGAGTTAAACATGCACTAGACAGGAGTGCCATGTGTTAACTGAGTGGGAGATGAAGGAGCTTCCTGAGATCCACCATCGACCTCATCAAGAGGGATGGTAAGAAATTCAGGAGATTTCAAAGTTTCCTCTATCACCAGGACGATGCAAGCCAAAGCAGGACCCTCTCTTGAAGAAGGTGATCCCTTCTTCCAACCTCCATTGGAAGTGAGGTTGTCCTCCAACTTACACTTCATCAGACACCACCATGGTGTTTGACATGTCCACAAGTTGAGAGAATGGAGGGATGTCTAGAAGGGACATCAGAAGAAGAGGCTTCATTAAGGGAGCAATGAACACCTGCACCCTTTTAGGGTGAGGGCCACAAGCATTCACAAGAGAGCCGAAAGCAAAATCGAGGTGATGAGAACTAAAGCGGAAGGAACAAAAGAGGGGGCACAATAGGAGATTTCAAAAAAGGAGCTTTTGGCACCTCTTCTACCTTCTACAAGGTAGCTTGCTCAACAACTAAAACCTTCCTCTGGTGCTTATGCTCATGTGCAAGCCAATTTTGTTAGCTTCGAGAACTAGAACTCGTCACTTGAGAAGGAACAAGAGGCTCATGTTCTGCCATAGGAGTATCCTCCATAGTCATTGTTGGTGGAAGGGTGACCTCCCAAACATGAGCAAGAGCAAGAAGCGCAGGAGCAGAAACCACAAGAGGTGGAGAGGCAGACTCAAGCGCCTCAGCAGTAGGCCTCTTCCCATTCATCACCCAAGGGGCAGGAGTAGTAGGAGGTCCTTGAGGCCAAGACGCAGGGGCAACTCCATGAGGACCCTTCCCCTTACCATAGACAACAGGCCTTGGCATCGTGGATAAGACAAGAAGTTCAAATACTTGACACTTGGCCTTCTGCCAAGTGAGCACCATCGAACTCCCCATGCAAGGCATGGGAGAAGAGGCTGAAGGCACCATAGTAGGGTGAGATGTAGAAGTGGATGAGACAGTAGAAGAGGAAGGCTATTGGGCACGAGTAGACTTCCCCTTCCCCTTTTGAGAGGAGGAGGAGGAGGCAGCGTATTGCTACACGATCATAGAGCCTTTAACTAAAATAGTGTAAGGGGAGACAAGGTAGGTCACCTTTGGAACTATGTCCTCATTCTTATATTTGACATAGGTTTGGTACAGTAAGTCCATCCTTGGAGGAAGCAGACCAATAGGGGCAGGCTAGAAGTGATCTAACTAGTAGCCCACACGCGACACTAGAGGTTTATATCCAGTGTCATGCACAACGTGCATAGAGACCTCATGAGAAAACTTTAAACACTTATGAATCACTGAAGCAACGACATTCATGGAATCTATCCATGGCATGCCTAGCTTCACTCTGAACAAGTTTGACTCCAAGATGATGTCAAAGGGAGCATTTATAGTCCTAGGTCTTACCAGGACTAAGAGAGTGATGGAACTAATTGGAGGGATCGAGAGTCCTTCATGTGTATGTATTGTGCTCTTTGATTCATCATACCCATCCTTATGCAAGAAATTTATTAGAAGAGTCACCTTTGTTATAACATTCACATGGCACATGGGATCAATCAGAACACCTATCATGGTGTTCCTGTTCATGTGAGCAGGAATTTATAGAGGAGAAGGCTCTCTATTCATGTTCGTAGGAAGGTCCTGTGATGTAAAAGTTATGTCAAGTGATCCATTCACATGATGAGCGGAAGGAATAGGAAGATGCATAAAAGAGGTCATGTTTATGTACTTTGAAAGGAATTCCTCAGGATACCCCAAAGTTTTAGCAATTAGACAATGACCTATCTATATTTCACTTCACAATGTCTAGGGATCTTTCTAACTACCTCGCTAGGGGTCGTAGGTTGGGTTGCAAGGCTATGCGCCCTACAACACACAAACCTAAAACACACCTAGAATATGAGAGAAGGTTCCTTCAACACTACAAAACATAACCAAAATAGTTTCACATCGAGTTCACCAAAATGTAGAGGGGGAACGGCTACTCCGAGACCCCAAGTCATGAGAGGGTCCTAAGCAACAAGTTGCCCTGATCTACCTCAAGCTTGCTAAATGATTTGGAAAGGTTAAGCGTTTAGGGTCAAAAGGGAAGAGCAATCTGGTTGAGCTACTATCCTTTTTCTAACCTGAATGTTTTAGGAAGTCAAATGAGTTGATTCCCAGAGTTTAATCTATAACTCAGACAACTCACTTCTTGAGGACGGTAACAAAGGACATAGACTCCAGCATGACACACTGACGTCTCGGTGGGGCTCTAATGTTCATACATATAGAGAATGTGAGGAATAGACAAACATACTAGGAGACAAGCTAATAAGTTGACTAAAAGATTTTATGATATAACAAGACATAAAGAAAGTACAAAAATAGAGTACAACAAGAAGAATACTTTAACTAGTCTATCTTCAAATTGACAAAGAAGGATAAGGAAGCGATACCAAACTTTGTACAACTTGATTCTTCGAATAGCTCCAACTAAGAAGTACCTACACACAGAAGAATGAGAAAATGTTGAGGTTGTGCTTAGAGGACTTCCTCAGTTAGTCCCTTGCTTTGGTGTTTCCCCCTCCACGGACAACCAAATAGCAATGATTGTATAGAAAGATGATAAAGAGAGTATAGAAATGGAAATACCAAGCAATATGCAAACAAAAATATGCTGCAATATAAGTACGATAATGCAAAAGTGAATGAAAATGGTGGTTATCACCTTCTCAACCATGTGCTCTCAAGGAAAATGGAGGAAGGAGCAAGCTTGCAAGCTCTCCAAAGCCAACGTTGTCAAAAAAACGGAGGAGGAGCCAAAAAAATAGCATCTTGTAGCAACAATGGAGGTGGTGATGCAACTTGAAGGAGCTAAAAGTGAGTGTATAGATTTAAGCCAAGAGTGAATTGATCCAAGAAATTGAGTAGAATGAATGTTTTAGCAATTTGAAGTAAAAATGGAGGCAAAGGAGTTATTTGAAGTTGGTCAAGGGAGAAACAAATGTCACACTTCACGTCCAATGGAGGAGTGTAATGCCTTTGCAAATTCTAGATGCAAGAATCCTGTTAGGGCAGAAGCACGTTGTGCGGACGTTCACACATTGTGCTAGCGTCCTAGGCAGAGATTCCTCCACTGACATGCAAATGAGTTGCCAAGTGGATAGGTAAAGGGGGTGAATGAAGGGATTGCATCATCAGATTAATTCTCTAAGGTAGAGGTTAATGTAAATATGGAATTTTCTTAGGGGTGCAAATTCATGCCATTACACCATAAAAGAAAACACATGTTTAGTGGTTGAAGTTGATTGGTTTGAATAGGCTATCATTATATTGAGCTCTCTTGTTGAGTGCATATGTGAACCATGGCATGGGATGTGTGGATACATGCTTACACACATGGAAAATGATTTGGGGGAGTTTGATGTTTCAAAAGTATTCATTGAGACTTTGTACAAGTGTCTATTATAATGTTTTCATTGTTGAATAATACATTGAGTGTGGATATTTTTGAAGACTACATTTTTCTTTCTTGAGGGTTTTATCAAGGTATATCTTGTGTTATCTTGTGGTATGTCTTTAATCTTTAGATATGATTATTCTTTAAGGTTGTATACATGTTTTTCTCTCACAAGGTTATATAGGAAATGGCTTGATCAACCTAGTATTATTTTCATAACAAGTGATACCAAAATTACTGTTGTGGTTGAGAGATGTGAGATCCATGCTTTGGTTTAACCCATGTATGAGTACATCTAATGCAAATTTAAATTCATGACAATGTTGGAGATATTTCAAATATTTCAAGCTATGAGATATGTTGTGTAGGTTGTGATTTGCAAATTTAGGATTTTTTTGTTTGCAAATTTGTGGTTATATTTTATAGATTTGAAGTTTTAAAAAAAAAAATTCCTCAATGTTCACCATAAGGGTTTTATGGGGAAGTTACATAGATGCCCCCCAAAGTTAAAATGAACCTCATCATTAGATCCAAGAGGCTTTACAAATGAATATTGACATAAAATTTGACTTATTTTGGCCATTAGAGCCTCAAGAATTTTTTTTGACCCCTCCCCTTATTTAGTCATATAGGGGTACAACCTATAAATTCACAAAGTTAATTAAAAATTAAAAATTGTTATGTAAAAAAATTATTTAATTTTTTTTATTTAAAAAATTATGACTATGGGGGTCTCCAAACCTCCCCATTACTAGTTATGTCAGTCAACTGCTAGTACAAGGCCAAGAACATTAGCTCATTGTTGGCTTGATCCAAAGTCAAATGGTCAATTAAAATCAAAGTCAAATTAGAAGACTAATATTCTTCATTTTTTAATATAACAACACACACTAAAATATATTAATAATATGTTTTTTCCTCTCTCTACTATGTTTTCCTTTGCAACAAAGAGCTAGGGATTAGATCCTAATTTTGAAGCATATTATATAGTTCTTCATCCTTTATAGAATTTGTCCATTCTCCACTATCGATATCATAATTTTATTTTCATTTTCCCTCACCCTTACTGTTTATTCTTCCTAATTTCTATTCCATTCAATCCTAAATTTTCTAGTTCCTTTCCCACACATTCATAATGATACTTGGTTTATATCTCTTTCAAACCTTTCCCTAAATTATTTTGTTGTTAGGTTTTACCATCAAAGACAACAAATTTGGTTGATCAAGATGAAAAATGTTGGGGATTTTGACCCCTAATGCAGATGCTTAATAGATTGGGATAATAAAAACTTAGATCACTATATTCAAATAACAATAAAAATATTTGAAAATCATCTAACATGTATGGAAATAAATAAAATAATATGTATCCACAAGATAACACAAGGTATAAAATATCTATGTGAGGAACCCTTTTGAGAGAAAACCCAACACCAAAAAATATTCACAATTGTATTATTTAGAATCAAAATAAATTCAACACAATAAGGTATTTAGAAACCATTTATAGAGTCTCAATCTACAACATGCCATTCTACTACAATCTCTTTAATTATCACACACCAACACTGTATAAATGTCTTCAATGTCTTACAAGTGAGTTCATAACCATGAATAACATTTGGTACATTCACAAAATCTTATATATAGATGTTTTCATGAGAAAATCAACCATAAAACCATTCAAGCAACTCATGGAATACTAAAATTAATGTAACTATAATCCAACCATACATGGTGTTATAAAACCACTTAAAACACCAAGTATGATGCCTACATATGGATAATCACCTTGTATACTCTTCCATTTTTTCATACTATGAATCAAGAGTAACAACCTTCACACTCTTGGTACATATACATGTTACTAGTATAACCACCACTATAAGTTGATCACTTGCAGTAGCTCACTCCAATATAATATTACTCTTGACTACTTGTAGTACAGAGTGTCATTTTCTAAGACATTATTTACCACTTTTATTGGATACTCTTTTGCATAATTAATTATTCTCTGAAAAATACTTTTATTCATTTAAGGCATATGAAAACTAATATTAAGATTCAAGGAGAATATAAATTATAAACTATTTTGTAATTACTCCCTAGGCATCCAAGTACACCTTCCAAGAATATTGGAGACACATAAAATATACAATTTGCAAGGTTAATGACACCTTAATCCTAAAACTCTCCCACTTAAAATTATAAATTACAAATACATCCACAGGAAACACAAATGAATTAAGTACAATATTTAAATCTCATGGCCTTTCAACACAAAGATGCATTATCTTATATCAGTGGCTTCATGATGAAATCTACAACATTTTCTTGAATGTTAACCTTCTATAGTAAGATCTTAACATTCTCTACCATTTCTCAAATAAAATGATACTAAAAATCAACATGCTTAGTTCAAGCATGATACATGGGGTTCTTAGTCAAACAAATAACACTTTGATTATCATAATTAATTCTAACAACTTCGCAATCAAAACCAATACTTGTGTAAAGTATATATAATCATACCACCTCCTTAGAGGCATGTGAAAAATCTATATATTTTATTTTAGTAATGGAAAAGGAAACCATGGGTCACCTCTTACTTATCCAATTCATTGCACTATCTAATAGAGAAAATGTATAGGTACTAGTAGACCTTCAACTATCTAAGTCACTTGCCCAATCTACATCCACAAAGCCATATATGTCTAATGAATTATTTGCATCATTAGTACCATGATAATATAAATAATAATATGTCCCAATCAAATATTTTAAAATCCTCTTAACATAAGTCAAATGCTCCTTACCAAGTTTAGACATAAACCTGCTCAAAAGTCCTATTGCTTGGGCAATATTCAACCTAGTGCAAAAAATTGCATATAATGCATTAATATTCATCACCAATAGTACTAGCATAAGGAACATTAGATACATCCTAAAAATAATATCCAATCTTAGAAACATATGTAAATAAATCTTAGTATCAATAGGAAATAAAATAATCGTTGGTTAAAAATCATGCATATTAGATCATCAAAAAATGGTATCAACATACTTACTCTAAGTTAATCAAAGATTTGTATGTACCTGATCCCTCCATACCAATAATTTATTTTGTGTCCCCCAATCATTCACATTAAATGTGTTAGAATCTAGTTTTTGAGCTCCCTAATCATCATGCTATTACCAATAAACAAATATCATCCACATATAAGGCAATGATTAGAATATTATCATCAATAATTTTAACACAACCATAATGATCATTATCATTCCTTAAAATAACACAAACTTAATATAAAAGAATCAAAATTTTGGTACCACATCTTGGGTGATTATTTTAGATCATACAATGATCATTTTAACTTGTAAACCAAATGTTCCCCTACATAGCAAAACTATTAGTCTATATCACATACAAATATCCTCCTAAAGACCCCTATGCAAGAAAGTAGTCTTAACATCTATTTACCTAATCTCCAAATCACAAGATGCAATAATAGATAACATGAATATAATAGAAGTTAACTTAGAAAAAAAAAGAGAAAATTTCACCAAAATTGACTCCCTCTCTCTAGGAGTAGCCCTAGAACATCAATCTTTCTTTGTATGATATAATTGTCCATCTACACTAATTTTTTCCGTATACACTCACTTGCAACTAATGGTATTTCTTCTCTCAAGAAACTAACAAGATATTAGGTGTATCAACTAACCAAAGCCATCATCTCCTATTACATGCATTGCATCCAAGCCTCACTATACTTCAAAGAGAGCCTCCTTGAAATATCTACGTTCATTGCTATTAACCAAAAAATAAAAAACCAACATATATCTAGTTCCATGATATACCTATCAACTAAATTAAATCATCTTGTGGACCTCCTTAAGGTAGGAGTAAGGGTTACGCCTCTTCTTTTACACACTCATCTTGCACATCATTATCTAAACTCTCATTTGAACCCTCTTCTTCTTCATCATCTATTATATAAATTTATTCTTTCACGTGTATATTATCCTACTGATCAACCTTAGTCTCAAAGTGAATTATTTTGTTCCCATATTTTTCCTTTGTTTGTTCAAAACCTGAAAAACTCTAAACTCCTTAAAAATCACATCTCTAGAATAAACCATTTTTTGAGTTAGAGGATTTGAAATTTTATAATATATTATATTTTCAACATATCTTATGAAGTATTGTTAGAGTCACTCAAGGACTCAAGCTCCCAAGATCACCTGCAAAACCAAAAATAACCTTCAAGAGAGAAAAGAAAGAACATAAATTTGCAATAACGGATGGAAAATAATATTGATCAAATATAATCAAATATGTAATCAATGCAATGCAATTGAATGATTTACAAATGAGAACCCTTGGTTACATATCCAAGGTGAGACATAGGATTAGACAAGATCATGACAAGTGTCTTAAGCTCCTATGTCATGCGACACCTAATATTAAATGACATAAGACACAAGAATTAAATGATAAAAGATAAGATAAGATCTAATTCTAACTAAGACTTCCAAAAATATTCCAAGGACTTAAGTAAAATTAAATGTGAATAGGACCTACTAGTATAGTAGTTAGGTAAAAAACCTTATTCACACCAACACCTCCCCTTAAGTGCAACTTAGGGAGGAATAAACCAATGCAAATGATGCAAGAATGTAAGGATAAATCCCACCTACTAGGTTGTGTTAGGTAGCCATGTACAAATGCAATCTCTCACAAACAGAGAAAAAGAGAAAACCCAATGGGAAAAAATCCTCCCCAAAAGAGAGTTGAAAAGCATTCTCTCACAAAAGAATGAGAAGGAAAAAACCCCACACAAGGAAAAAGACCCCCTCATAAGAGAGAATAAGGGATACCATGCAACCCCCGTACAATGTAGAGTATCTTACAATTATGATAGATGGTCGATATTGAATGTTGAAGATGATCCAATCTTGTCGAACAACATTCCTCCCCTTAGGAAGAAACAAAACCAAGACAGTATGGAGTATGTATTCCCATTTCTGAAAGGAATCTATGCAGGAAGAAGGATGATGTGTGATGTCTTTCAATTATGCTCAAGTGTCTCCATGTCGATGTAGAAAGTTGTCACACTCTAAACAAGTGTTATAGGCCACACTGATGAAGAGGAAAATCTAGAATCAAGTAGAGATGATTGTATAACACAATCCAAAGATAAAGATATCTCCTCTGAATAGAAAGAAGCCTCCTCCAAATACTACTCAAAAGTATCCAAACTTGTGTCAAACTATGAAGAATGATTATGTAGAAAATGAACAAGAGGGTCAAAGTGTTCCCTCACTACAATTGAAGAAGCATCATCTTCACCAAAGAGAAGATGTATGCAATCAATGGTGTCTCCCAAGCTTGAAAAGTGGGACTAAAAAAAAACATGCAATGCCCATCAAGTATGTATACCATGTAGCCATATTTGGAAGATAATGTATATCGTGCTACATTGAATCACAAGAGGCAAAAATTATGACAACAAGAGCATCATCAAATATAAAAGAATATGGAGGAGATGGAATGCAAGGGTCAAGAACGAGATCACATGTGAGAACACCCAAGTTCAAGTTGCCAAAATTCTCCTCAAAAGCATGGTTCACACTAGAAGTGTGATCAACAGTTGAAGGACCAAAATCATCATCAAAAGCCAAATATGTAAAGGTGTATAACCAAGATGCATGATCAACTATACCAATAGAAATAACTCTCCAATTCTCTAATGATAGTTAAATCATGAGTGAATTTCATAGTCTTCCCCACTCCACCATGGGTAATATGTTAGAGGAAATAAAACTTATTGATAAATGAAGTACACACAAAACATCAATGAAAGTGCCCTCCCCAATAACGATAGATCCCTTCTCAATTACATTTATGTACATATTTTTGCACATGAAAATAGGTGGCATAGTACAAGACTCAAAAGAAGAGAAAATTGAATGTGAAGATGTCATATGGTGTGATGCTCCTTAATTGAGAATTCATCTCCCTGATCCAAGACCTGTAGAAGCACAAAGATCTTATCCTTTATGTTTACTTGATGCAATAACAAAACTGGCATGGCCTTTTTTTTTCTTATTAGACTATTTTGAAGAAGAAGTTGACTCAAACATTCTAGAAGGTAGATCAATGTGATTATTTTTAAGAAGATGCTTTAATTCATCAATATCCTTTCTATAATAAGAATTTTCTTCATGTCTAATCTTCTTGCAATATGAACAAGTAGGTTTCTCCTTCCTAGATGATTTCTCTTTGAAAGAGGATTCATTTTTTGCTTGATTTGAATGTGAATTTTTCTTTGATTTCTTCTATTTCTTATTAGATTATTCTAACTCTTTCACCTGACTAACCAACAATGCTTGAGATTGAGGTGACTTTTCGAGACCCATAGAAAGAAGCTTTTCTTGCTCATGTATTAGAATATTAAAAAAAAATGCAAATGAAGATGCAGTATATGCAAACCCCACAATTAACCTATGATTATGAAAGCTAGAAACAAAAGCTACATAATTAGGACCAATTTTGTTCAATACATTATTTGACCAATTGAATTAATTTTTTTCTCAATTCCACATTTTTTACATTGCTTTATTAGATCATTAACCTTAGTGATGTAATCTTGGATGTTATCAATGTTCTTAGTATCAAGGTTCATCAATTCATTAACAATTTGATAGCCTTTTACTTCATTTGTAGTGCCATATAATGTTTTCAATTTGTTCCAAGCTTCATGAGAATCCTTACATGATTTAATTTGAAATAATAGACCTTGAGAAATTAAGCTACAAAGACATCCAAGAGTTTTTTTTATGTTCAATCATCCATTTTATCTTTTTTATCATCGTCTTTAGGTTCAAGTACCTTATTCTCAACATATAGAGAGTGACCTTGATTCATTAGGGAACTTCATGCATGTTGATGCCAAGATGAATAGTTATATGATGTTAGCAAAGAAACCTTAGTGATCCATGGAAAATAAGAGAATTAGCAAATATATTAAAAGAATGACCCAAGAGACCCCCCTCCCAAATCACTCAATCAATAATCCCCCCCAAATATTATGATTTAACACTTTAAATGTAGTGTGATTACACTATCAGAATTGCTTTCCAAAGTTTATAATGCCAAGATGGACAAAATATGGAAAAATGCAACAATATCTCATAATGAAATACTCAAACTAAAATTACAATTTCCCAATATGATATATGCTAAAAATGAAGCCTTCCCAAAAGGGCAAATATTCTCCAAGAGCCAATATGCCCAAGTGATCAACCAAAATGAAAATACACACAAATATGAATAAAAGGTACCTAGAGCTGAATCTGGAAAAGTACATGGGTAGAACTACAAAGCTCCTCAATACCTTTCCAACACTTTAAAAATCGTGAAAGTTGGATAAACGAGTAAAAAGTTACGAGCTTGGAGGTCCAAAGAGGAAATTTTGATTTTAATCTACAATAAAATTCTCTTGCAACAAAATTTGAAAAAATAGCTTGCACCATTGTGAAGTGCTATGAACCAACTGTTTATTGATATCTTTTTTGCAAAATTTTGACACTCTAGTGGAAAGTTATGATATTTTGAAAAAAAATGCCCAATTAGGACATAGAGGGAAAAATTTAAGCCCCTTAGGGGTTGGGCATTGGTCACCCACATGACCTGGTCATTATCAGTGTAGAAAAAAAGAACTGCCACTAGGTGGAGGTGGCAAGGTGGTGCTTTTGCGGCGGGTGGATTCGCACTGCTCCCTCCACTGTTGAGAGTTTATCCCCTTGTCATGTCCCTTTTTCCAAAAAGACAATTGTAGAGTGGAATCCAAGAATTCTGCCACATTCCTCTATAGAAGATCATCTCAGTATGTGGTTTGGGACGTAGCATCTGTAATGAAGGCCCCACAACATATTCAGAGCTCATGGGAAAAGGATCATCTATCGAGAAGATATCGCCATCAAAAGATCACTAGTTCAGGCTCACTATGCCAGGAAAAATTTGATTCTAAGAATCCCTTTGCATTCCTCTATAGAAGCCTATTCAAGTGTGGGGTTCAGAATTTGGCACCTATGATGGCACTTGCACATCATATCCAAAACTCCAAAAGGGAGGATTGGGTAGCAGAAAGATACTGCTAACAAAAGGTGACTGTGCTAGTCAACTGGCACCCACCTCCACAAGCTTAAAGCATAAAGACTTTGTGAGGTCATGTGGAAGTAACAGTGAAGATTCAGGAAGTTGGAATGAGCAAGACAATTATATGGATGGGTCTGTAGGAAGGCACACTTATTCCAAAGGAATCTACATTGGCCTTAAGGCTGACCTAATGTAGCATGTTGGGAATTCAAATTATGAGTTTTGGCACCAAATGAGCTCAAGGCCGACCTATTCCTAAAAGAGGAATGCTAGCATATAAATGTAGGAAAATCAATTCATATAAAGGTATCAAATTATTATATCATTTTCTATATTTCGGGACACTTCTGTTCTAATTTCTTTGGTGGATGAAAACCATAAGAGTTGTGTTCATTGGAAAAAAACCTAGTGTTCACTAGGATTAGAGAACGAAACCCCTTTGGTTCTTGGGAGAATTCTCATTCAGAGATTGCATCTACACTTCAAAGGATTCTGTAAGAAATACAATAGTATTGCATGTTTATTTGTGCTAATCTTGTATATCATTTTGGATCATTGTAGTGAGTTGTAATTGATATATCAATATATTGGAGTATCTTCTTGTGTTCATGTGTTGAATTGAATTATAATATATATATATATATATATATATATATATATATATATATATATATATATATATATATATATATATATATATATATATATATATATATCAGCTTTGTTAAAATAGATGTTAGGGACATTACAATGGTATCAGAGAAAGATTCTACTAGCCTATAGGGTTTCCTAATGATTAATGTTTCCAAGTGAAAGGGAGATTAGGTTCAGGAGGAGATAACTGAAGAAAGCAAAGCGAGAAGAAGCAATGGGGGATGATGAAGCCAAATAAAAAATTGAGGAAATGATACAAGGGAAAAATCATATTACTGACATGTTCAGCCAGATGTTTCAATGGATGCAAAATAATACAAGGAAGGAGAATGAAAGCATTAATGGAGCTAGTGCCTTCAGTGAATCAAGTGGTGGAAAGGGGAAGGAGAAGGTGATTGCCACATAAAGTTCTAGAATTAATTTCAGTAATAGGCCCCTTAAGCCTAAGTTTATTCAAAGAGTGGAGGAAGTTCCAGCGGAAGAAACCATCCTCCAAGATGACATCTCAAGGGCTTATGAAGAGTATAGGGCTTTGGACCTTCTGATCAAATAAATATTGTCTTTGAAATATTACATGGAAATGAAGAAGAATACAAGAGGAACTTACCATTCACCCCTCAAGCCTAGAGAAGTGGAGCACTCATTAGGAAATCTATTTATTTCCCCTTTTGATGGATCTGAGAAAAGCGCTGCTAGGGCATGGTTGTAGAAACTTGATACATATTTGACACTTAAGCCAATGTCCGAGGAATATGCCATAAAATTTGCCACCCTACATTTGGAAGGAATTGCTCATGATTGGTGACCTACTATGGTCTAGTCACTCAAGGCCACAAATTGATCAAATCTTATGATGAATTTTGTAGCAGATTAGTTGAGAGATTTGATAGGAGAGATTTGGAAGAACATTTTAAAGAATTGGCTAGCCTCAAGTGGAAAGGAAGTGTGGAAGAATATGTTGTAGATTTCTAGAAGCTATCAGTCATGATAACTAATATTTCAGAGAGAAGACTCATAGTCCTATTCATAGAAGGCTTGGCAAAATAACTTAGGGGCATAGTGAAGGCATTCCACCCCTCAACACTTCAGGAAACTATTTGAAAAGCCTTGGATTTGGAGAAATTTATTTCTCAGCAAAAATCAAAACCCTCAATATGGAATAAGCCAAAGGGGAATTTCCAAAAGAAGCTTTGGACTACTTAGAAACCAGCTCCCCCTACTGCACCCAAGAAGAGTGATGATGAGATCAAGAATAAGCTCAAAAGGAAGAACCTTTGTTTCTCGTGTAGAGAACCATGGGTTTCGAGACATAGGTGTTTTGGAAAAGGAAAAGTTCACTATATAGAAGCCATCTCTAATAAATAATCAGAATTAGATGGGTTTGAAGAGTTTCATGATCCAAAAGACATCCCTCCGGAGGAAGAAGATAAGGAGGACAGTGGCGGCATTCTAGCATCTCTATCCAATGAACATAGATACCATTCTTTTAAGTTTCGGGGAGTCCTTGCCAAACAAAGAGTGACTATTTTGACATAACTAGGAAGTGTATTTTTCATAGTTGCTTCCATTCATATCTCATATGTGCTCACTTAAACATAATGTAGAACATGAAAAACCAATTGGTCATCATATACAAAAACACCTACAAGTCTTAACTGTCACGATAAAACTTTCCAATGTTCTAAATAGAGAAAATTGGTCAAACTAATTCAAAAAGATAAAGACAACAAGACCATGCACACAAAATCAAGTCTAAACTATCATGATAAAACTTTCCAGTGTTCTAAATAGAAAAAGTTGATCAAACTAATTCAAAAAGATAAAGACAACAAGACCATACACACAAAATCAAAATCAATGACTACAAGCCACTAAAACTCAAACAGTGGTCCCTAACTCAAAAAAAACAAAACATATTGTATGAACCATGACACACCTCAAATAAAAAACTCCAAAAAAAAAACACACTACCACTCCAACTCAAACCAAACCAAATTATACTCTTCAATGTACCTAAGCACCTTGACCATTTATATATAACCTAAATACCCTGGCCAAATAACAAATAATAAATGGCACATGGGCTGCTCCCATCAAGAAACTAACAAAACTAATAATTATGACTTTGATGAGCTGCATGTCTAACTCTACTCCGATTGATAAGGCGTCTGTATAACGACAAGACTTATTAAATGAACAATGACATACCATTGAACGAGAGAACCGTCCATGTCAATTTCAGCGCGCTCTTATTGATAAGTTGTCAATATAATGCGAGGACGTATCGCTATATGACGGAATCTTCCATGTTATATGCCCTTTTCATAAATAATTTTTAATAAAGGTCTACTTAGTGTTTCACACAAAGAAGTTAAATATTTATTTATTGACTTTCATTTTCATTATTTAATAGCGATATGTTTGTCATTACCTAACATATTATCAACCAGATTTTTAAAAAATTAAAGAAAGAAAGGTATGATGACTTTTTTAGATTTTATTAAAAACATGATCTTTTCACTTGAAGATTATAAAGTCATTATATTGACTCTAGGGTCTATAAAATTTTAGTGTTTTTTTTTTTCAATATTTATTTAATAATTATGTTATTTTTTGAAGTGCGAAAGAAAAAATAAATAGGAAAGAAAGTTAAGGGAAGTATTTGAACTCAATAAACAATCAAGGGTAGTATTTGAAATCAACAAACACTCATTCAAGTTTAAATGCAACGAAGATTTGAATCTCAACCACTCTCAAAACTCGTCACTAAATAATTAAATGTTAGTTCCCTTCTCCCATAGTGTATGTTTTATTATGCCTATAGGTGTTTTATAATGGCAACAAGGACCCTTATGGCATGTATTAAGAAAAACTAACATAGAACAGACAAATACTTGTAGCATCGTGAAATTGACCCTTGACAATTTCACACTATGTTTTGCTTCCTCTTAAATAATTGGACCTAATTGAACATTTAATTTCCTAAATTATGCATTTTGTGGCTCATTTTATTATTTTCCTAACAATTTGCAAGTACAAAACAAATGCATTCATCTAATACTTTGTCTCCAACTCCTTAATTTCCAAAAAATAGGTCTAGGACACTAGTGCCTAGGGCATCTATGTCCCCCCTATTTTGCCTCCAAATTCAAATATGTCAGTGTTAGTATTTTATTATTTGAAATTCAAATATCTAAAGTTGGCTGTTGAGATTTAGTTTTCAAGAAATTAAAATAATTGGGTAATAAATACCTAGTTATTGAATCATTTGAAATCTTCTAGGAAATTATTGGAGGAATTATTATTAAGAGCATTATCAAGCAAGTCAAGAGCAACCATTAGAGGATTTATCACTACAATTCAACATCAAGGCATCATGCCAAAGTGTGTGTGAGTTTATTCATGTTTATGTTTTCATATTGTTTGTGAGATCTAATCCGTTTAGGTCTTCAAGCAATTCAAGCAAGCAAGATCCAAGCCTTGAGGAGACATGTATAACTTTAGTCCTTCAAGGAAGTCATTGAAGGGTGGTGACTTGCAACACTTTGTGGAAGTGGAAGCACTAACACAGGCTTTGACCAAGGCAAGCCCCTAAATGGCACAACCTTTCTTGTCTCTTTGAATGTGTAGGTTTTAGGTCTAAAGAAGAGTGGAAGAAGTTTGAAGGTCAATTATCCATTGTTGCAATAAAAACCCTACATCTTGACAACTCACAAAAATTCAATTACAAAATTATCTGACAATGATCCGACAATGCGACAAGCGGAGAACAAAAGCCCTAATCTAGCACTAGAGGACTACAAAATCAAATTTGAATTATCCCTACAAGGACAGTGGTGCCTGGGGCGCCTATGTCCAACATTTTCAACTCCAAGTTTATATCATAGGTGCACAGTGTCCTACTTGGTCCATTTTTGTAGTTTGTTTCTGTCCGTGACTTCTCATATTTGTTGTATTTGTATCAGAACAATAATTTGCATCATTAGGTCAATTGAGTTATTACATTTTATCCTTAGGTCCATTCCAGATTTTTTCAAGGGTAGATTGACTCATCACGTTGTAAGTCAGTCTTATATCTTGTCCAAATCCATCAAACCCTTGCCACCTCTATCTCTAATGAAATATTTAGGAAAAGTTCCTAAACCCTAAGGTGAAATCTCTAGGATTTCACTTTTTTCTATGTTGCATTTTGGTGAACCTAACATGTTAACATTATATACCTTCTAAAATTTGAAGACATTCATCCTAGGTCTAGATTTTGCATTGCATTACTTTGTATTATTTAATTAGGTATTCATTTTTGCATCATAGAAGGCATAAAAATTCAAAAAATTGCATATCATATTACATAATAGGTTGTAGTAGGGTTTATTTCATTCATTATAGCTCAGATCTATATTTTAATTGCATTCACAAATATGCATTAGGTCATTTAAATCTGAAATCAAACTTGAAAGTGTTTGTTGCATTCATTTAGGTACTTTGCATATAGCTCAAAAAGTGAAAAATTATATTGTTTTGTTTCAAAAATCATATCAACGTCATTAATTTCAAAATTTTGCATATTAGAATTAGTCAATTATTGCATCTTAGATTTGGAAATTGCATTTACAATTGTCTTTAATTGCTTATAAATTAGGCAAATTGTGGCACACTTGCATAGTGAATTACATAATCATAAACTGGGCAAATTCTGGAAAAATATTCATTGTCTGACCTGTCTGCAAACAAACCTAAGATCCTTAAACAATATCATACATAGTCAAATTTTGAATTTTTCAAAAGCTTACATAGGACATAGGCACCTTGGACATCCTTATCCAGCTAAATTGAGCTAAAATTTATTGTGTAAAACCTTGTCTTAGGTCTCTACCCAAATCTAGCATCAGTTTTTGAGTATCAATCGTGTAACTATCTGTTTTGATAAAAAAATTACTAGCTTGATCCAGAGGACATAACACAATGTTCTCATTGCAAAAATATTTTGTTATCATAATTCATGTTCTATTGCTAGATCTTGTTAAGCATTTCAAAGATTTTTTGATACAAGCATGTGAAAATGAGTTTATTTCTCCTCTTTTATTATTTTTCATTGATCCCTCTCCCACTATCTCTCCTATGTGTGAGGTTAGCTTAGTGCAAGAGAATGCAATAATTGATAATCATGTCAATCATGTTTGTTCTTCTCCCAATACCTCACCTACTTGGGAAGAAGGTATCTTGGTGTTAGAAGATCCAATCATTGAGCACCATTAGAATCTTGTTTGTTTCTCTCCCCCTACCTCTCCTACTTGGGAAGATATTGTTGGACAATAGGATGAAATCATTGATACACTTCTTTCAAAATACAATAAGATGGATTACATAGATGAAGATGCTAAGGTGGTATTAGATCCCCCTAGATATAAAATCATCAAGTAGTCAACTTCGTTGAGGTTATGAACACACAATTGGCTATTAGATCTCCTTTAATTCTTGGACCTCCTTTAAAACTCCTTTAATTATTGACCTCCTAAAAATCCTTTAATTATTGGACCTCCTAAAGCACCTTTAATTATTAAACCTCCTAAGAGTCCTCTAATTATTGGAACTCCTAATTCACCTCTCATTATAGGACCTCTTAAACCTCCTAGACATATATTAAACTTTGCAAAACAACTCAATAGTAACAATGTGTCATAGAAACCAAGTTATCACATAGTTGCTCACACATATAACACTAGGAATAATAAGAAAACAAAACACACGCCAACATCCATCCCATTACCTCAACCATATCTTCTCTTTCAATGTGCAGGTTTCAGGTCTAAAGAAGAATGGAAGAAGTTTGAAGGTCAATTATCCATTATTACAATCAAAACCCTTCATCTTGAAAACTCACGGAAACTCAGTTGCATAATTATTCGACAGTGATCCGACAATGTGACAAGCGGAGAACAAAAGCCCTGATTTGGCACTAGAGGACTACAAAATCAAATCTAAATTCTCCCTACAAGGACAGTGGTGCCTGGGGTGCCTATGCCCAACATTTTTAGCTCCAAATTTATCACAGGTGCACAGTTTCCTGCTCAGTCCATTTCCATAGTTCATTTTTGTCTGTGACTTCTCAGATTTGTCGTATTTGCATCAAAACAATAATTTTTATAATAAGTCATTTAAACTATTGCATTTCGTCCTTAGGTCCATTCCATATTTGGTCAAGGGCAGATTGACTTGTCTATCAGGTTGTAAGTTAGTCTTATATCTTGTCCAAATCCATCAAACCCTCGCCATCTCCGTCTTTAATGAAATCTTTAGGAAAAGTGCCTAAATCCTAGGGTTTTACTTTTTCTATGTTCCAATATTAAAACAACTAATATAAAAAATTAAAATTTTAATAATTGACATAATTAAATAAAATATAAATTGTAACCACATATAAATATAGATACAACTATATGAATTATAAATAAATATACTATGATAAAATATATTATACATATATTATATATAATTATTATGAATCTAGATCTAAAAAATATAGTATATGGATAGATAGTTTTACTTTGAATACAATATATTCATATAAATTTTATTTTAAATACAATTTATTAATATAAAGAATCTAGATCTATAATATATAGATAAAATGGTTTAATCATATATATATTATTTGAGATATTTTAAGTTTTTAGTGTGAATACAATTTATCTATATAAATTTTAGTGTATATCAAGTCTTTATATATAATTTGATAGATTATTTAAATTTTTATGATGGTTGTATGATTTACTACCCTAGCCACATGGAGAGCTAACATCACCTTGATTTGACATTTTTTCATCATGGAATTTTTCTGGCCACCATAATGTTTTCTAGCATATCACCTCATCATCACCATTGGAGATAGTTTCCACCACTAAGTTACCACTTTTTGTTGCTTTATCACTTGCCCACTACTTCAACCAACACTTAGCCTTTAGCCACGATCATGTGGGCGACTAGGGGATAGTGCCCAAGTTCCAAATCCAAACACCTAGTAGTTGGTCATCTAGGTGACCAAGGGCCAAAAATATTAGCCCCCAACCTACATTTATAAGGCCTTTTAGAGAATTTTTTATAAATGAGGCATATCTTGGACATTCAGTGTTTAATTTGACAAACAACTAGTCATCAAAAAATTAATTCCAAGCTCTATGTAGCCATTTAGTCCTTTTTATAAAATATTTACCAATCACTTATTATTTTTAGAAGTCAATATTTCTTTTTTGGTCTAGTTTTTTTTTTTTGAGTGAAGGGATTATTTTCTTGCATTGTAAGGGGTAAGTTGCTATTTTCCTTCTATTTATTTTTATTTTTGAGTAAAAATCATGGACCCAAGCCATATTTTTCCACTCGCCCCATATAATTATTATGGGTGGAAAAAACAATTGAAGATCAATCTAAAGGAATAAGGGTTGTACCAAGTGACCATGGGTACATAACTTGAACCAACAATAATTGTAGAAAAAATAGTGTTATAATAGATGTGATGAAGCCTATAAAATATTATGCATGTCGGTTTCTCTTGATCTCCTTTTTCACATTGAGTCTTGCACTACACCAAATTAGATATGGACTTAGTTAGACAACTTATTTGGGAAAAAAGATAGATTGAGAGATTTTCAATTAGAGAATGAATTTAATGGTTTGAATCCTATATATTTTGATACTATTCAAGACTTCTTCACCAAATGCAAATCACATAGATTACAGTTGACATAGTATGATATTAAGAAAAAGGACACCTAGTTGATTCTTTCCATCCTTTTCAAGCTTGGTCTTAATTATTCATTTTTTGTTTCTACATTCTATGCTACTAGATATGCTCTTGGAATTACATTTAAAATTTGATCACTTGATTATATCTCTTCATCACTCACTAAGGAGCGAGAAAATTTGGTATAGATGGGTACTTTGAAGTCTTCCAAACCACAAGCTCTTATTGTAACTCAAAGCATAGAAGATTAGAAGACTTCAAACAACAAAAGAAAGAAACAAAAAAGGATTTCAAGAACAATGAGAAATAAAAGGAATCACATCACATGATACCTTTGAATAAATCTTCCTCTTCTAAGGAGAAATCATCTAAGGAGATATCAAAACATGCATATTACAAAAAATAGGGATATGATGAGAATGTTTTATGAAAACTCAATTGATGAATTGAAGCACCTTCTTTAGAAGAATAATATAAAATTTCCCTCATCTATTTCATCTATTGCATCCCATTATTTGACATCATCGTCATCTACACAATCAAGGTTAGTTGGAATGGAAAATAAAATTCAATGTACTCTTTGCATCTACTAGTCATTAGTTAGGGAAATGACTTCTTGATTCAAGAGCCTCACATCACATGGCTTCAACATAGGGTATGATCTCTTTATTTGAGTCTTGTAATTTATGGCACATGTATGAGTTTTTTTGGGAAGGGATCTATTAATATTGAATACATATGACACATTCAATGATATACTTTGTGTTCCTTCATTATCAAAAATCTCCTTTTCATCTATCAAATTACACATATTAGGGTAGGAAAGACTTTTAAGTTCAAACCTAATTTAGTGCTTATTAGAGACTTGCAGAGTAAAGAGATTGTTGTTGTTGGGATGGTTTATCCTGCATCTCAATTATATGATTTTCACATTTTTCTCTCGATGATCTTGCAATAACTTTGACTAGTATATACACTCTCATATAGATAGAGTGGGTCACATTCCTAAGGATATTTTTTGTCACGTGAACTTGTGTGTACTTCCATCCACCTTGGTTCATGAGACTTATGTTGAGCTTCCATACCCTCTACCTCTTATTCAAAGATTAGTTCAATTCAATAGGATCTTACTGGTCTTTCAGTTTGAACTTTGTGGGATAATTTTTTCCAAACATTATATATATATATATACCCACACTTTGTAGATATTGGGGACACTATTGAGGATATTCACTTCCTCTTCAAGATGACAACTACAATACACTTGTTATCATATTATTATTGTCTTTAGATATTATTCCACCCGCTTCTTCATAGTTGTTTGGATATGTTTCATCTAATATGCCTTCTCTATTTTTTGGATGTTTGAGAAGAAGATTTCATCTAGTGAGTATGTAGGTACTATTATATTGCTAGAATTAATTTAGATCTATTGTTTGTGATCTACTCATGTAGGCATTCCCCTAGATATTGTATTGTATCCTTTTTGCTAGTAATATAGTTGGTTTGTGCCTTGCAGTGGGGGGATTTCATCCTAAAAGGGTTCTCTCGCATAATCATTACATTATGGGTATATTGTTTGTGTGTTGTCTTTCCTTGTAAATGTAAGATTAAATTTAATTTGTAGATATCTTGTCACACCTCATCTTGTTGTTACTGATTTACTTTTACCTTCACAGGTAAATAGGATGGTAAATGCAATCATGATTTTGATATGTTTGTTAAAATGGAATATTGGAATAGGTATTAAGGTATTATTTCCTTGGAAGAGTAATTATGTTTACATTGATGATGAACATACATTTCTATATGAATATGCTAAAGTTTTATGATGCATATGCATTTATTATGAGCGTCTAACTACCATTGCAAATGTGCTAAGCTGGTTGCAAGGATAGATTCAATCCTCTGGAAGGGAGGGGAAGTGTCACTTAAGAGAAGTGATTGGTTGGATAACCCTTAATGATACTTATTTGAGCTCACATACACACTCATAGTAGACTGGTTGAGTCTAGTCATAGTGTTGGAAATTGGTAAGCCATCCTTTAGTATGATGTGTTTGCATTAGTAAGGATCTTGATTAATATTGAGTGCATTCTTGGATGATGTTTATATGTTTAGATCTTATGGGTTCTTATTTATATTACTATGCTTTATTGATATGGTGAACACATGATGAATGTAGTATATGTTTGCATATGCATGTCAACGATTGACCATACGCATGGAGGAGCATGTACATGAGAGTACATAGGAAGATGCACCTATGCATGATTATGAACGAGTTTCTTATGAGCATGGTGTTATCAAATGGACAACATGACATGTATATGTATATGTATATATACATCGCATGTATGTTCCTATCAATAAGATAGTAATTGTGTATGTGCTTGATTGTGCAATCGAATGTATATATATGTATAAGATATATACATATATACATATGTATACATGTGTTGATACATACATATGTGTGAAAAACAGAAATGTCCATATGGATATATATCGATATATGTATATGTACGTATACATGTACATAGAGGAATATACATATATATACACATATACATATATATACATATATATATATATATACATATATACATATATATACAGTCGATATGATTGTTATATGATGTTATACGAGGATAAAATCATATGGTCATAATCATTCGAGTATTGAATGGATTAATTGATTATCATATTGCTATAGAATATCTATATTTATATATGAGTTTGCGTATATATATATACTTATACATATATACACATGAGCATTAATGCTTGAAAAGAATGTATATATATATGTGTGTGTGTGTGTGTGTGTGTTTGACTATCAAAGCAATGGTCTATATTTGATATATGTGTAAATAATAAATGCACATATATTTATATATATACACCATTGCATTATTATTATTGTGTGTGTGTGTGTATATATATATGTATGTATGTATGTATGTATGTATATATATGTGTATATGTGTATGTATATACACACTCATAATGTTTTTGAAAAGGATAACGTAGATATATTCGTTCGAGTATCAAATGATATATTTATTTGTTAAAAGAGTATATATATAATATATATATTGTGGCCAAATTAAATGAATATATATATGACACCACTTATATACATATTTAATGTGATATAATGCTTAGTTGCATGACCTTAATAGAATAGACCATGCATGAGCATGGCACGAAGAAGAGAATACTAAGCTAGTAAAGGTAGCGCCTAATCCACACATAACATGAAGGAATATTAAATGAAAATTATCACATATTGAACAAGTCTTGTTGCACATATATAGTGCTTTAAGAAGCTAAAGACAACACACAACATGAGTTATGGATGGTGTGGTGCATGGAGTAGAATGCCAAAGGAAATGAGTAAGCATTCTTACGTGTTGAGTAAGAATTGACAACCTTGTGAATAAAGACTAAGTCAACTTAGAATAGGTGGCATATAAGTTGTTGTGTTAAGAGATTTAAATGCATGAATAAAAAGGAAATGATTACACATGGGAGGTGAATGAAGGCACCAGTGTGAATACATGGCACAACCTGGAAAGAATAAATACCAATGCTTTAATAAGCTCTAACTTAGTTTGTAAAATAGCAAGCTTATTAATAGGGAAGATGTTGAAACCTGGCACCATGTATTGAATACTCTTTCCTGTAGAAGTCTATCATGTTTTGTAAGTCAATCCTCATCTTTTAGGCATGTGCATGTTTGAATTGGTCTTGAGTTGTTGTCAAGCCATAGGGTTCGATCTATAGAATGACAAGCTGAGTTTTCACTTAGATTTTTTCCACCTTTTTACTGTGAGAAATGAGTTGTTCTACATGTGGAGTGTTGTCAACTGGCATGCCTTATCTTTTGGCATCAATGTCTCATTTTTCTATATAAATAGATGGGATAGCTCTCTCATTTGGAACACACTATTCTGCAAATCTATTTCTACTGCAAATATTCTGAGAGCTATACTTTGGAGAGCTTAGAGTTATTTTGTGAGAACTTAGAGTTACTTTGTGAGAGCATTGAGTTATCTAGTGAAAAAGGACAGTGAAGTATCGCTTTGAGTGAAAAAGTGAAGGCTAGCAAGCTTGATGAGAGCCAATTATGTTCTATTTTATGTCATATTTTAGCCTATTTCATACACCTTCATACCCATTCCCACATTCCATTTCCATTCCATATCATACCATTTACCATTTTATGTTGCATATGATTTAATAAATATTAGATTGTATTTATAATATTTGCTTCCATTATGTTAAGAAAATATATCATGCAACATGTTGATTGAAGAAGAAAAAGAATGTAGATATTAGCAAATTAATTTTGACCATAAAATTATTTGCTCATAAAATACTTTGGTTATTTAGTTATAACCAATTATGTTTAGTTTTTTGGAGGAGAATATCCTCACGTTAAAAATAATATTCTATTGTAACCATGAGCTATTTAAGCTCCTACATTTTAGGGTGAGCTATTTAAGCTCCTATATTTTAGGGTGGTACATTTTAAGGTGGGTTCTCTTTCAACAAATAAACAACTAAATGTTTTTTTTCAACAAATAAAACAACTAAATGTTTTTTTTCAACAAATAAAACAACTAAATGTTTTTTCAACAAATAAAACAACTAAATGTTTTTTCAACAAATAAAACAACTAAATTTTTTTTTCAACAAATAAAAGAACTAATTTTTTTCAACAAATAAAAGAACTAATTTTTTTCAACAAATAAAATAACTAATTTTTTTTTTCAACAAATAAAACAATTAAATATTTTTTTCAACAAATAAAACAATAAATTATTTTTTTTCAACAAATAAAACAACTAAATATGAGCCACGGAATAATAGTAACGTGGCATGAAAATAGGAAATAGCTTGCACAGATTTATTGTATAAATATGAGCTATGTGAGAAGAAAGGGGGAATATAGACTTTGTATTATTTTTGATAAATAAAACAACATTCTCATGTGATTAAACTAGTGTAAAGAAATTTCATTTCAGCACCAGGCGAAGGAGGGTGCCCACTTCTTGGAATGCTTGGTGATTTTTGTAGTTTTCATAGTGTGTATTTTTATTTATGCGGCATGTTTATTTCTCTTTAAGTAGTGTGTTTAATTCAGAGCTATGTGAGAAGAAAGGGGGAATACAGACTTTGTATTATTTTTGATAAATAAAACAACACTCATGTGATTAAATTGGTGTAAAGAAATTTCATTTCAACACCAGGCGGACTGAGGAGGGCGCCACTTCTTGGAATGCTTGGTGATTTTTGTAGTTTTCATAGTGTGCATTTTTATTTATGTGGCATGTTTACTTCTCTTTAAGCAATGTGTTTAATTCCATTCCAACAACATGTTTATTTCTTTTATTATTTGAATATATTCATTATTTACTGTTAATTGCTTATGATTTAATTGTGGGATCTAATGATTATCTTTGTTAATGGTTGTTCATATTACTTTTACAGCTATGCATTTAATTTCCAAAATTATTACTACTATTATTCATGTTGCAAAAACAAAAACATAAATATTGATATGATATTTGCTTAGGTAGTTCTTGTGATTTTTAGGTGCATTTCGTAAACACTCACCTCACTACCTGTAGCCCTTGTGTATATAGCCATGATACCTTTCGCAAGTTTACGCCCCATATTAACACTTAGACCAAGTTGAATCTAGTTTATTCTTTATCCCAATTTTGGCTTATCATTTTGGCATCGTTGTTGGTGAGAGGTGTCAAAGGCCTATTAGCTTGGTGAGTTGAGTTAGGACCAATGTGTTAGGATGAAATCTCCTAGCCTTGCCTAGGCGATTAGTCCTAATTTGCATTATTTTAAATCATATAGATGCATGGTTTGAGTTTGTAGGTAGATGTTAGAAGATAAAATCATTTATATTCACACCAGTTGTTGTGATTCAATTGATAGGTAAAGAAGTAATTTTGAAGAAACAAGAAAAAAAAAACCATAAAAATGTTGCATTTTTAAGATAGTTCAACACATCCATTTTAAATTTAAAAACCAAAGAAGAAATTGGTGGGGAAATCACATTGACACAAGGTGGTATTTTTATATTCCCTCTACCTAAAGAATGCAACTTAGATTATCACGATCTTCCCTTACCATTGTCACAAGCATCTACAAATCTTATTCCTATAACTAAGCAAGAACAATTAATTGATGAATTTTTAGGACAATGGAAGTTTGAGAATGATGATTTGACCATTTGTTGTTCTGATTGTTGCAAGGAAGAGGCTAAGTGCACATGCCAAGTTGTTCAAGAGGATATGTTGAAGGAGATAGATGCTATAAGTGAGCCTCAACACGACAAAGGTGGAAGTGAAAAAGTATTCTTTGTAACTCAAGGACAACTTCACACATCAAATTGGGAAGGTCGAGGTATACATAATGATTTTAAAATGTCTTATAATTATTTTGGATTAGAAAGGCAATATGTTTCGTCACAAAATGCTTCCCCATCTAGTATCTATGGTGAATGGCAACACTCCCCATACTACCAAGAATAGAAAAATAAATTCTCACAACACCCATCATTACCATCTCCATTATACCCATCCTACTTAATCCCACCCACTCTATATCCACAACAAATTTTACCATTTTCATTATCCCATTCATGTATCACCCACCATCCACTCCAACATATCCACCAAGGGATATTGCAATTCCTAATAAATTATTATTATCTAATAAGGTGGTTCAATCTACATATAATAATGAGGTTTCAATGATCCCTTTATATTTCATTTTAATGTGCATGAAATTGGTAAATCACAATTGCAATCTATTCACACAACTAAAGGATGTGATATTGGTCTAATTGAATTAGAGGAATAGTATGATCAACTGAAAGATAATCAATTTAGTTCTTCTTATCTACTTAACGAATCACAACTTTTAGAAATAATTCACACACATAAGGAAATAATTCAATTTGATTCTAATTTTATCATTGAAATGATAAATACATGTGTTGCAATTAATCATGCAATAAGAAATGGTGAACTATATGTCTTAATAATTCAAGATTTGTGTGATATACATAATGACATCCTACAACTATCATTTATAAATGTTTTTATTTTCAAACATCTAGATTTTGGGAGACCTATGGTCAAAATAAGTATTCCTCACACACTTGTTGATCTAGGTCCAATAATCAATGTTATTCATACACTTAGATAAAAGAAGGTTTGAATGCATTAATGACCATACCAAACATGCTACACATGGATGATCATTCATTAAATATTAAAGATATTAAATATGTCTTTTATTAATTCTTTGGATTATCCTAATACCCTCATGATGTTTTTACAATGTGAAATTAAGTTTGAGGGGAATGGATTGAATTTTGGAAATATTTCCAGTTGATTGTTCATTGAACAAGGCTCAAGATATTCTTAAATATATCATTGTATTTATTCATTTTTTGGATTTTCTTAATGCTCTCACCTCTTTCCGTATGAAGTTAAGTTGGGGGGGAATCCCTTGAGTTTTGACGATTCTTGGTTGATTTCTAATAAAACCTCATTGATTGTCTCATTGGTGCTTCTAATAAAACCACCTATGTGATACTTGGACCAAATAAAGGTATGCATTCTTGTGTTACTTGGCATTGATATTATGTCTACCCAAGCATTCATTGTAATAATATTTATCCCTTTTATTATTATCAAGTATTTATTCATATTAATAACTCTACTCTTCATTTACAAAAATGACTTAACTACTTAATGGTGGAGTTATTAAATGGATGTTATTGCATTACTATACTTTATATTCTTGGTTATGAGAATATGGTTACAAGTTTTTTTATTGTGGTGACCCAACATCTTTGCACCAGTACTAGTTGATGATGCTTATCTACGTGAGCATCCAAAGACACACCTTGTTGGCCTTGCTAACTAGATGGTGAAAATAAAGTTTGCTTTATTCTTCATTTTTGGAGATCACCAGAGGATTATTTGGAAATGTGTTCAACACTCATGGAAACAAGTTATCTTATGCACCATCCTTGATACCAAACCATGTGGAGGAAGATATGCAACTTGATGTCTAAGAACCCTAAATCTTGCAGTACGATGTTCTTGGATAATTCTTCATAAGTTGCACATCTAGAGATAACTTGAAGAAATGAACAAGGAGCTTGAGCATATTGCAAATCATCGCACTTCATCATAAGAGTTGAGTATCCACCTATCTAAATTTGTATGGACACATTGAACAAGTTGAGAGACTACAATTGGTCTTTCACTTTTCAACCTTGTCTTTGGTAAGGAAGTTGTATTATTTGCACTCTAGCTTTTCATAGAACTTTGAGAATCGTTATGGATATCTCTTATGCTTAAAAGGAAAGGATAACATAGCTTCATGATACACCAATATGATTTGTTTCAAGTTGGTCATCATAGAACAATGTGCCTTTCAAAGATTGCAGCCATTGTGAGTAATTCCTTCAACCAAGTGAGTGGGCATGGATTCTAAAGTTATCCAATCACCTTCCAGATATAGTGGGTTGAGATCAAGATTGTTCATAGTATTGGTTCTATGTTCTAGATTGTGCTCAGAGTATTCATCAACCTTTCAAGTACTGTAAGCAATTGGAATTCACAATTACTTTTATTGTAGGGATTTAGATGGAACTCTAGGACTTGGATGGTATCATTTTGTCATTCATATGAGAGTTTCATTTTATTTGGTCATTATATGTAGTTTATCAAGAAAAAAAATGATTTTTTTTTTGAAAAATAAAGAAAAAAGAAAAATAAATAAAAGAAAAACAACAATAAAATTCTAACAATGGAAACCTTCAAACGTTGTTAGACAACTACAATTTGAAAGCTAGTTTCTGGCAGATTATAGTTGAATAAAATTCTTAGTGGTGAATTTTTTTTTTACAGCACCACTCAGCGGTAAATGATTGAAAATTGGCTTGCCAGCGGTCACTTGTCATTATCAAAATTGAAAAAAGAGAAAAAAAGAAAAAGAATGCAATATTTTTTGTTCTTTCTATGGGCTAATCAGTTTGCAAGTATACTTTGTTGCCTTAGTGGTTGTCTAAGTGCCTCCTATCACCTCCTATAGCTGACTTGTGCTCTAGTTTGTTGTGTTCAACATGACTTTGATCACCTAAAGCGCGAGTTACACATTTAGTTGAGGTGTTAGCAAAAGTGAAGAGAGAATCTAGGCTACCATAAGTATGTTCTATTGTGCTTCATAGCAAAAGAGATCTTTCATGTGCCTCACTTCCTGTCTCAACATTTGGTTCCTTCTTGGAGATTCACAGTTGTTGAGATCTTTTGGCTACCAGACCTTGGCATACATGGACATTCAAGTTGGTAAAATAATCGATTTTATTTTTCATTATTTCATCTCTTAAATTTATTAATATTCCTAATTATATTAATCATATAAGCAACATTCCTACCTATCCTCTTCTTGTTACCCGAGGACGGTCAACCCTTTAAGTTGGAGGGAGGTATGCCACCCTTATTATCTATCTTTTCACCCATCATTATCCTTAAGTAACCCATCATAGTATCCATATTGTCTCTCATAATCATTCAAATTGTCTCTTATTTCACCCATTTCACATAGCTCATATATATGGAATTATAGCATTTCAAGAAAATAATGCTATGGAAAAATGCAAAAAAAAAAGAGATGAATATTGAAAAAAAATGAAACAAAAATAAATTGGCAAACAAAAGCAAAGCCATGACAATTGATATGCAAAAGAGCTATGGGAACTATGATGAGCTATAATAGAAGGCACAATCAATTCATTATGATCATAGTTACTAGTCCAAATCACATCCTCTCAATAATAAAGATTACACGAGGACGTGCAATATGCTAAGTTGGGGGACTGCTGCGAGCCAATTATGTTCTATCTTATGTCATATTTTAGCCTATTTCATACACCTTCATACCCATTCTCACATTCCATTTCCATTCCATATCATACCATTTTACCATTTTATGTTGCATATGATTTAATATACATAAGTAATAATAAATATTAGATTGTATTTACTAATATTTGCTTCCATTATGTTAAGAAAATATATCATGCAACATGTTGTTGATTGAAGAAGAAAAAACAAGTAGATATTAGCAAATTAATTCTGACCATAAAATTATTTTCTCATAAAATACTTTGGTTATTTAGTTATAACCAATTATGTTTAGTTTTTTGGAGGAGAATGTCCTCGCATTAAAAATAATATTCTATTGTAACCATGAGCTATTTAAGCTCCTACATTTTAGGGTGAGCTATTTAAGCTCCTATATTTTAGGGTGGTACATTTTAAGGTGGGTTGTTTTTCAACAAATAAAACAACTAAATGTTTGTTTTCAACAAATAAAACAACTAAATGTGAGCTACTAATAATAGTAACGTGGCATGAAAATAGGAAATAGCTTGCACGTATTTATTGTATAAATATGAACTATGTGAGAAGAAAGGGGGAATATAGACTTTGTATTTTTTTTATAAATAAAACAACATTCTCATGTGATTAAACCGGCATAAAGAAATTTCATTTTAGCGCCAAGCGAACTGAGAAGGCAGGGCACCCACTTCTTGGAATGCTTGGTGATTTTTGTAGTTTTCATAGTGTGTATTTTTATTTATACGACATGTTTATTTCTCTTTAAGTAGTGTGTTTAATTCCATTCCAGTAGCATGTTTATTTCTTTTATTATTTGAACCTATTCATTATTTATTGTCAATTGCCTATGATTTAATTGTGGGATCTAATGATTATCTTTGTGTTAGCGAATGAAATGGCCACTTAAAACAAATTGGTAATTTCTTTGACTCTAGTTTTCCCTAAAGCACTGAAAATAATTGCTAACAGCTTTGGAAATATTGCAATTGTATTTGCGACTTTCCTCTAAATTGGAGAGGTACAACTCCCTCATGTAATCTAATTAATATTAAGATAGATTTTAACTAGAAAGCAGTAAGGTTAAAGACATCAGTTCATATGAATGATACTAACGCGGATGTGAGAAAAGAAGGCCATAATGGATCAATACCAAGATTGAAAAACCTATGAATATTATAACATGACATATGAGTTTATATTGCAATAAATGGATGCCATAAAGTGTATCTCATAAAGAAGGCATAACTCTATTACACGCATGACACAAAGATCAGCACACTAAGCATCACATTCAATCCATAGTTCAAAGATTATGAATCTTTACAGTATAAATTAATATCAAATTCCTCCTTGAAAGTACAACTAAGTGTATTTTTGGAGAGCCGACCCCATATCCTTCTTCTTTATCATATATATATGTAAAACCATTCCATCAAACTATTGCTAAAATTGTTACTAAATTTGGCTGTCTTCTTGTTTCTCCACTGTCTTCTTGGAAATGGCTAAAGATCATTCAAAATAATTAATCTGACAAACGAAAGGGCATCGGGTAAGAAAAATGATCTTATTTTCACCAACAGCCACCGAATAACCTTTCTGACAATCAAATAATTAATGAAGCTTAAAGAGAACACCATATGATAGCACGTGTATATTGCCAACTAAAGATGTGATTTAGAGCTAATTCAAATAAATCGTTAATTCGAGCCAAGTTATTGTCCCTCCAAATCTAGGAGAAAAACCACCAATGCCCAACCAACCTTCTATAAATTCAACCATTGTCACTACACTTCGCCATTCAAAAACATCTAATATGGCAAGCGCTCAGAGTGATAGTGTCTCTACAAATGATTTGATTGTTCTGGAGGAGATTGAATGCATTCCGTTATTTAGGCATTTTTTTGATCAATTGAAGGAAGTTTTGTGATATAAAGCGAGGTGGAAGAAGAGGTACTTCGCAGTATTTTGGGCGAAGCGTTTCTGAGCCAGACACATGTACATAATGCTACCATGTTAAAGCATTTTGTGTACACGATCATTAGGACCTCTGGTCGCTGCAACTGGGCTATGAGAGCGTCAAAATGTCTGGTGAGGCCTGAATTTCATCACCGTGTTAATGTAGCTATCATTGGGCTCAGTCACTATCCTCGGAGTGGGTGGGTAGGTGATGCCATTTGTATAGTATCGGCTCTTCAGAATGATACTATGGAGGAAGCGACTACTCTTCTTCATGCGAGAATCATGAGAAATGATATGGGGCTCTTTGCCCAATTCTTGCAATTGCATGATAACCTACTATCTTCTGCTCAGATTGAACGCCTCCAAATCATGATTGAGGGCATTTGAGTTCTGATGTTTGCACTGTGTGTCTAAAAAAAATGTCACTTTTTTCCTTTTGTTATTGATATCAACTTTGTAGTCAAATCAACCAATTTTGTAGTGTCGATGCGATGTATACACATATATATAAATAAAGTATCTTTCGATATCTCTGTATCACTCTATGCATGGCTTTGTTTATTTTTGTTCATATCAAATCTGATAATGTTGATTCTTTCCTTGTGCAATGCACTGATTTTGTAAATCAATATTCACTCTTATTCCATTAATTAACTGAAAGCGCTTCTAGGTGGGAAAGTGGGTAATTCATTGAACTTGATAAACACCGCTCAGGTTTTAAAAACTTTAAGGAATACCGCCCATAAACATTACTTGCAGTACAAACTATCGGATGACCTCTGGCAAATGGAATTCTATCACACAGGTCACTAACACGCGAAAATTTTTCCCTTCAACAAAGTGATAGGTTAAGATAAAGTCATAAAACACCACCTAGACCTAGGGAATAACAATAGAAGCGGTGGGGTGGACAATTAACAGAACTAGTGAAAACCTCGCTTGGGTTCGAAACGGGCAATAAACCCCCACCTAATTAGAAGTTGTGTAAAATTTTGACAAAGGCATAGTAAAGAAAGATAAATAATCAAATTTGGAGGTAATAGTGGCTCTGACTGGGGACAAGAACTGCAAAGGATGCAAAGAACCCAACATGGTTGTAGGATATAATAACCCGGCCAAAATAACCCTGTCACAATAACCCAAGGAAAAAATAACCCAAGATCATAATAACCCAAGCCAAAATAACCCATGGTCAGAATAACCCATGGAAAAAATATCCCCGTAAGAATATAGAGAAAGGAAAACAAAATTTATAAATTACACGAGTTATTCTATCCATGGGTTATTTTGACCACGGGTTATTATGTCCATGGGTTATTATGACCCTGGGTTATTTTGTCTTTGGGTTATTATGACGGGGTTATTGTGTCCAGGGTTATTTTGGCCAGGTTATTATGTCTGGATACCCCCAGCATATATGACCAGTCTTTATCCATTGGGCATAGGGTCAAAATGAGGACTCCAAGCACAAACAACAAACCAAAAATGAACCCATTAATAGGCTGAGAGATGAATGACCCATTCCTGAAAAGGCCCACTTTTCTGTAAAGCCTCCCAAGAAAATCAAGGAATATAAACGCCCCGACTTTAATACAAAAAGAATTGCAACCACTGACAAGTGATCCTCTGAAAAGCCATTTTTCATCCATAATTTCACTTTATTTCCATCCGGTTGACACTAGACCATCCTTGATCAACTGCTTTTCGTTATCAAAACTCATCGACCTGTATGTATCCAACTCTAGTGAGGAGGAAAAACTTGGCGCATCATCATTCTCTTCCTTTGACAAGGAATTGATGATTTCCCTGACATTCCCATTATTATAACCATCCTCGAGCATTGAAGAGAAAAATTCCACTTCAGACATAGATAGGTCAGCAATAGAATTCTTAAACAGAGGATTATCATGTATTGCAAACTCATCAAAAATAATAGAGGGTTAGCATTGATTGACCACTTCATTTTTTCCTAGGAAGCACCATATGCGAGATCCTCATTCTCCAGCAGATGAAAGCATGTAGTCTCATCTATCGCCTCTTCGGAGGTGAAAGCTTCGTATTCAGGAACCAAAAAGGAATTTGACACTAGATCCTTTAAATCAGTTTCAAAAAAGAAAGACTTATTTTTGAGGTGAAAGGGGGAGATGATTGACGTTCTCTTCTGCAGTGTATCATCTTCATCATCACTAGATGAACTTAGATCACTTTCAGCCTCAATCAAGGTATATAAACTAAAAGATTGATCATTGCAATGTTGGTCTCGTTCTTCATTTAACTATTGCATGTTGTCAAAAATTGTCAGATTAATATCTTTAGTTGTCGGGCGAGGAAATTTTATCTCTTCATGAAATTTGATCGGGAAGTCAAGAGGTAGCCTGCAACTAGCTTCAAAATTCACACTGTCATCTAGTTTCCACTTTCCCAAAGCTATAAAATCATCCTCAACACTTATTGCTTCTAATTGAGCCCTTTCAATTCCTTAAATTTTATCTCTTTTGAGGATCAGTTGAATATTAGGATCCAGAGCAGAAATAAATATGTGAAACTGGATCTCCTCACTAGGCCTTTCCAGAATAGGAATTCGTTGAAGCAACTGATTAAAATGGTATACAAAATCCCTCATTGTTTCAGCTTTATCCTTCATGATTTGAAAAAAAAGTCACAAGGTGGCCGCGATATTGACTAGAATTTTATAATGTCGGAGAAACTTTATTTTAAGAATATTGCATTCCATGATGCTTCCCATTTCAAGTCCTCTGTACCACTCTATCGCCTTCTCAATTAAAATTTCAATGAAGATTCTCACAAAAACATCCTCTTCTTGAATTCCCAAAACTCCGCTTATCGCAGTCATAGCCAAGATGTGTTCTTCAGGGTCTTGTGCGTCTTGACCAGAAAATTTAGGAAATCATTTTCAGCAACCATTGGGTAAGTCATGATATTGTGACAAGGCAAGAGGGTCAACATGATTACACCAAATATTTGAGGCCATGGATGATCAGAGTCACCAACTCACAAGGGAGTAAAAATGGGAAAGAAAGTTATTGAGTTAATTTCTAGGTGGTGGACAAGCCGGAGGTGGATTCCAGGGTTGAGGAAGGGGCGGGCCCTGCGGGTGACAAAACAGTTGATTAAGATGATGATTAGGACAATGGGGAGGGTTGTTGTAGTACACAAATACCAACCTCAGAGGGCGCTCAACTATAGGTGCAGGTGGGCATTGGGCCAACTCTTCCTCTTCTTCCAAATTAAGGTTCACTCGCATATAATCTGTTGCGTTCCTCCTATATCTCCAGGTGAGTGTATTTAATTATGAAACGATGTCCTCTTGTTCTACTCCTACCTAATCTAAATCAGGCTGCAAAACAGGAAACACATCATTATGAGGAAGTACCATCTTTCTGCATGACACAATGGGCATTGTCTGATGTTTTCAATCAATTCGATTTCCCCAACAAAGTCACCAAAAATATGTTAGTGAAAAAAATGGTCACTTAAAACAAATCAGTAATTTCTTTGACTCTAGTTTTCCCTAAAGCACTGAAAATAATCACTAACAGCTCTAGAAATGTTGCAATTGCATTTGTGACTTTCCTCTGAATTGGAGAGGTATAGCTCCCTCATGTAATCTAATTAATATTAAGATAGCTTTTAACTAGAAAGCAGTAAGGTTAAAGATGTTAGTTCATAAGAATGATACTAACGTGGATGTGAGAGAAAAATGCCATAATGGATCAATACAAAGATTGAAAAACCTATGACTATTATAACATGATAGATGAGTTTATATTGCAATAAATGGATGCCATAAAGTGTATCTCACAAAGAAGACATAACTCTATTACACGCATGACACAAAGATCAACACGCTAAGCATCACATTCAATCCATAATTCAAAGATTAAGAATATTTACAATATAAATTAATATAAAATTCCTCCTTGAAAGTATAGCCAAGTGTATTTCTGGAGAGCCAACCCCATATCCTTCTTCTTTGTCATATATATAGTAAAACCATTCCCTCAAACTATTGCTAAAACCGTTACTAAATTTGGTGGTCTTCTTGTTTCTCCACCGTCTTCTTGGAAATAGCTAAAGATCAGTTGAAATAATTAATGTGACAAACAAAAGGGCATCGGGAAAGAAAACTGATCTTATTTTCACCAACGGTCAGTGAATAACCTTTCTCACAATCGAATAATTAATGAAGCTTAAAGAGAACACCATATGATAGCAAGTGTATATTTCCAACTAAAGATGTGATTTAGAGCTAGTTCAAATCAGTCATTAATTTGAACCAAGTTATTATATCACCAAATCTAGGAGAAAAAGCGCCAATGCCCAACCAACCTTCTATAAATTCAACTAGTGCCACCGCACTTCACCATTCAGAAACATCTAATATGGTGAGCGCTCCGAGTGATGGTGTCTCTGGAAATGATTTCATTGTTCTGGAGGAGATTGAATGCATTCCATTGTTCAAGCATCTGTCTGATCAAATAAAGGAAGTTTTTGTGATATAGAGCGAGGTGGAAGAAGAGGTGATTCACTGTATTTTGGGCGAAGCGTTTTTGAGCCAAACACATCTACACAATGCTACCATGTTAGAGTGTTTTGTGTACATGGTCATCAGGACCTCTGGTCGCCGCGACTGGGGTATGAGAGCGTTAGAATGTCTGGTGAGGCCTGAATTTCATCACCGTGTCAATGTAGCTATCATTGGGCTTAGTAACTATCCTCGGAGTGGGTTGGTAGGAGACGACATTTGTATAGTGTCAACTCTTTAGAACGATTCTGTAGAGGAAATGGTTGCTCTTCTTCATGCAAGAATCGTGAGAAATGATATGGGGCTCTTCGCCCAATTTTCACAATCGCATGATAACCTATTGTCTCCTGCTCAAATTGAACGCCTCCATATCATGATTGAGGGCATCCAAGTCTTGATGTTTTCCCTGTGTTTCTGAACAAGAATGTCACTTTTTCCTTTTATTATTGATATTAGCTTTGTATTCAAATCAACCAATTTTGTAGTGCCGATGTGATGTATACACACATATAAATAAAATATCTTTTGATATCTCTATGTCATTGTATGCATGGCTTTGTTTATTTTTGTTCATATCAAATCTGATAATGTTGACTCTTTCCTTGTGCAATGCACTGATTTTATAAATCAATATTCACTCCTGATTCCATTAATTAACTGAAAGCGCTTCTAGGTGAGAAAGTGGGTAATTCATTGAACTTGATAAAACAACACTTAGTTTTTAAAAACTTTAAGGAATACCACCCATAAACATAACTTGCAGTACAAGTTATCAGATGACCTTTGACAAATGGAAATCTATCACATGGGTCACTAACATGCATAAGCTTTTCCATTCAACAAAGCAATAGGTTAAGATAAAGTCATAAAACACCGCCTAGACCTAGGGAATAACAACAAAAGCAGTGAGGTGGACAATTAGCATAACTAGCGAAAACCCCGCCTGGGTTCAAAATGAGCAATAAACCCCCACCTAATTAGAAGTTGTGTAAAATTTTGACTAAGGCATAGAAAAAGAAAGATAAAGAATCAAATTTGGAGGTAACACTGTTAATGGTTGTTCATATTACTTTTACAGCTGTGCATTTAATTTCTAGAATTATTACTATTGTTATTCATGTTACAGAAGCAAAAATAAAAATATTGATATGATTTTTGCTTAGGTAGTTCTTGTGATTTTTAGGTGCATTTCATAAACACTCACCTCACTACCTGCAACCCTTGTGCATATAGCCATGATACCTTTCGCAAGTTTATGCCCCCGATTGACACTTAGACCAAGTTGAATCCAGTTTATTCTTTACCCCAAATTTGGCCTATCAATGTTGTAAATAGAAGGTTGTGAATCAATTTATTCAATTGAATTAAGCATATTACATGCATGAGGATCTAGTCTGTTCTTACTTGTCTTTATTTATGAAAGTACGAGATTTTAATGCTTTGATTTATACTATTTGAGAATGCTTGCATTAGGAAATCATAGCATTTGCTTTGGAAAGGAAAACAAGCTATTTTATGCTTTTCTATGAAAGTGCTTGTATTTACTCCATAATAGGAGGGATTGTTTGTCATTAGTATTATATACTAGGAATGATGAAACAAGAATAGCTTAAGGTTTATTCATAATGTGAAATGTATCAATGCCACGAAGTGACTTGACACTATAGGCTTTGATGTTAGGAAACCTTAGGAATGGTAAGGTTTAGTTGTACATCAACAATTTGGAAGAAATGATAGGATGAGTCATTGCTAATCTGTACTTGTATGATCACTTGATCATTGCTTTACTACCGGATGAAACCCTAGGTTGGGAGTAACTTATTTGGGTTGGGAAGTATATTGAAACCTAGGTTAAGATTTACCTACTAGGTTGGAATATTACTTGATTACCCATTGGAACCAATAGGTTAAGAATAACTTGCTTGGATGGGATGTATGTTGTTCTTGGATGGATGCATGAATAGATGAAGCTTATGTAGCTAAACTTTAGCTTATAAAGTTATACTTGAGACTAGGTTGTCTTTTGAAGTGAATAGCTTGTTTATGCAAGTTAATGGACTAGGAAAGCTCATATGTTATGCCTAGGATTGGAATATCTACTGAAGGGGGTAACTTATGCTTAGGATTTATTGGTAGTGATACCATTGTATTTTGGAAAAAAAGGGAATAGGCTATTTCTAAGGTTAGGGATTACCTATGGAAGGAAATTACCTAAGCATAGTATATGAATGGTCATAATAGTAGCCACTGTTTACACTGTCAGTTCACTATGTTCCTTTTATGCATTCTTGTTCAGGATTTTCATACTTGTAGGGGAAACAACCATATGATTAGGTTCTAGTTTGTAGGACACAACACTGAGCTCATATAGGCAATTTTTATGAGGTTTACCAACCAATCACTTCGCTAAAGGGTAGGGCCATCTTGTCATATGTGACAGATGTGCAGGAGACCACATTTGAGTCTGTGGTTGGCGAAAAAGCGCTTGAGTGATGCTTCTCCTCATCAGTTGGTGACCAAGGTTTGTGGATGTTTGCGCTAGCATTGGGGACAACTAGAGTGTATGCACTAGGAAGCAGGGACATCCATAATGTATGCACCATCACGGCGACATCAGGACCAGTTTGTATATCTAATGCGAGATGAAGCTCAGAAGGGCTATGTATGTATTATGTACCCATTTATATGGAAGGATGTAATCTTGAATCATAAACTTGAGTTTATTCAAATGGAATCTATGTCATGGAAAGATTTGTGAAATTACAGTGAAATGCTATGGAAGTTTGGAATAGTGCTTGTTTCAAATGTGCATGTAATTTACACTATGGAAAGAAAAAAATGTATTGCTATGTTATGGCATCATGATCTTTCACTTGAGGTGAAAACTTAGAAAATTTTACTGAGCAAAACACCGAGGTTGTTACATATCTCCACTCATATTAGTGTAAGAAGTGTATTCTTCACCTCTATTTCCTTTTAGATCTCATCTGTGCTCACTAAAACACAAAGTAGAACATGAAGAATTAACTGGCCATCATATAAAAGAATCTCTACAAGTCTAAAATGTCATGATAAAACTTTCAAGTGTTTTAAATAGAGAAAATTGATTAAATTAATTCAAAAAGATAAACACAACAAGACCATACACACAAATCAAAATAAAAAACAAGGACTAGGGGAGGGGGACCCATAGTAGGGCAAAGACCAATAATAGAGATAGAAGTAGTCCTCAGTGGGCCCCATAGTGGAGCACCTTAATATCCACTTACAAAACACTTTTTTCCATAAAGTACATAATCTGAAAAATCATGTGATGCCACATCAGCAAAACATATTCACATGACTTAGTGCCCTACTATTGGATTGTATGTGGTTTTTGAGCTTTTTTGGATACCTCAACAAAAAGCATGCTGATGTGGCATCATATTTGATGATGCGACCCTAATTTTTTTTTTTTTTAAGCAGGTGAGTAGCCAAATAAACTGTTGTACAAAATTGGGACTAATTTGAAATTATATAGTATGAAATTTAAGAACCCAGAGTTAGGGTGCCCTACTGTGGGCCCCTCTACCCTACAAGCCACTAAAACTCAAAAAGATGATCCCAAATTCAAAAATAATAAGCCACAACACACCTCAAATAAAAAATTCCAAAAACAACACTACAAACCACATATATAAAATTAAAATTTCAAAACCTAAGCACATATATAAAATAATGTTCAAATATAGAAGTTATATCATAATAAATTATACTCTTAAATATACCTAAGCACCTTGACCATTTATATATAACCTAAATACCTTCACCAATAACAAAGAAGAAATGGCACATGGGCTACCCATCAATAAACTAACATAACTAATAATTTAGCCGATAGGCTATATATAGTGTGAGATTTAGGCCGGAAAGTTGTCTCACGCCGGAATTGTCTCACGCCGGACGAAAATTTAATTTAGCTGAAGTGTTGTCACGCCATCGTCCACTTTTCATTGCTGTTGGCACCGCATGCAGCCTCACCCTGCTACGCATCTGCTTGCCGACTTTTCAGTGCTGTTGGCGCCGCATGCAGCTTCACCCTGCTACGCAGCTGATTACCGACGGCCATATTTGTTATAAATCTGCTTCAAACGGTGATCATTCGTCGCCCCATGCCTGAAAGCAAACTCTGACCGTTCCCGCTCATGGCCATCGTTCACAGCATGCCATAATTTGTGGAGAATCTGGAGGTAACGTTTTAGGTTTCGTTTACTGTGAATAGATTGAAATAGTAGTTGTAGCGAGATTGGTTTCGGTTCGTCTCATTTAAAAAAAAAATCTGCTTTTGTAGGGTTTCAGAATAGTTTTCCTGCAATTGACTCAGTTTTACTTTATGTTTACATGAGGAAAACTAATTTAGCCGAGAGGCTATATTTTGTGCGAGGTTGGAGCCGGGAAGTTGTCTCATGCCGGGAATTTGTCTCATGCCATCATACGACTTTTGAATTGCCATTAGACTGTGTGGTTTTCAGTGAATGAATGATTTTTCAGCAGACAATAATTGTCGGAGGATTTTCATCTCTCTAGACGTGGCGATGACATAGACATGTGCAAATCAGAGAGGGTTATGAAGTGGTGACCCGGCAACGTGGAAGGTTTTCCTGACCCAAGAAATAAAGATATAGTTATGTTCGTGCTAGTTCGTATGTTGCTTCCTCTTTGCACTTTGCTGGGGCTTCCATTGCTTCTATGGTTTCTGCGTCTGAGGATGACCGCCACATAACACAGGTGGGTGCTTTGTTTTTGTTTATCCTGTTCACGTACTGTAATTTTTTTGCAAGAAAATTTGAAACTTGGTGTTTGAAAATTCAATCACAATTTGACGGACATTTGGAGAGTAGTGTTTTTTAGACATAGTTTTTAAATTTTTGCAGCAATTTGAGAGACATTTGGAGGGTATTGTCTCTAGGTTTGGTGGATTTGAAAAATAATAAAATTGATGACGTTCCAGTGGATGTTCAGTTTTTCGGGGATCAATTGTTTTTAGTTCTCGTTCATTTCCGCATGAATCAATGTGAAATGAGTGTCATTTGAGAACATTTGCCTATATGTTTTTGTAGGGTTTTGTAATATTTTGTTGACAGCATGACACATTTTGTGCAGAATCTTGAGCTAAGGTTTTGGGAACCTATTAGCTGGCCGAATCATTATTTTTTGTGTTTGCTTTCGCTCTAAAACAATTTTGTTGTTAGTTTGACATTCCATTTTCATTGAGGCAGGGTGTACGCAAGATGTCCCTTCCCTGAAGATCCTACTCCTTGTTCTACTGGCTTATCTGTAATATTCTTCCCGTGTTTTCTTTTTCCTCTGTCTTATCTCAAATAAAGCCTAGCATTGCCCATAAAACAGCCCTCCCCTTCCCCTTCAAGATTTTTATCATTATCCTCCTCCGACTGGAAAGTAATCTACAAGAAGCCCAACACCCAAAAAATTATGCTAGGTTGTGGAGAAGACGACCAAGTTTCCCCCATCCATGCCTTGATACTGTCCACTGATGGCCTAATTCCTATAAACTTTGCAGTTATGGTTGTTTCTTTTCAAGATTTCCACCGTTGAATTTCATAATTTTTCAGGGATATTGATCACCAGAACAGACTGACCAACCATAAGCTTGACATTAAAGACTGAAAATTTCCCTTAGTTTTTCCTGCCAGTCTCCTTTTCTAGGATCACACCTTCTTCCTCCAGCAATCATCCCACTCCCTGACTGTTTTCTACTCGTTCTTGAGTTCATTCTATATCTCCTTGGTTCTTACTCACTACTGTTTTGCTAGCCTCCAATCCAGCCACCGTTTTTGTCAGCACTGCTTCTTCTACTTCATCGCCGTATTCTTTTCCCTTGAATGGAAACTTCAGCTCCTCTTCACACATTCTACCTTTTTGTTCATTGGATTTAATATAAGAAAATAATTAATGGTTATATAAATAAAAATATTTAATATATAAATTAATAATTAATCTGATAATTTATAATCATATAATTAATATATTATATTAATTAGATCAAATTCTGGATAGAATGGAGTGCAGGAGTGAAAATGGATAAAGCACAGAGGGAGCAGAAGCAGACAATAGAGTGGAGGACTGATGGCATGGCAGCAGAATGAGGGTTGAGCAACCTTCCAAACACTTTAGAGATGGTGTTGGGCATGGTAATTCCAATAGATCAGGCTCTGAACCTTTTTGGCATGGCTTCCTTTTTGCCTACAAAAATGCCTCTGTTTTCTGGAATGAGTAAGTTTTCTTTTTTGCTGGGGATGTCCACTTGAAAATGACTGATTCAAATAGTGTCCTTCATACCTACTTGTAAGTACTCCTCAGGGATGCTTCCAATTCTTAATGGTTTCGAATGGAATTCAATTTCACATTCGGTACCAATTTTCTGCTATAAGTATTCTCATACGTTTTATTGCCACAATCTATAATAATCAGGACACAAATGGGTGTCCGTGAAAATGGCTTGAATTGGCATTAGGCTTAACTTGGAATTGGGTTAACAACTTCCATAATATTGATATCACTCTCTACTATGAGGGAAAGTTTCATTCGGTAATATTTCTATTATATTTTGCAACATTTAGTTTCACTAGACATAGCTTGTTGAAAAAAGTTCAGCACATTTCTGCTTAATGATGCTTTAATAGATATCTTGTTTCAGATGTAGTGGTTACATTTTTTATATTGGTGGGCCTATTTGCATTGCAACACTGTGGTACGCATCAGGTGGGTTTCATGTTCGCACCAATTGTCCTGACTTGGCTAACATGCATCAGTGATATTGGCCTCTACAATATCGTACACTGGAATCGCCATGTATATCAAGCATTCTCTCCACATTACATGTACAAATTTCTGAAGAAGATTCAAAGAGGAGAATGGATGTCCGTAGGAGGCATTCTATTGTGCATAACAGGCAAGTTTTTAGTCTTGTTTGATAGTTACAAATGCGATCAAAATAGGACAAAGTGGTCCAATTGAAAATTTGGGATGCTTTTGTGAAAAGATACGATCTTTTCACTTGCGATTTTAGGTTCAGAAGTAATGTTTGTAGATCTTGGGCACTTTTCACAGTTATCAATCAAGGTTTGCTAGATGCCCAGTACTGCATTATGTGTCCAATCATTTTAATAATGAAACAGTGTCCTTTCTCTTGAGCATTTATTGAGATTTATGGCATAAATATTTTTTTATTTTTTTAATCTACAGATTGCTTTCACTTCCATAGTTTATCCTGCCCTAATTTCAGCATACATAGGCCAAGCTAATTACATTTCTAGACCAAAACAGAATCCCCAACAGAGGAAGTTAAACTGCCTTGATGCCATTGATGGGAATGGTTTTGAATTGGAATTAAAATTTCAGGACCAGGTAGGTGACTCTACTTGCTTCTGCAGCCAATCTTGATTCTTAATATAGTGTTTTGTGCAAACACACCTCATGCACCCTTACCCCGCTATGCAGCTGCTTGGTGGCCACCTAGGAGCTGCTTCGTCACGGCCAAGGCTTCCTATGAGTCTGCTTCAGAGCTTCATGTCATTTAAAAAAAATTCTGCTTTGCTAGGGTTTTGTCCTGTACCGAGATTGTTTGGGTTTGTGTCATTGGGAAAAAATTCTCCTTTGCTAGGGTTTTGTAAGTAGTAGGAGGCGATTTCTACGTTTTACTACAACAGGTTCTTGTTTTAACTTCTTCCTGTGTAATCCCCATGGCCATGGTCTTAATTTTGTTCATAATTTTTTGTGTATATATTGATGATTTTGTTCTGTAGACATTGAAAATTAAGAGATTTTGGTATACATAGACATGTACAGTGTTGGGCTTGCCGAATTGGGGTCTCACTCATTTATCAGACGACAGTTTCACATACATAAAAGTTAGGTCTACCTTAGGAGAGAGCTAGAAGAGCACATGGAAAACATGAACTGGGCTTGTCTCTATAATATGGTTATATGTATGCATGTTGACCTTATGTATGACTCCTACCTCTTGAATCTGTGACAAGTTTGAATCCTACCATCCTGCTGAGCTTTCCTTCTAAATATGGTTACAAGGTGCCCCGTTTTGCCCCAAACCAATTGGGTGGGTTTCACTCGTTTTGCTCAGATCGAAGTCTTGAAGATTTTGGTGCAAATGGTTGGTATGGGCTTTATTTAATTAGGGTCTGACTGGTTTGATTCATGTTCACTATTTCAGCATTAATTTGTAGATATTATACAGATGCCGTGGACTTCACCCCATTATAAAATTAAATTTTTTTATTAGATCAAAGGAGAATAAGATCAATTATTCAAGGAACCCCGATGAAGGAAATACTAGCGTCATGGAACCAAAAACCTAGAGAAAATCACCAAAGAGCCAGAAGAGGTAAGGTTACATATTTTCTTCAAATTCATTGTCAGATTTAATCTCAGGACCTTGAGCATTGTTTAAAACATGCTGGCCTCTATGAAAGATCCAATGATGGATTTGTCTTTCCAAGCCTCTCAACTCATTGACTAGAATGCATAGATTTCTTGGACATTCTCTATATGGCCCACATTTGATTGAATGATCTTCGAGTAATCCTTCAGCGTGATCCATAGTAAACCCATTATAAGGCTTTAGACCACCTTCAAATAGGCCATTTCTGAAAGTCCCCTGCCACTGCTTCAAAATATGCTACTCCTTACTATATTACATCAATGTGCTATGTATATTCCTTGCCAAACTAATCTCTTCAACAGGGGAACTAATCTCTAACAATTGATTCAGCTTTACTTTATGTCACTTTATGTTTACATAAGGAATTATTGAGAGGGCTCAAGTGGATTCACTATCCTACAAATTCCCCTGTTGTTGCTTTCAATATATAGCCTGAGAAAGAATATTGTTGGCAACGAAAGAAAATGTAACTTGTGAGTGCAATCATTAATATACATGTATGGAGAAAGCTTGGTTCAAATGGTATTGGAAGGGGAAACAGAGACGAAAATCTCAGAATATGATGTTGATATCGGAACTGAAAATTCCAGTTATGTGGACAGACATCTCCTCTCACAACATTCCCCTGTTGTTTGCAGTAGTCTCTCTTTAACCCAATTCTCCCCTTTTTCATATCGGATCTCAAATTAAAAACAACATTCCCCTCCTATTTGTATCTTCGATTCAAGAATGTTTATATTTGTTTCTTATGACAAGCAGAAAACTAGATAAATAGATCTAAAGCAGTGTTCAGACGTGTCTATGATTTACTATTGTAACAACTCTTTTCTGCAGATTTACATTTAGTTTTTAATGCCCCATAACTGCCAAGTTACTGGTATAGTTGTAGTATAGATCATTTTAAATATGGAGTACAAACTATTACATTTATCGATAAAAAACTGCTTTTCTTTTTATTTTTGTCTTACTATTTCAAAGATAATTTTTTTTCCATTCTGTTATTTTATTTTATTTAATGAGATCAATATTTTAATTCAGAGGAGATGTCTGGTGAGAAAAACAGATATCATTTATTTCTTCTGTTTTATTTCACTCTATGCAAGCATGGTTCTTTGAGTATGCACAAAAGAGTATTGCACAACCTCATGACAGATGTTGCTTATGATATACGTTGGCTAAGCCTACATTTGGGTGAGGCATTTTGTCAAACACTCCACTAAATGATTATTATAATCATACAAAAACTCCATTCGAACCATCTATTATTGTTTAGATGTTTACCGATGCCATTAGTTTCTCTTGGTCATTTTTTCAACCAATGCTCTTCTTTCACCACAATAATTACTTTGTTTCCAAGAACATGTCATGAGATCTAAATTTTATATAGAGAAGCATATAAGATAAATTCAATTTGCTGATTATTTATGTGATGTGCAGGTGGTTACAAAAGATGAATACTGGCCAAAGAAGGATAGCAGTACAGCTACAATAGTTAAAATGCAAGATGTGCTTCAAGAAAGAGTGAGGAAGTGTCCTAAGTATAAACAAAGTTATTTTTCCCCTGTGACCAACCGTATCTTGGTGCACAGGTGCCTGCATACATAACACCCAGTAAAGTGCCCAATATTTGCACATGCTACTACAAGAGTACAACAGTATGCAAGATGCAGGAGTATTCAGGGGCAAACCATCAAAACTTGAGTATGCTGTAAAAATTTAAATAGAAACATTAAACTTGAAATTTGCAACTTGAATAATAACTTCATAGTGGAACTTAGTACAATTGAAATCAAGCACATCTTATTTCATTTTTTCCTTACAAGTTTGGTTTTTTCCTATTAAATATAATGTGTTTCTAAAAAAAAATTCCATAGAGAGGTGTTTGGGATGCTGTACATGCACTCTAAGTACTCTGAAATGAATCTATACCTTACATTGAACTAAATTTCACAACACATTTGCTTTCTTATGACGTTTCTATATCTTTATTTTGGAGGATTATTGTGTGATGTGAGGTTCCCATTTATGGAAATAGATTTTTTTCTATCAATATGGTGATTTACAATACATGGGTTGAGTTGTTGGATCTTGTTGGCCTCCTCCCAAGTTTATTTTAGTGTTAGGAATGAATTCTTTTGGCCTTAAAGAAATGAATTAGTTCATGTCAGGTCTAAGTTCCCACAGAAGCGGAGCTTTTTTTTGCATTAGCATCTCTTTATCAAGGGACTTACAGTTAGAAGAACCCCAAAGAAAAAATGACAAATATTGATTCACAGAATATTGCAATCTGTATATCATTGCTGTTGTGAAGCAATATTGGGACGGTATCATTGTTGTTGTAAAGAAGCTATGCAAAAGTCAGAGTATGGGGAGGCTGTTGTTCTGAAGCTTTGGCTTGCTGCTTTGTTGGAGCTGATTTCTTCTTTTGGTTACCCATCTACATACTCAACCAAATATGAAAAAGTAAAGAAAGATTTTTTCCCAACAGAATCTTATTGAAACAGGTTCAGCCATGCAACTTCCCCCATTTCTAATGTGTTTAGAAACAGCTCTTACTACACACAGAATGCAAGAAACATGGGCGTACATTTGAGGCCCAGCCCTGAGATTAACTAACTTGGTTGAATATATGTTAAGGTATATTTCTGCCATAGTGGATTCCAACTTTCATTTGCATGAACAGGCCTATGAGAAGCATGGGCAGTAACATCTGAGCACATTTTTTGTTTTTTCATATAGCATGGCCTTTGCAACATTGACTGGCACGGTCATGCATGCAGTCAGCTTCCATGGAAAGTAATAATTTCTCTCTTCCCTTCACTAGATTGTTTATTTAGATTTGGAAATCATAGTCTTAAGAGATTTGACATTCAGTAAATTTAATCAGAAAATCATAAAAAATGTTCAAAATTGCCCATACTTGTATTTAGTTCTTATGGTTCAGTGTTTTAGTGCTTTAGGTTTTTCTCATGTTTACACTCCTATGATACTTTATATTCATTTAGTTTTCACAATGTAGGATCTTTTCACCATAACTCTTCTATATTTTAACTGGATTTAGTATTGTGGCATTAATACATTTCAGATTGTGATTCAGATTTTTATTATTTTACCTCATAGAATTATCTTTTGTCTGCTGTTTTAACTTTTGATTCTCCTAGATGTGAGAGGTATTTTAACTGGATTTAGTATTGTGGCATTAATACATTTCAGATTGTGATTCAGATTTTTATTATTTTACCTCATAGAATTATCTTTTGTCTGCTGTTTTAACTTTTGATTCTCCTAGATGTGAGAGGTTTGTGTACCACCAAAGGAAAAGAGGGGTTTTGATCATTATCTGTTATTGCCTGGATTTGATACATTTTAGAGCTTGGCCACACAATGACATACCCTACTATTGTTTTAATCATCAACAAACACAGGGCCAATAATGTTCAGATATCAATAATGCTCAGCAAACTATATAAAACTATCGGCGTATTCCTTGCAGCTCCCCCGGTTGCAAGTGCTAGTTATGAATTTGATGAATTTCATGCCTAAACCTTCTCACTGATAAGTCGTCTATACACCAACAGTACTTATTACATGACAAGGACGTATCATTTTACGGGGGAACCGTCAATGTCAATTTCAGCGTGTTCTTATTGATAAGTTGTCAATATAATATGAAGACTTTAATGCATGATCCCCGACGTATCGTTTTATGACGGAATCTTCCATGTTATATTTCCTTTTAATAAATAGTTTTTAATAGAAGGTTTACTTAGTGCTTCACACAAAGAAGTTAAATATTTATTTATTGACTTTCATTTTCATTATTTAATAGTGATATGTTCGCCCTTACCAAACATATTATCAAGAATATCTAAATTTTTTAAAGGTATGATGACTTCTTTTTATTAAAAATATGATCTTTCTACTTGAAAGATTATCAATAATTTTATTGATTCTAGGGATTATAAAATTGAGTGTAATAATTTTTATTAAATATTTATTTAATAATAAATGTAAATTTTTAAAGTTTATTAAAGTCGTTATGAAAGAAAAATTAAATAGAAGAGAAAGTTAAGGGAAGCAATTGAAATCAATAAATAATCAAGGGGAGTATTTGAAATCAACAAACACGTTCAATGGAGTTGTTCTATAATGAGCAAGGGCCTTCATGACTTGTATTAAGGAAAACTAAAATATAGCTTACATACTTTTAAAAAGCAAAATGTATTATCCATGTATTATATAAAATTATTATGAATCTATATCTAAAATATATAGTACATGGATAAATAATTTAATCATATAAATTAATTGAGATATTTCAAAAAATAGTTTGAGTACAATTTATCTATATAAATTTTAATTTTAATATAATTTATTTATATAAAAATCTATTTCTAAAATATATAGTATATAGATAAAATGATTTAATCAAGACAATTTTAGAAGTTTTAGTTTGAATATAATTTATTCATAAAGATTTTAGTTTAAATACAATTGATTTATATCAAGCATCTAGATCTAAAATATATAGTATATAAATAACGTGATTTAATCATATTAATTGAGATTTTTTTAATTATTTTTTTGAAGTTTTAGTTTAAATAAAAATTTCATACCAAGTTCTTATAGTAATGTAATATAATATTATTTTTGACAAATATTTTGTACATTAATACATACCATATCTAACAATTTTCAACTAATCAATACACATCGATCCTTATTTATTCTTCACTCCTTTTAAAAATGAATTAGAGAAGTTGTGAAATTTAACAATTAAAATACCATCAACTACCATAAAGTTGCAAGCATACATTTAGATAAAGATGGGGAATATTTCTTTGGTTTTTTAACGATAAAAAGTGCATCCACTATAGAAATCTACACTATACGAACAAAATTATTATGAATATAGATCTAATTCAACTTGGTAGATATTTAATTAAGTCAACAACATGGTTTAATCATATATATTATTTTTGAATAATTTTATTTTAAAAACTTGATCTCATTTAATTAATGTAAATTAAGGATCAATTTATTCTAATTATAAATTTTATATAACTAAGATGAATCAAACATCAATAAATTATATCAAAGCATACCTTTCTTATATAAATATGTGTAAAAGATACCAAGAAACATCCTTCTTGAGGCTTCTATTCCACTTGTAAATGGCAAATTGATTAAGAAATAGATGCCTCAAGAAGGATCTATCTTGACATCTTTTACATAGATTTATTTAAGATTAACTAATAATTAGCTTTCTTATTATAATATATCAAAATTTATAATTGATAATGATTAATTAATAGTATTAGTAAATTTTATTTACTATAGTTATTGGTTATAATAAGGACGACAACTCTATAATGAGCTTCTTGATATTATGCAAGCCTTTGTTTTGTACTATGAGCTAGTTTTTGTTGCTCAAGAGTACACTTTGCTAAGGTTGCTCCCTTGTAATAGTTCCTAAATGTGGTTCCCTAATAAGTTTCCATTTCCCAATGTATTCTTTGTGATCGAATTCATAAAAAATAAGATTTCAAAAAGTTATTTTTGTAATGTCTAATGACAAAACTCTTGGATTGAATGGATTCCCTATGAATTTTACATAGCCTTTTGGGACATAGTGGGGGATGATCTTCATAAGGTCTATCTTGAGGAATTTCATTCTAAATCCCTAGGAAATTTAATTAATAAAGTTAATATCAAATTCATACCTAAATTTGGAGTCTAAAGAACTCTTCAACTAGTAGCCTGTCACTTTGTTAAATGTCTCATACAAGATTATTAGCAAATGCTCTAACTCTTACGATTGGGCATCTTCTTCCTCAACGTGTTCACCCTAAAAAATAGTTTAATCAAATCCAAACTTATGTTAGGAAATTTAATTATTGAATTTTTCCAAGGCTATGACTAGATTGAGTGGCCTTATTCTTGTCATGCTTCAAGCACTTGGGTTTGGTCCTCATTTGATTTAGTTTGTGTAGATGTTGTTTGTTGATACCTCAAATTATATTACCATTGATGGTCATCAATCCAAACCATTCAAATTTTTTTGGTCCATCCATTAAGGATGCCCTCTTGTTCCAACTCTTTATGTACTTGTAACAAAAGGCTTTAGCTCTTTCTCCCAACCAATTGGTCAATGGTTATCTTTTCAATGATTCATTCATCATCTTAATTGAAGATGAAGATAATATCAATAGGCTATTCACTTCCTTGATATTTTTTCCATGCATTTACCTTTAATGTCCAATGGAGAAAGACTTAATGCTAAGAGCAATATTTTCTTCCTAAGATAATTTGGTTAGATAACTTAGGTTGGAAATGAATAGATCATGGGGAAGTATTTCATTTTTTGTAATTATATTTTAAATTTTCAAGATTCTTCTATTTCCCTATAGCAAGTTGGTATTGTTAGGATTGATACAAAAATTAATTACTAGATCAGCAGACCTCTTTCTTTGGCTAAAAAATTTTAGATATATTTTAATGTATTGGCTACAACACATGTTTACTATTCCTCTTGTCTGGTGCCCTTAAATTCTCTTAATTAAAAATAAAAAAAATTCTTAGACTTTCTTTAGGCCTCTAGTGATGGAAACCAAGGATTTCATCGTGTTGCTTGAGAATATTGTCAGCTTCCCCATGATGTTGGTTGATTGGGTTTGATTTCAATCCATAGAAAAGGTATTTCCATATGTGCTAAATATATTCTCAAGGATCTTGAGGGAAATTAAGCTTATAAAATTCTCATTAGGCATTGCATCATTTTAGTGGGGTCTCTCAAATGTCCAACATGGAAAGGTATAGATCTTTGACACTCTACACCATGATGGAGCCAATTCAAATTCAAGAATTTTTTTCATTAAAAGAATTTATAAATTCTTTTGAGGCTACTAAGACTTGAATTCTCTAAGTAAGAAATTATTTTTGTAATAAAATTCCAATCAACCAAAAATATATTTGGTGGTCTCTTATTGTCTCTTATCAAGACCACCCTCTAGCCAAAGTGCCATGGATTCACACCTTGCAAATTTTTAAATGAGGCATTAGAAATCTTCTAGATCTCATTCACATAACCATTAATAATTTCCTTTCTTGGCCAGATATTAGAATAAAATTTAGGTTATCTAACCAAGATCAAGAAACATTTAAAGTTGTTATTGATGTCATTCCTCCCTAGATTATCCCCAAAATTGAGGCTAGGTTATTAAATCCTTAGTGGAAGTAGTAGAAATGGTATATTGATACACCATTTCATAAATATAAGCTCTATAAAGGATATTTGTGTCTTTCTCCTCACTTTCCTATGGTTGACCAGCTAAACCATCATTGGTAGCTTTAGTATTTTGTAGGAACATATCACAAATTATAAGCTATTTCGATAGATATTATTGAGCCTAAATTAACTCATTTTTATTGATGTATTATTTATTAAGAATTTCTACATGAATCTCATTTTATGCATTTGGGAGTTCCTAATCCCTATTTTTCATTTTGTGGACGATCAAACTCTCAAGAATATTTTTAGGTTTTACACTAGAGCTAAGGAAGCTTAGAATTAGATTCATAATTTATTTAGGCTATTTATACTAGCTCCTTTTTATGACATTAGTTTTGTTAGGGGACTACATTGTCTCTGATGGAGTTGATAATGAACCCCACAACTCCCAAAAATCACCTGCAACCAAAAAACCTATCACAAAGAGAGAACAAACAACTAATTTTCTATGCAACCATGAGAAAATATTTGATCTAAAAAATCAACTGTATGTACATTTTTTTTTTTTTTAGACTGCAGGAATCGGGTAGCACGACCCCCTATAAACAACTGTATGTACATTGAATACATCTAAATGAATGATTAAAATAAAAGATGAACTTTTATAAACGAAAAAGTAAACCCTAGATGAGGATTTGATTAAATTGTGACAAGTGTCATTATCCTATGCAATGAGACAACATGACCTATGATTAGCCCAAACTAATAATAAACAATCAATCCTAAGTTTAGCATAAGTGTAATAAAGTAAAATGGGCCTAATAATTAATTAATGATTAATTGAAAATTAGGTGATTTTACTAATTACCCCAATACCCCTTGTAAAGATCAACTTAGGGAGAATTTATTAACCTAATGATGAATGTAATGATGGATAGATGTATGGGTCTCAAATACAAGGCCCGATGAGGTACTCATATACAAATAAATGAAATCTCTCATAACCAAATGAAAGGAGAAAATCACATGAGAAAAACTCCTCTCCAAAAAAGAGAAAAATAAATAAATTCACTAGTGAAAGAAGGATAGAAGGAGGAATAAATGTGATCCTCCAAGGACTACTTATGTCACCTAAGTACAATAGATGTCCCCCAGATAGGAGAGAGAAAATGAAGCAAAAAAATAGTTTTGTGTCTTATCAGACCAAAATCTAATGCAACAATTAAATCATTCAATCACAATTTCCAAATCAGAAATTAACCACACAAACTTTTAGAACACATGCCATAATTTATTTTATGTTTCTAGTTCAAAATTTCACATCAAAATATGCAAATATAGACATGCCATAGTCTGATTTATTCCCCAAGTTCTTGCTTGGTTTCAAGCTCTTCTTTTTCCTCTCGCATCACTCCAGAAACATGCCATCAAAACTAATTTTTAACAGCAATTTTTTCTAGCCATCATAGGGGTCAATTTCCTCTCTCTGTGCATTACCAAACTGTTGTATTTTTTTCCATTATGGAGCCTCCCGAGCCTCCAAACTGTTGCACCTAGTTTCTATTTTGGCCTCCAGCTTCTACGCAACCCAAAGAATTTTGATTTTGTTGTCTTTTTTGGCCAAGAAAGGGGCATTCCAATTTACCAAAATTCCAATGCTAAGGCTGAAGTAGCTCGCCCATTTTGGGAACTTTACATTTGACATTTAATATTATATTAAATCTTCACTTTTAAATGCTCCTCAACATTGATTTTTGATGGCTTTGGAAGTCAGTAAAAAATTAATAAACTCTAGATAAAGATGCCAGTCAAACAAGGAAAAAATCACCAAGTTTTTGAACACCAAAACAAAGTTTCCAAACAACCAAAACAAAAATGAGAATTTAAATGATGCAAATAACCAAAGTACCTAGATGCTCTTGCATTAGACTTGCCAGGTAGGAAATTTGTGAGCATAGCTCACAAGGCGGAGTTGAGTAGTATGACTACTCTCCTAGGTTGTAAACAACTTGTAGCAAACTCCATCATTGTTAAAAGTGCGTAAAATTATTCAACACCTAACTGGAACAAGCATCCTTCTCCTCCAACTTTGCTCACTACTCTTTTCTCCTCTTGTGGATTCATATCTACCATTTACCAACCTCCTCCTCCAAAGGATTTTTCCTCTCCTCTTTTCCTTTGTGGGATCCAACCCACTATTATCCAACCTCCTCCACTAAGTAATCTCTCCATCCTTCTCATCCTTTGTGGGTTTTGACCCACTACAAACTATCCACCTCCACCAAGTCTCACCCACAACATCCTCTACAACCTCTACATGCAAATATACATCTACATGCCAATCGACAACTACATTCTTCTCTAAATCTATTTGCAACTCCCTATCAACTTCCTCATCACAAATCTTATAAAAATTACAAAACTTTGCATACTCTATTGTTACAACAACCTCTTTCACCAGGTTGGTTGTTGCTCCTTCATTTCCCTTCAAGTGTTCATTTATGAACATCTTCTCAATCTCTATCTCAAGCAAGTTACGCTACTCAACAAAAACTAAATTAATATCCTTCTTACACAAATTTGCATTAAAACTTTCCATTTTTCTACATTCTTCTTGCCCTTCATCCTTTATTGCATTCATCATCCAAAACAAATTTTACTCAAAATTTTCAAATTTTACCTCATTTTCCCTTACTTCTTCAATTTCCTTTTCATTGCCCTTCACCACAATGTTTTCATCTCCCATAGCTATTGCCATCCTCATGTCCTCCAAAGGACATGTAGCTGCTACTACTATATCAAATTTAGTCTCTTCATTCACGTCTTCCAAAAGATATACCTCTACGACAACCTCTAATGACTCCACTCTTTTCAATTCTTCATGAATTGTCTCTTCTCCATATGGCTGTCCTAAAATTTCCATGTCTTCCAATGGATCATTCTCCGCTAAAATTTCATAATTTATCTCTTCAAAAGAACCTACTACAGCTTATTTGCCTCCTTTTAGGACTGTGTGGGTTGCTCCCACATTCTTTTCCTTCCATGCCCCTTCTATCAAATGGTTGCAAAACTTCTCATCCTTTGCAATCTCTTCTCTTTCCTCTTGATCCTTTTGCATAAAGATCTCTTCTTTTTCTTCATTCTTCAAATATGTTGTAATCTTTTCTTTCTTCTCTTCATCCTTCAAAGGATTCTCAACTGCTTATTTCTCACCTATTGCAACTTTGATGTCGCTTTCTTCTTTCATACACTCATTAGGGTATACTGATGCAATTTATTTTACCACTTCCTCTTGTTTATCCCGCAATGGATTCAAAAAATATTTCTTCCCATCCTTGATTATGCTATAAGTGTTACTGTTGTCATTATGTATAGCTTCCCTATCCCAAAGCCAAGGTTGACCCAACAAAACATGACAATAATCCATGGGTACTATATCACATACAATTTCATCCTTATATCTTCCAATGTGAAAATTCACAATGCTTTGTTCACTTACCCAAAGTTGATGACCTCCTTGCAACCAAGAGACATAATATGGATTAGGGTGCTTCATCCTCTTCAACTTCAACTTCTCAAGAATTTACAATGTAACCAAATTATCTCTACTATCATTGTCCATTGTCACTTTGCAACACTTTCCACCAGACTTGCATATAATTCAGAACAAATCACCACTCCTTTAGATGGGTTCTTGTTTCAATTTTTGTGGCTTCAAATATTCCTTCTTCATCAACAAAATCTCTCCATGTCTCCAAGACTTTTTTCCAAAAAAATATGGCACACTCTCAATCTGCAACCAAAAAAAAAATAGAGCCAACACTCGCTGCCTTTGCAGGTCCCCCTACAACAAATCTCTCGCTACTATCCTCTTCCCAATAGGATTCTAGAAGATGCACCTTCAAGATCTCTTCTACCCACTTCCTCTCATTAGAAGAAATTTGCACTCCTACCCAACTTCATCTCTGTTGGAGGACAACTAACATGATTCACATAGAATCAATGGCCTCTTAGGGCTTCTTCACTCTTTACCAATTCTTCACCCACAGTCTTGGTGGATTCTCCCCACTCTCAGGATCTTGTGGATCTGATACCAAATGAAGTATAACAATAACTCTGTGTCTTATCATACCAAAATATAATGCAACAATTAACTCATTCAATAACAATTTCCAAATTAGAAATTAACCACATAAACTTCCAAAACACATGCCACAATTTTTTTATGTTTCCAGTTCAAAATTTCACATCAAAATATGCAAATACGAACATGCCAAAGTTTGATTTATTCCCCTAGTTCTTGCTTGGTTTCAAGCTCTTCTTATTCCTCTCGCATCACTCCAAAAACATGTCATCAAAACTAATTTTTGACAACATATTTTTCTAGCCATCATAGGGATCAATTTCACATTAACAAATTGTTGTATTTTTTTTTCCATTTTGGCACCTCCCAAGCCTCCAAATTGCTGCACCCAGTTTCTCTTTTGACCTTCCAACTTCTACACAACCCAAATACTTTTGATTTTGTTGTCTTTTTTGGCCAAGAAAGGGGCATTCCAATCTACCCAAATTCCAACATAAGGTTGAAGTAACTCACCTATTTTGGCCACTTTACATTTGACATTTAATATTATATTAAATCTACACTTTTAAATGCTCCTCAACATTGATTTATATGGATTTTGGAAGGTAAAAATTCAATAAACTCCAAATAAAGATGCTAGTTAGACAAGGATAAAACTGCCAATTTTTTGAACACCAAAATAAAGTTTCCAAACAACCAAAACAAAAATGAGAATTTAAATGATGTAGATAACCAGAGTACTGGGGTGCTCCTGCATCAAAAAATGAGGATATGAATGTCCCCATAAAAAAAGAGCTTTTATGCCAATGAAAAATTCCTAAAGACAAAATACGATCCACTACTTGAATAATTGCTTGATTTGAAAAAACTTGCAAGTCGATATGCCAAAACCCCAAGGTGCTCGTTGATCTACAAATATTTGTAAATAAATTGTAAACATCTTTAAATTTTTACTTGAAACTTCAAATATTTTCCAATATTGCTTCAAAAAGGTTGAATCAAAGCTTATATTGCAAAACATGGTTCACATATCCAAATATTGCTATGGATTCAACATCAGGTAGAAAATATTGACAAAAAATTATAAATAATTAGTTGATTTGAAGAAATAATCTATAAATTTGTATAATTTATTATCTAAATTGAAGAAATTTGCAAATCATGCCATCAATTTATAGTATTTATACAACATAAGGAAAATATTATGAAAATCTTGATTTTGTAAATATTGACCCGATTTGAGCAACAAAGTGCAGATATTTGCATAATTTGCAAATCTCTCCTTGAATTTGTAATATTCATGCCATAATCACGAGAAAAATGTCACAAATCCATGATCCTTTCAAATCTATGATCTCACACAAAACTTTAGCCCAAATGAAATGAGACTCACAAACAAGTTATTTGCATTTCCATTTGCACAGAACATGTAGAACTTGGTGGAAGTCCTAAAAATATTTGCGTTCCACTGAATTTTTTTGCAAAAAATGGTTGTTTTCATAGTTTGGAATGATTCTTGGGGCTTAGGGTTTCAGTCATTTTCATGGTTTAGGGTTTTTGTGTCTCTTAAACCCTTTCTAAAAATCCTAAGTATAAATCCCTTTGCAAATGTTCTATTTCGATGTTGACCTCCTATCACTAGTTCCCAATTACTTGGGTGATGACTTATGCCATTGAGCTTGTTCATTTATCGACCCCTTGAAACTAACACCCCTATTGTTACTCGATTTATTTTAAATATTGATTTATGTCATGCGGGTCATAAATATTTTGATATTTGCTAAGTGGTCCTATGTTAGGGTTTTAATATTTCAATCATTGGTCTAATGTTTTGGTCTTAGGTTTTATGTCCCCATCATTCTTTAACCTAGTTCGCTCCCTTTTAAGTGCTAAAAATTATGCACATGCATATATCGTTGCTTTATGTAGGCCATTGGATCTATAGGTCTTCATCTTGGTCGCTCCCTGTGCCCCCATTTGGTTTTATTTTCTATTAAAATATTCAAGCGAGCTTGCAGGAGAGCACTGCATGTCCCATACAATGACGGGGCCCAACATATTTCAAAGTCAGCAAACAACAATCTCTAATGGATCAATGGTGGCTATGAAGCAACGTGGCTATGTTTTGACCATTCCTTGCACCCTTGCTTGATTTTAATATTCACTAAAATAAGCTCACGAGCTAGCGGGAGAATGATATGTGTCCCCTTGTTAGCAGGGCCCATCGAACTTCAAAGGCAGTGAACACTCTATCTAACAAGATCGACGGTTGAGATAGGGTGATGTGAGTCAATCTTGGTCATTCCTCACCAACCCATGGGGGACCCACCTTCATCTCACATCTCTTAATTGGGAAGTGGGGGAGTGCCACCTAGAACGATCAGAGCCATAGAAGGAACATTATTAAATGGGAAATATTAATGAAATATTTCAACAAAGGGTTGAAGGCATTAATGAGCGTGCTACTAAAGGGACCTTTTGTGCACATGTTTTAAAAGTGAGCCAGATATTTTAATCTAGACCGTTCGTCATGTTCAGATGTTATGCACTAAGGCAGAGGCTTAGAAGTGTAAAGCACACACAGATTGAAAGTGCCAGATTGAATCTAAGCCCTTCCTCACCTCCCCGTTGCTAAAATTTGTATGTGGATTAAGCCCAACGAGGAAGCGAGGAAGCCGACATGTGGATTTTCTTAGCGCTCATAAAGAAAGTGGAGCCCATAGGTGACTTGGAGGCTTTTTTGCACGACCTATTTTTAATTGGTCGATGGTGCTAGAGGTCTACAATTATCTTTTTCAAAATTCTTTGACTGAATCTGGATCATCAATCAAGACATCTCATTGTATGATCAATGATCAATATTCAAAGTAACTGGTATTGAGGGCAAGTGATTTGTTCTAGTTTGCACGAGTGAACCATAATGGCAAATATGACACAGAGCTACCAAATTGGCAAGCTTTAAAGCCATAAAACTTGTTTTATAGAATAATAGCAGATTGATAATACATTCAACGCATTCAAGGAGTTCATACTATGATTTCAAGCTTGTTCGATGATATATTAGGGTTTTTCAAGCGTTTCCAAACTAGTTTTGAGTCTTGCTACTTTTCTTTTAAGGTTTTCTGTTCATTTTGAATGTTATTGTGTTAAGTTTCATTTTTCTGTGTGTCAAACCCATCCTCTGGTCACAGACTTATACTTTGTTGAAAAGAAACCCTAGTTTGTGAAAGCCCTAGAATCATGGCACCCAAAGTTGAAGTGTCTATGTCAAAAGAATAACCCTCTGGTTCAAAGCCCCTAGTTAGACCTCTTGTTTAAGATTTGACTGACTAGCTAAAATCCTCAACTTCTGAGAAACCTAAGGGTCAAGCACTATTCCATGGTACACAAATTGTGGAAGGGCTTGTTGATAAACAATGTACTATTAAGGATGCCACATTGCCCTACACTGGATGGGTAATATTTAGCTACTATTTTGAGAACAAAAATTGTGGCATTCCTGTGGGAAACCCCTGGAATTTGGATTTGGGGAAGTTAATTGTACCAAATGTCTATATGGATGTTGACCTATTAAAAGCAATAGTTGCAAACTATGATCTAGTCACAAGGATTGTGAGGAAATTTGATGGTATTGAAATGGTCGAGGTCACAAGGGATGAATTTGCCGAGGTCTTCAAGCTCACTAAATGGAGTGAGGATATGGTGCCAATTAATGAGAAGGAACTTAGGACAAAATATGAAAGGGTAAGGCACACTTTCAAATTTTTGGTGTTGCAACACTATTTGGAATATGTTGATGGTCGAAGGATCATATTGGGCCCTTTAGACAAAGACCCCAAACCTATCAACTATTTTGTATCTTACTTCCAAAGAACTTTCTATTCTTTGTGTCAAATTATTGGTTATGACCCAACTATAGGCATTCCCATGGCTTGGATGTATATGGCAGGACACATCCAACGTCCTACATGTTGCACACTATGATTATGGAGGGTACTTGGCTGAGAAGATTCATGAGGGCCTAGTCAAGCTAAAGAAAGGTGAATTTTGGGTCAAATTTTATTGGTATTCATTGTTTATGCATATATTTTCGTTCAAAGGAGTTGTATATTTTTGTAAGGAAATGACATCGGAAAAGAAGGAAGGTAATTTGGATCTTCTTATCCATTGTTGGACTACAGTCCTTGATAAAGATGGCAGGAAATCTGATTATGTGATGTTTGAAAATTTATTTGCCTCCAAGTTGAGAAGAGTATTGATTGTGAACATGCCAAGGATTCCTACAGCCTTGCATGATTTTTTGAGGCCTAAGGACAGAAGGCCAGATTTAAATATTGACCATAATTGGGGAGACATTATCCCTTATCCTAGCTATACACTTTTGAGAGTTTATGGCACAATTATCTCACCCCATATGTTTCCAAAGAATGTACCAAAAAGAATTGTTTTTCTAGAGGTGATGTGGCAACTGGGAAATGTGGAAAACAACCATTTAAAGGATCAAGGAAAGGGGACCTTTTTCCCATATACTTGTTTTTTAGATTTTGTTATGAAGAAAGGAGGATGGGATAACATTAATGATATACTCAAGCCTCTAGGAATGAAAAGACTAAGAACAATAAACCATGATCCCAAGGGATTCATGGCATGGTTGAAAGTGAGAATTAGAAGTTCAAAGTTCACCCATAACTTCTATTTCCTTGAAGATGTGATAAGAAACATCTTTGATTTTTAGAAGCGAGATGATAGAAAAATTAAGTGGATTGCCTATAATAAATTGGAAAAGGAAATAAGAACAAAGGATCAACAATTCACTGCTCTTGCAGAGATTCTTGATGAAATGTAGAGAATTGAGCATGTATTTCAGAATTTTGAGAGGTTGTGGGGCATCTAAAGGGAGAGAGGATAATTCACGAGAAGGGGAAGGTTGTTGCAATAGAAGAAAAAGGTGAGGGGGATACCACTATAATGGAAGAGATGCCAACCCCCCAAGCCCAAAAGAAAGTAAATATCTTTAGAAGGAAGAAGAACAGGGCGAAGGAGAAGGAACAAGTAGTGCAAACCTCTTCTCAATAAGAGGAACAAAGAATTCCCTCACTAGTGCATAAAATTCCACCACCCTCTCCTCCTAGGACAACGAGTCTTGTGATTGCGGATATTGATTCACCACCTAGACAAGCATCACCACTTAGGTAGCCACCCCAAAAGAAACAAAAGGTTGAATCTAGTGGCTTGGTGGATTATGAAGAAGATTCTGATGATGAAATTTTGGTGACAAAAGAAGAAATACAGCAAGGAATGCCTTCTCCACCCAAGGATATAGTACCTCAGCAATTAAGCCTGATATTGAGCAAATCAAACCTCACAGGCTTGAATAATAAAGATGATGTTAGAGAAGAGGCTTGCACAAAATTTATGGATGATGATTCTTTTGTTAAGTCCAAGGCCTTCATGGAATTTTCTTGGAGGGCCAAGAAAGATAATTTTGTTAATAATATTGCAAAGGAGAGGAGCTTGCATCTAGAATTTCATGACGCAATCATCCAAGCCTGAGTAATAAAGGAAATGAAAGAAAGCTTTCAAGAAATAATTGCTCAATACGGCAGATAATTGGTAAGGAAAAGTGGCATTCTTTTATTACCAAAATGGGATTTGGCTTCTACAATTATTTTTGATATAGTAAAGAGGTATGATAGGCCTCTATATAACTTTGAGGAGGAAGCTACCATTACACTACAAGGATCTGCATTCAGTGAGTAGTGATATACATTGGCCATCTGGGCCTTAGCCCCCAACACCAAGAAGCTAAACATTATAGAACCTACTACAAATTATAGAGGGGGTTTAATCATAAAAAGGGTATCTGACACATCTGCTATTGAAGTTGCTACAATGTCAGTTAATGTTGCTCAATTCACAAAAGAAATGGTTGAATTAGTGACAGCTGAAAAGGAGAAGTTCAGGAAATTGTACAATGATTTGTTGGTTCAATATGGCAAAGGCCAACAACTAACAATGCAGTTGCAAACTGAATTGGCATTATTGAAAGAAAAGATGCATAATTTGCAACCGGGTGTGCCTACACAAATAGATATTGCTTCCCCTTATGCTTCACAAGAGCTAGAATCATCTACCCCTATCCTTGCCATAGGTTCTTCATCAAAAATTATGCCTTACAATATGGGAAATGTGCCCATTTTAGTAGAGGAGCCAAGTACATCAAGTGCACAATAGGCAAAAGACATCAATAAAGAATTAAGTGCAAAGTTGAAAGAATATGAGTAGAAGACCAATCAACATGATAAGGAGATTCTTGATAGCAATTTGAAAATTGTAACTATTGTGTTGGAACATTTGAACATAGGAGTTGATAAAATATTAATTAGCATCCATGCTAATTACTCCTCCATGGTTGATGCAATAAAAACAATTGACATTGACAAAGAGATAGCCATCCCGCTCATGGAAAAATAGATTCCTAGACTTCAAGATTTGAGGCTAATGGTTATAGGATCCAAACATAATGTGGATAATCCTGACAAGATCCAACCTACCTTTAAAATTGTGAATGAAATCGAAGAATTCCAGGGAAATATTGAGCCTTTGGAGGCTAAAATAAGGGAGTTGGTTAAGAACTTTCATGAAATGAACCATGGTCTCTTACCTGATATATTGAAGAATAGTGGTGATATCAAATCTCTATAGGATTGGAGAAAGGAAGCCACTGAGGTAATTTTAAATCAAGTAGCCAAAATTTGTAAAGAAGTAGACATGAGCATGCTAAAGAAGAATATGGACATGCTTGCTCAGGCAGGAGTTGATCTAGAATAATTTAATGAGGAAAATCAAGTTGTCACTAAATATTCTCCTTACAGGTTAAAGGTAGACAATATTATCACTTTCAATTGGCCTACAGAGGAAGAATTTCAAGCTTAGAAGGATAAATATCTTGATGTCTTGGACGACTGAGCTGCTAATATGGGGTAGTCACTACAATTTTGATCTTTTGGTCTAAAACAATACATGGCCTGGAACCAATAAAAATTAGACCTTTTATAAAGTAACGTCAAAAGATTGTTTTCTCGCCAATTTTAATTTGATGACAAGGATGTAGAAGTGGAAGGTATTTTGTCTCTTACGTCTTTCTTCACTTTATTACTTTTCTTTCTTCATGCTTGGGATACGTGGAACACATTTTGCAAGCACGTGGATATATTGCTACATCAGTTTAAAGTGTGCCTTTTGGAAGGTAGGACCAAATCTTCATCAACGAATGTAAATGGTTTTTGTCCCTTGTTACATTTCCCTCCATTTGAAATGCAAATATAACTGCAAAAGGGATGTAAGTCGTAGCAGTCCAATAGGAATACGACATGTGTACTTTCTGGCCTGAAGCTTGTTTGCTCCTTCATTTGTAAAGAAGGAATTCAAGGCCAGAAGTATGGGTTCGTTGCTTGTTAATTGATCATAGAAAATTTTTGTAAAGAGAATACAAATGGAATTTTAGAGTTTTGTCTTAGGTTTTGAGTATGTCAATATGCATATGTAATTTTCGATTATAGTACTAGCTATTGAATAAAAAATGGTGCAAATTCAAAACCATTTCTCTCTTGTACTCATTTCATGGATTATGAATAAAATGATCAAGGGTTATCTTATTTGTCTTCATTGATTTCCAGTGGATGTGTATTTTTGTCCTTGTGTTAGAATTAATGAAACTGCTTGGATGAATCTATAGGTTCATGTAAATTGAGTATTAGGATCTTTATAAGAAGTTATGGTTAAGAATACAATGAATTCCATGTTGTAGTGCAGTGTTATCAAAGATTAATGATGCTACATATTAATCTGTGTCAAATTGCATGTGTTGAGATGGACTTCATTCCTAGGTTAAGGAATTGATCTGAATTGTGTATTCATGATGCATCTTGTTGGTTGTTCAACAACTAATCAATTTTATATACAAACTTTTAAAATGAACTACAATTGTTGTTATTTTCTGTTAAGTTCTTCCATTCTCGTGCTCTAAATTTTGAGTGTTGCAAAGGAGTAGCTAGCTTCTTGATATATTCCATTTATTGAGCTATTATATGAGAATTCATTTGTTATTTGCAATGTGCTTGATCATTAGGTGTAGAGGTCTTTAAGTGCATTGTGGGATCACCCTCCTAGGTCTTGCAAAGCTCGAAGTGCAGGAGGAAAGCATTGTTGCTTTCACTCGTTCGTTGGCAAACAATCTGAATAAAAGCTAACCAAGGAATGCCTAGCTTCACTCTGAACTCTGAGATAACATCAAAGGTTGTGCCAACAGCCCTAGGTCCAACCAAGATAGACAAAGTAATCAAGCCATAGGGTTTAAGACTCATACCATCGTGTGTACAGATGGTATATTTCATTTCTTCATATTTCTCCTTTTGTAGTGAATTTAATATCAATGTTTCTTTAGTAATAACATTCACATGGCTTGTAGGGTCAATCAAGACTCCTGTCACAACATTACCATTGACACAAGTAGGAATGTAGAGGGGTGAAAGTTTGTTGTTTAAGGGAAAATCCTGTGATGTAAATGTAACATCCGGCGAAATGGGTGCGGGTGGAATGGTGGAAGTTACCGTGACAATATTAACATAGGCCTTGGGTTGGGTAACAAAATTAGTGGGATCAATAATCATGTTAGCAGAGTGTGATAGAAATGGGTCCATGTATATCTACAATTCAGTAATTTCCTTTGCCATTGATTTGTTAGTGTTCTACTTATTCCCATCGAGATGAATGGTACCGTCCTCGATGCAGTCCTGTATCTCATGATGCAGCCGCATACATCATTTGGTATCATGTCCATTAACACGATGGTATTGACAGTAAGTGCTCCCATCATACCAATTAAGGTAGGGCTCCTTAACATGCATAGGGGTCAGTAAAGTTATGATCTTATCCTTCAACAACTTTTGTAAGATGGAAGTATAAGATTCTAACAACTTTGTGAACTTCTAGTTGCATTTGAGGCCGTTGTCATCAACAATGACTACTACATTCGTAGCGTCTTTACCTTTCCCAAAGATTGATATGATGGAATTTCCCTCAGAATGGGAATGCGAAGAGGATCCCCCAAACTAAGCAACTATTTGCTAGTACTCTCGCAAAGCTGCACACAAATGTACGAAAGAAGGGTATTTCATCAAGGAAAACTTCTCTTACCAAGGCCTTTGTAAGTTTCCTATGAACACCTTCTACACATCATAATCAGGCAGCTGATATGAGATTTCTGAAAGGAGCACTTGATAACGCGGTATGAAATCAATAATATTTTTGTTATCTCCTTGTTTACATCGGATGAGATCTGAAAAGGTCATCTTCGGTCTGATGTTCACTTGGAATTGTCTAAGGAATTGATTTACAAGTTGTTCAAATGAGAAAATAGAATTTTTGACAAGGAACAATACCATTCGAGTGTTGTGTCCTTGAGAGATTGAGGGAATAGTTTAGCCATCAATGCATCATGATGGAAGAAGTCAGTGCAAAGGGCGTTAAAGGTAGACACATGTGTCTGCAGATCTCCATTGCCACCAAACTTATCAAATTTAGGGATCTCCATTCCTTGAGGGAAGGGAGTGTTCAATATGGCAACTGACAATCGGATATGTCAGAAGAAAGGCTGGAAGATAGGTTGGACAGAGGCCTAGGAAAGGCTCACCAACTGGCTCTACATCTTACCCATATTTTGAAGTAGAGTGTTCAGAATAGGGTCATTAGAAGATAGAGGGCCAGAGGAACCTCCTCCAGAGCCATCGCCAAGTCCACCTCTAGAACTACCACCGGTATGACTTCTGCTAGAGCCACCACTGCCAGTAGGGCCTCCTCCAGAGCCACCGCCATGACCTCCATTGGAGCTGCCTCCACCAGCACTACCTCAGCTATTGAATCCACTGCCACTACCAAAGTCTCCACCACCCAATCTGCCAAGACCTCCACCACCAAAGGTGACAGAAGGGGTAAAGCTAAAGCCCAACGGGACCTTATTCACTTTGATAGTTTCAGGTTGCTCAGGAATGGAAGGGATACTGATAGAAGGGACCGCATTAGCCATGTAAATGGAAGTGGGAGGCATTGATACCCCTAACTATCCTTCACGCTCCTCGAAGGTGACTCATTTTGCAAAGCTAGGGTTGCTCGAAGGAGCACACGCTTCGGCAAGACCAAGGAGACTACTTAGAAGCTCTACACCTATTCAATATTTACCCATCATATGTTTTAATTCACAAACAACCCAAGTGGCTCTAGCCATCTTCAGATTTCTTTCCAAATGGTTTTCTAGGTCGCCCAGTCCTTTAGCAAGGGAAAACATGTATTTTGTAGGGATCTGAATGGCCTCATGCTCATCCACCAATGATGGCATGGGAGACATAGGAGGAGTGGGAATGTGATCGGTTTCATCAGTGAATCCCATCTCATTCCTCGATAACTGCTCTTGCACAGCCAAACTAACGGCAGGACCAAAGAAAAGGCCTGTAGAGAGACCAAGTGAGACCTTCATCCTATCCATCGGGAGGTGTTGTACACTTCTCATGATATGCCTGAAAGTTGTGGATTTGGTTGTGATGCTCATAAATGTTCACAACACTTGAGAACACAACAATCACAAAGTACCTGAGGGAAGCCTCAACACCGACAAATGAATAGACCTTGGTTCACGTTGGGTTCACCAAACAATGTAAGAGAGGGGGACCACCACGTGCAAGACCCCAGGTCATGGAGGGTCGAGATGTGAGAGGCTTCCTTAAATTACCTTAGCTAAGTACAATTTTTAGGGTATGAGGATGAGAATGATGAGGACTATGAGGTCCTACAATCACTCTACAATCCTAAGTTTTAAGGTGGGGCTAGGCGAGTCAGTTTTTAGGTTCAACTCTGCACCTCAGGGAGCTCTCTGCCCAAGGACATAAGCACGGTCTTTGGATGACAGTGCAGTGCGCTGGCATCTCGAAAGTATGAGTATGGAAGCTTGAAGTGTGCAATAGCTTAGAAGAAGTTGTGAAGAGTTGAATTGAATGTTGAAGGGGTGAATTTGAAGAGAGGATGAAGAAAAATGACCATATTCGGGTTGGTCGGCCGAAGGGGGCATTACAACTTCACTGCCAATGAGAAGTGTAATGCATCTGTAGGTTCAGTTGTAGGAATCTATCAGGGACATAAGCGCGCCGCGCGGGTGTCCCTAACAGAAACACCTCCATCGACGCTCAAAACAGGTGCCAAGTGGACTGCCAATAGTGGGCTTAGGTGGAATTAAGCCTCCAAACTTGGTTTTCTAAGGTGGATAAAGGAAAAAAGGGGATTTGTATAGTGGATGCAAATTCGCTCTTATACAAATTGTTTAAACGTTATCCTCTAATTGGGGTGGGGTCATACTTGGTGTCGTTAGGAGGTGATGACATATTCTTGGCTGGCGCGGGATAGGAGGAAGTGGTGATGGCAGACATTTAAGTCTGAAGGGTGGCGAACGAGCTAGATTGGATGTCTGTTTTGCCTCATAAATTCAACTAACTGTTGCAGTCCAGATGACATGGGGAATGGTGTGATGGAATGAAGGTGTTTGTTTGAGGTTAAAAAGTTGTTTGATGGTGCAAACAAATCATTCTCTCAGATGGAATTAATGGAGTCTCCTCTTAGTCTATCTTCTGGTAGGAAACTCTGGGCATTTTACGGATGCATATGACATGAACGTCTGAAGTCTGTGTTTAAGGTGTGGGATGAGCTGGTTCTTAGTGCAGCAAAAATTTTGCTTGGCAAGGAGTTTATGTGTTCATCCAAGCATTGGAGGACCAATGCCGACTTTGTTGCTAGGTTTCTCACCTCGCTCTTGGACCTGGGAGTGCCACAAGCTATGGCTCTACTAATTGAGAAGAAGCTAGTGTGGGAGAATCTCTTGGAGGGTTCCATGGATGTGATAATTGTTACAGTTCTAGGCATTGGGTGCCACGTCCACAAGACTTACATAGGGGTTTGGTTTCTGGGGAGAGGGTGGAGATATATCTGTTTATCATGGATATTGTTGGTGAAGAGCTTAGATGCCACCGTGAGTGAGCGAGATGCAAACTCATCTTCCTGAAACACTTCTTGTTGTTGGAACCGTCGAGTGGGGTAGAATGGCAACATCTCTTCCAGGACTTCTTGATCACGGATGGTGTGTTGTGGGTCGACTAATGTGCAGATTTTTTGTGTCAATGTTAAATGTTTTTTGTATAAATCTGTATGAGTTTTTGTGGTGGTAGGGATAGGGCTGGTCTCAGTTGTAGGGTTGGTGCATTTGGTTCGATGTATGTTGGGTTGGGCTAGCTTCTAGGTGGTATGGGGTTTGAATTCATGGATAGTTTCAGTGTTGAATGTAAATCTTTTTTCAGATGAATTAATATAAAATATTTACGAATAAAAAAAAAACATTATCCTCTAATTGAGTCAAAATAGAGCACAAGTCCTTAAGTTCCACTTGATGTGCTCTTTGTGATGTATTGATTGTTGGAATGTGGTTGATTAGTAAATAAATAACATGAATTTAGGATATGGATAGATGATCAAATGAATGGTATAATATAGCATAAAGGTGGGTGATGAAAATGGGATGAGAGCCCTCCAATTTATAGATTTTTCATGAGGAAATTCAATGGCCAAGATACATTTTTAATGGAGAGCTAGGATTTGAAGATGATGAAGGCATGGATTCAAGGCTTAGCCTTGTAAAAAGTGTCACAAGAGGGATATAGGTGTCATATGAGGTGTAAGATCTACACATGCATGTGCATGGCATGTGTAAGATATATGACACACGTGTGTGAGAAAAGGAGTAAGGATAGGTGTAATGTGAAAAGGATCCTACACATGTGTGAGCATGGAGTAGGGTGAGTAGGAATTATCACACATGGGAGAACGAGTGGGTAAGAACACTTATTAGATGATGGTGAGTTTTAATTTTAATCTATATAACTCGATTAATGGATAGGATTAAAAGTTAGTGGGTTGGGAGATATTCTAGAATTAAATATTAGAGGAAATATTAATGAAGATTAATCAACTTAAATAAATTAACTAAGTATTAATTTAATTATTTATTAGGAGGATTTATGGGAAAAGTTAAACTTAATTAAATAAATATAAATTTATTTAATTATGGGTGAGGGATAAAATTAAAGGATGAATTTATTAATGATTATTTATTTAATTAATGGCTACGATAGGGTAAATTCAAATGTGGTCAGGTATGGACAAATTTAGGTGTTTGCAAAAACCATCCACATAAAAAATGTAATCATAACATTAATAGTGGCATTATTTGAACAATGTTACACAACTTATACAAATGTATGCAAATACTATATTTAATAGTAGATTCAATTTTCTTTAATATCAAGACAAAATTTGATTTATATGTAAAATTTTCATTCTCTCATTAGGTTTTCATTTTATTGAAAATTATAAAAATACAAGCTCTTTTGTCAAATAAATTGATCAAGAAGCACCAAGGATGTGTTGGTGAAGGTTTTTATTTTCCTAGTGACTTAATTTATTTTCTCTTAGTTATAGGTTTTTCTTACACTTTTATTAAGTTTGCTTACGATAATATAGTGATTTTATAATTTAATAACTAGGAGATAAAGAGATGAGGTGTATTTCCCCCTTAAAGGGTGGAGTATTTATTTTTTCATCACTTTATTTAATATTGGTGGTTCTTGGTGGCCAATACCTATTTGTCGATTTGCCACCTCCATCAACTCCTTAGTTCTATATAAACTCACTACCTAGCTAGTATTTTTCATCGTAGAAGCTCTTAATGCAATTCTATCATCCTAACATTGCATATCTCTCAGAGTTATGGTTTGTACTATTTATGTTTTTCTAATTTATGTAGCTTTGAATTTCTCTTATAAAGTTCCTTGGGTTATTCAATCTATTTTAGATATCCAACATGGTATCAGAGCTTTGTTTTGAGAATTTCGAGTTCATAGATTCCTAATTGAAAGTTTGAGTTTTTCATGTAAGATCTTGTAAAATATCATATGCTCTTCTCTTACATTTTGAATGATCTTGAGAATCAAAAAGGGTTTACAAAGATCTAATAACCTCTTCAAATTTCATATGTGTTTTGTGAGATTTGGGTGATTGCAATATTTTTTATTATACTAGTGGTATTTTTTTACTATTCCAACACATCAAGGAGGCTTGAAAAATTCAATATTGGCTTTCATTTCATCTGATTTAGAGATTGGCATAGTTGAAAATAGGGGTTTGAAGCTCAAATCTAGTAAACAACTTTTTGCAGGAGCATTTTTTTTCTAAAAAGGACCATGCCATTTCATTCAAGAGGCCGAGGAGAAAAATTTTTACATAAATTTTCCCCTATTTAGATTTGAGAGCCATTGAGGAAAAAAAAATTCTCAAGGATCCATAGGGCCCCTAGGTCACAAGTCGTACAATTTATTTTTATAAAATTCACAGAAAATAAAAAATAAAATAAAAGGCATATTTGTGCCTATTTAGTGTTAGGTGCTAAGTGCCCATCGCTAAGCACTAGGTCCTAGCACCCAAGGCATAGGTGTAGGGGCCAAGGGCCCTATGGCCTAAGGCTGTAGACCGTAGTGAGTAAACACTGCTAATGACCAGGTATTAACAATGGGTTTATAACCAAATGGTCTCCTCAAATTGTGACAAACCTTTAATGTTAATCACCAAAAAAACCTCTCAGCTTCGCTCCTATGCCACCCAGTGGCCATTGCCACTAGAAACACCACCCATGGGCCACCAAGGCCCTCATATAGGCCAAATTGGGCCTTTTTTCAAACTTGCATAAATTTTCACCACATTGTCTATTTTTCAAAAATGAGATATCACCAAAAATCTAGAGATGAGAACTTTTCATCCATGGAGGTATTAAAAATATTTTTTTCCATTTTTTCCAAATATTTCAAGTTGAAGTTGTTTGTTGCTAATTTCTTCATCAAGCAATAAATTTTGTTCCAATGCTCCATTAAAAAAAAAGATGTTGGAAAGGTAGTGAAGAGAACTACATAGCTATAGGGCTAATTTTTATAGATTTTGTCTCAAGTGATTTTGTATCAAAATTTACAATTTTGGCCATTATGGGCCTATTGAGCATCATATCTTGGAAAAAAATTATACATGTGTTGAACTATAAAGTGCCAACCTTGTAATATTTGGGGGGCGGGGGTGATTTTTGATACTAGTGAAAAGGGTGGGAGTGTATTGATGTTCTTTTGGTGTCTTTTGTAATCATTTAATAATTTTATCATGGGTTTTTTTGTTCACCCTTCTATGATAATCTTGGATAATTCCAATTATGAGTCTTGGGAAAAAGGCATTCTAACTCATTTCAAATGGATTAAAAATTTTCCTTACCTTTATGGGCTCATTCCTGAACCAAACACACCTGGAAGGAAATCAACATGGGGTAATAAAATTGATCATGTATTAGGATTAATTGGTTCTTGTGTTGATGATGACACTATGTAGGATATAGTGTTTATTGATTATCCCCACATACTTTGGACCAATATTTGGGAGATGTTTGGATACCCTTGTTGAATGCACGCAAGACAATTGAGAGGGGGGGTGAATCAGTTGTACATTAAAACATCCAAAACCCTCATAAATATTCAGATCCACAATAACTTATTTAAACCTTAATATGTTAGAATGATTTAGCATGAAAGGAAATAATAGAAATTGAAACACATCAAAACCATGCACAATAGGACACTAGATTTATGTGGAAAATCCAAGAAGGGAAAAAAAATGGTGAGGATTAGCTCACAATATAAAGTAATTGCAACATTGAATACAAAAGGCTCACTACCCAAAAGAAAGAAGGGCTCACTACCAGATTACAAAAATGAAGAAAGAAGAATGTTATAGTGAGAAATTCATTTCAATGCAATAGAGAAATCAACCATAGCATCACCAACACATTCATAGTCCTTATGAAGATTTTAGACACCTTCTGCTCGCTACTTTCAGTAGACTAACTCATTGAAGTTTGCATTGAACTTCACAAATTTGCACTTCACACTTCTGCAATTTGCATCACACACTTCACAACATAATTTTCCATCAACTCATCACTTATTTATACCTCCTTCAACCTTGAAAAATTTCTCCAAGGTCGACTATGCATCTCAACCATGCAAATTCAAATTAGGTTGGAACTAAAACATTCCTACAGTGGAAAGGAATGAAGGCAAACCACACCATATCTTAACTTGGACCCAAATCATACATATACATCACACTACACTTACACAAACACCGAAGCAAATATGCAATTAGTGTAAACACCCAAGGTCAGTCGAACCTGTGTTAACACCATTAATATTTAAGTACATGCTTGCTCAAATCCAAAGAAAACTCATGGACCACACACAACACTTGAACACAATCTAGAATATTCCATAAACACCCTAAAATCCAACAAATTCCTTCACAATAACTTTCACTTGAAGAATGTACACACCCAGTACACTTAGGAAACCTTCCACACACTGTTACTCAAGAAATCATCTTTTGAAGCACAAAACAACAAACAAATTTGACTGTAGGTAGATATGATCATTATCAACACACTTCCAAAATTTCAAGAACAAAGACCAAGATGTGGAGAAATGTAGAGCAAAACCATTCTCCCAGACACCACTGCAATATACATAGTTCACACACTGGTGAACACAACTCTCTCTGCACAACAAACCAAACCAAAAAATTTTAAATATAGAACCTCTAACACCTCTGACCAACATATCCAAACCACATAAGAAGATATTCAACAAAGAAGAAATATGGAGCCAAACCAGAGCATCTCTACAACACACTATTTCCCTCTTTTATTCAAATTTTCTCAAAAGCACTTGGAAACCAAGCACCAGAGACATATACCCATCATCTTCATCACTTCCTCATCATCACTAAACCAACAAAATCCAAAAACAAAAGCTTATCAAATCAACACCAAAGGTTGAAACCAGTAGCACTTACTAATGACAATATAATGAAACTAATCAAAGCATCAACACAACCAATCATCAATCATCACCAGTCATTAACGATAAAAAGAATCTTGCAACAATCTCTCTTAATCTTGTTTACATCAATGACAACACCAACTACTCATATTTGCAACAATATCCCCTTTTTCATTAATGGAAACACATGATGTGAAAACCATCATCAACAACAACAAACAACTCTAATCACTGACATAATGCTCCATATCAACTCCCTCTCTTTATTTATCCCCTTTACAACATACTCTCCTTTTTCACATTAATCTTCTCTCCTTTTTACAATTGAACATTTTTCACATTACTCTCTCCTTTTCTTTTTTTCATTACTCTCTCCCCCTTTGACATCAATGGAAAAGGGCATCACATATGCATCTCTTTCTCCCTTTGACATCATACATACTTTCCCTCTTTACTGATTTGCATACTCCCCCTTAGGAGCACACAACAAACTATCTCAACTATCAACCACTGCATATATCCTTTGACACAAATTACAAAGGACAACACCAACCTGCACCAATACTTACTCCCCCTGACTGTAACAACCAACAAAGCCACTACCTACTCCCCTTGAGAGGTAGCCTCCTACATAAGTCCAAAATAAAGAATGAATCTTGAACTCCACTGGAACGATCCATATCCTTATGCATCTAGTTCAAAGAAGGAGGGGTAATAACCCCTAACTTCTCCCAAAGATAATCAAAAGTATCCTTAGGAAGATCCTTAGTGAATGTATCAACAACTTGATCCTTTTTAGGTGCATACTCAAGCTTCACTTCATTCTTTGCAACCTTCTCTCTCAAAAAGTGATACTTGATTGAAATATATCTTTTATCCTTGAGTGCATCACCAAATTATTTGAAATGTTAATAGCACTTGTATTTTCATAGAAGATAGAAATTGGCTCATCATATAGCACTCTGATATCCTTCAAATTTTGCCTCATCCACAACACTTGTGCGCAACAAGATGTTGTTGCAATGTATTTTGCCTCTGCAGTAGATAAAGATCCTGAATCTTGCTTCTTGTTCAACTAGGACACCAATATGCATCTAAGAAAGAATACACCACCACTTGTACTTTTCTCGTCATCAATACATCCTTCCCAATCAACATCTATATAAGCACTCAAAGAAAAATCAGTATCCTTTGGATACCACAAACCATGTTTTGAAGTTCCCTTCAATTATTTGAATGTCCTCTTCATTGTTGCAACATGTAACTCTCTAGGATATTCTTGAAATCTAGCCACGAGACAAACTGCATGCATGATATCAGGTCTAGTAGCAGTTAAATATAACAGTCCTCCAATTGTTGATTTGTACTTGCTTTGATCAACCTTAGGAGATTCATCATTATTACTTAGCTTGCAACTAGTCACCATAGGGGTACATACTAGTTTAGAATCATTCATTCTAAACTTCTTCAACATTTCTTTAACATATTTTGATTATGAAACAAATATACCTTTATTTGTTTAATTGATTTGTAGCCCAAGGAAGAAATTCATCTCTCCAAACATAGACATCACAAACTCTTTCTACATCTCTTTTGCAAATTTCTTGCACATAGCCTTGTTTCCTCCAAAAAATATATCATCAACATACACAACCATAATCAAGATTTGATCTTTTTCAACTTTGAAATAGAGATTACTATTTGCGGTACCTTTACTAAATCCTTGTTATATCAAGTACCTATCCAACCTTGCATACCAAGCTCTAGGAGCTTGCTTCAATCCATATAATTCCTTCTTCAATTTGCAGACCATATCCAGTTTTACTGATAACTAAAATCCTTTTGGTTGTTCAATGTATACCTCTTCTTCCAACTCACCATTCAAGAAAGCGAGCTTCACATCCATCTGATAAACCTTGAAATATTTGTGTCTTGCAAAATCCAAAAACATCTTGATAGCTTCCATTCTTCCCACCAGAACAAATTTCTCCTCTTTAGTCTATTCCTTCTACTTGTGAGTAGCCCTTACACACAAGCCTTGCCTTATTTCTTACTACTCCATTCCCATTTAGTTTGTTCTGGAATACCCACTTATTTCCCACCACATTCTTGTTTGTTGGTCTTGGGACAAGTTCCCAAGTCTGATTCTTCTCAATCTACATTAATTATTCTTCCATAGCCTTGATCCAATACTCATCCTTGCATGCTTCAATCACTATTTTAGGTTCAAATTTAGAAAGTAAACGTAGATTTACTTGTTCTTCAGCCATAATAGCTTACCTTCTTGTCAACACACCCTTGCTTTTGTCACTAATGATCTAATCTTTAGAGTGATTCTTTTGCACATACTTAGGGGTTAGGGATCCTTTCTAAAGCTTCTTCCTCTTCAATCTAAACTTCTTTTTCCTTATCTTCATCTCTGTCATTTTCTTTGGAAGAGGACTCATCTAATTCATATCCATCTATCACCACATAATTCTTCTATAAGTCTTCATCCAATTTTACATTTTCACTTTCATTAATCTTATTCAGCCTCTTGTTGTAGCACCAATAGGCTTTGCTTCTTGTAGAATATCCAAGGAAGATACCTTCATCATATCTTGTATCAAACTTTCCTAAGTTTTTTTCATCTCTTCTGATATAACACTTGCTTCCAAATACTCTGAAGTGTATGATAGTGGGAATCCTTCCATATCACAACTTATAGGGAGTCTTTGTATTGTTTACTCTTGCTTGAACTCTATTAAGAATGTAGATAATAGTATAAATTGCTTCTCTCAAGTAGAATTCTGATAGGTTTGCCTCTTTCATCATTGTTATTGTAGCTTCCTGAGCAATCCTATTCTTTCTTTCAACCACTCCATTCTTATGTGGAGCCCTAAGGGAAAATGAATGTCTCTTTATCCCATAATTCTCACAAAAACTCTTAAACTCATTAAAGGTGAACTTTCCACCTTTCTCAAACCTCAAACATTTGATTTTCATATCCATTTCATTTTCAACCATAACTTTGAATTCTTTAAACTTATCTAGAGATTTTGATTTTTCTTTGAGAAAAGTAACCCATGTCATTCTAGAATAATTATCAATCAATAGCATGAAATACTTGTCACCTTGAAAACTTCTTACTCTGGTAGGACCACAAAGGTCTGTATACACCAACTCCAATAATTTGGTAGTAGATTGTTCTTTAAATTTAAAAGTTCTTGCTTGTTTCCTAATTTGACATTCTTTGTGTAGAGAAGGGGGATTGGCTACTTATGAGTCTCTTTATTCTCAAGAGATTCCCAAGGGGAGAAATTTCCTAAACTACCTCAGGGAAGAACGTGAGAGAGTTTCAAAATTAGAAAAAGCAAGTCATAGAGATTTTTTGGATAAACTAATGAATTCTCAGCCAAAGGATGGTAGCATGGAATAAGGACAATAGCGCAGTGCACTGGAGTCCCAAAGGTGCGTTGGTGTCTCATACAAACTAGAAACCAAGAGTGTCATAAAAAATGGAGTGGCTACTTCTACTCTAGTTGCTAAGAAATCTTGGAACGTGAGAATGTAACAAAATGTAAAAGAACTAAAATGAAATTTAGTAGATGATGAGACTAAAGAGGATAAGAGATAAAACTTCTCACAACCCAAGTAATGAAGCCTCCAACAAATGAATGTCTTCAATACCTGCATGTGTAAGATATGGAGAAAATGTTGGGGTTATTGAGGCAAACCCCCATTTTGGTGTTCCCACCTCCACAGACAGCTAGATAGATAGAGAGAGCGAACAAAGTAAGAAAATATGGAGTGATAAAATCAATCCTAGCTCAAGGAGAAGAACCTTTATCACCAAATAACGATGCAATAAATAGGGGATGTGAAAAATATGATGCAGAGTCAAAGGAAGACAACAAACTTTCCCAAATTCAATAACCAAAACTTAATTCACAAATAAGATCAGAGGTCCAAAAGTTATTAGATCCATCAAACATCATTACTCAACTAAGTCTTCAAGTATAATCTTCAGTTTATGTTACAAGGATTCAAAAAATTCATTAGTGCACCCTCCAAATGCATTGCTTCATTCAAGAACAAGTAAGTCATCTCCAATAGTCCTATCACAAACATGGACACAACATAGTCTTAACACACACCAAGAACCCTCAATTCAACAATCACAAATCATTAGCATCACTCTACCCACCATATCCCTTGATTCTTCAAGACTACCCTAATGTTGGTTGTCTATACTCTATCCTTAGAGGGCAGTCACTAATAATCAATTCTAGACTTGTGTCTTTAACAACCTCAACCTTGAAAAGGGTTCAAAGGAATGTAAACTTCCCCTTGAATAACTCTTTGACAAGTTTGTGACATTTACAAAACAACCAAATTGTAACTCTACCTTTTTAGGATTGTATTATCACTGTCTACACAGGACAATCAGTATAAGGAGAATTTAATTTTTTTTTATTCTCTAAAGATTGAAGGTAATGAATCATAACACCTCCTTATACCTTTTCAAAACACTACCACTCAAATGAAATGCTTTTTCAAGCATCAAAACACAAGTTAAGGACTGTATTTTGTCTTTTACCAGATTTTGTGACAAAACCAGACCTAGAGCCTCCTTGTTCTCACCCAAGACCATAAGTTAAGCATCCACAATTTTGAATTTTGGTAGATAGCCTGAAAATAGACCTCCACTTTAGAATATTTTACTATACAAATTAAGAGAAACACAATTTCTTTGATTCACTGTTACCCCAGCAAAGGTTTTTGAGCATTTTTTAGAAAAATGAATGTATCTAATTCAAATGTTAATGAAATTGAATGAAAAAAGAATCAATATGAATGTGATTGACTTGTATCCAAATTACAACCAATTTTTCACCATTAAAATTCTGTACAAGCCCATACATAATCCTGAAACAGACAATTTTTTGGAAAATGTGCATAAAAATAGAGTTTTTTCATTATTTTCTTCAAGGTTTCAATCACCAATGAAGACAAAAGGATTTCAAAAGAATTTTTAAAGGAATTTACATAAGTTTCTATCCTCTTAACTGCCTCAATTGAACAAACCCTCATTAACTCTTTAATGTTGCTTTTAGGCAACTTTTACACTTTTGGCAAATTTGACATTTTTGTTGGCAATTTTTACATTTTCTTTGCAATTACTCATCAAATGACTTTGAATGACCCCTACAAATGGAAAAATGGAATTATTTAAAAAATAGAATCATGGTGATTTGAAGGTGCTCCTACACCAAACTCCCCACTAAAAATATTTCAAGTCCATTTGAAAGTGTTGTTGCCAACAAAATTGCCTTCTTGAAATGCCCTATCACTGATATGCTCCTTATCACCTTCATTTTCACTTTTGGTTTAAACTTGTCCATGCAAATTAGTTGTCTACCATGCTTCCCCTCTGAATTTAGATTCTTCATTCCTTCATACACCTCAAGATCATGCTTCTCTCTTTGTCCTTCAACCTGCAAACAATCCTTTGTCCAAAATATTAGTAACACAATGAAATGATATAAGGTGATAATCATGATACCTCCATCATGCTGCAACTCCTTGTAAACCTCTATGACTAATTCATCCATGATCATTCCCTTAACCAACTCAATTTCCTCAACCTTTGGAATCAGGTATATGCTTTTTGTCTTTTCTTCATCTTCATGCTTTAGATTATCTGCAACTCCTTCTTCAATGAAGTATTCCCTTGCATCTTCAAAGGATTCTTGGTATTTCATTCTGATTTCCCTTCTCCTCCTTTTTACTATCATGTGAATAGGCCATGTGACTCTTTTCCTTATCTCTAGGTGCCAACTTGTCAAGTGCTTCATCTGTTGTTCTATCTTCTTCATGGATTCTAGGAACTCTCTGTCCATCCTTTCCATCTCTTGTTTTATCTCAACAATCTCTTTATCAAACTTGGCTTGTCTCTTCTTCTTCTTTCTCTCTTCCTCTACTTGAAAATGATTCTTCAAGTTCTCCATCCTCTCAAGCAAGATTCCTCCTTGCTTCACAACTCACTTACGTGCAAACAACCAACAAACCACACATCTACACAACCACAACCAACTTATCAACTTATCAACCCAAACCTTTGCCGAGCTCTAATACCAACTGATGCAGAGTCAAAGGAAGACAAAAAAAATTCCCAACTTCAACCAAAACTTAATTCACAAATAAGATCAGAGTTCCAAAAGTTATTAGATCCATCAAACATCATTACTCAACTGAGTCTTCAAGTATAATCTTCAGTTTATGTTACAAGGATTCAAAACTTTCATTAGTGCACCCTCCAAATGCATTGCTTCACTCAAGAAAAAGTAAGTCATCTCCAATAGTCCTATCACAAACATGGAAACAACATAGTATTAACACTCACCAAGAACCCTCAATCCAAAAATCACAAATCATTAGCATCACTCTACCCACCATATCCCTTGATTCTTCAAGTCTGCCCTAAAGCTGGTTGTTTATACTCTGTCCTTAGAGGTCAGTCACTAATAATAAATTCTAGACCTATGTCTTTAACAAACCCAACCTTGAATAGGGTTCAAAGGCATGTAAACTTCCCCTTGACTAACTCTTTGAAAATTTTGTGACATTTACAAAACAACCAACTTGTAACTCTACCTTTTTAGGACTGTATTATCACTGTCTACACAGGACAGTCACTATAAGGAGAATTTAAAACTTGTTTATTCTCTAAAGATTGAAGGTAATGACTCATAACTCCTCCTTACACCTTTGCAAAACACTGCCACTCAAATGAAATGCTTTTTCAAGCATCAAAACACAAGTTAAGGACTGTATTTTGTCTTTTCCCATATTTTGTGACAAAACCAAACCTAGAGCTTCCTTGTTCTCATTGAAGACCATAAGTTAAGCATCCAAAATTTTGAAGTTTGGTAGATAGCCTGAAAATAGACCTCTACACAGATTTTTAGAAGATTTTACTGTACAAATTAAGAGAAACACAATTTCTTTGATTCACTATTACCCTAGCAAGGGTTTTTGAGCAGTTTTTAGAAAAATGAATGTATCTGATTCAAATGTTAATGAAATTGCATGAAAAAAGAATCAATAGGAAGGTGATTGACTTTTATCCCACTTAAAACCAATTTTGCACCATTAAAATTCTGTACAAGCCCATATATAAGCCTGAAACAGTCAATTTTCTGGAAAATGTGCATAAAAACAAAGTTTTTTCATTATTTTCTTCAAGGTTTCAATCACCAAAGAAGACAAAAGGATTTCAAAATCATTTTTAAAGGAATTTACATCATTTTCTATCCTCCTAACTGCCTCAACTGACCAAACCCTCATTAACTCTTTAATGTTGCTTTTAGGCAACTTTTACACTTTTTGCAAATTTGACATTTTTGTTGGCAATTTTTACATTTTCTTTGCAATTACTCATCAAATGACTTTGAATGACCCCTACAAATGGAAAAATGGAATTATTTACAAAATAGAATCATGGTGATGTGAAGGTGCTCTTGCACCAAAATCCCACGATGCTCGCAAGCATAAGATAAGGGAGATGCCAGCTGCAAGGCTTAAGGAAGCCAAAGAGAGAGGCAGAGCTACAAAAGCTAAGAGAGAAATGTAGAGCGTTGTAAGAATGTGATAGTGCTTGAGGCTATTGTAATAAATAAGAGAGTTGTGTAAGCAAGATAAAGATGAGAGAATGTTTGAGAGAGGATCCAAGAAGGAGAAGAAGACCAAATGAAATGAAAATATCACATTTAAGGAGAGGAGAAGGAAAAGAAGCTTCTCGAGCCGTTACAAGGTGTCCCAGGCTGTTACCACTGACAAAACTTGTTGACAAGTGGAAAAAATGCACATAAATAGTTGTTTGAACATTGAAATGTCACAAGATGCTAGCGTGATGCATGGATGTCCGTGCAGTGTGTTAGTGTCCAAAAACATCACGCTACAAAACAAAAAGAATGGGAAAAGCACAAGGTTTGATGCAAAGCTGATGCACAAAGGTAGCTACTGAAAAAGGGGTCTTGAGCATCTTGAGAGGGAAAAAAGCTGATGTAGAGGCTAAAATGAGCCTACACAAGTACCAAGGGAGTGGAAACCAAAGTGGATACAAGAATGTATGTGAAATTGCAAGGGGTGCAATTTTACGACATTACATTTTGCCCCCACTTTAGCGGGCATATGAATCTACACTAATATTCATGCTAAAGGAAATATACTAAACATAAGTAACATCATGATACCAAACGGATATTGTAGAGGAAGTAGACACCTCTTCAAACCACGAAAGCATGCCCCTAGGCTGAAGACCTACAAAACAAACACATTAGACAAGAAAAACCTACACAAGATAACAATGTTATAACATAAAAAGCCACTATATCATGGGGTTAGAACATTTAAAACCACATACACATAGGAACACACAAAAAACTAAAGGATTTGACTCAACAAAGTGAAAGAGACCTCAATGTAAAAGGTTGTCTTAGTACTATGTGTCGTCCCCAAATTAAGAAATACCACACATAGAAGAATTCTAAAATGAAGAGAAGAATTTAAGGATTGATCACTTCAAGAGAAGAATGCACCCAAAAGTTAGGGAAGCAACCAATATCAAAGAGAGAAATAAAATATATTCAGGATGAAGAAGATGTAGATCTTTGATTCGGTATACACAATTAAGAAGAAAGATAATATAAGAGAGAGAGATGGAGAAGCTAGAAAGGAATGAAAATTCCAAGAGAGATGGCTCCAAAGGTCCTCTGACTCAAGGAGAGTTGAAAAAATGCACCAAAAATTCGTAGACTTAAGGAAGGTGAATGAAAGGATTTGTAGGTACTCTCTCCTATAGAGTTGAACAAATTGGAATGGAGGCTTGCAGACCAATGGTGAACATATCCCGTAGGATGAAAGTGCTTTACAGGGCCTCAGACTTGCAAAGAAGGCACCCCAAGTACTCTCTCTTAAGGGAAGCTCGATGTGAGGGGCTTTGCAGAGTTTGATTGGTCCTTATAGGTGCTCAATCCTATTAGATTAAATGAAAATCAGCTTCACAGGTGCACCTGCAAAGCAACATGTTAATCGGTAGACTAAACATGTTAGGAAAGCTTGATGCAAAGGAGCTCTACATGTTCTCGGTCCTACAGAGCAAGAATAATCAGATGAACCTGTGGCTGCTACAAGCTATGTTGCAGGACAGTCACAGAGAAGGTAGGTCTAGTCGGGTTGCCCCAAAGCTATATGCTAATGAATTCATTTAAGAGAACAAGCTTTCAAAGGGGGTCCCTCGGGAACCCATTCAAAAGAAAAGGGTTCCACTTAAGGGACACTTCATTTGAAAGACATAGAGAAAAGAGGGGGTCCTTAGAAGGATGTACATCTCTAGAACAAGTTATCACTTCCCCCAACATAGAGGGGAGGAGAACCATGAGAGATACTTAGAACATACATGATAGAGGTAGACCTCGATATCACTTGTCATTTAAAGAAGAGGCAGGTGCATCAACAAATAAATGAGTGATGGCACCTGAATCATGAAGTTGTTGTATTTTATCCTTCAAGGCCTTACATTCACTAGTGGAATGGCCAAGAACTCAATAGTATGCACATAAAGAATGTTTTTCTTTATCAATTTATGAATTTTCTTATGTGTAGGAGGAGGAAGAGTAATCAAGTGGGATTTTAGAAGCCTCAACAAGATATGCTCTTTCTCGGACAAATAATGAGGAGTAGGAAGCAACCCTTTCTCTTGTGGAGAAAGACTCGACTGCTCACAAGAAGAAGACATAAAGACATCAAATAATGGCGGATGAATCAATCCAAGAGAACAAGGTTGAGTGGAATTCATGTCATTCAACCATGGCTTCTGTTTATATTGTTCACTCGAGCAACCAAGCCCCAAATTATGCTTACGAGGTACACATTCAATAGGGACTTGAATTCCTTGTTTGTTATGCCCACAACCTTTACATCCATAACCATATTTGGAGACGAGCTTAAAGTCAGGGCCATAAAGTGTTTGCAAATCTTGAGAAGGAGGAGGATCTTCATAGAGAGCATTATTCCAGTAATGGGGATCACACTCTTCTATGGGATCGTCATTGTCCTTCTTGATAGGATTGCCAACATTAGCCTCTTTTATAGAGGTGAGACCATCTTCCTCAGAAGGAGGATCAACATCAATAACATTACAACTATTGCTCACATTATCCCATGATACAGAAGAATAATCATCTTTGATAGTGCGTGTGGATGATGTTATTGGAAGGTTTAAGTGGATGGAGTTGACTTTATATTTCCTAATGAAGGAATCTGTAAAGTCTAAGGAACCCCAATCATCACCGAGGGATGCATTCTCTTAAGAAGAGGTAGAAGGAGAAGACTTAATATTTCTTACTTTAAAATGATCTTCTTTAGGGACATCTATCTCAAGAGTATCCTTTGTAGTAGGTATTGTTGGAGTAAACATCAACACATTGGAAGAAAATGAAGGAATACGAGTAGGAACAACTGAAACCTGACCAACAACTACCATTTCACATAAGTGCATAGCCTAAGGGTCAACCCTAATTATGACTACTCGATTAATGCAAATGAACTTAATAGATTTATGCAAGGTAGACGGGATTGCACCCATAGCATGAATCCATGGTCTACCAAGAAGAAGATTATATGGTAATTTTTCTAACATAACATATACAAGGGCAGGAACAATAATGGGTCCCAACCTTAAAGGAAAAAAATATCGTGCCTAGGGCTTGTCGATTGACATTATCAAACCCATGAATGTCAATAGAAGAAGCATTAAGAGAAGATGAATCAATATTAATATTAGGCAATAGATCAATGCTACATACATTGAATGTCAAACTGGCATCAACTAGAGTACATCTAATGCTAATATTATTAATGTTGACTATAATCATTAGAGGGTTCGCTTGTTGTTGTACTTCTAGAGGTAGGAGTTCCTATGGATAGAATGTAATATTCAATAAATTTGCATGAATATGGGATATCAATGTATTAACTATTAAACAGGTGTAGGACAACTGAGAGGGGGGTGAATCAATTGTCACAAAATTCAAACTTAAAACTTCAATACTTATTAGATTCGCAACCACACTATTTTGTTATTAAGTGCATGAAACACAAATAACAGAAAGTAAATCAACACAATGAACACCAGATTTTTACGTGGAAAACCCAATGATGGAAAAACCATGGTGAGGGTTAACTCACAATATAAAGATTATAAGACAAAGGCTCATTTCCCATAAGAGGACTCACTATCCAAGTACAAAGGCTCACTGTCCAACAGGGAGGCTCATTGCCTACAGATACAAAAGAGAACAAAAAGATCCACCACAACAATTAATGCACATTCACAGGATTGCATAAACCCTTATATCACTGCCTTCAACACAATGGAGAACTTCTATCACAACTCACACACACACTTCTGCTCTTATGATTTGTGGCTTACTTTCATCACTTTGCATCACACTATCATACCATCCACAACCTTAGAAACTTTCTCCAAGGTTGGCCACAAAAACCTTATTTCATAAATTCAAATTAGGTCGAAAACTCAAAATTCCCGTGGTGGAAAGGAATAAGAGCGGACCAATAAAAGACATTTTTCAAGATCAAAAATAATATCTCAAAATAACCACACACTTTCTTAATTAAATTTTATTCTCTGAATGAAGTGTAAACACCAGGTCGGCCAAACCTAATGAAAACACAAATAAACATTAATGTACATGCTTCCTAATCAGAAGATGGCATGCAGACTCAACAACATGCTTCAATAAGCACAAGAATACACCTCAAAATCTTCTAGATACATCCGCAACAAATCAACAAACTTCAATCACTGAACACCTTTCACCAGTCCATCCAGACTATATAAACTCACATTGAATTACTGAAACATGACTTTTGGATCACCAACCTTCAAACCTCTTTTCTAGAGCATAGAAAAGACTTTCACAAGACATATCCTAGATCCGCAAGATCTGAAATGAAATAGCAGAGAACTACGGAGCAAAACTATTTCTCCCAGTCCACAGAAGACCAATTCTGCCACAACAGTTCACACACCGGTGAACATAACTTTTGCACACCATCATACCAAAAGCTAAAACTTAGAATATATCATCATGAGATCACCATTTACAAACATTCAGATCCACACAAACATAGGATCAACACAAGAGAAATGCAGAGCACATTCTAAACACTGAATTCTCTTCTTTATTTAATTTTCTCAAAAGCACTTGGAAACTCATCGATACAACACATCTGCAACACTAAAAAGATAGCTCCATGTACTCACAGCATCTTAGAAGCATCTCAGCCATACATGTACAATCTGCAACATATTGAATGGTGTTGACATCAATGACAACATTAATGACAACACCACCAAACTTGCTCATACCTACAACATTAACATCCGCTGGCCTAGCAGAAGAAGGCAACAGGATCTTTTGCAAGGCTTCTTGAAGCATACCTTGATAAACTGGAGCAGGTTGAAGCAAGTCCCACAGTGAGATCTTAAATGGAGTAACGTGGATTTTCTCAACAAGATTGTAATCATCGGGTGCTTTAGTTGCAGGTTTAGGAGCTTGAAGAAGGCTTGGTTGTTTATTCATTTTATTCTTATAAGTATGGGATAACACTCTATAAGAGGGAGCAATAGAAAGATCAAGATAATCGCTATCAAATGGGTCACCATCAATAGAACAAACCCTTTTAGGAGAAGGACTAGCTGGAGTTAGATAAATGACTAGTCTCTTAGGCCTTTGAGGGGCAACAGAGACATAGATTACATTTATAAAATCATCACAACTAGTGGAATAATTATTCAAAGAAATATCCTCAACATCAATCTGGGGAGGATTAGATGTGGAAGGAGATTCATCATTTGCTAATGCATCATCTCTAGAGGAGAGTGCATTGGAATAAGGAAGAGATTCATCATTCACTAATGCATCATCCCTAGAAGAGAGTGCATTGGAATGAAGAGAAGGTAGAGTAATGTTAAGAAAGGTATCAATGATTTCATCTTCTTGCAACAAGATATACTTCAAATCAAGAGGAATCTCATGAGAACGATCAAAGATACAAAGTGACATGGGAAAATCTAAGTCATTATCACATGCATGAAATGGAACATCATTAACATTTTGGATATAATTACATACTGAACTCATAAAAGAGGATATTAAATTCATTTTGAAATTAATAAGTTAAATATAATAAACAATGTATAAACAAGACAGCTAATCTAGAGCAGTCTAGGGGTGATAGAACTAAGAAAACTAAAAATCCATATTTTTGAATTTTTTCAGTATTTTCTAGGTTCTAGTAATTTGCATTTTCGAAGGTCTTCAGAGCAGAAGTTGGGGTAAATAAATTCCTAGTTTTTTGAAAAATATTGTGGTTCACGTCGAGTTCACCAAAACGTAGAGAAGGGAGATTCACTACTCATGAGTATCTTTATTCTCAAGAGATTCCCAAGGGGCGAATTGCCCTAAACTACCTCAAGGAACAATGTGAGAGAGTTTCAAAATAAGAAAGAGTAGGTCACAGAGGTTTTCTGGACAGATTGATGAATTCTTGGCCAAAGGACAATAACACGGAATAAGGACGACAACGTGATGCGCTGGAGTCCCAAACACACGCTAGCATCTCGTACGGACTAGAAATTAAGAGTGTCAAAGAAAATGGCAGAGTGGCTATTTCTACTCTAATTGCTAAGAAATCTTGGAATGTGAGAACGTAACAAAATGTAAAAGAACTAAAATGAAGTGAAGTAGATGATGAGACTAAAGAGGATAAGAGATAGGAACTTCTCACAACAACCCAAGTAATGAAGCCTCCAGCAAATGAATGTCTTCAATACCTGCATGCATAAGATCTGGAGAAAATGTTGGGGTTGTATAGGGGTTTGCCTAAGTCAAACCCTCTTTTTGGTCTTCCCACCTCCACGAACAACAAGATAGATAGAGAGAGCGAATGAAGTAAGCAAATATGGAGTGATAAAAGCAATCCTCGCTCATGGAGGAGAACTCGTATCACCAAATAAAGATGTAATAGAAAGGGGATGTGAAAAATCGCAAGATGCTCACAAGCATAAGATAAGGGAGATGTCAATTGCAAGGCTTACGAAATCCAAAGAGAGAGACACAACTACAAGAGCTAAGAGAGCTATGTAGAGCGTTGTAAGAACATGAGAGTGCTTGACGCTACTGTAACAAACAAGAGAGATGTACAAGCAAGAGTGAGATGATAAAATGTTTGAGGATCCAAGAAGGAGAAGAAGACCAAATGAACTGAAAAGATCGCATTTAAGGAGAAGAGAAGAAGGAAAAGAAGGTTCCTGAGCCATTACAAGGTGTCCCAGACCATTACCACTGACAAAACTTGATGAAAATTGGAAAACATAAAAAATGGTCATTTGAGCATTGAAATGTCACAGGACACTAGTGTGGCACGTAGACATTCGTGCAGTGCATTAGTGTCTAGACACATCATGCTACAAAATGACAAGAACAAGAAAAGCACAAGGTTTGACACAAAGCTGATATGTAAAGGTACGTAGCTACTAAAAAGGGGTCCTAAGCATCTTGAGAGGGAAAATGGCTAATGCAAGGGATAAAATGAGCCTACACAAGTGCTAATGGAGTAGAAACCAAAGTGGATACAAGAATGTATGTGAAATTGCAAGGGGTGAAATTTTACGACATTACACTTTGTAGACAACATTAATAGGCTTTGTAAGCTTTGGCAGATCTCTCACATCTTGAACTGAACTGGTCCTCACTAGGTTATCAAAATTAATATGACACATCCTTCTATGCCATAACCAAATTTCATTGATTTGAGCCATAAAGCAATGACAATTAACACCTTTAAGCTGATAAAAATTTCTGTATGTCCTTCTTCCAGTAGCTCAACCACAGTTTCAAAGCCTTTTTTGATCTCACATCCATCATCCTAAAACATAAGATTATATCCTTTGCTACACATTTTTCCAACACTCAAAAGGTTATGCCTCAAACCCTTAACATAAAGAGCATAATCTATATTATGCTTTCCATCAAAACTGATAGAACCTTTTTCACATATCTTAGAAAATGTATCATCACCAAACTTTACTAGACCTCCTTCATATTTCTCAAGTTTAACAAAATTAATTTTGACACCGATCATATGATTTGAGCATCCACTATCAATAATCCAATAGTTCTCCTCTCTAGCATGAAAGGCGGTCACCATAGTTCCTTCAGTGTTATTACCTACTTTTGGAGCACTTTCCTTCACCAATCTCTCAGAGTTAGCAAAACTAGTTCCATCTTTAATAGCCATGAACAAGAATTCATTATCCTCATCATCTACATAATCAAATTCATCATCAGATATATTGTCATCTTCTCTAACATAATTTTTCTTAATTTGTAACCTTTGTTTTCTTCACCCTTGTCATTTAAAGCTTTGTTTGGACATCTTGAAGCATAATGACCTATCTTACCATAGCTAAAACATTTTAAAGGAAAATTACCTTTGTATTTGCCAGTACCCTTTTTCATTTTCCTCACAAAATTTGCTTCAACATCATCACGATCCTCCTAATCTAATTCTTCAGTCTTTTTTGATTTGCTAACCTTAAAATTAGTCTCAACTTTTGCATTATTTGTACCAAATTCTCTCATTCCAAAAGTAGATATAGCACCATACAAATGATCTCTAGAATATTTGCTTAAATCTTGAAATTCCTCAATAGCATAAACTTTTTTACTATAAGATTTATGAAGAGTTCTTAGTACCTTCTTTACCACTTCCTCTTCTTCAATATTTCCACAAAGACCTCTGATGGAATTGAAAACTTTGTCCACCTTCTACATGTATCTTGTAATATTTTCATCTTCAAAAATCCTTAGGTTCTCAAATGTAATCTTTAAATTTGACATCTTAGCTTGCTTGACCTTAACATCTCCTTCATAAATACTTTCCAACTTTTCCCAAATAGCTTGAGCAGATTTCAAATGCAAAACTTTCACAAGATCAATGTTAGAAAGACCACTTAAAAGAGCATACCTTGCTTTACCATTGTTCTCATAGGCCTTGATCTCATCATTAGTCTTCATATCACAAATAGGCTTAGTATCTAGTCTCAATAGACTTCCAAACTCCAAATCCAAGAGATACCAGGAAACCTTACATCCTTGTCTTCCAGAAGTCGTAGTATGTTTCATCGAAAAAAGGAGCATCCCTCTTCTGTGTCATCCTAGATCTATCTCAAGTGGTTAAGATTTATTCTAAGGAATCTTGCTTTGATACCAATTTTTGCACACAAGACAACTGAGAGGGGGGTGAATCAGATGTACATTAAAACATCCAAAACTCTCATAAACATTTAGATCTACAACTTATTTAACCCTTAATCTGTTAGAATGATTTAGCATGAAAGAAAATAACAACTAAAACACATCAATACCATGCATGATAGAACACCAGACTTACATGGAAAATCCAAGAAAGGAAAAACCACGGTGAGGATTACCTCACAATATAAAGTAATTGCAATACTGAATACAAAAGGCTCACTATCGGAGGGCTCACTTCCCAAAAGAAATAAGGGGTTACTGACAGATTACAAAAAATAAGAAAGAAGATTGTTATAGTGAGAAATCCATCTCAATGCAACAAAGGAATCCACTACAACATCACTAACACATTCACACTCCTTCTGAAGATTATAGATGCCTTTTGCTCACTGCTTCTAGTAGTCTAACTCATTGATGTTCACACTACACTTCCCAAATTCAAACTTCACACTTTTACAATTTGCATCACACACTTCACAACATAATTTTCCATCAACTCATCACTTATTTAAACCTCCTTCAACCTTGAAAACTTTCTCCAAGGTCGGCTATACATCTCAACTGTGCAAATTCAAATTAGGACAACACCAAACATTATTGCAGTGGAAAGGAATGAAGGTAGACCACACCATATCTTAACTTGGACCCAAATCATACATATACATCATGCTATAATTATACAAACACTGAAGCAAATTCGTAATTAGTGTAAACACCCAAGGTCAGTCAAACCTGTGTTAACACCATTAACATTTAAGTACATGCTTCCTCAAATACAAAGATGAATCAAAGACCACACACAACACTTGAACACAATCTAGAATAATCCATAAATACCCTAAAATCCAAAAAATTCCTTCGCAACAACTTTCACCTAAAGAATGCACACACCCGGTACACTCAGGCAACCTTCCACAAACTATTACTCAATGATACATCATCTTCTAAAGAACCAAACCATGAAAAACTTTGACTATAGGTAGATATGATCATTATCAACAGACTTCAAAAATCGCAAGACTAAAAACCAAGATGCAAAGAAATGCAAAGCAAAACCATTTCTCCTAGACACCACTACAATATATAGTTCACACACTAGTGAACACAACTCTCTCTATACAATGAACCAAACTGAGAAATTCTAAATATAGAACCTCTAAACACCTCTGACCAACATATCCAAACCTCATAAGAAATTTTTCAACAAAGAAGAAATTTTGCGACAAACTAGAACACCACTTTGTACACCAAAACACCTCTGCAACACACTGTTTCCCTCTTTTATTCAAATTTTCTCAAAAGAACTTGGAAACCAAGAACCAGAAGCATATACCCATCATCTTCAACACTTCCTTGTCATCACTAAACCAACAACATCCACAAACAAAAACTTATCAAAGCAACACCAAAGGTTGACACCAGTAGCACTTACTAATGACAACATAATGAAACAAATCAAAGCATCAACACAACCAGTCATTAATGAAAAATAAAAGCTTGCAATAATCTCTCTTAAGCTTGTTGACATCAATGAAAACACCAACTACTCATATTAACAACAACCTTCATGTTTATCCATTCCTAGATGATCCTGCTTTAGATTTCCTTACTCCACTTGATGATGCAGATAGTATACCCTTTAATTATGCCACTTTAGAGGAGCTTGAGTATTTTCCAGGTCTTGAACATTCAAATAATATAGATAATTATCTTCTTGCTTCTCATCCTCAAATTGATACCCCATTATCAATACCTATTGAAGAATCAATTATATAGATGCTTCTTTGAGAGCCTCCAACTTGATTCATTGCAATAGGGTCATTTATGTCTTCTGAAGTCAATTCATTATGATCAATTTCTACTAGACATCTCTTGTTTATTTGTAGATTCCCTCATTTTGCATATAGATGAAACTATTAAGGACATACATCTTCTATTTGAGGATAAATCTTTGGTCCTTGCATCTATTGCTACTACAAAGTCCAATTTTTCTTCAGAAGTTTCCAATGATTCTTTGCAGTAGGACATCCATAGTCTTTCAAATTGAACTTTTTGGGATTATCTCTTGATAGGGATTTTAGACTTGTTTATGGAGACACATATTAAATATTTGGGATACACTATTGATTACATTCATATTTTCTTTGATGAAGTTGATTCTTCTTCAATTGTTGTAAGGTAACACTTTGACCCTCTCATTCATGATCATTCATAACGGTTTGAAAAGAGTCTGGATACTTTGGATCAACATTTGGAGTAGACATCTTCAAAGGATATACTTGAGTCTTTGTCTTGTGTTCTACATCATTCTCTAGGAGATTCTAGTTTTTTGTCTTCAACAATGTAGCCTAGAACACTTGATTTGATTGTGACATCTTTTAACATCAACAAGGATACACTTGATTTGAGTTCAAAAACTTCATACATCTTTCATTTTCTTCCTAAATATTCCTTTTAGGACTTGGGAGATAGCTTTCATATACCTTTGTTTTTGTTTCTTCCTAATGGGTGAATGTTGTTTGATGATCATGGACCATCTTCTCCATCCAGTTTCAACTATCTACCATTGGACCTCTTTGAGGGGTCTACTCATTCCTTCTCTTCTTCTTCTCTCTCTATTTTGGGGGTGTTATCTCTCTATTTGTGAGGGGATTCTTATTGTTTGGGGGTAATTTGATATGCACATGGATACCTAACATGGCCTCATTTGTTGGGACCCATCATATTTTACATCCTCCTAAGATGTACTTAAGGGTGGGGTGTTGGTGTGGGTTTTTATTTTCCTAGTGGATTAATTAATTTTCCCTTAGTTATAGGTTTTTCCTACATTTTTATTAAGCTTTCTTAGGATAATAAAGTGATTTTATTATTTAATAATTAGGAGATAAAGTGATGAGGTGTCTCCACCCTTAAACGGTGGAGTATTTACTTTTTCATCACTTTATTTAATATTGGTGGTTATTGGTGGTCAATTCCTATTGGTTGATTTTCCACCTCCATCTTCTCCTTAGTTCTATATAAACTCACTACCTAGCTTGTATTTTCCATCTTGGAAGATCTTAATGCAATTATGTCATCCTAACATTGAATATCTCTCATAGTTCTGGTTTGTACTATTTATGTTTTTCTATTTTATGTAGCTTTGAATTTCTCTTATAAGGTTCTTTGGATTGTTCAATCCATTTTAGATTTCTAACAGGATGGTGCCTTATCACATGCATTTTCTTATATGCTTGAGTAGTTCATTTGTTTGCCAACATTTTAAGACTCTTAAACCTAAATATTTTTTATAATAGGATTATTAAGAGGGTTTTATTAGATTCCTCTCCTTGTTCGTTACTTTTTGGCTAACATGGGGTGGACCAGCAATGTTGGATGTGAAGGTGCTCAAAAAGAGTGTGGAATTTATTATTTTTGAATAATTTTCCATTGTCAATGATAATAGTGGAAGGGATCTGATGGAAACCGATAATTTAATGAAAGATGAATTTGGAGACCTATTATCTAGTGGTATACATAAGGGGAATATCTTTTATCTATTTGGTGAAGTACTTAGTGGTTCTGATTATGAACTTGTATCCATTAGAGGAAGATGGGTGGATCTAACAAATTATATCAAGGCCTTACTATGAAAAGGGCTAGGTGGTGGTGATGGGTTGCAATACCTACAATGGCACATGAATAAAATCTTTATTTCATTGGCATGCTCGATATTTCTTTATAAGTTGGCATGCATCGTGCTCCATGGTGCACCAATAGTAGTGTGTTATCAAGAGTTTTTGGCTAAAATAATATTGCTAGTGTGTGCACCATATATAACATCATGCCCTTTTATTAATGTGAGAGAAGCCTCTTTGAATTAAGGTATATAAATAAAGTATCATCAAAGCTCCTTTGATATAATGGTATGCTAAGGATGGTGAAGTAGGATTAGAGATGGATAAAAAAATTGTATTGTGTATGGGATAGATTAGGTAGTAAGGTTTCATTATGAAGGTAATTGTATATGTCATGATACTAGGGATTATTGGGACCAAAAAGTTCACAAAAAAGAATTTATTCTACAATATTTTATGTGGGGACAAAAAATTTATTGACTAAGAGTTCACAATATTGACTATTTTGCAACATATATATAAGGGATCTGATTATAGCAATGGAATTTTCTCCTTTGTTATTGACTCTAGGTACTTGTTCAAACTAAATGGAGGTGAAGTATTCTTTGAAATTGTCTACCATATATTTGTAGGGAATTATCTTATCATTTTTCTTTGATATTCATCATCAACTTGGTTGACAATGAGTTGCAAATCTCCATAAACTAGGAGATGTTGGATGTTTCATTGTATTGCTATTATGAGACCTTTAATTAAAGCCTCATATTTTACTATATTGTTTGTACACACAAAACCAAATACAAATGATTTGGTGATGAAATCACCTTGATGGGTGGGAAATATGATTCCTACACCTAACCCTTTGTTTATATAAGAACTATCAAAATATAATTTCCAAGATACTAAATCATCTAGAGTGAAGATAGACTCATCTAGAAAATCTGTGACTAAAAAAAAATTATTTGTTAATGGTACTTATGTTAGTTAATCAGTCATGACCATATTTTTATTTCTCTTTTTTCCATGTATTATATGTCAAATTTACCTAGTAACATGACCCATTTTTCATACAACATATTGGAGATACTTTCAATAACAAATATTTTAGTGGGTCAAATTTTGAGATCAGCTAGATTTTATGACCTATCATGTAGTGTCATAGTTTTTGGGAACTAAGAATAATAGCTAAATATGCATGTTCCATTGATGTATAGCTAAATTCATATCCCACTAAGGTTCTATTGATATAGTAAATAACCCTTTTATGACCTTCAAAATCATGTTGTGAGAGAAGTGCCTCCATAATAACTGATGCGACCAAAATTTATAATAGTGTAATGGCATAAATTTTCAACCCATGCAATTTCCCATTAATTTACCTTAGTTTTAGCCTTACAAATTTGATAATACAAAAACCCATTACTTTTTCTCTACCTTTTCCATGTGTCCCTATCATTTAGCGTTAGTGAAGGGAATTTTTGTCGGGGACGTGTGTGTTGTGCTAACGTCCTGACAATATTCCTACGTTAGGAAATAGTAAAGACATTATGATTCTTTGTTACCTATGAGCATAACATCCCCTACCGAATCTTTATATCCAAGAATGACTAGATTTTCCTCCAATTTTCCCATTTGAACTCCATTCTTTCATTCTATCAACTCTCTTGGAAATTTCTTTCATTCTCTCAAGCTCTCCTTTAATTCTATCTCATTTTCACTCTCCAACACTTCATACTTCACTCTCTTGCTCTTGTTCTTGGCTTCTACATCACCTTCTTGCTCTAGTACCATTGTTATTGTGGGTTCTTGAAGATCTTGTCCATCGGCCTGGTGGATTTTCTCTTCTCCTTTCTCTATCATCCTCAAGCACTCATAGAAAGGGAGGTGATATTGTGTCTATTTTCTTATTTGCATTATCTTACTTGTAGAGTAGCATTTAGATTATTGTTGCTCTCTTCTTCTTTGTGTCTATTCTCTCTATCTCTTTATTTCTTTTCTACAATATTGTTGTCTATTGGTTGTTTGTGGAGGTGGGAACACTGAAATAAGGACTTGACTAAGGAAAGTTCCAAAACACAACCCCAACATTTTTCTTGTTATTGTGTGTGTAGGTGTTGTTCGATTGCTTGGAGCTAGCTGGAGAATTGGACCTTGAGTAAGTTGGCTTTCTTCTTCTTTCTTTTTCATTTCACTATTAAAGTAGCTTTTATAATATTCTTCTTCTTGTACTTTACATTTTTGTACATTTTTGTCAAACTGTAAAACCATAGAATTCAGGTTGTCAGTAAACCCTATGTGTTCTTGGATGCTACTTGACCCTCTATCTGTATAGGAAGCCAACACATCTCTAAGACTCCAACACGACGTGCTAAAGTTTTACTATCACATTGTCGTCGTTTGACAGAGAGCCATTTGGTCTACAATTTGAGACCTCTATGGTCAACTCACCCAATTCTAGAAAGTATCTATCATAAGCAGAAGGGAAATATAGTCCTATTTTTTCTTCCTTTTCAGCTGGTCCCTTCCCTTTAGCTTATTAGGTAGTCTAAGGTAGTTTAAAGCAATTCACTCCCTTAGGCTCTTTTGTGACCTAAGAGTCTTGGGGGAAACAAACCCCCCTTCTCTACATTTTTGAGAACTCGACGTGAATTGTCTTCTTTTGTCCCTTTGTGTCAAAAATCTTTCTCTTATGTCTTGGGTGTGTCAAAGATTCATGTGTCGTAAGGAATTTAGCTTTGTGACCCAATCTATGACCTCCAACGTGACTTTAGAAGTAGCCTTCAACATATAGGAATGAAATCTAGATAGGTCACTACTTGCTAACATAGTCTTCTACATCTTCTAAGTTGGTTTTGTCTAAGTACGTGAACATGGTCTCATTCACGCGTACCCCTCCTACTGAGAATGTGAGTGCTTTTCCTGACATAACTTTTACCTCTCATGATTTTCCACTAAACAATGACCTTCCTTGTTGTACGTTGTTGCTTGTATTAAAGGTAACATCGTGATTGGTGTCATGGTCGATCCGACGAGTCGGGAAAACATGACAACAAAAGAACCTTGTTCACAAATAGTTTACATAAGGATAAATATGAAGAGTCCCATGCCACCCTTCATGCTCACGACAGACTTTCTATTGCCCATATGGGCACCATTTATTTGAAATTTTTGGTAGGATCTAAGGTTGTTGATGTGTAATTTGTTGTGATCCTAGATTCCAACCTGTTCAAAGTTAGGCTAGGCATTCTATGGCTAGCCTCTATGAATGGTGTTGTCTCTATAGTCCATAAGTGTTTAAAATTCCCCCATGAGGGAATTGTGCACATGGTTCATGATACTAGCTACAAACCACTATGTCACATGGGGGCATCTATTTGGATCACTTCTGGCCCACCCCGGTCAGACCTTTCCCTCCAAGGGGAGATTTGTTATATCAAGCCTATGTTAAATATAAGACTAGGGGCTTGGTGTTGAAGGCTAGTTTTCTTGTGTTTCCCTTTGTTATTTCTATGAAGGCCTCTATGATAGTGCAACAACAAGTTACTTCTTCAGCCCCATCAAAAGGGAAGGAGAAGCTTGTTCGCACTCTAGAGCCTTCTCCTTCCACATCTTCTGCTCCTCATGCTTCTACTTTGTCACTACCCTCTTTCTTAGAACATTTGGAAAAATCTTAAATATCATTAAGTTAAGTTTTTTTATTATAGCTAAAATAGGTTTTGAAGGGACCTCAAAACCCTTTACAAGATAAACCGTTGCTTCATCAAATAATCAAAAAACATAACAAGTAGCCAAAAAATAGCACACAAATAGCCAAAAAGAGGTAAAGAAAATAGAACACAACTAGAGATTCTTGAATATGTTCACTGCTTCCAAGTCACTATCAATAATTTTTTTATGGAAATTCATGACTTCCACCACCTCTTCAGTGGGAATACCAACATTATCATTTAACTTGGTCTTGTTATGGGTTCTAGCAGAAGGCCCCATCTCACTCGACATCTTTTGTTGAGCACCAACACTAGCCACCATACCTTTCATACCAGAATTATCCCCCAACCACTTCTTGTCTTTCTTATTTAGCAAACACAAAACCTCAGCTTCATTGCACGTAGCATGTTTACTAACCTTAAGAACCTTCTCTAGTTTTTTATTGACCCACTCCAAACTTCCTTCAAGGGCAACAATCTTTTACTCATAGGGATTTTTCATACTAATCATCTCGTCAACAACCATTTTAAGAGTATAAAATAATTGATTAACATCGAGCTGAACCTTACTAACTTGAGCCTAAACATTAAGTCCCTTAGAAGAAGAGGGCTCATCAACATTATTATTCATAGCTCTAACCTGAACATTGGTGGAGTTCATCTCATGGAATACCCATTTGAAGAGCTTGAACAAGGTTAAGGAACCCTCCTTCGCCAGACCAAGATAATCAAGCATAATTTCCCTTATGAAGTTGAAACCATCCTTTTCCACCATATAATCCTCTTGGGAATCACCATTGGTAGTATCATTATCCATGGTCTCCTTCCCTTTCTAATCAGAAACAACATTGCCTTTAGCCAAGTCCTACTCCAACATCTGATCCTCAACACCCTTCAAATTGCCATCATGCTCCTGTGACTCTTTCCTCCCAAGATTCAAAGGAAAATTTCTCATCTTCAGCCCCTCTTTTTTATGCAAATTAGAAATAGAGGAAACACCCAGTTGACCCCTATTACTTGTATCCTCCTTGCTTGAATTACCCAAAGCAACCCCCTTAAGCTTTTTTCCACTCGACCCCTTCATAGGTTTAGAATTCTACCAGGAATAGTCCACCTCTTCCTTGTCTCCCATTTCATACTCTTCATCCCTAGAGGTAATAGGGAGTTTATTCTTTTTTCTTTTCTTACCCTCATAAATGGTGAGAGATTCTAAGTCAACATCCAAGGATGCTTCCAAACCAAGAGCATAATCTTCATCATCGTATCATCCTTCAACCCCATCACATACTCAAGATCCTTCTTCTTCCCAACAAAGGAAATTTTGGTTTGAACCAAGATAGTAAAGGAATTAACTTACTTAGAGATCAACAAAATTAAACCTTCATGAAGGACTAGATTTTTTGGGTTGCATTTGTGATCTCTTATACTATTTTCCAAAGAAACTAGTAAATAGAAATGGAAAGAAACCTTCTTGTGCCTAAAATGATTAAGAAAAAACAAAGTGATTTCCAGAGAGAATAGAGAATTGGCCATCAAGAGTAAATACCTCATTATTTCCTTTGCAACATCTCCCCAAATCACCTTGATCGAAGTCTGATAATAGCCTCCACATTTAGCCCTTTCCAGCTTCCTCTTCTCATCATCTTTGAAGAAAGTAACCATGGCCGCACCAAATTCATTCTTTTCTCTATAGAATTTTCTTCCTTCAGTCGAAAAACCAGTGATTTCAGCTATAAGATCCTTCATGATATTAAACTCCTTTCCCCTAATTCGCAACACACATTTCTGCCATACCTCAAGAAATTCCTGCAACATCTTCAAATCATACCCATGCAACTTTTCCATATATGGAGTCACTCCCCCAGCCTCCAACAAACTCCAAACCTTCTTATTTCCTTTCATAGTGTCACAGGATTTGGGCTTAGTTTTGTTTCAATCACCTCCCATAGTAGCGGCAAGCAAGCACCCCAATAGAAAGAAGAACTTGCAAAGGAGTTGAAGAAACCTCGAGAGCTTGCAGAGAAAACAATGAAACCTTGAGAAGACAATAGCTCTCCAAATACCCACAATCTGTGTGGATTGGACAAGATGGTGGAGAGGAATTATGAATAATGAATTCCTAGTCATTCGAGCCTCCACTCCATCAAAATACCACATAGCCTTTCCTCTAAGGGAATTACACCTCGGAAGGAAATGTCATGTCAAGAGCATGTGAAAAAACCCCATCACCAAAGGACCCCCCCTCTCAACACCTTTGTGAATCATGATAAATAATTGAACGTGCTTCCATGGGTAGGGGGTTGTGTTCTCCCCATTCCAAATAATCATTCACCCCAAAGTTAGCAAAAAAGTTAGCAAGCCTATTCCCCTCTCTATAAACATGGGAGATGAAACATTGGTTGAATGAATCCAAAATATTTAAGGCATCATTAATAAGGGTTCCTACCATCCAAGAGGGATGAGAAATATTCCTAAGGTTATTGATAATATTGAGGGAATCACCCTCAACCCATACCTAATCATAACCTCTAGACTGAGCCAACCTCAAACCATGATAGGTTGCAGAAGCTTCCACAAATTGGTTTGTATGGGTATCATTAAGTTAAGTTAGTTTGAAATAATTATTATTTTTATTTTATTATGGAGTGAAAACTAAAGGAAAAAATAAATTAAAATATTTAGAAAATCAAATAGATACTTTGATAAATAAATAAACAAAATTAATGATGCAAAAATTTAATTATGGAAATATGAATATTTTTCAAATTATAAGAGAATGAAAAAATAATAAATAATTTTTAACTATCTAAAAGTTGTCATACTTCTCTACTTCAACTTTCTATTCTCTTCCAATCAACACCTCATCTCTTATTAATTAACTCCATCTCATTTTAGAATCTAAATCTTCCCTTTTCAGTTAACTACTCTCGCTTTTAGAAACTTCTTTTTTATAACTATGCATAAAGTGGAAAACTTCACGTGCACCATTATCCATATTTTTAAATTAAAAGTTCATTATTATCCTTTCATGAGTAGAATGAATTCTTTCCTATTCTCTCCTCCAATCTTGTCCATTGATTTTACCATCAAATCTTGATCGTCGATCAAACATACATTTCCCAAAAAGACAACCCTTCAAACTCGTTCATGGGGAGGAGGAAACTCAGAATCTTTGTAGCCATTATCATTCTAACTTATTGAGATTTTTGCATGTAATTCTAAGTGTAGTATCTTCTTAGGAAAGGACAAAGAATAGGAGGCATTTTTTTCTTTGTTGCAGAGAAGAGGAGCAGGGATTTGGAAGGGTTGAGCATTTGGATTCAATAGAGAGGTATTTGGGCTTCATTGTGTTATAGGTAGGCTTCATTTGAATCTTCCTTCTCTCTTTTAATAAATTTATATTTATGTGTATTTTATTTTTACATGCAAATCTTGTTTCAGAAAATATATGTCTTTAAATTTTACAATCCATTTATGGGAAATTATTTTAATTCGCAAAGCCATTTTAAAAGTAAATATAGATTAAAATTTATTCAAAATTTTATTTATGGTAAATTTATTTAAAAATATTATGAAAAATTTATGTTAAATCTATGATTAAATTTTATCTATGTTAATTTTTTTTTTTTAAAATCTTATTAAAACTCGTGATAAGATACTGGGATGGGTGACCTCCTAGGAAGGCCCAGTGCTTCACCTCTGTGAGCATCACCTAGATGCAACGAGTGCTAAGTGGATCATTCATTATCATGAGAGATGGGTTCTTGTGAACTGCTACTCATGAAACATGGGTCAATGAGTTTGACTCCTAACTACACTGTTGAATCCTGATAGCAATATCATAAGAATAATGTTTTATGGTTTTTTATGTCTTTCTCGCTTTGGATTTTCTATGTTTGTGATGTTTGCTCTTGATTGAGCTGGGCGTAGCAGTTAATTGTGTGCTTTTAGATCACTGGGTTTGGGAAATCCCCCTCTAAATTTTTCCGGGTTCTTGGTCCTTTAAAACTAGATTTCTTATATCAAAAAATAATCCCAAAAGCATTATAATTAGGATTAGGATTATACTTAAGAATAAGGTAAAAATTATGGTTAGAACTATTCAAAAATTAAAATAAATTAAAAATAAATATTACGAAAATATGATTAATAGATATAATGCTCCAAAATTTTATTCATCTAATATCTTTATTCCAAATCTTATTCCCAATATTAATTCATAGATTTTTTTTTGTAATGTCACTATAAAATTCTTTATTGTTAGGGTTAAGGTTACAATCATAGTTATAGATAGTGTTATGACCATAGTTAGGGTTAGAGATAGGTCTAGGATTAGGATAATGGTTTAGTATTTATTGTTAGGGTTAGGGTTAGGTTTAGGATTAGGGTTAGGGTTAGGGTTAGGGTTAGGTCATGAAAAAAACTAATTAACAATACTAAAATACTATGATTAACAAAACTTACATTTATTTTTATTCACATTAATAAAATTTACATTTATTTTTTTCAGAATCTAAAAAACAATAATTACAATACTATAAAGGCAAGTACTAGCCACTACGTGGCACTTGTTTTGAAAGAAATAAGTATTTATTTAATTTGTATTTGTAAAGTAATTCTAGAAGTGTTTTAAATAGTTTAAGGTTATTCCAATTATATTTGCAAGGTAATTCTAGGAGTGTTTTAAATAGTTTAAGTTATTTTTAAAGATAAATAGTATCACTTAACTTTATATTTAGTGTGATTAATTTAGGAAATAAGTTAGAGAGGTAAATTTTTAAATAATTAGTATAGTTATTCTTCAAACAATTAGTATTCGATAAGTTTATTTTCAAGAATTAGCATATGTTTTATTTCAGTAATTAGTTAAACTTATGTACAAAAGTAAACGATTTTCCAAAGGTAATTAGAATTAGATAAACTTATCTATGCAAAAGTAATTAGCATTTATTTTAGAAAAATTACTTTAGCATTTATTTTTATGCAATTATTATGATTCTTGTTTATTTTAAATAGAAAACTTTAAAAAAGAATTGAAACTAAAACCAACAATGTTTGGTATCAACGGTGCTTCTAGTTCACGTTTACAGGTAATGTCATCACACTTGAGCTACCACATCTATAGCCTAACATAGCTGCAACAGCAATGTCTGTGGCATCATCCCTTTAAGTTACCAAGGAGAAATAAGAGACATCTTGATGGTATTAAAATCCAAGGGATGGGTAATCTCTCTTGGATCGATAATCTAAAAGGAAATTTCCAATGAACCAAAATCCACTAGAACAAACTTAGAAAATTTTCTTATAGGATTCAAAGGAAATTTATTTAAATTGTTTATGTTATTCATATTTTATTGGATATTTAATTATGTGGATGAGAATTAGTTTCAATGGTTTCAAGGGTGACATTAATTTAGGACTAGGAATTAGTTGATAGGACACAAGTAATAGTCATGATGATTATTTACTTATAATTATTGCTTCCCTTTGTGGGTAGCAGTTGCAGAGGAACTATCTAGGAAAAAGGGGTCCTAGAAAGGGTTGTGTACCCAAATAAAAATTCACATCAAATTTAGATTAGAAAAAAAAATTATGTATTTTATGCCTTGATCTCATTTAGAAGCAAGGTATGTAGGAAATTTGGGAAACAAAGGATGCTCCCAATACCTCAGGCTTTCGGGGATGGGGTTTAGGGAACGTCTAAGAAAGATAATGCTAACTCAATTAACTATACAAAATTTGTTCAATCAAAGAAATTATCAAATCAAGGGAAGGGAAGAATACCCTAATCTAATATCACGATAAAATATATTCCTTGTATACTTGAATGGAATGCTTGATTTCCTCATGAGGCTTAGGCCAAAATCCTGAGGTGGGATTCAATTCCTTGTGTTATTATCTTTGTTTACTCCTAAAGACGGACCTTGGTGCACTTTCGTTAGGAAATTTAGTCTTTAGATAGTAATTCATATGAATCTAAAGTATTTGGCTAGAGCATCATACCCATCTTGTTTGATGGATGGATTCCCATCTTGTTTGATGGATGGATTCCTATCCTGTTTGATGGATAGAGGAATTCCCATCCTGTTTGATGGATGGATGCCTATCTTATTTTATGGATGGATTCCTATCCTATTTGATGGTTAGATGCCCATCATTTTTTATAGATGGATGCATATCTTGTTTGATAGGTAGATGAATTCTTGAGTATACAAGTGATTAAACAATTAACAACTAAATATAAATAATAATAACACAGAAAAAAATTGTGGCATTTTTTGGGGTAATGGATTGGGTTGTTACATACTTCTCGACCCATGGTGGCATCCTCAATTCTTGCTCCTATGCCTCACATGGGGAGTACAATGGTGCCTGCGTGGTGGAAGGTGAAGCATCAGGATTTTCAGTTGCATGTTCTACCCACGGTTCCCTGACTCACCATCTATGGAAAGGGGAAGCATTCTTGTGGGGTTGTTCTTGCGTCTCGACCTTCGTGGCCTCCAATAATTATTCCACCTACCCTTTGGGTAGAGAACGGGAAGAGGCCCATCATTGAGGCTTTAGTATTTGTTTCTCCTCCTATTGTCATTCTTGCTCTTGTGCCTCCTCCTGCTCCTACTCAGGAGACCACCCTTCCACTGGAAATGGTTGTGAAGGATACTCCTATAGTTGAGAAATAGCCTTTGGCCCCTTCTCAGGTCGCATCCTCCAATTCCCATAGCCAACATAATCGACTTGTGTGTGAGCACAAGTGCATGCGAAAGGCTCTAGTTGTGGAGCACACTACCTCATAAAATACGGAGGGGGAGCTAGTTGCATCTATTTCTACATCTCCTTTTGTTGCTCCATTTTCTTCCTGTAGACATAAAATTTATCATCATAGTCATCCTATTGTTCTTTTATTAATTAAATGGATATTGTTATATATTTAATTAATTCATTTAATACTTTCCTCTATTTATCATTAATTCACTTAAATCATTAAAATGTTATAGTCATTTATCCATTTACATAATCATTCATTCATAAATTATTTCATGCATACTCTATTAATCAGTTCCATATATTAATCTTTGTCCATTGCATATCTCATTAAATCATTTGCATTTTCATATATGAATTCATTTAATTAAATCATTCATCTAATTTACAAATCACTTTAATTCTAAATTCCTAAACCTCCATCATATCATAAACTCTCCCATTTATTTCTTTCATTCCCATCAATTACATTGAATCAAACAATATGGGATAAATATTCATTTCTCCCATAACTTGAATCTATCTTGTGAGGACATCTATAAAATCCCTCTCTTTTCTCACCTTGAGGAATATTTGATACATACATATTCGATTTCAATCACAAACTCTACATTTGTTTATTATAGCTTCTTGATGCATTTGTGCTTGTGAAAATTTGAGAGTATCAAATACATAATACAAGATCTTGATGATAGGAAAAAATGGAGTTATTTTCCTTTTGAGTGCTTAAGTTCAGTTTTTTGTAGTTTAGTATTATATTTCTGATTTGCTTTCATTTAGGAAAAGCTTCATTGATGTTATGCTGAAATTTTGATTTTTGGTTTTAGATTTCAATTAGTTTCTCATTTTTCAGCATAAACAAAATGGTGAACCCAATGTGAAATGATTTGAATACGTTAATGACTTAATCTATGGGCATATGAATAGTTTAATGTTGATGTTGATGTTATTTGTAGGTGTTAATAGACTTAATCTATGTGTTGAGTTTGTATTTCATTGAATATAGGCGACCATGCCCAAGTTGTATAAATGCATCTATTCATCACATGCCTTTGTTGATTTGAAATCACGTCTTTGTCATTTGTGCATGGTCTTCTATTAAATTAAGATCAAAAACTTTCCTTAAGCTATGTTAGTTGTGATCTCTGTCTTTCTTATGCCCTTGCACCGCAACAAACATCTCAACATTTTTCCAAATGGATTCTGAATTTTTCCTAAGTCATTTTATTTCATAAGGATGTTCTAATTTGTGAACCTTTTCAACTCCTCACTTGCAGATGTTTTTTCCTTCAATACTTGGTATAGGAACTGGTTTCCCAAAAATCACGATCTTCTCTATATTCATTCCCACCCAACGTCATTCAAGGAAATCAATATTGATCCTTTCTCGTATGCATTGAAATTGGACTAGGTTGATTTGAAAGTATTAGTGCATCTACAGCATGAACAACACCTTCTCTAACAAACATTTTGGAAAATGTATCAGGAAATTTTTGCATGAGAACCTCTACCATCTGCAAAGCAAGTACCGAGACCTATGGATCTTTCCAAGCTACAATTCCAACTAGAAGGCTTGAAATAATTGTCACTTGAAGCAAAGATTGTAGCATGTCAGAAGTACTAAAATATCATTTTGTTGATAATAGAGAGACATATGTGCCAAATAGGGGCATCAATTTTAGTTTAAATTTAGATTAATTTAGATAAAACAATCTTGTTGGTTTAATTTTAGATTAATTTAGAATAATATAGGTTAATTAATTTTTTTGGTTTGATTTAGATTAATTTAGATTAATTTTAATTTTGATTTAGATTAATTAGATATTTTTTATTAGATTAAATTTTGTTGTCAATTTTTAGATTAATGTCATTTTCTTTTTTAGTTTAATTTTGATTTTGTGGCTAATCCTTGTTGACGCTTTTTGCAGGGCTCGCATATCAAAGACTTAAAATGAAAACTTGACACTCGTTTGTTGAAGACTAAGGACTTAAACTACTAATGGTGGTTTTGCAAAATTTTCTTTAATTTCCTTTTTAAGTGTTTTTTTCACATTAAAATAATTAAGGGGGGTTATTAATCACTTTTTTTTTTGGTGGTAGGTGTATGCTCTCACCTTGTGCAAACTTGGTGATCAGAAGCCAGAACCATCATATTTTTTTTATTTTCATGTGTTTAATTAAGGGGGATTAATGAACCATTATTTTTTGTGATTGTAAGGTGGTAGGTATATGCTCTCACCTTGTGAAAACTCAGTGATCAGAAGCCAAACCCACCTCTTTTTTTGTGTTTAATCCCTTAGAGGACTTGCCTCCCAACTTGTGAGAGGGAACGACCCAAGCGGTACTTTATTTCAGCCCATTATATAAATTATTGTGATTGTTAGGAAAGTCTTCAATCACCTAGTGCAAATGTCTTATACCGACAGAAGTCTCCCTTAGTATCCTTGAGATGTGTCAAAACCCTTAGATCTTTCTAAGGGCTAGGAGGCTTCTTAATTGAGCAAACCACCACATGTATAGGCACCAATATGACCCCAAAACATAGATTAAGAACCACTTTTTGTAGTAGCCCAAAACCCTCTTTCTTGTTGGTGCAGGAGGTCGAATCTTTGAAGCCTCCCTACACATTTTATTCATTGTGGAGACAGAAATCCCTCGATTCATAAGATCTTCAGATCTTCGAGACCTAAGAGATCTTGGTGTTCCCATGTCGTGTAAGGGGGAGGTAGTGTCACCAAGATCTTTAGTTGTCCACTTTGTTTCAATATATGGAGAAATCCAAGTAGGGACTCAGCAAGTAGTATCCTCTTTCCAGCCTAGGTTGTGCATGCTTACAAGTGTTTTCAAATTTGTCGAGACCAGTGAAAAATCTTGGGGATAATTTAGGCCCCCATTCAGACTTTACTCTAATTTTGTGTCAGAGCCACCCAAAACATTTTTTCTACCATGTCTTGCATGTGTGTTCAAAGAAAATCTCAACCAAACATCACACCTATAACTTATAGCATTTCAACCTTGGAAACCTGAAAAGCTCGCCCAAAAGTCAAACAACATAAATTTTCGCATGATCCCTTGCAAAACCAAAATCCCTAAGAGAAAATCCACTTTTCACTTCTTCAAACATAGACATCATAGTTCTACATCCTTCAGGAAATGCATCTTGAAGAACTATCGCAACCAAGACATTATTGATAAGAAACTTTTATCAATGCCCTTTGATGAATGTACCAAACTTACATATCCAAAATGAACCTGTCATTTGAAACGAACCAGACTTAGATATACAAAATGAGCTTATCATTTAAATCCCTTGGGGCATCATTCTTCAGCTCTGATCCTTCAATCCTTGCATATATAGATCATTCCACCTAGTCCTTGCATATTTTATCCATGACCTCAATCCTTGCATATCCATCATTAGTCAAATGGAACTTTTAGCATGCAATTAGGTTACTGTCCTTAGGTTTTGAATCAAACATTGGCTATTTATCACCTATGTCACTTGAGGTTCATCATCCTTGAGTTAGGGAACATATCATCATCTTTGAGTAGGGAAATCTTCTTGGAGTTCATCATCTCCTGCATACCCTCTCTTGATCACTTGTCCTTGTTTGTATCCATCATAGCGCAGGTAAATCCTTGCACCATAATAATCTTCAGACCTAGAGCTTCCTTGAGTTCTTGCATCTTTATCATATCAAGCTTGTCATATCATTCCCATATCTTATCTTAGAGTCATATCAATTTGCATTGCATCTTAATCTTAGGTCTCATACATTGTCTAGTCCTAGGTCAAGGATCAGAACAATCACCTATGACCCCTAAAACAAGAATAAAAATGTTCCAAGAGGAAGGGAACCCTTGGGGAAATGACTTTAATTGGGAAGATCACATTAGTGTTGCAACTAGTGAAACAAATGAAACTGATAGCGAAGAAGTAACCCAATCCCATTTAGAAGAAGCACTTCATGATCATATATTCACTAAATTTCCTATAGAGGTGGTCAACTGTGATCCACAACAATACTTTAAGGCCCTTGCTAATGATGGAATCAAACTACCTCCTAATTTTGACATATCCCTACTCACAATGAATGACAAACATGAATCTAGTGAATCTAAGCATAACAAAACAAACAATGATGATATAATTAACGATCACAAACCCTTTTATTTATAACTTGTTTACAAGAGATCTTCAAAGACATCAAAACTTGCACCTACAAATAATCCTATTTTTGATGAGCTTAGAGCATTGAGACAGGAATTGGATACTCTCAAGAATAGTAAAACATCATCCCACAAGTTTACCATTGAAGATATATGTCCTTATCCTTTTGATCCAATCATACCAATGCCACCTTTTCCTAGTCATTGGGACATACCAAGGCTTGATAAATATAGAGGAAAAGGAGATCTTAAAGATCACTTAAGATAATTTTCCGCTGCTACCTTGGAATTCGTAGTTGATGAGACATACCTTATGAGATTATTCCCTCGTAGTCTGGGAGGAGAAGCTATGAAATGGTTTTCACAATTACCCCTGACCATCAAATATTTTCAAGGATTGGCTGATAAATTTGTCTCACATTATAGCTACAACTGTGAACTTAAAGTCACCATGACAAACCTTTTTAACACCAAGCAAAAACAAGGAGAATCTTTTGTGTCATTTTTACAAAGATGGAGACATTTGACAAAATGAATACCTTATGACATTCTAGACAAAGAATTGGTTGACATATTTTGTCAAAATTTGAACAAGGAAATTGGAAAGGAACTTCACCTCAAATGCTTAGATTCCTTTAATGAAGTCATAGAAATAGGATTTTGAATTGAACAAACTCTCATCAATGATGGAACTATTAAACTTAATAATGACAAAGATCCAAAATCAAGCTCGAGTAACAAGACACCTTTTTGGGTTAAGAACAAGAATGTGTTCAATGATGGAGTTGTTCATGAAAAAACAACTAAAACATCATCACTTATCTACAACCTTAAATGTTTATCTTTAGATAAAGGAAAAGAAAAAACAAAGAAGCTTCCCTAAACAAAATTTTACACCATTGGGACAATCGCTTGAATCCACATTAAAAGAACTCCTTGAAAATAATCTTATAATACTACCTGAGATGAAAGAATATAATCCACAAGTCAAACCCCCATGGTGGAATCAGAATCACTTTTGTGACTATCATTGACACAAAGGACATAAGACTAATAGTTGAAATAAACTATGACATCTGATACAAGACCTTATTGATGATGGTAAAATAACATTTGATGGAAACACTCTTAGTAACTTTGATCACGAGATGTTTAAAAACCCTTTCCCTAAGCATGAAAAGGATAAAGGAAAGGCCCCTGAATTTGGTGATGGTGTAAACTATACTAGTGCTAAGTATGACTATGTCATAAATAACATTAGTGAGGTTGATAATCATGTGAACACTTTCATTATAAAATGCAAAGAACCAGATTGCAATGTTACTATCCGTAGAGGCAAAGTTACCCTTAGAGGTCCTAATTCAAAACCCGCTACACCAGTTTCACGATACAATCTCATAGAGCATTTAGGTAAAATTCCTTGCAAAAATTTACATACTTGAGCTACTACGCCTATCTCCTAAGTATAAATCTATCCTAGACAAAGTGCTTGCTACTACTATAGTGCCTACCGACTTGCATGTAGATCAATTCCAAGCTATGGTGGGACACATCACCCTCCTCACACTCTCACTTTTACTGAGAATGATGATTCATCCATCCGACAACCACATAACGTAACTTTACACATTGAAGTCCTTGACCATAAATTCAAGATCAAGTGAGTTCTGATAGATGGAGGAGCAAGTCTTAATATTTGTACTCAAAAATTGATCACAAAATTAGGGTTCTCTAAAAATGTAGTTGATCTAAAGAAAAAAATTACCATAAAGGCATATGATGAAGAGGAACACTCATCTAAAGGATCAATTACTTTACCAATCAAGGTTGGGCTTGTGGTAAAGGATGTGGTTTTCCAAGTTCTTGATTTGCCCCTAACCTATAACATCCTCCTTGGAAGACCATGGTTTCATGTAATGCAAGTGATACCTTCTACATACCATTAGTTCCTTAAATTCCCACACAATGGTGTCGAAGTCACAATACAGTGAGATCCAAACAATTTTATGTATTTCCATAATCTAAGCCCTAAAACTGAAATCACAATCCCTAGCAATTGTGAAGCACTTCCTTCTCAAGCATATGTTGATCTTGAGTCCTTAAAAGCATCCACCTCAAATTTCAATGAATTTAAGGTCAAAATACAATTGAAAGAAGGAGTAGGAAAATATACCTTGAATCCTGCTCTTTGCATTGGAAAGCTACCTTTATCTCTCCACACCTATGGAAAACCTGTTATCACCTGAAATTGCACCCTCATTGAACCTAATGTTCAACACCCCAGTGTAACATGGGAAGACCTCTAAAGCTGTGGGTCACTTGTAGAAAAAGGTCAACCTCCGGAGAAGGCCGGCTTCCTTTGCTGGTAGTATCACCTAAACTACTGATTTTGTAAGGAAAAGGGAGAAAGAGAATGCATAAAAAATAAAACTTAAATCCTATGGTGATACACCAAATTTTTACTTGGATTTGAAACCAGACTTCATACACTTGGTTGCAATGACTAAAGATAAATTTGCACAACTTACTTTTGTATATATTTTTGCAAAAGTGTTTCACAAACAGGTCCTCGTGCTAAGATTCCTAGAAGGAAAGTTAATTTCACATCTAAGATTCATTTTACATCTTTTGACACAATTTGTAACTTGTAAAAAACAAACTTTTTGCATAAAGGTTCTAAAATCTGAGATAAAGCTCGAAGGAAATAAACATTACCTCACTAAAAGCTTGATCAATCAGCTGATTGAACACAAAAATGCAAAGAGAAAGTAGGAAAGAGCTTCAAATCAATAATAATCAAGCTCTTTACTGAATTTCATCTCCAAAAATGAGTTACAAAAGTTTGCTAGTCGGAGAAAGGACTGCAAAAGTCACAGACTTTCGAAAAGCATAAGGAGAACTCCTTTACAAAGAGGCAAAAATGCCTTATATAAAAAAAGATGTTGGCCCCTAGGGCTTACAAAAAATATCTGTCTTCAGAAAAAAATCTGCCCTTAGATCTTTTAATGAAGTTAATTCTGCATTCGATTGCATCCTCGTGTCCATGTCGATGAAGAGTCATTCCTAGGAGAAGCCTCCATATCTTTTGCAACCACAGTATTAACTTCATGGCCTCCATGTCCCCCCTCGAACTTCCCTACCGAGCTGCTTTGAATGCTCCTAAGCTCAGAGAAAATTCACGTTGCTTATGCTTTGTTGATCCTCCTCTCACTGGTCAAACTACCATGACTCACTTGTAGCTTCCTCTGATTGGTCGAGTAGATGCTACATGGGATTGCCAGATGGTCAAAGGTTGTTCAGACGAAATCGCATGTCGGTGAGACACTAATCATGTCTCCTCGATGTGATTAGACTCTACAACAGCATCGGCATAGAATACAACCATCAGTAAGAGTTCATATCGAGTTGCAGAAGTCACGTCGATGCCAAAAATTGTTGCCCAGACTATCAATGTTGGCCAGAGGTCTCACTGAAGCCTATAATAGATCCATCGCTATCGGCAAGACACCACTAAGTTGGCAGGACTTCATAGCGAACTCCTCCATTCTCCCCGAGCTCAATTTATTTTGGAAAGACCCTACATGGGTCGGCAAGACGTTACACTGGGGCATTTCATTTCGGTGAGACCTTTCACATCGGTGAGACCTCTATGTCAACACAAACCACTTTCCCTGGGCTCAAAGATTTCTTTTGGTGAGACACTGGCAAGTCGAGAAGACCTCACGCCGAAGCCCCATCATTATATCACTGTGCTCCTCTGTTAGCAAGATACCCATGTGTTGGTAGGACATCTCCCTAAGACCACAACCTTACACCGAAGGCACCGTCCTTTCGATGAGACATCAGGCAGTCGTTGGGATGTTACAGTGAACTCCTTTTCCTTTTCGGGGAGATCTCTTCTCATCGAGACCTTCGTTAGTTGCCGAGACATCTTTGCGAGGTCCTTCCTTTCTTCATGATGACACTTCTTTTCGCCGAGACCTCTCTGTGAATGTGAACCCCTCTCCTCGACGTCAACCTTATGAACAACCTTCGGTGTGACTTTCATTCATTGACAGGACCCTTCTGCGAACACAAACATCTCCCCGATGCCACTTTGTGAGCTACTGTCGACGAGACCTCATCCTATCGATGAGACTTTATGGAAAACAACAAGAGTCTTACTGATGTCCCTTTCTATTTTGGCAAGACTACGCTTGATAGGAGAGACATCTCAGCGAGCTTAAATCTTTCACCGAGACTTCTGCTTGGTTGCCGAGACATTACAGTGAACTCCTTTGTTTCGCCGAGAGATTTCTTCATTTCGGGGAGACATCTACCAGTCGGAGAGACTTTACACCAAAGCTACCACATTACACCAAAGGAGCTCCACTTTCCCTGAGCTCCGATCATTTCTTTCGATGAGACCCCCATGTTTCGGTGAGACAGTGGTTGATCAACAAGACCTCATGCCGATGATGTCTCCTTTCACTGAGATGTCCTCTCCTATCAGCGAGACACTTCCCATACGGAAGGAGATACAAAACCTCACAGTGATTAAAATATCTGGCCGACCGGGACATTTCAAAATGAATAGAACCCCTGCCAGTCGGCAAGACAACTGGAAGGTCTTGCCGACTTTCTCCTTAGAGGAACTCTATGCCAAACTTGACTCAGGCAGACTTTTCAACTGAGCTCCTTGAGAAATGCATCAGGGGTATGATCCAATCATGCACAACAATGTCTCCATTTGGACTTCATAACACCTAAAACATAGGTTGCCCTGCCTGATTGAGCCCATAGATGAAAATTGGGTAACATTTCTGGCGACCTTAACTAGATGATTGCCTGCTAAACATGTAGACCAGTAGCCTAGGCCTATCCATTGGGCATGGATTCATTGGGAAAACTCATAAATAAACATGGAGCAGCCTTGCACATGGCTATAACTCATTTGTAACTCATTAAAGTAGGTCAAGACACCTAGAAACTTATTGAAAATAGGAAAAAATTTAAGCGAAACTATTTACTGTGTTGGGACAACACTTAGGTAATGAAAACTGCATCTAAACCTACCCTACACTAACCAGTATGAAATTGGTCAAACAAAACCATTTATAGGATGATTGAAATAGCTTCCCATTCTTCTTAATATGCAGTGACTCGCATGTTTAAGGACAACTGAGTAAAAGTGAAAAATAGTAAAATGTTTAACAAGGTGATGCACTGCCTCTTGAAAGAGGTGAATGAGTTCACTTACCTCACTAGACGGAACCATACATATTGTCAACCAAAGGAGGATAAGTGAGCTGAACATACTCTTGTTCGGTTGTCAGTGTATCTTGGATATCTCCTTTCGTTGTACCTTCATGTGTAGGTACAGGATTGGTCCTTGGCATTGTATTGGACTCTGTCTGAGCTAGGTATCTAATTGGACAACCTCTAGTAAGGGTAAAGCTTGAACTTTCTTGGCTCATCTCTTGCTCATGGGCAGCCTCTTTATCATCTTGTTGGCTGGAAAAGCATAACCCCTGTGGCTAACTTGATGGAAAAGTAGTAACCTCCTCAGTATGCTCATGCTTTCCAAGATGAACACTCATTCCTTCAATGGAGAACGATGAGATGGCTCCCTCTAACACATTTTCAATCAATACATCAATCTCTGGCTCTTTTATACTCTAGAAAGGAAGTTGCTCATAATTCTTATTATCACCACAAAAAAAAAAAAATTTCCAATTCAGGCTTGTTTTCCTCAATAAAGGAAGGAAAAAATTCAAGTGGTGATGAGATCTCAAATTCTTCCGCACAATAGAATGGAAGCTCCTCTAACTAGATATAATCTTGAAGAATAAGTTTATGAGGCTCCTCCTATTGCTTCGACAATTCTGTAAGTTGCTGCTCAAGATCATCATAACCCTCAACTTCTTCTGATTCTTTGCTATCCAATGTTGAACAAAACTGTTCAATAATACATGCGCACAACTCTTCAAAACGCTCAACATTGGCCTCCTCATCTAGAACACACTCAAAAACATCAAAATTCTCACCTTGGAGGATAGAATCAGGTTCAATTCCAGGCTTTTCTTCCTGAATTAAGCCTCCATTGTCTTGTTGGTTGCCACTAATTAGCAACTCACCAATGCTTTCTTGTTGTTCAATCATTTGTTGTTGTTGCTTTCTATATTCCTCCATAGCTAGATGTAGAAGATTTGGAATTCTAATCTCCTGCATGGTGGATGAGCCTGAGTTAGTTTGATCAAGGGTCTGCCCCTCTTTAGCTACAACACTCTACTTTTCGAAACTCCCCTCAAGCTGCCTCTTTTGAAACTCCTCCATTAGTTGGTGTTGATAATCTGAGTAAGCTCGAGTGTTCCACACCTGAGCAGAGAGTAGCTTCATTTTTTCTTCCTTAGCATCTATTTCCTATTGAAGGTCTCCCTCAAACTGAATTCTTTCTGCCACTCTTTCATGATCATAAAAGTAGACTTGTTAAGCCATTTCCTGTTGTTGCATAATGGTACCTTTTTGTACCTTGATATCAACCAACATCCTAGATAGGCATGCAAGCACCTTACTAATATCATTAATCATCATATTATGAAGACCTTGACTTAGAGCCCACAATGTATGGTGAATCTGTTGGAGGAGGTCCAATATGTTCTGGTATGGATGTTTTTGAGGCTGATTATATAAATAATCATATTGATTAACAACAGAAACCTCCTCTTGGGGTTAATTTTGATCAAATATGGATTGAAACAAAGGCTAAACTGGAGTGGGAGGGTGGGAGACATGATGAAAATGTTGATTAGTTGTTGCTGCAAGGGAAATTGGGCTGAAACCAACATTAGGGTTGGTTGAATGTGACTGATAAGGTGTAGGAGCAACATACTCATGATGCGGAGGGTAATAGTAAGCATTTTCATGAATATTAGACATCCTTTTATTGAAAGAGTTGGAAACTCAGAAATAACAAATTCTTTTGAGACATACCAACACTTGTGCCTGTGAAACCAGAAGATTTGAGCTCAAAGTCGCCATGTGTTGTTCGAACTGCCTCCAAAGGCTGAATGATATTGAGGTAAACACCAAATCCCTTAGTATGTTGAACTTCTTATTAATGCACTGGCTTTTCTGCTACTTCCCAAACTCAGATTCACCAGATATGCTTAAAAACAACCTCTAAAAGGCTACTAGCTCACTCTTAGCATATCAAAATAGCAAGACTTAGGAATTTTACTTCTAACTAAGTACCACCGGGCATGCCAAAATTGTTATCACTTGAAATTGCACCCTCGTTGAACCTGATGTTCAACACCTTAGTGTAACATGGGAAGACCTCTAAAGCTATGGGTCACTTGTAGACAGAGGTCAACCTCCGAAGAAGGTCGGCTTCCTTTGCTGGCAGTATCACCTAAACTACTGATTTTGTAAGGAAAAGGGAGAAGGAGAATGCATAAAAAATAAAACTTAAATCCTATGGTGATACACCAAATTTTTACTTGGATTTGAAACCATACTTCATACACTTGGTTGCAATGACTGAAGATAAATTTACATGACTCACTTTTTTATATATTTTTGCAAAAGTGTTTCACAAACAGGTCCTGGTGCTAAGATTCCTAGAAGGAAAGTTAATTTCACATCTAAGATTCATTTTACATCTTTTGACACAATTTGTAACCTGCAAAAAACATACTTTCTGCATAAAGGTTCTAAAATCTGAGACAAAGCTCAAAGGAAATAAACATTTCCTCACTAAAAGCTTGATCAATCAGCTGACTGAAAACAAAAATGCAAAGAGAAAGTAGGCAAGAGCTTCAAATCAATAATAATCAAGGTCTTTACTAAATTTCATCTCCAAAAATGTGTTACAAAAGTCTGCTAGTTGGAGAAAGGACTGCAAAAGTCACAGACTTTTGAAAAGCATAAGGAGAACTCCTTTACAAAGAGGCAAAAATGCCTTATATACAAAAAGATGTCGGCCCCTAGGGCTTACAAAAAAATATGTCTTCAGAAAAATATCTACCCTTAGATCTTTTAATGAAGTTAATTCTACATTCGATTGCATCCACATGTCCATGTCGGTGAAGAGTTATTCCCAGGAGAAGCCTCCAGATCTTTTGCAACCATAGTATTAACTTCATGGCCTCTGTGTCCCCCCTCGAACTTCCCTGCCGAGCTTCTTTGAATGCTCCTGAGCTCAGAGAAAATCCACATCACTTATGCTTTGTTGATCCTCCTCTCATCGGTCAAACTGCCACGGCTCACCTGTAGCTTCCTCTGATTGGTCGAATAGATGCTACATGGGATCACCAGATAGTCAAAGGTTGTTCAGACGAAATCGCATGTCAGTGAGACACTAATCGTGTCTCCCCGATATGATTAGACTCTACAGCAGCATCGACATAGAATACAACCATCAGTAAGAGTTCATATCAAGCTATAGAAGTCACGCCGATGCCAAAAATTGTTTCCCAGACTATCGTTGTTGGCCAGAGGTCTCACCAAAGCCTATAACAGATCCATTGCTATCGGCAAGACACCACCAAGTTGACGAGACTTCATAGCGAACTCCTCCATTCTCCCCGAGCTCACTTTATTTTGGAAAGACCCTACATGGGTCGGCAAGACATTACACCGAGGCATTTCATTTTGGCGAGGCCTTTTGCATTGGTGAGACCTCTATGTGAGCACAAACCACTTTCCCCGGGCTCAAAGATTTCTTTTGGTGAGACACTAGCAAGTTGGGAAGACCTCACACCGAAGCCCCATCATTATATCGCTGTTCTCCTCTATCGGTGAGACACCCATGTGTCAGTAGGACATCTCCCCGAGACCACAACCTTACACTGAAGGCACCATCCTTTTGATGAGACATTAGGTAGTCATCAGGACGTTACAGTGAACTCCTTTTCCTTTTCAGGGAGATCTCTTCTCGCTGAGACCTTCATTAGTCGTCGAGACATCTCAGCGAGGTCCTTCCTTTCTTCGCGATGACACTTATTTTCGCTGAGACCTCTCAGCGAATGTGAACCCCTCTCCCCGATGTCAACCTTATGAACAACCTTCGGTGTGACTTTCATTCATCAACAGGACCCTTCTGCGAACACAAACATCTCCCCGACGCCACTTTGTGAGCTACTGTCAGCGAGACCTCATCCCGTCGGTGAGACTTTATGGCGAACGGCAAGAGTCTTACCGATGTCCCTTTCTATTTCGACAAGACTGCGTTTGATTGGAGAGACATCTCAGCGAGCTTAAATCTTTTGCCAAGACATTACGGCAAACTCCTTTGTTGCGTTGAGAGCTTTCTTCATTTTGGGGAGACATCTACTAGTCGGCGAGACTTTACACCGAAGCTACCACATTACGCCGAAGGAGCTCCACTTTCCCTGAGCTCCGATCATTTCTTTCGATGAGACTCCCATGTTTCGATGAGACAACGGTTGATCAGCAAGACCTCATGTTGATGATGTCTCCTTTCGCCAAGACATCCTCTCCTGTCAATGAGACACTTCCCATGCCGAAGGAGATACAAAACCTCATAGCGATTAAAATGTCTGGCCGACTGAGACATTTCAAAATGAATGGAACCCCTGCCAGTTGGCAAGACAACTAGAAGGTCTTGATGACTTTCTCCTTAGAGGAACTCTATGCCAAAATTGACTGAGGTATACTTTTCAACTAAGCTCCTTGAGAAATGCATCAGGGGTATGATCCAATCATGCACAACAATGTCTCCATTTGGACTTCATAACACCTGAAACATAGGTTGCCCTGCCTAATTGAGCTCGTAGATGAAAATTGGGTAACAAAACCATAGATGCCTAAGACCACATCATATACAGATACTACATTGATTTGTAAATCAACTACTTTCAAAAAATGGGGACCCCTTTATGATGAAGTGGAAGAAGCTGATCTCCTGAGATGGTTGTACAAGGATGAGGATACAAAAAAAGAACAAACTGAATAACTAGAGATGAAGATACCTGTTGAACAATACAACAAAGGATTTGATCTTATGAAACAAATGGGATATGATGGTAAAATTCCTCTGGGTTTACAGAAAAAAAAGGTATCTTGGAACCAATACAACCTACTCGTACGCAAAAGTCCCTAGCTTAGGATATGACACACAGAAAGATAAGACCTTGAATACCATGTGTACTTCAAGTAAGGAAGTAGAGTCCTCTAATGCTACACAAATAGATAAGGAAAGTGCCATCAATTACTTCATTGACATTTATGACTATGATAGTGTCTTTACCCTTGAACCCAATCATAACACTTGTATACTTGAATCCATTCAAGATATTGACTCAAATCATGACCCTTTACCCCTTGTTCACCCCCAACTCATTGATTGGAATCAGAAGGGACCACCACAACAAGATGTGTTTCAAAATGATGATGCAATCATAAAAATTTTGGGAGCACGAGAAGACACAACTCTTGGGGATCATAAAGCAGGTTTCATCATAGAACTCAACACTGCAACTTACTTTGGAGAAGATGTCAAGCCTTTAAGTTGCAAAATTATTGAAAATATAAATAGGTCTTCTAGTGAAAATCGTTATGCGGCACTATTAGACCTGAAAAAAGTAAAAATAAAGGATGTATCCAAGGGTTAAAACCTCTTTGAGGCACCTGAGGATGGAAGGCTTGACACACTCCCCCTGGCACTATATCATGAAAAATCATCTATGCTGGTGGAGAAGAAAATACCAGCAAATCTGGGAACAAAAGAAAAACCAAGGATAATCCATCTAGCAAAATCATTAACACTTGAAGAGAGAATATAGCATATATAGTTTCACAAGGAAAGACAAGTCAACTTTGCATGGTGCTATGCAAACATTTTGAGACTTGATCCAAATTTAGTAATGCATCACTTGTCTTTGCCAGCAGGGGCAAAACCTGTTAAACAAATGTTGAGGAAAATGCACCTGCATGTCGCTCTATTGGTAAAAGATGAATTATAAAAGTTACTAGATGTGGGATTTATAAGACCTATTGACTATGCTAAGTGGATTTCAAACTTGGTATCAGTTTCAAAACTTGGTGGGAGTGTAGGTATTTGCACAGATTTCATAGATTTAAACAAAGCTTGTCCTAAAGATGACTTCCCACTTCCAAAAATTGACATGATAGTGGATTTGACAACAAGGCACAAAATGTTATCCCTCATGGATAGTTTCTCAAGCTACAATTAGATTAAAATTGCTCCTAAAGTTCAAATTAAGATAGCATTCACTTGTCCTTGGGGAACCTTCTATTGGAATGTCATGTCCTTTGGGTTGAAAAACACCAGAGCTACTTACCAACATGTAATGACCACTATCTTTCATGAAACATGATGCATACCTATTTGGAAGACTATGTAGATGATTTTTTGGGAAAATCATACACTAGAGCTGGAAATCTATAGATCATGGACAAAATTTTCACAAGATTAGAACAATACAAGGTTCGGTTGAATCCAAAGAAATGTGTCTTTGGGGTAACCTCTAGGAAAATCCTTGGATAAATTGTCTCATCTAAAGGAATTGAAGCTAATCCTGCGAAAGTAAAGGCTATACTTGAAATTCCTCCACCTAAGAATATCAATCAGCTACGATCATTACAAGGAAAAATTTAGTCTATCTATCATTTTATAGCACAACTTGCAGATAAATGTCAACCATTTTAGCATATGTTATGTAAGAATGTTCCATTCAAATGAGATGGCAAGTGTGAACAAGCTTTTCAGAAAATCAAAGAATATCTAATGACACCACCTATAATCGTACCTCCTATAGATGACAAGCCTTTACTCCTTTATATATCCACAACCACTACAGCACTAGGGGCACTTTTGGCACAACATGAGTTTGAAGGAAAGGAACGTGCAATCTATTACATCAGTTGTACTCTAGTGGTCTATGAGCTCAATTATAGTCCTATTGAAAGAGTGTGACTTCCATAGTTTTTCCTCACAGAAGTTGCGACATTACATGCTTACACACCAAACAAAGCTCATCACAAAAATTGATCCTCTTAAGTACTTCTTGAATAAAGTAGCACTCATAGGATGATTGGTTAAATGGGTTATGATTCTTAGTGAGTTGATATTGAGTATGTGGAAAGAAAAGCAATCAAAGGACAAGCTATAGCAGATCAACTTGTTGATGCTCCTATGACAAATGATCATTCTCTTATTACAGAGTTTTTTGATGAATCAATCTTCAACATGGAATCTACATAGCTTTGGACTTTATATTTTAATGGCTCCTTCACACAAGATGGTTTTGGCACTAGCATTCTCTTTGTCACACTACAAGGGGATTGTATACCTAAAGCTTATAAGATATAGTTTCCATGTACCAACAATATTGTAGAATATGAGGCATTACTTTTTGGGCTTTGTATGGCCGTGCAATGGAAAATCCTAGAGTTGTGTGTCCTAGGTGACTCTCAGCTAGTGATCAGACAATTTAATGATGACTATAAAAAAAGATGAAAATTTGATGTCTTACAAGAGAATGGTGGATAATTTCAAGGCCTATTTCACATCAATTTCTTTTGAGCAGATTCCTTGAGGTGGTAACAGAGCTACTCATGCAATGGAAACAATAGGTTTAGTTGTGGAAATTCCAAGTGATGTCGCCTATTGTGAGTTCTTGGTAGAGCCTCTTTTGGAACTTGCTTACAATGTACCACAATCTGAAATGATTTGTCTTATTATTGGTCCTAATTCTCAATGGTATGGGGATATTTATACCTATCTCTGTGATAACATCTTGGCATCAGATCTATCCAATAAATCTCATAAAAAATTTATCCATCAAGCCTCCCGTTATGTAATCTTAGTTGATACCCTATACCATCAAGGTCTTGATAGTACTTTACTTCGATTTCTTGAGCATGACGAGGTCAAAACTGCTTTATGAGAAATACATGAAGGTATATGTGGGGCACATTCTAACAGTCCTACCTTAGCCAAGAAACTCTTGCATATGGGTTATTATTGGCCTATAATGGACAAGGATGCTTATCAGTTTGTTAAAAAGTGCAAGCAATGTCAAAAACATGCAAACTTGATACACACTCCTGCACAAGAATTGTAGCTATTCACTACATTGTGGCCTTTTTATTAGTGGGGACTAGATCTTGTGGGCAAGATCCATCCACCTTCATCCAATGGTCATAAGTTCATTCTCATTTTCACAAACTACTTCACGAAATGGATTGAAGCTATTTCCCTCACCCACATCACTAGAAAATAAATAACCACTTTCATACAGAACTATATCATCTATCGTTATGGTGTTCCTTTATCCATTATCACGGATAATGGTCGTTCATTCAAAAATTAGGATGTTCATGAACTCTGTGAGAATTTCCATATACAACATCATTTTTCTACACCTTACTACCCTCAATGTAACGGTCAGGCTAAGGCCTCTAATAAGACCATTCTCAAATTTCTTAAAAAGACAGTCAATGAAGCTAGTCAAGATTGGCATGTTCAACTGAGTCCTACCTTGTGAGCTTACCACATGAGTGTCCACACTCCCACAAGTGCTATCCCATATGCCCTTTTCTATGCATCTGAAGCTATCTTTCCCATCGAGGTCAAGTTGCCTTCTTTGCGGGTCTCCTTGCGCAATCAAATTAGTGATGAAGACTACTAAGTTTCCCATTTGCAGGAATTAGAACTGTTGGATGAACAAAGACAAATTGCTTTCAATCATCTCAAAGTATACCAGCAACAGGTGTGTCGAAGTTATAACCACAAAGTGAAACCATGTACATTTGAGATTGGTTATCTTGTCCTTCGTGAAAAATCCTCGCAATTAGCAAGATGGAGAAAAAAAGGGTAAATTTGAGCCTAATTGGTTGGGTCCATTGTTATCACTGTTGTGTATGGATCAAGGGCATACCAGTTATCTACTCCAAAAGGTGAATTGCTCAGTGATCCATCAACAGTATGCATATTTGTAGGTTTTATACCTAAGTACTTCAGAGAGTACACTCTTTTAAAATCCTGAAAAAATACCAAAAAAAAGGAAAAAATCCTTAAAAAATACAAAAAAAAAGGAAAAAAGTCCTAAAAAATAGAAAAAATTGGAAAAAAGTCCTAAAAAAATAGAAAAAAATAGAAAAAATTCCTAAAAAATAACAAAAAATATCAAAAATGTAAAGAGAAATCAATTCGTTCAATGGTAAAAACCACTTCGATGGTGCCTTAAGCAAGTACCATGGTGAAAATTGAGAAATCAATACCATGTGTAGAGGCTTCACTCCTCTTTCCTTTAGAGCTCGACTTGATCTTTCCATCCCATTTCCATTCACCCTCCACTTCATAATAACCTTTTTCACATTCACCATGGCTTGTGAATTGTTTGGCATTCCCCTTGCTTGCTCTCTTCTCCATGCATACTAAGTTGGTCCTATCCCTCACGGGGGCATTTCCTCGACCTTAGCTATGGGTTAGAATACTTAGCATCTCACAGTAAAAAAAAACTATCTCTTTGTTTGTCTACTCACTTGTCATTCATCTCATTCCATCGTAAAACTTCCAAAAAATCCAAAAAAAATCAAATATTCCAAAAATCCAAAAAAATCAAATATTCCAAAAATCCAAAAAAATCAAATATTCAAAAATCCAAAAAAATCAAATATTCCAAAATCCAAAATCAAAAAAACCAAAATCAAATATCTCAAAAATCCAAAAATCAAATATCCCAAAAATTCAAAACAAATATTTCAAAAACAAAAAAATCAAAATACAAAATCCAAAAATCAAATATTCAAAAAATTCAAAAAATCAAATATTTAAAAAATTCAAAAAAAAAATCAAATATTCCAAAATCTAAAAATTAAATATTCCAAAATCTAAAAAAATCAAATATTCCAAAAAATCCAAAAATCAAATATTCCAAAAATTAAAAATCAAATATCTCAAAAATCCAAAAATCAAATCAAAATCAAAAAAAAATCAAAAAATCAAATATCAAAATCAAAAAAAAATCAAATATCTCAAAAATCCAAAAAAATCAAATATTCCAAAAAACCAAAAAAATCAAATATTCCAAAAATCCAAAAAAATCAAATATTCCAAAAATCCAAAAAAATCAAATAACTTCAAAAATTCCAAAATAGTGATACTTTCAGATTGCCACATAGCTTTGAACTTCAACAAAACCAAAACACACCAAGATTGACAAACAAGTGGACATTGCAACATACCTATCAATCCATCTTTCAGATCCAACCAAACGCATAAATTATGACAAGAAATCAGTTCTACATTGAAGCATGATGCATGTTTGTTTGTCAGTCTTTTGATTGATTTATGATTTTATCTTTGGTGGCATGTATTTTAGCTTCTTCAGGATGTCTTGGACTAGAGAGGTGAGGATGGGGCATGTTCACTTGTTTGTTGTCTGTGGATTGTTCCTTATTCACAAGATGTCTCGTGTTAAGACATGGTTGTCTAAAATCATCGAGGACCTATGAGTCTAGTGTGGATGAGAGCATTCCTTGTCTGATAGTGTCTTCTATGCAATAAGTATTCAGGTCATCTAAGGTCCTTATACCTAGATGCTTATACTTTATTGTTGAATCAAAATGAAAACAATATTCAGGTCATCTAGACGTTCACGTTATCTAGACACTTATATTATTTTGCAACATAATAAGCTATATGATGATAAAGCACTATGTAAAGCACAAGAAGTTTCATCACCTTCATTTCCTTCATATCCTTTTTCATCCATCATTTCTTCCATCATCCATTTCCTTCATCATTTCATTTTTCTTCATGCTCCTCATCTCAAAGATTAGTTAATCGCTTTATCCAATTGATAACTGTCTTTTAATCCAAATATCAAATCAATCAACTTGCTTTTTAGCATGGGACTTCAATGCTCCCTGATAACTCAATCTATTAATCAATCATTGTTTTGTGCTAGCATCAATCTCAATTAGCTTAATCGGCTTATCAACCTAGCTATACTGAGTATTTCCATTAATTTTTTAGTTACGCCTATCAACCTATACATTTTCATCAAATGTACATCTTCGCTTATCAATTGTGCATTTTCATCAAATGTGCATCTTCACTTAATCACTCATGCAATATCAATTATCAAATCTTCTCCCCATGATCTATTGAGAGATTAATCTTATCACAGCTTATTCGATCAATCTCTTGAGGGTGCATATCATCCTTACAAGGATATCCATAGGGCATGTATCAGTTAATCAATCTTTTTTTTTCTTTTGAAACAACGCGATAGGTTGCATTGTCTCAAAGAGGGGCAAAATGTAGACACATAAAATTTATCCTCATAGTCATCCTATTGTTCTTTTATTAATTAAATGGATATTGTTATCTATTTAATTAATTCATTTAATACTTTCCTCTATTTATTCATTAATTCACTTAAATCATTAAAATATTATAGTTATTTATCCATTTACATATTCAATCATTCATAAATTATTTCATGCATACTCTATTAATCAATTCCATATATTAATTTTTATCCATTGCACATCTCATTAAATCATTTGTATTTTCATATATGAATTCATTTAATTAAATCATTCATCTAATTCACAAATCACTTTAATTCTAAATTACTAAACCTCCATCATATCATTAACTCTCTCATTTATTTCTTCCATTCCCATCAATTACATTGAATCAAACAATATGAGATAAATATTCATTTCTCCACTTCACTCTTTTAATCCCACATTTCTCTCATAACTTGAATCTATCCTGTGAGGACATCTATAAAATCCCTCTTTTCTCACTTTGAGGCATATTCAATAAGTTGGAGGATGACCTCACCACGCATGATGGTCATAAGAAGGGTTCCCCTCCTTCAGAGGCTAGTTTTGTCTTAGCTTACACCATCCTTGTGACAGAGGCAACCCCCACTTCCTTGAAGTTTGTCATTTCTCCTTCTATTGAGGTCAATAGTGACTCTTGGGAATCTTGTCTTTCTCCTACTAAGTTGACACAAAGCACTCCTAAGAAGTGCATGTTCAACTCAATGGATGATATCTCAACTTTGTCCTTGATTTTTATGAAATCGATGACCTTTGCTTCGTAGGAACTTAGTAAAGAAGACCTCAAGGGGCCTTCTTCCTTAGCTCATGTTGTAGGCAAGTCAGAGGGTACTACCCTTGCCATCCCTCCCTTGTAGGATCACCCCCACTCCCTTTATAATGGTCTAGATTGGAAGCAGGATGGCCTATTGATCGATAAGGACTAGGGTGGTGCCTCTTCCACACCTATAGATTAGATTTGTTTGTGTGTTTGTGTTCCCCTATGCTTGTATTTTTATGTTTGTGATCCTTCCTAGAGGACCCTTGCTACCCTTGTAGGTACTTGGATATAGGCGTGGAAGTTTGTCATAAATTTATTCTATTTGTATCATCATTCTTCTATATGTCATAATTTTACTTTTCAATTTTGGGGACAATGCAAAGCATTGTGGGCATTTAGGCCTTCTTCCATGTTGACCCAATTTTTATTTTACTTTGTCTTCATGTGTAATTCTTCATGTTCTGAGCAATTTGGGTATTGATGATAGTTCATACATATACTATATATCTATCTATTTATATCTATGAACAGTTCTGGCCCCAAATTCTTAGATCCTCATGTCTCTTGAATTCTTCGTCTCTATCTATCTACTTCTTGATGTTGTGGTTTTGATGTGTTTTCCCTCATGTGTGTGATAACATATTGTAGATACATCTCACTATGTGTTTCCTACCACAACATCTCTTGTCTTACTTCTCTCCTTATGATGCTATGTGCTCCTCTACGTCGCGCACATCATCCTAAGGGGGGATATCATGCTTTTATAATTTTTAATAAGATGATTTTTTTCAAAAGAATTCCTTGGTGTCAAATTATTTACAATGAATTCCTTAACAAAAGAATCCCTTGTTGAAAACTCTCATTTTCCAAATGTATGTATTCTCTAGAAAAAAAGGACTCCTTGACAAAATTTTCTTTCAAAAAGGATCCCGTAAGAGAAAGTGTTTGAAAATTTTCCTTTGAAAAAGGAGCAATTTTTCTAAAATGAAAGAGTTTGAAAATTTTCCCTTGAAAAGAAAGCATTATTTCTAATGGATTCCTTGATGAAAGATCTTTCAAAAGGACTCCTTGATGATAGAATCACTTGCAGAAAATTGTGTCTTTCAAGCAGTGTTTTCTTTCAAAAGGGCCCCTTGGTGTCTTGATGTCTTGAAGGGTTTTTTGCTGAAAGAACCCCTTTCTAAAAAAATGGATTTCTCGGTGTCTTGATGTCTTGAGGAGGATTCTTTTGTGTCTTTTATCTAATATTCAACATCATGTGTCTTGTTGTCTGATGCCTTATGTCTCGGTGTCTAGCTTGGGGGCAACCTGACCAGACCTATTTTTTATGTGACTATCCTGTAATGCAGTTTTTACAACAACCACATGCCTTATCTATCTAATCAGTGTGTCTTGTGTCTTATCTGATTAGACTGTATTTTATTATGTCAACTTGTGTCAAATTATGTCTTCTTGTGTCTTATGAAATGATGTCTATTATGATTAGCTTTTTTTCCTAACATGTTTGTCTATAGCCTAACATGTTTATGGTGAGATCACAGCTAGCTTTGTAGGATCTAAGACTCGTGTCATGCTTTCATCTTGGTGGAGCTTCCTCTTTCACATCAAGGTATGTTGGATCAAAGATCTATTTCCTCGACAATTTTGGTACATTCTCTTCAACCTCTTTCTAATTTAGCTCACATATGCATCAACATATATGCTCACTAAAGTGGGGGCAAAATTTAATGGCATAAATTTGCACCCCATGCAATTTCCCATTAATTTACCTTCATTTTAGCCTTACAAGTCTAATAATACAAAAACTCGTCACTTTTGCTTCACCTTTTCCACGTGTCCCTATCATTTAGCGTCAGTGAAGGGAATTTTTGTCGAGGATGCACACGTAAATGTCTGTGCATCTTGTTAACATCCTGACAAGATTCCTACGTTAGGAAATAGTAAAGATGTTATAATTCTCTATTATCTACAAGCATAACATCCTCCTATCGAATATTGACCATCAGAATGACTATTTGCCTCTAATTTCCCCATTTGAACTCTATTCTTTCATTCTATCAACTCTCTTGGAAATTTCTTTCATTCTCTCAAGCTTTCTCAGTTCTATCTCATTTTCACTCTCCAACACTTCATACTTCACTCTCTTTCTCTTGTTCTTGGATTCTACATCATCTTCTTGCTTCAATGCCATTGTTATTGCAATTTCTTGAAGCTCTTCTCCATTGATGTGGTGGCTTTCCTCTTCTTCTTTCTCCATCATCCTTGAGTGCTCATAGAAAGGGAGGTGATATTGTGTCAATTTGCTTATTTACATTATCTTACTTGTAGAGTAGCATTTAGATTGTCATTTCTCTCTATTTATTTGTGTCTATTCTCTCTATCTATTTGTCACTTTTCTACAATCTCATTGTCTGTTGGTTGTTCATGGAGGTGGGAACATTGAAATGGGGACTTGACTGAGGCAGGTTCTAAAACACAACCCCAACTTTTTTTTGTTACTATGTGTGTAGATGTGGTTTGATTGCTTGGAGCTAGCTGGAGAACTAGACCTTGAGTAAGTTGGATTTCTTCTTCTTTCTCTTTCATTTTTCTATTAGACTAGCTTTCATAGTATTCTTCTTGTTGTACTTTGGATTTTTCTACATTTTTGTCAAACTGTAAAACAAGAGCATTCAGGTTGTTAGTAGACCTTATGTGTTTTGGCTATTACTTGACCCTTTGTCTGTATAGGATGCCAATGTGTCTCTTAAACTCCAACACAACGTACTAAAGTTTAACTCCCACGCTATCATCGTCTGACAGAGTCATCTCATCTCATCTGCAATCTGAGACCTCTATGGTTCCCTCACCCAATTCCAAGAAACATTTGGCATAAGCATAAGGGAAACATAGTCGTGTTTTCCCTTCCTTTTCAGCTTGTCCTTCCCTTTTAGCTTATTAGGTAGTCTAAGGTAGTTTAGGGTAGTTCACTCCCTTAAGCTCTTTCGTGACCTGAGAGTCTCGGGGGTAGTGAACCCCCCTTCTCTAAAAGTAGTAATGGTTTCCTTAAATGGATGTCATAATGATTGGTGGTGATGTTAGATATTCTTTTTTTTATCAAAATCTTGTTGGCACGAATTATCCCAATTAAAAACATTATTTTATTCAAGAGATGAGAGAATGGTTGGCACTTGTCTACTAGTTGTGTAATGAACCTTTTGATGGCTTAATTTTTTCCTTGAAGACTACATAACTGCTTGAGAGTTTTTGGAGGTGGCATCTCTAAGATGACAATGACTTCGGCAAGATCAACCTTGATGCCTCATCTAAAGACAATAAAACCTAGAAGTTTTCCAAATGTGATACCATAGATTTAATTGTAATTATTTTTATTTGTAATTTATCATTCTATCTTAATAAAAAATTATAATTAATGTTAGAGGCATTCTACAATGGTAGCAAGGGGTGGAATGTAATGGCGTGAGCATGTTAACAAAAACTCTTACTTTTTATCTTAAATTTGATAGCCATTTGCACATCAAAATATTGATATTTAATATTTTCAAAATAATCAACACATAATATATATGCCTACATGTATTAACTTAAATAAAATAGTTTTAAACCAAAATAGAATATTTTTTTAATTAAATAAAATAGCTCCAAATTGATATCTCCCGACTCTTTTAAATAGATGTATTTAAAATAGCTAGACTAGTACTTAATTTAACATGCTATTTTCAACAGATTTTATTTATTTTTATATTACAAATTAAATATTAATATTAACTTAGCACAAATAGAAAAAACTACAATGAATATATAATCATTAATATTTTACTATTTAATTAATAATGTTAATCAAGATTGTTGAGATTTCTCAATTTAAACTGTGTGATATTTTTGAACATCAATGTTTCAGATCAAACTCCATGATCCATCGTCAGAATGCAAAAGTAGATAGAGAGAAGAGTCTTATGACGGATAATGGAATTTGATCTAAAACGTTGATGTTCAAAAATATCACACAATTTAAATCCAAAAATCTTAGCGATCTAATATTGTAGATTGTAGAAACAAAATATTTTTAAATGTTAATAAACTTTTTCATTATATTATATCAAAAATTATCTAAACAAAAAATATTTATTTCTAATCTAATATTAATCATCCTCATGATAACAAAAGTGAATATATTCAAAAATTAGTTTTATTAAAATTCCAACTTTTTAATCCAAAACTTTGCTAATAATTGACCAATATTATAAAAAAAATCAAAACTTTTTCCTCCATTATTTTTCTATACTATCACATCAACTTAGAAACAAAAACATTGAATAGAATAATTGACCTAACTATTCCATTATCATTTCTATATTTAATTTAGCTGAAAACTTTAATAAAATGGTTACTTTATCATATCATTTAAATAAAATAAGATAAATCAACATTTTATTTAAATTTCACGAAGTTGACATCCATGATTCCCTCAAATAATGATGATAGTATGTCACTTATCATATGATAAACAACAATATTATATACACCACTACTTATCAAAGAGTGTGCTCAGGTCTTAAAAAATGAAAGGGGCGACTATTTGGATAAGTTCAAACTAAGGAAAAAATTAAATAATAATTTTATAATGAGTTTAAAATGTTGAAACATTGCCTCAATAATGGACTAGGCCAGGGGAAAATGGAGGGACCACCCTATAAGTGCAAATTAATGGTAAATGTGATACTATTTTAATCTTAAAATAAATGTAAGTCAATTATCAGTGTCCTACTAGGGGATAGTGCACACTCGAATTATAGATGTTTATGAAATTTTGATTTTTTTATATTTAAAAAATAAATGTCAACTTTAAATAGTTGTTCTTTGAGGATCATGATATAGATCATGATATCAGAGGTTTCTCGTCTTTTTATCTTTGTGAATCATGTCTTTTGATATGATAAAAGTTGTAGAGCAAGTTCTTGGATTCAACAGTGTATGCTTTTAGATTGACATTTTGGATCACGCTCAGTGATCCATCATCAAGAAGAGGAAAGTCAAAGTCAATCTAAAAGTTTTCTCTACAAATTTTATCATGTCAAAAGACACAATTCACAATGATGGATCATTGAGTGTGATTTGAAACGTCAATCTAAAAGCAAACACAGTTGAATCCAAAAGCTTGCTCTACAACTTCATGGACTATGGAAAACTCATACCAACTATGATAAAATTTGTAACTCGAATTACTTATTTTGATGGATAGTAAATAGATAATAGTAGTGCCTTCCTCTTTTCTAATGATGAAGTAATTGAGTTGAAATCACATTTAGTTTCCAAGTTTTTACTTAGACATAATCTTTATGAGTGGTTAATAATTACACGTGATGAAACAAGATTCTCTTAAATTTGTAGCTCATCTTTCATTTGTGAAGACTTCTAAATCCAAATATTTGTAGTTATAAATAGTTTCTAGTTTAGCTAAATGATTTATAGTTGATCTTATGTTTGTCAGGTTCATTCTCATTAATGTAACAACATACTTCAAATTTTTGAATTCTATTAGCTTTCAAGTCAATAGAGATCTTTAATATTTACTATGCAATATTGCTATAATGGACTACTTTGTTTAGGCATTTCTCATTAAAATGTCTATTCATTACCATGAGATGTGAGCATCTATATGCCTTGTGAGTTACAATGTAATTTAATATGACTTTTTCTAAAGAAGCTCAAATAACTAAAGTGTGGAACAAACTTCTTTAAAATGAATCTACACCTTATATTGTTGACTCTATATAAAACATATTAAGTGAACAAATCAAACCTTATTAAGCCTAAGATATGCAAAATGTTGGTTGGACTTAGTAAATGAGTGGGTTGCAATAGTTGTAAATCTAAATGAATTTGTAATTTCACTTCTACTAAGCAATCAAATGCATTATTTTCTCTTGGAATGTCAACATTTGTTCTCTCAAGGTGAATAATCATATTTCTTAACCAAAATATATTTAAATTGTTTGATTATGTTAAGTGCTAAAAAAAAAAAAAGTTAGTGTTACAAATTTTAGAAGAAATAGGTAATTATAACAATAAATATTTATCAATTCTTTAATTGGTTACTATCAACTTTATTCCAAAAGTAGGGACTAGCCATTGCATGACCCTTATTAGTATTGATATTAGTTTTCGCTAAAATAAGGGTGCATTAACTCTCCCTTTATTCCTTAACATACGTATTATATTTTATTTTTCTACACTAACACTTTGCACTATTAAGACACATGTTCAATATCAAATACAAAATGGAATTTCCAAAAAACTGTATTTGTGTCCTAATATTTGGTACATAAAGGCTTCTAAGGATGGTTGTATTTAAAAATACCTTTGATGAAGTTGCTAGATCAGTAGGGTCAAACTCCTTTCAAATTGGCTTTGCAACTTTGATTATGTAATATTTAATTAGAATATAGTCACCTGAGCCTATATTCGAGTGAAATAAGAATGTTACAATAGTAAAATAACACAATGGAAACAAGAGTTGCAATATGCAATAAAAATGATTAATCTGATATATTGAAATTAATAATTAGAATTGACCACCAAAAGGATGGATGAAGTACATATAAATAGGCTTCCTAGATGCATGACTCAAGGAGATGACATATCCAAAGGCCATGAGTTTAACTTAGGTAAAATTTCATAAATGCATCACAATTTTATAAAGGAATGACCAACACAACTATATATTTTTTAACTTCAATTTTCTAAAAATGATATTTATGTTTTGAATTTTAAAACAATGTTAATTAATTAAGAGTAAAATTATTAACGTAGTTTATGTTTATAACTTTAAAAAAATAGTTGGATATATGTCTTTATAAATTTTCATGGGATGCCAGCTTTTGTCTAAATTTTTTATCATTTATATTTAAAAAGTATAACCTCTTGTAGAAGATTCTCTTTAGTGCATCATATATTTTTTCAAAAAATTAAATATTTTTTAATATTTTTTATTTCTAATCAGTCTCATGTTTGATTATAGTAACCTGCTTGTAGTAAATTATTAAAGAATCATAATAAAATTAATCAAAAAAAATGGATTCTAGACTTCAAGCTCTATAAAAGAGTATTTTAAAATTTTCATGAAAGCACCTCTAGTTGAAGAAATTTGGAGTTGATGTTGAACTTTTATTGAATTTGCATCAAAAGAGGAGTTAAGATGTCACATAAACTATTTTGGGTGAAAGTGTTTTAACTAAAACACTTTAGCTCATAAAATTTTCTGCCAAAACATTGTATACAAATTCAACTGTGCTCCTATTTTAAAATTAAAATATAAATATTTAATAGTTTTGAACAAAAGGGTTTCACTTGAGACTCTTTATGTCATGCAGTTTCATGCAAAATTATTTCACTTAAAACTACTTTGTTGGTTGAAAATGTGACATAGTTCTTAAATTTTGGTCCAAACCTTAGTGGATGAATTAAATCCTTTACTAAGACAAAGGTGACCTTGATTGAATAGAGGTGACACCTAACTACTATTAATCAAGGAAATGAGGTAAGGGTGCCACTTGATTACCTCATGTCAAGGTGCATATATGTCATTATTATTTACTTGGGTGATAATACAAAATATTCATATCCTTAAGTAAGTTTATTAAATAGGTGCAATATCACAATTAGGATAAAGACATATTCAAGTTGAAGTATGAATATTACACCAACACCCTCATAAGTGCAACTAAGGAGGAATGATAAATGAAACCCAACAAATGTGTATCCATGTTAGGTACCCATGTATAATATGTTCTCCTATAAAAGAAGAGAAGTAGAAAACCAATAGGAAAAGCTCCCTTCAAAGAAGAAGAAAAATGAAATGTCATCTTCAATTCCCTACAAGATGAAATGCATAAGTTTCTCCATATAGGAGAGAGAAATTATATTTAGAATATCACATCACAAGTGTTGTAGCAGGTCCCCCTATAACAAATAATGCATCTTCATGTTGAAAGAAAGAAACCATGAGCTCTCAAACTACTAAATTCCACATTTAATTTTTCTCATATTAACACCCCAAAAGAACTCAATAAAAGAAATCCCCCTAGAGAAGTCCAGAGGTATTACTTTATGATTTAGTGTATTTATATTCATCACTTGCCAAATCAAAAATTGGTCTCAAGAATGGTGAATTATAGATGTCAAAGTATTGAAAGTACAATTTTTAGATGGAATTCAAATAATTATATTGTATCAATAAGAAGTACATAAAAAGCACACACTTTTTAAAAATTTCACCTAAAAATATTTATTTATGAGATTAAAAAGAGTTCTATAAATTCTCAAAATGAGAACAAGCTAAAATTTATGAGAAACTACATTTTTTAGAAAAATAGAAGCTAAAATTTAGAACCATTTACACCACTATAAAGTAAATGAAATTTTATCTCATTTCAAGAATATAACCAAAAATACCTTTGTATGGCCAATATATCACCCTTTGAAATTAGCCTCCAAAACTAAAAATTACAATAGGACCTAGGCATGTCTATCCTAGTGGTAGGTAAGGATTGGGTGGCCAAAGTATGGCACCACTGATAGAGGTGATGCTTAGGAAAATATCAAGTGGTTGAATAGTTGCAAATAATCTAAAGGTTGATGGAATGAAAGTAGAGGTGAAAAGGAAGGTAAATCCACCATATGGGCAACAATAGTGGAGGAAAAAGGTGGAGCTCTAGAGGAGTAGTTTTATGATCATGGCATGTCCCAATTGAAACCTCCCATCATATGTAGATTAAGAGAAAGGCTCGAGAGAATTAGGGGCCCACACCTTGGTCATGATAGGGTAGGGAGTACACTCCCTCCCTTTTATCATAAATCATTAAGTGTTAAATTACTTTGTATATCTAATTTTTTAGTTTCAAAAAGTATAATATACTTATACCTGCACACTCTCCCAAGCTATATGACCTTGACCTATGTGCCTTGGCTATTTTTTTTCTTTTTCTACCAACTTCGTCAAAATTGACAAATTTATAGTCAATTTATAGGTATTTAGGAAGATCAATCCTTTTCCTATAATTATTTAGCTAAATGATGATAAAAAAATTCACTTGTATGGCTATATCCAAAAAATAAGGGGGTTGTACCTAAGGGTAAACCAGAGGTTCATGTTGGCCTAGATGATGAGAATGATATAAAGAGTTTTGAGAGCTTAAAGAAGAAAGAACCTCCATATTAGCTTGTGAGTGGGTCAATTCAAAAATACACATTGTAAGATATAAGAAATTTTATGATGCATATGAGGTCATGTAAGAGGGATTTATAAGGTAGACGAGCAAATTCATGAAGACATTTGACCAACTTATGATGCACAAAAATTACATATCATAAAGAACCTTTCTAAAAGAAGATTTTTCTAAAGGGAGTAACATATATTGGTCTAGTAGGTATGATATGGGGAGTTAGATTCCATGTTAGAATATTTGATCCATCTAGATTTGGGCATTTGAATTATTTATGGTAATTTGGGTGCCAATTTTAGTGCATGATTTCTTCTTGCATAGTTTAGAAAAACCACTTATTATTTTTGATTTAGGATTGTTATATATATTGGACATGCTTGGATGGAGATATGTAGTGCTTGTATTTTATAGGGGCTATATTGCTAGAGTTTCTCCAAACATAGTTGGTGTTTGGGTACATGAGTGGATACTTCTATTATATTATAACTATGGTATTGGCTCCATAAAATATACATTAAGGCTCCCTTATTGTTGGATATTTTCTTTAAAAAAATAATATGGTATATATTGTTTCAATTGGGTTTTCTCTATTAGATATTGAATTTGTGATGGAGTTTTTAAAACTGTTTAGATCCTAGCCTACTTGTATTTCTCTCCTCTCAAGACTAATGTAGGAAGCTATTATGTTTTATTTGGATTCCTTTCACACTTTATACTTATTAAAATCCCTTTTACATTCTTAGTCAAAGCAATTTTTCTTAGTTGTTGTGATAATGATTTCCACTTGGTCAAAATATCTCACTTCTTTTACATTGTAAATAATCTTTAATAGTTGTGACTATGCTTGTTTGTAAATGTTTGATACATGCTACTCATTCAAAAAAAAAAATTATTGTATGTTCTTGAGATGGATAACTCATGACAAGGAGAGTACACACAAATGACATCTATATTCAAGTCCTTTAAGAATGTATTATTGGATTGTTTAAAAAATATTTAATTTCTATGTTGGCTACTTGGTTTTACATCGTCATGTATCCTCATATCAATTCAAAAGAAAATAAAATTGGGGGAACATGTAGTGATTAAAATTGTATAGACATGCCCTTTTCCCTTAACTTTTATACCCATGGTGACTAGGTTGCCCTTATTTATTGAATTGTATCCTATATGACACACTTTTCAATGGAAAATGATAAATAATATTATCCCTAGTCTTTCTCCATCTCTACATGTCCAAAATTCAAGGTACATTAACTAAATATATTCTTCATTGTCTTTGTTCAAATATCTAGGTGCAAGATTGGTCCAAATCAATTCCACAAGAACGGATTTGAACCATAAACTTTAAATTTAAAATTTCTAAATTAGTCCTATACATCACTTCCTTACTATCAATTGTAAGATAAATAAACTACAAATGGTTTTAAATTTCATAATATATTAGTGTATATAAGAATAACCCTAATATATTTAAATAATCTAGGAATATATTGTATAAATATAGAAGAAAATTGTATAAAGGTAAGGAATTATTACATCATCATACTAGGAGCATATTGCACACTTGCTTCTTTTCCTCAATGTTGGTTGATCATTGTTGAATCGATTGACCTAGGGGACTAACTAGGGAGGCTATTACCCCATGATTCAACAAATTCTGTAAATGAGTTTATATAAAAAGCTTCTTTCTTACTATGGTTCAAGCATTAGAAGATCTCAAAAAACTATTTTTAGTCATTAGAATGTAGTTAGTTCAGTAGCTACCAATCTAGGTTTAGTTCTTTACATAGGACTAGACTTGCACTAATGGAGGTCACTTATGCACTTACAAAAATGAATCGAAGTTTCATAGTTTTTACATAATGATAATCATCTTACAAACTCTTATTTCTTGATATCATAGAAAATTGATTTTTTGACATCTATCATAGTGGTATCTTCATCAAATATAGGGCTAACTAATTCAATAGATTATTTTTTATTAATTAGAATATATAACATCAATCCCAATTCATATATCTAAACTTGTTATTTATTTTTAATTAGCTTAGATATTTAATTAATTTTAATTATTCCATTCCAACAAGGTAACAAATCGTCCCAAGTCATCTTGTTGTTTATTGCTAATAAAAATGTATCTACATGATATTTGTTAAAAATATTATGATGTTGAAAATGAAAACCTTAATTGAATTCACAAATGAAAATCAACCTGTATTCAACACCATATCAATAGAGCTTTTCCAAAATAAAATGTAGAAATAAAATACTAACTTCTAAGAATTAAAAGCAAATGCATTCAAAAGGAAAATCACTGATCCTATCTACAAGATCTTGTCTTTGTTCTCAGATTTTTGCAACAAAAGCACAAGAAGCTATGTAGAATGGATGTGATCATAATGAGATTGGAGTTTGTGTCTTGAAAAGTGAGGAGGAAGAATAATTTTATAGATGAATTCATGGGGTGAATCCAAGTTATGAGAGAGATGTGGGACAAATGATTGAAGTGGGAAAAATGCATGCAAATGGTGAATAGATGAAATGGATAAATTAATGAATATGTGCAATATTTTAATGGTTTAATGAATTGGATAAATGAGATATGCAAATAGATTAATGCATGATTATGCAAATGGTTAAATGATTTATGTAGATGACTGAATGAAATATGTAATGGATAAAGACGATTATGAGGAAATTTTATGCATCTACATTTTTCCCCTCTTTGAGACAATGCAACCTATTGCGTTGTTTCAAAGAAAGAAGTGATTAACTAATACATGCCCCATGGATATCTTGGTAAGGATGATGATGACTATGATATGCCCCCTTGAGAGATTGATCGAACAAGCCATGATAAGATTAATCTCTCGATAGATCATGAGGATAAATTTTGATAATTGATATTGCATGAGTGATTAAGTAGAGATGTACATTTGATGAAAATGCACAGTTGATGGGGGTAACTAAACAATTGATGTAAATGATCAGTATAACCCGGTTGATAAGTTGATTAAGTTGATTGAGATTAATGCTAGTGCAAAACAATGATTGATTAATAGATTGAGTGATCAAGGAGCAAATTGATTGATTTGATATTTGGATTAAAAGACAATATCAGTTATATAAACCAATTAATCATTCTTTGAAATGAGCATGAATAAAATGAAATGATGAAGGAAATGGATGATGGAAGAAATGATGGATGAAAAGAGATATGAAGGAAATGAAGGTGATGAAGCTTCTTGTGCTTTACAAAGTGCTTTATCATCATAGAGCTTATTATGTCATAAATTAGTATAAGCATTTAGATAACAAGAACATCTAGGAATACTATTTGCGGTTTTTATTTAGCAGTGAAGTATAAGCATCTAGGTATAAAGACCTTAGATGACCTAAATACTTATTGTATGGAAGACACTATCAGGAAAGGAATGCTCTTATCCACATGAGACTCATATGTCCTCAATGATTTTAGACAACCATGTCTTAAGACATGTCATCCTACGAAAAAGAAACAATTCATAGATAGCAAACAAGTGAACATGCCCCATCCTCACCTCTCTAGTCCAAGACATCCTCGAGAAGCTAAAAGACATGCCACCAAAGATAAAATCATAAAATAATCAAAGATCGACAAACAAACATGCATCATGCTTCCATATAAAACTGATTCTTGTCACAGTTTATGTGTTAGGTTGGATCTGCAAGATAGATTGGTAGCTATGTTGTAATGTTTGCTTGATTGTCAATCGTGGCGTGTTTTGATTTTGTTGAAGTTCAAAATTGTGTGGCGATTTGAATGTGTCATTATTTAGGGATTTTTGAGGTTATTTGATTTTTTGGTTTTCAGAATATTTGATTTTTTTGGGGATTTTTTTCAAGACATTTTATGATTTTTATGGATTTTTTCAGGACATTTTGTGATTTTTATGGAATTTTTTAGGACTTTTTATGATTTTTATGGACTTTTTTAGGACATTTTATGATTTTTATGGATTTTTTTAGGACATTTTATGATTTTTTATTGATTTTTTCAGGACATTTTATGATTTTTTATGGATTTTTTTAGGACATTTTATGATTTTTTATGGATTTTTTAGGAGATTTTATATTTTTATGGATTTTTTCAAGACATTTTATGATTTTTATGGATTTTTTCAAAAAAATTGATGGAATGAGATGAATCGCAAGCGAGTAGACGGACAAAGAGGGTAGTTTCTCTGACCACAAGATGATGAGTGTCCCAACCCATAGCTAAAGTCAAGGAAATTCCCCAGTGAAGGATAGGACCAACCTAGTACACATGGAAGCAAGCAAGTGAGGGGAATGTCGAACAATTCACAAGCCATGGTGAGTGTGAAAAGGCTATTATGAAGTGGAGGGTGAATGAAAATGGGATGAAAAGATCAAGTAGAGCTCCAAAGGAAAGATGAGCAAAGCCAATACACATGGCATCAATTTCTCTATTTTCACCATGGTACTTGCTCAAGGTGCCACCGAAGTGGTTTTCATCATTGAATGAATTGATTTCTCTTTACTTTTTTCTTTTGTATATATATTTTTTCAAGACTTTTTCCATTTTTTTTGTATTTTTTTAAGACTTTAAAAGAGTGCAATATCTAAAGTACTCTGGTATAAAACCTATAGATGTGCATACTATTTATGGGATCACTGAACAATTCACTTTCCATAGTAGATAACTGATATGCCCCAGATCCATACACAATAGTGATAACATATGGACCCAACCACTTAGGCTCAAATTTACCCTTCTTCTCTTTGTCTTGTTGATGGCGAGGATTTTCATGAAGGACCAGATCCCCAAACTCAAATGTACATGGTTTCACTTTTTATTATAATTTTGGCACATCTATTGCTAGTATGCAAACAGGAAATGTGATAGTCTTCATCACTAATTTGATTGTGCAAGGAGACTCACAAAGAAGGTAACTCAACCTTGATGGGAAAGATGGCTTCAGATCCATAGACAAGGGCATATGGGTTAGCACTTGTGGGAGTTCAGACACTCGTGTGGTAAGCCCACAAGGCAGGATTTAATTGAACATGCCAACCTCGACCAACTTCATTGACCGTATTTTTAAGAATTTTGAGAATGGTCTTGTTAGAGGCCTCAACCTGGCCATTACCTTGGGGGTAGTAAGGTGTGGAAAAATGATGTTGTATATGGAATTTCTCACAGAGCTCATAGACATCTTGATTTTTGAATAGATGACAGTTATTTGTGATAATGGATAAAGGAACACAATAATGGAAGATGATATAGTTCAGTATAAAAGTGGTTGTTTATTTTCCAGTGATATGAGTCAAGGGAATAGCTTCAATCCATTTTGTGAAATAGTCTATAGCAACGAGAATGAAATTATGACTGTTGCATGAAGGTGGATGGATCTTGTTGACCCCTAAGGCATGTTGGCATTAATGTCAAATACTAAAGTGCTCTTGTAGCTACAAGACTTCTTGGTATGATAGTGAAATATTCAGTTTGTATATTATCATATTGGGATAATGTGTTTTGATGCATAAGGCTTGTGGTTTCTTGGTTAAAATTTGGTGATACTTGGATATTGCTATTTCTCCAAAGGCATAGCATTATTTTACCAGTCTTGTATTAGAGATTGGCTTCATATGTTTTTCAAGGTAATAATAAAATCTTTTATGTACATCATTCTTATTATCTTCTAAGGTAATGTGTTTACATTGACTACTATCGACATATGAAATTGGAAAGGTATTTTTACCATGCATTGTTTCACATGGTCGGCATCTTTTGTATAAGAAATTTATTGACTTTATACTCCTAATGAGTATCAGGTTTTATAAGGCATGTGGAAATAAAAGGATAGACACCAAAAAAATGATAATGTTTTATTTGTGAAGTTCATCAACACAAAGCCTTTACCCTAAGTGATTACTCATTTTGAAGAAAATAGTGCAAGGAATGTGCAGCCACTTCTGGAAGCTTAGTGAACAGGTCGAGAAGAGTATGGTTTCATAGCTAACTACTCAGGAAGTAGTTTTTCAAACCACTGTGATAGTTATGGCTTGTAATGAGTAGCGAAATCGATATTTTTGTTTCTTGCTTAAGTTTTTGAGTTCGTTTTATAAAATGGTGACAAACCCTAGTTTGAGTTCTTGGTTTAGTGTTGACCAAAGTACTTGCATTTGGGTTTGTATGAAGTGTTTCATTTCGACTCGGGTTACTTGATTTTATCATTATTGCATTCAGATCCAAGGGTTTATTGTTTCATTTATGAGCAAAATGTAGATTAAGAGGTAGTTTAAAAGATGTTAAAAGTCACCACTCAATAGGTACAAGAAATTTAATTGCATTTGTTTTATGTGATTAATGTTGACTAATATGTTGAAACCCTTGTATGGGTCTTCAAGGCAGTGGTTTGCATTCGACATGTGGGTAAAAATTTTTTGACAATGGGTAAATGGCAACGTTGTTATAACAGATTATTGTGATCATTTTGTTTACCTATTAATGTATATGGATAGTTTTCAACTAAGAGGAAGTTATGGAAATAGTTATTATAACCATTTTTAAAGGTTACATTTGAAAGTTTTGGTGAGGACAGATGGAAGCATATGTTAACTTTTGTATACTTCTATAAACAGTGGTTTATCACTATTTTGTGTTTGGTTCTTTTAACGGAGTTATCATGCTGAATGTGTAAACAAAATTCTATAATTGAAGTTTTGCAAACATGATGCAAAATAGAGTGTATAACTGATATATTTGATATTTTAGAGATTCCATTGAATGAATCTTTAAGATATTAAGTGTATTAGATTAGAGGTGAAATATGATTTGTAGAGAAATAGAGTGATCCTCTATAGTTGAATTCTTTATTGAGAAATGTATGATGAAGTTAAAATGATCAAGTAGTGAAACAAATTGATCATTGCCAGTGAGGTAGATGTTTGTATGCAAGTGAGGCAAATGTGTGTATGCCAGTGAGGCATTCTTGTAACCAGTGAGGTTCTTTGGTCAGTGATTCCATTTTATCCAATGAGGCATTGTGGTATTGCCAATGAGGCATTTGAAATCTATCAGTGAGATAGTATTGCTCGTGAGGCATTGTAAACAGAAAGTTTTCATATTAAGCTAGTGAAGCATTATTTCTGGTGTAGGTTTTTATCCCTAGAGGGTTTTCCACTCGTCAAATTATTTATCTTATGGTCTCATTTTTTTGATGTGATAATGTTTCATGATTGTGATGATCTTTGGTTTGCTTTAATATTTCTTATTTTAGTTCTTTAATGATTGCATTCAATTCATAAATTTATTTATCAGTGAAATATTAAGAGCATAAATTATTCAATTCTTTGTCAAGGAAAAAGTTAAAAAATTGTCTAAGACATTGATTCACCCCCCCTCTTAGTGTCTTCTTCAGTCCAACAAGTTGATTCAGAGCCAAACCCTTGATTAATCAAGTCTAATCGACTTAATGGTTCCTAGTATTTGAGTGTTATGTCTGATATGGGAAAGAGGAATAGGAATAAGAAAGAAAAATCATAGCCTACAAAAGTAGAAATGCCTAAGGAGAATCCACAGCCTATAGAAGAAATGATGTATAATATAGAACTTGATGAATTTGTGGTAGATATGAATGAATTAGATATAGAAGAATGTGAAATTGATTTTGAGGGAGAATTATGTGTTGCTCTAGATGAGATTAAAAAAATCAGGAAAGAGAACCAAAGTTCAAAAGGCCAAATCCAACAAGAAAAAGTATCCAAGGACAAGACAAAGATAAATGAGGACAATTGTAAAAGATTAGAATCTAAAATCAGTTCATTGAAAACTGAGATTGAAGAATCTAACATGTTAATCATCTCCTTGAAAACATAGGTTGGAGAAGGAAAGAGAATAGTAGAGAAAACTAAATCAGATTTGGAAGTTAAAGTTGTTGAATGCCACAAACTTGAAGGAGAAATAGTCTCTCTTAGAAAAGATCTTGAGACTATTAGGAAGCAGTTAGAAAAGAGTCAAAAGTTTGGTGACAATGTCAACAAGCTTAATGAAATACTAGGGAAGCAAAAACAACATAAAGATCCTACTGGTTTAGGATATGAGATAGGGAAAACTTCTTCAAATGAAAAGGAGCCAAAACATGAGACAGTCTTTGTATCTACAAATGGAAAAGTGCAGAATTTTAAAGTTAGACAAACTCCTAGAAAGAAAATAGACTTTAGTTATCATTTTGCTGCTCTCAAGGAAGGCAAGAAGAAATAAAAAGAGAAAATTACTGATGTTGGAAGAAGAAGAACAAATAAAATTCCATGGCCTCGACCTATCAGGTACAATTACTCTCAATTTCATGGCTATTGCTATTCATGTCATAAATATGGTCATAAAGCAAGAGATTATAGATTTCATACAAAAAGTGTTTTTGAATGGACTAATGATAAAATTTCTTATAGTCTACAAATCAAGGTTATAATAATGTTTCCTATAACTATAATAAAGTTGGCCATCTAGAAAGAAATTCTTGGATGCATGGAAGATATGATTATAGAAATTCAAGAAATAGACATCATTATTCTTCTAGCAATATTATATGTTATAGATGCAACAATGTTGTACATAAATCATAGTATTGGTAGAGTAATCATGTAAGATCAAATAGATATAATGAAGTGGTAAGTACTTTGGACAAGCAAAAGAAAGAGCCTTTGAAGGTTTGGAGAAGAAAGCAAAGAAAAGAAGAGAAAGGACCTAATCTTGTGCATGTTGCACAAAAAAAAATTTGAGTACTTAAAGAAAAGCATGAGGTAAGGGGGAGCAGGTTAGTGTTTTTATTTTTTAGCCCCTAGAGTAGACAAGAAAGTTATGAGTAAAATTATGCACAATGCAATGACAGTTAGTACTTTGAAGATTTATCATTCTTGTGCTCTCCTATAGTGATTTAAAATTTGATCATCCATAACAATACTCATTGATGGTAGAACATGAGTTCTTTACTTGATGATCAATAATTTTATGCTCTTGTTGAGTGTCATTATGAATCTTCATAAAGACATGCATGCTTTATATTCTAAGAGCAGTCTTGGTGAGATAGTTGCTTGAACATCATCAGTAATTGTCTATGCTGACAGATCTGTTAGTGACAGATGTGATTGATATACTAGCTTAACAGTATGATTTGATATGTTAGTGATTGATGAAAGAGATTTTTTTATAGATCTATGGTGTTGACAAGATTTTTATCTCACAATGATGATGCTAGAACATCCTTCATGATAGTGGATTTGATGACAATCTTTGCAAATTTGACAATCATATTGTTCATGCTTTGTAGGTGCAGTCAATTTTGGACTGACAATGATATGTTGTTTGAACAATATTAAATCCTTCTCCCTGCTTTGTTATCAAGACAATGATTGTGACACAATTTTTGCAACAAGAATTTGCACAAATACTTAAAAGACTCTAAAGACCTATACAATATTACATTCTACGGGAAATATAAAGGTTTGTATGACAAGTTCTTGAACAAGTGAGGAAAATACATAATATGATTGATAGTGTCGGTGACCACAAAATTCCAGGATAGAGTATTTCATGTTGCAATGACTTCAAGATAGTACAAAGCTCACTATTTGTGGGATCAGACATCAAGAGTTTGAAGATATTTTGTCAATTCTTCATAGGTACAGTAGATGTGAATGTGAAATGTGTATTTTGTTTGTTGTACCTTCTATCTAGTAGTATGATATGGTGTTCTCTTTGGTTTCCAGTAGTATTCACAGTCCTCTTTTGTTGGTGATATTCATATGTGAAAGGTCTCAATGTTCCCTCAAGTGCTTATGATAATTCTTTATACTATGATTGATCCATTTTATCAGAGAATACTATTTAAAAGGTGGTAGTGTTCATAGATGCAGTCTTGAATCAATAGTAGCCCATACACAGCGGCAATCCCAATATCATGACCTTTGTGCTTGAGAAGGCAGTAGCCTTGCTAGTGGGATTGATAACAACCTCATTTGATTAGATGTTTTTATAACTATATATGTTGGATGATAGTTGTTCATTTGCTTGATGAAATATTATCTTGGTGCTAACAGTAACTTGTGGAGACTGATGACAATGTTTTTGTTTGATAACAGTATCCTTGTTTGCTGACAGTGAGTTATCAATTGCATAAAATTGAATGGTACTTGAAAGCTGAAAGTTGAATGAATGATACTTTCACACAACATAGTGATTTCTTTTCATTGGTGGCATTCATGCTTTACATTTGCAGTAAGATATGTTTTTTTTTAAAACAATGAATCTTGAGTATTACAATATTGTGCTTGTCCAACAATGTGTTTCTTTCTTCCATACAAAGTGGAATGGTCTTTGGAACATTTTTCTAGGGTGGTACTTAGAATAACTACTTGGTATCGATGCTTGGTGTATCTACATGAAAATAGTAGCACAAGAGTCTCGCAGAATTTTCAATGTTACTTGTAGTCACTGGATATCTTGTTGCCTAGTGATAGTGCTCCTGCCCTGTAGCCTCTTTGACATTATTGTTAAAATATGTGAAGGGCTCAGTTGTTAGATATGGTCTTAATGATGATTTGTTGAAGGTTGCTTGAACATTATTGTGGCTTTGATCAATGTTACTTGCAAGGGGAGCAAGTAATATCTTTGCGACAAAGGGCAAGATGAAACATTGATATTGGTTAACAGTGCTTTGTTTTCTAATATTGATACACAGTGACAGTTAGCCTTGGTTTGAGTTTTGGATATGGATCTTTGAAAGGTTGCTTGGATAATGGCAGTATAGTGGAAGAGTTTGTTTGTTCTATCAATGACAGTGCATATTATGAATCTCACTCACTACATGGAGTTGGTATTGGTTATGTTTATGACTGTGGTTGGACTTGGATAGAGGTCAGACAAAAATTAGAATATTTTTCTATAAGAGAGGTTAAAGACCTACATTTCCTTAATGAATGTATTCTTTGATATGGTTGGTGTCAACATGCCTTGATCAATTTCTGGCACTGATATGGAAATACATTTTTTAAGTTTACATGTGACATCTTTGGCATTGCTTTAGTGATACTCTAATATATGATTATATATTCACATGCATTTTGATTTTCTTGACAATGACAATTCATACTTTGCAGTCCAGTTGTGGTATTACAGTGACATCTCATTTTGGTACATTTTGGTGTTATGCATTATATTCATCAGTGATAGGGTTGTTCATAGTGATAGTGACATGGCAATTTTTGTGCACAATTCAGTAACTTACTCCAAGTTTTTGGAGTTAGGGGGAGCATCTCATGTTTTATTATTACCCCTTAAGGAATTTGTTGGCATTATTGGTTCCCTAAAGTAATTTTGTGATGCATGGTTATACTTTGTACTTTTATGCACCACATGTTTGCTTTTAGGTTTTTTGCAGTTCTCAGAGTAATCTCTCCTTTGGCATTGTTGTCAAAAGGGGGAGAAGTGATGGTTCAGTTTTGAGCAGATTTGAGGATTTGAGTATTGAGGAGCATTATTGAGTACTGATGTGCATTGCATTGACAGTTGTTGCGGATCATTTATTGACTAGGCATGTGTTGGATGCTTTGATCTTTGCAGGGTAGCTATATTTTTTTAAGTATGACGCATGGATCTATTGCTTTTGTCTTATGGATTTGACATCAATTCCAAAGGGGGAGTTTGTTGACCCCTAAGGCATGTTGGAATTAATGTCAAATACTAAAGTTCTCTTGCAGCTATAGGATTTCTTGGCATGATAGTGAAATATTTAGTTTGTATATTTGTCATATTAGGATAATATGTTTTGATGCATAAGGCTTATGGTTTCTTGGTTAAAATTTGGTGATACTTAGATATTGCTATTTCTCCAAAGGCATAAAATTACTTTACCGGTCTTGGATTAGAGATTGGCTTCATATTTTTTCAAGGTAATAATAAATTCTTTTACGTACATCATTCTTATTATCTTCTAAGGTAATGTGTTTGCATTGACTACTATCGGCATATGGAAAGGTATTTTTAACATGTATTGTTTCACATGGTCAACATATTTTGTATAAGGAATTTGTTGAATTTATACTCCTAATGAGTATTAGGCTTTATAAGGCATGTGGAAATAAAAGGATAGACTCCAAAAAAATGATAATGTTTTATTTGTAAAGTTCATCAACACAAAGTCTTTACCCTAAATGATTACTCATTTTGAAGAAAACAGTGCAAGGAATGTGCAGCCACTTCTAGAAGCTTAGTGAACAGGTGGAGAAGAGTATGGTTTCGTGGCTAACTACTCAGAAAGTAGTTTTTCAAACCATTGTGACAGTTATGGCTTGTAATGAGCAGTAAAATATGTATTTTTGTTTCTTGCTTAAGTTTTTGAGTTTGTTTTATAAAATGGTGACAAACCCTAGTTTGAGTTCTTGGTTTAGTGTTGACCAAAGTATTTGCATTTGGGTTTATATGAAGTGTTTCATTTCGACTTGGGTTACTTGATTTTATCATTATTGCATTCAGATCCAAGGGTTTATTGTTTCATTTATGAGCAAAATGTAGATTAAGAGGTAGTTTAAAAGATGTTAAAAGTCACCACTTGACAGGTACAAGCAGTTTAATTGCATTTGTTTTATGTTATTAATGTTGACTAATATGTTGAAACCCTTGTATGGGTCTTCAAGGCAGTGGTTTGCATTTGACATGTGGGTAAAGTTTTTTTGACAATGGGTAAATGGCAACATTGTTATAATAGATTATTGTGATCATTCTTTTTACCTGTTAATGTATACGGATAGTTTGCAACTGAGAGGCAGTTATGGAAATAGTTATTGTAACCAGTTTTAAAGGTTACATTTGAAAGTTTTGGTGAGGACAGATGGCAGCATATGTGAACTTTTGTATACTTATATAAACAGTGGTTTATCATTGTTTTGTGTTTGGCGCTTTTAATAGAGTTATCATGTTGAATGTGTAAACAAAATTTTGTAATTGAAGTTTTACAAACATGATGCAAAATAGAGTGTATAACTGATATATTTGATATTTTAGAGATTCAAGTGAATGAATCTTTAAGATATTAAGTGTATTAGATTAGAGATGAAATATGATTTGTAGAGAAACAGAGTGATCTTCTATAGTTGAATTCTTTATTGAGAAATGTATGATGAACTTAAAATGATCAAGTCAGTGAGACAGATTGATCATTGCCAGTGAGGTAGATGTTTGTATGCCAGTGAGGCAAATGTGTGTATGCCAATGAGGCATTGTTGTAACCAATAAGGTTCTTTGTTTAGTGAGACCATTTTAGCCAATGAAGCATTGTGGTATTGCCAGTGAGGCATTTGAAATCTATCAGTGAGATAGAATTGCCAGTGAGGCATTGTAAACAGAAATTTTTCAAATTAAGCCAGTGAGGCATTATTTCTGAAGTGGTTTTTTATCCCTAGAGGGTTTTCCACTCGTCAAATTCTTTATCTTATGGTCTCTTAGTTTTGATGTGATAATTTTTCATGATTATGATAATCTTTGGTTTGATTTAATATTTCTTATTTTAGTTCTTTAATGATTGCATTCAATTCATGAATGTATTTATCATTAAAATATTAAGAGCATAAATTATTCAATTCTTTTTCAAGGAAAAAGTTAAAAATTTATCTAAGGCACTAATTCACCCCCCCTCTTAGTGTCTTCTTCACTCAAATAGATCTTTCCCATGATATCGAGTCCCCACTAATAAAAGGGCCATGGTGTAGCAAGAGACTACAATTCTTGTGCAGGGGCATGTATCAAGTCTGCATGTTTTTGACACTGCTTGCACTTCTTAACAAATTGATAAGCATTATTTTCCATTGTGGGCCAATAATAACCCATACACAAGAGTTTCTTGGCTAAGGTAGGACCATTAGAATATGCCCCACATATACCTTCATGTACTTCTCGTAAAGCAGTTTTGACCTCGTCATGCTCAAGACATCTGAGTAAAGTACCATCGAGACCTTCGTGGTAAAGGGTGTCAGCTAGGATTACATAATGGGAGGCTTGGTGGATAAAGGTTTTACGTGATTTATTAGATAGATCTGATGGCAAGGTGTTATCCCAAAGATAGGTATAAATATCCCCATACCATTGAGAATTAGGACCAATAATAAGACATATCATTTCAAATTGTGGTATATTGTAAGTAGGTTCCAAAAGAGGTTCTACCAAGAACTCACAGTAGGCGCCATTGCTTGGAATTTCCACAAGTGAACCAATTGTTTCCATTGCATCAGAGGCTCTATTATTATCTCAAGGAATCTGCTCAAAAGAGATTGATGTGAAATAGGCCTTGAAGTCATCCACCATTCTTTTGTAAGGCATCAATTTTTCATCTTTTTTTTTATAGTCATCATTAACTTGTTTGATCACTAGTTGAGGGTCACCAAGGACATGCAACTCTAGAATTTTCTATTGCACAGCCATACGGAGCCCAGAAAGTAATGCCTCATATTTTGCAATATTGTTGGTACATGGAAACTATATCTTATAAGCTTTTGGTATACAATCCCCTTAGAGTGTGACAAAGAGAATACCAGTGCTAGAACAACCTTATGTTAAGGAGCCATCAAAATATAAAGTCCAAAGATGTGTAGATTCCATGTTAAAGATTGATTCGTCGGTAAATTTTGTAATAAGAGGATGACTATTTGTCATAGGAGCATCGACAAGTTGATCTGCTATAGCTTGTCCTTTGATCACTTTTCTTTCTATGTACTCAATGTTAAACTCACTAAGAATCATCACCCATTTAGCCAATCATCATGTGGGTGTTGCTTTGTTTAGGAGGTACTTAAGAGGATCAATTTTTGTGATGAGCTTTCTCTGGTGTGTAAGCATGTAATGTTGCAACTTCTACGAAGCAAAAACTATGACAAGGCATGCTCTCTTGATAGGACTATAATTGAGCTCATATCCCACTAGAGTACGATTGATGTAATAGATTGCACATTACTTTCCTTCAAAGTCATGTGCTAAAAGTGCCCCTAGTGTTGTGGTAGTTGTGGATATATATAGAAGTAAAGGCTTGTCATCTGTAGGAGGTAATAATATTGGTGGTTTCATCAAGTATTCTTTTATTTTCTAAAATTCTTGTTCACACTTGTAATTCCATTTGAATGGAACATTCTTGTGTAACAGGTGCTAAAATGGTTAACATTTATCTACTAGTTGTGCTATAAAATGGAAGATAGACTAAAGTTTCCCTTGTAATGATCATAGTTGACTGATATTCTTAGGTGGAGGAATTTCAAGTATAGCCTTTACTTTTGGAAGATCAACTTCAATTCCTTTAGATGAAACAATGTATTCAAGGAGTTTTCCAGAGGTTACCCCGAAGGCACATTTCTTTGGATTCAATTAGACCTTGTATTGTTATAATCTTGTGACAATTTTGTCCATGATCTCTAGATGTCCAACTCTAGTGTAGGATTTTCCCAACAAATCATCTACATATTCTTCCAAATAGGTATGCATCATGTAATGAAAGATAGTGGGCATTGCACGCTGGTAGGTAGCTCCAGCATTCTTCAAGCTGAAGGGCATGACATTCCAACAGAAGGTTCCCCAAGGACAAGTGAATTTTGTCTTAATTTGATCTTCAAGAGCAATTTTAATCTGATTGTAGCCTGACAAACCATCTATGAGGGATAAAATTTTGTGCCCTACTGTCAAATCCACTATCATGTCAATGTTTAGAAGTGGAAAGTCATCCTTAGGACAAGCTTTGTTTAAATCTCTAAAATTTGTGCAAACTCGGATGCCCCCATCAAGTTTTGAAACTGGTACTTAAATTTAAAATTAAATCATCATATTCAACAGGTCTTATATTAAATCCCACATCTAGCAACTTTTGTAATTCAACTTTTACCAATAGAGTGATATGCAAGTGCATCTTTCTCAACTTTTTCTTAATAGGTTTTTCCCCCAATGGCGAAGACAAGTGATGCATTACTCAATCTAGATCAAGTCCTAGCAATGTCTACATAGGACTAGGAAAAGTTGACTTGTCTTTCCTTATAAAACTGTATATGCTCTATACTCTCTCCAAGTTTTAATGATTTTGTTAGATGGATTATCTTTGGTTTTTCTTTTATGCCTAGATTTTATAGTACTACCTTTTCCACCAACATAGATGATTTTTCATGATAGAGTGCTAGGGGAAGTGTGTCAATCCTTCCATCCTTAGGTGCCTCAGAGAGGTTTTCACCCTTCAATGCGTCCTTTATTTTTACTTTTTTTGAGTCTAATAGTGCCGCAGAGCGGTTTTCACTAGAAGACCTATTTATATTTTCAATAATTTTGCGACTGAAAGGCTTGGAACCCTCCCCAAAGTAAGTCGCATTGTTGTGTTATATGGTGAAACCTACTCTATGATCCTCAAGAGGTGTATCTTCTCATGCTCCTAGAAATTTTATGATTGCCTCATCATTTTGGAATACATCTAGTTGTGGCAGTCCCTTCTAATCTAAATCAATGAGTTTGGGGTGAACCAGGGGTAAAGGGTCATGACTTCAATTAAGATTTTGAATGGATTCAAGGGTACAAATATTATGATCGGGTTCAGGGGTAGGGATACTATCATAGTCATAAATGTCACTGAAGTCATTGATGGCACTTTCCTCATTTGTTTTTGTAGCCTTAGAGGACTCTACTTCCTTACTTGAAGTACATGCAGTACTCAAGGTCTTATCTTTATGTGCATCATATCCTAAACTAGGGACTTTTTGCGTACGATTAGGTTGTATTGGTTCCAAGATACCCTATTTTTGTAAACTGAGAGGACTTTTACCATCATATCCTATTTATTTCATAAGATCAAATCCTTTACCATATTTTTCAACAGGTTTCTTTATTTCAGTTTGTTCTTTTTTTGTATCTTCATCTTTGTATAGCCATTTTAGGAGATCAGCTTCTTATGTTTCATTATAAAGGGCTCCCCATTTTTTGAAAGTAGTTGATTTACAAATCATTGTAGTATCTATATTTGATGTGGTCTTAGTCATTTTTGGTTTGCCATAGGTGTGGGGAGATAAAGGTAGCTTTCCAATGCAAAGAGCACAATTCAAGGTATATTCTCTGACTCCTTGTTCTTTTACTTGTATTTTGATCTTAGCTTCATTGGATTTTGAGGTGGACGCTTTTAAGGACTCAGGATCAACATATGCTTGAGAAGGAAATGTTTCACGGTTACTTGGGATTGTGATTTCAATTTTAGGACTTATATTTTGGCAATACATGAAAGGATTAGGATCTCCTTGTATTGTGATTTCAACACCATTGTGTGGGAATTTAATGCATTGAAGGTATGTAGAAGGTACTGCTTGCATTGCATGAATCTGAGGTATTCCAAGGAGGATGTTATAGGTCAGGGGGAGATCAAGAACTTGGCAAACCACATCCTTTACCATAGGTCTAACTCTAATTGGTGGATTAATTGATCCTTTAGACGAGCATTCATCTTCATCATATGCCATTATGGTAATCTTTTTCCTCGGATCAATCGCATTTTTAGAGAACCCTAATTTTGTGATCAACTCCTAAGTACAAATATTAAGGCCTGCTCCTCTGTCTATAAAAACTCACTTGATCTTGACATTATGGACAAGGACATCAATGTGTAAAGGTGCATTATGTGTTTTTTGGATGGATGAATCATCATTCTTAGTAAAAGTAAGAGTGTGAGGAGAATTGATGTGTCCTACCATAGCTTGGATTTAAGCCACATGTAGGTTTGTAGGCACTGTAGCAGTAGCAAGCGCTTTATCTATGATAGATTTATGCTCAGGAGATAGGAATAGTAGGTCAAGTATAGAAATTTGTGTGTGTGTTTTTCCTAAATGTTCTATGAGGTTGTATTGTGAAGCTAGTGCAACAGATTTTGAATTAGGACCCCTAAGGGTAACTGTGCCTCTGTGGGTAGTAACATTGCAATTAGATTCTTTTCCTATTATAATAAAAGTGTTTACATGATTATCATCCTCACTGATATTATTTATGGTATATTCATACTTAATAGTAATATAGTTTACACCATCACTATATTCAAGGGCCTTTCCTTTATCCTTGTCATACTTAGGGAAAGGGTTTTTAAACATCTCGTGATCAGAATTACCAGGAGTATTCCCATCAACTGCTATCTTACCATCATCATTAAGGTATTGTATTAAATGTCAAAGTTTATTGCAACTATTAGTCTTATGTCCTTTATGTCTATGATAGTCATAAAAATAATCCTCATTCCACCATGGGGGTTTGACTTGTGGATTATATTCCTTCATTTCGAGCAGTGTTATAATATTGTTTTCAAGAAGTTCTTTTAATGCGGATTCAAAAGATTGCCCCACTGGTGTAAAGTTTCGTTTAGGGAAGCTTCTTTGTTTTTCTTTTCCTTTATCTAAAGATGAACCTTTAAGGTTATAGATAGGTGATGATGTTTTAGTTGTTTTTGCATCAACAACTTCGTCATTGACTACATTCTTTCTCTTTACCCAAAAAGGTGTCATGTTGCTTGAACCTAATTTTTGATCTTTTTTGTTATTAAGTTGTGGGTTACGTTTGACTACCTCTATAAGCAATTTAGTGAATCTATGATCCTTAAGTGCTTCTTCTATATTGGATTGGTTTATTTCTTCATCATCAATTTCATTTTTTTCACTAGTTGCAACACTAATGTTATCTTCCCCATCAAATTCTTTTCTCCAAGGGTTCCCTTCTTCTTGAAACATTTTTTCTGTTGTTCTAGGGGTCATAGGTGATTTTCTGATCTTCAATCCAAGACAAGATAATGTATGATACCTAAGACTAGGATGCAATGAAAAGGATATAATTCTAAGATGAGATATGAGAATGGTATGGTATGATATGAGAAGCTAATAATGCAAGAGTTCAAAGGCAACTCTAGGTCCGAAGTTGGTTAAAATGCAAGGCTTTACTTGTGCTATGATGGATAGACATAAGGACAAGTGATCAACATAGGGTATGTAGGAGATGATGAACTCCAAAAGGATTGCCATAATCAAGGATAATGGTATGTTCCCTAACTCAAGGATGATGAACCTCAAGTGATGTGGGTGATAGATAGTCAAAGGTTTGATTTTAAGACCTAGGAAGAGTAGCCTAAGTGCAAGCCAAAGGTTTGTTTGAACAATGCAAGAGCGAAGGATATGCAAGGAGTAGGTGGAATGCAAGGATTGAAAGATTAGAACTGAAGGGTGATGACCCCAAAATATTTAAGTGATAGGTTCATTTTGATCTTTTGGGGTTTTGCAAGGTTGAGATGTAAATTACTAGGTCTGATGTTTGTTTGAGGTTTATTTTTAAACACGCACGCAAGATACAATAGACAGAATGTTTTTTAGTTTGGATTCCAAGATGAAAACAATCATGCACAATCATAGGGTTGGCAAGGACAATATTTGTTGGGTTCCCACTTGGATTTCTCCAGCCGCGCCTATTCAGAGTGGATGACCTGTGAACTTGGTAGCATTGGCTCCCCCTTACACGGCACTCCTCGAGCATACCAAGTTCTGAATTCCCTAAAGAGGAATTTTCCATCTCTACTTTGAGCCACAAAATTGTGGGACAACTTCAGAGGTTCAACCTCTTGCGCCAGCAAATAGAAGGATTTTGGCTTTCTACACAAAGGTTTCTAGTAAGGGCATCTGGTTTAGGGGATACAGTGATAAACTCCCTCAAGAGGTCTCCCAACCCTTAGAACAAGGTTTTTACGCATCATAAAGATATTGGGGGAGAGCTATCATGTACCACTTCCCGTTGATTGCAAACTTTCCTTGCAACCACAAATTTATATAGCGATTCAAAAGAGCTTTGCTTTAGCCCATTATTGCTTGGTTCATTCCCACCTTTTGAAGCGGGGTGGTAGGCCCTCTAAGGGATTTAAAACATAAAGAGATGGGTCTGGGTTCTGATCACCGAGTTTGTACAAGGTGAAAACATACATTTACCATCTTTACAAGCACAACAAACAGTTATTTATTAATCCCCTAGTTAAATCTATGTGGAAAAATTTAGTTGTTCTTTTTAAGCACTAATTGAAGTGTTATCTACTCTAAAACATACAAGGTTTAGTTGTTACAGAATAAATTCTTGGACACACGAAACCTACAAAACCACCCATTAGTAGTTTCAATCAATATTCTTCAACAAACAAGAGTTTTATTTTTGAGCCTCAGACAAACGAACCTACAAAAGAAACCAACTTAACTAAATTAACCCTGAAATCAAAATTAAACTAAAAAAAAAAGACATTAATCTAAAAGCTAACAAGCAAAATTAATCTAATCAACTTAATCCTAATTTAATCAAAACCTAAATTATTCTAAACCTAAAAACTAATCTAAATAAAGTTAAATCTAAACTAAATTAAAATTAATCTAATCAACTTAATCCTAATTTAATCAAAACCTAAATTATTCTAAACCTAAAAACTAAACTAAATAAAGTTAAATCTAAACTAAATTAAAATTAAACCTAAATTAAATCCTAAATTAAATCTAAGCTAAAGTTAAATCAAATTAAATCTAAGATTAAAGCTAATTAAATCTAAACTAAAGATTAAATCAAATTAAAATTAAACCTAAATTTAAAATAAATCCAAATTAAATCTAATATTAAATCTAAACTATAACTAATCAAAATGAGAATCTGAATCACCTAACAAATTAACCTAAAAAAACTAAACCAACTATTAAAAACCATTCAATCTTGCCAATAGAATAAAAATCTGACAAAACCATGTCAGGCTTAATTGAACCATCTGCAAAATTAGGCCAGAATCATGTCAGAAATAAAAAAGAAATTGCATGTACATGTAATCAATAGCAACCAGTGCTTTCTCAATCTGCCCAGATAATCTGAAATAAACGCAGGACCAGAATTTTCTGCCAGTGTAAATTCGTAAACTTTTTGGAAACTCGTAAGTGAAAAGCAACATCAAGAAAAGATAATATTGTGAGTCAGGCTAAAATCAACATATCATCAATCACCTCATATTTCTGCCAATCATAGGGGATTCTTTAAATAGATTCATTTATTTCTTTTTTGCCACTCTCATGTAAAGATCATGCCTCCCTTTCTCCATTCAACCTAGGCAATTATCATATGGTGTTATGCTATTCCTGGATGTGTTTATTCATTGCTCCCAAGCTCTCATGTATATAATAGAAGAAACTATGTGAGCAGAGAAATCACAAATTAAGATTTAGAGCAAAGAGGAGATGCAAATACGTGTTTTTCTCATGTGTAGAATAAAAGAATTCTACATAATGTCATAAGCTCTATATCGATTAAGAAGTAGTTTGCTCAAGTTCCCAAAATACCAAATATTAACTTAATTTGTGCATATTCCCAAATTCAGCAGAATACTTATCTGATGTTTTTATTAATATTCTTTTTAGCCCAAATTCTATTAGAGCAATAGAGTATCATAAATTATATCATTGGTGTTGGTGACAGGCATCTTGATAACCTTCTTCTAAGGGACAATGATATGTGAGATAAGCCACATACTACCAATTATTCTTTTTCCAAATACCCCAATGGCCTAAGACTTTTCTTATTCATAGAAAAAGAAATCAAAACCAAAATGCTTGTATTTCACTATTGTTTTGCATGTTGAGATTGAAGAAATCAATTGCCAGTTGTCAAAATTTAGAATCCAAAATGAAATAGAATGAAACAATTTATGCAAAATTGAGAATCCTTATGAAATAAAGCAACTTAGGCAAGATTCAGGATCCATTTGGCTATGATACAAGGGCATGAGAAAACCAGAGATCGCATAGATTAAAGAAAGTTTTCCACGTTGAATCTACTGGAAGACCCTGTATAAATGGTAGAGACATGATTTCAAATAAAACAAAAGTACTATTGGCTAAATAGATGTATTTAAATAGCAAGCCTATATTCAATGAAATGCCAACTCCACATACAGGTTGATACCGCATCAATATCAATCATTAAAATGTTTATATGCACATAAATTGAGTCTATTAACGCCTATAGATTGTTCACATCGATTTCATGATTTATGTGATCCTAAAAATGAAAACCTTAATTGAATTCACAAATGAAAATCAACATGTATTCAGCATCATATCAATAGAGCTTTTCCAAAACAAAATGCAGAAATAAAATATGAACTTCTAAGAATTAAAAGCAAATGCATTCAAAAGAAAATCACTCCATTGTCATCCTATCTAAAATATCTTGTCTTTGCTCTCAGATTTTTGCAACAAAAGCACAAGAGGCTATGTAGAATGGATGTGATCAGAATGAGATTGGAGTTAGTGTCTTGAAAATTGAGGAGGAAGCATGCTTTTATAGATGAATTCACGGGGTGAATCCAAGTTACGGGAGAGATGTGGGACAAATTATTGAAGTGGAAAAAATGCATGCAAATGGTGAATAGATGAAATGGATAAATTAATGAATATGTGCAATATTTTAATGGTTTAATGAATTGGATAAATGAGATATGAAAATAGATTAATGCATGATTATGCAAATGGCTAAATGATTTATGCAAATGACTGAATGAAATATGCAATGGATAAAGATGATTATGAGGACATTTTTATGCGTCTACAAATATAAACCTCTAAGCATGGGCCAAATAGTTGAGTTATTGAAAGACATGGATAATGGTCTCGCTTTCAAAACCTACTTTAAAAGTTGTTTTGATCATGAGATAGCTCAAGTCATGATAAATGAATTATATAAGATCGCCCACTACTTGTCTAAGCCCCTAAAATTGCTATGGGATAGTTACTAGACTACTAATTCTTCCTAATATCAAAAAATATGTATTCAATAAAGTAACCCATAAACTAAAATTATCATTATAGCACTCCGCCATATGTATTTTATGGAACTCAACTAAATAAGAATTTCTTAAAATCAAAAGCAATGATAACACTATGCTAATCTATTTATACAAATATAAAATAAGAAATATGTTTCCAGCACAATATTATTATATTTAGGAACAACAAAACCCATGGCACACAAATTATTCATCAGTCAACCTCCCACACATGGAATAGAATATTGAACATTTAGTCATTGTTGAAATCAAACATGCTCTGATACCATGTTGAAGTGATCAACCCAAAATCTTCAATCTACAATACCAAATAACCTCCACGAGAGATAGAGAGAAGCAACAATGGAAGATGTTATTCCACCAAACAAGGATTCCAATATGATATGCAATACTACAATGCACTACTATGCAATACTGTGCAATGCTCTGCAATGCCAAATATGCTAGAGATGCCTTGCTTATAAAGGCAAGGATGAGAGATAGGATAAGATAATATCATGACAAGTGTCTTAATCCTTTCACATGAAACAACTAACTCATAACTATCTAGGAAAGTGTAAATTCTAGATAAGACAACTAATATCCTAAGTAAAATTAACATGTGAATTAAGTCCCCTAAGTCCCTAGTAAAGGAATAAACTAGGTACAAGACTTATTGAACATTTAGTCATTGTTGAAATCAAACATGCTCTGATACCATGTTGAAGTGATCAACCCAAGATCTACAATCGACAACACCAAATAACCTATGCAAGAGATAGAGAGAAGCAACAATGGAAGATGTTATTCCACCAAACAAGGATTGCAATATGATATGCAATACTACAATGCACTACTGTGCAATACTATGCAATGCTAAATATGCTAGAGATTCTTTGCTTATAAAAGTAAGGATGAGAGATAGGATAATACAAGATCATGACAAGTGTCTTAATCTTATCACATGAGACAACTAACTCATAACTACCTAGGAAAGTGTAAATTCTAGATAAGGCAACTAATACTTTACTTATCTAGATAAGACAACTAATATCCTAAGTAAAATTAACATGTGAATTAAGTCCCCTAAGTCCCTTGTAAAGGAATAAACCAGGTACAAGATTTATTCACACCAACACCCCACTTAAGTGCAACTTAGGGAGGAAAAAACCAATGCAAATATGCCAAAGATGCAAAAGATGGGTCCTGGAAACAAGGCTTGATTAGGTACCCATGTACAAAACAAATAAACTCTCATAAACAGAGAAAAGGAGAAAAACCCTATGGGAGAAAAATCCTCTCTAAAAGAGAAAAAACACAAGAACATGAAGAACATCATTGAAGCAAGAAGAAGCTGCAAAAAACTATGAAAGATGAATTCTATAGTGTTGTAACTGAAGAACCTCCTCTACAAATAGGATGATCAAGATCAAGAAGACAACAATCTGCATGAGTTCCCCCAACGACACTACTCAAACAATGAACAGATGGCAACAAAGGCAATAACATCTATCAATCAAAAATACAGATGGCACATGAATCTATATGAGTGACCCTAACGACACTACTCAACCAATGTAAGTTGAAAATATAGGTGTCAATAGTCTGAAGAACACTAATCAAATGAGGATGAAAGGTTTCCTCCACAAAACAAGAATGCAAGATTGTCTATATTGTAAATGCTCCATCTCATCGAAATGCATGGGTAACCAACTGTTGCATCCACCTAGTACATAGGAACAAATACTTGATACATAGTTCACTCCAAAGCAAAACCAAGGAAGCATTGACATGAACAGTATAATACCCCCCCATAATCTTGACTTGGGAGAGGTTTGACAGATCCACTGAAACTTTGTGTATCACCATGTCGTGCACAAGAAACAACATCTAAAAGTGCACAAGAAAGTACCTGCAACTAAAAAAGGGTGTGCAAAACAGAGCACGCATGCATAAGGCAAGAATCACATTGATTCTTCGTTGTCTTGGACGAACACTCACTTGACAAAGGTGTGATGACAAAAAACAAGGCACTACACAACCCCCCCATGGAACTTTATAATACAGTGTGAGTACAAAATGTGGCACAACCTTATGTGCAAAATCCCCAAAATACATGTACAATAGTGTGACACTTTATCTCAATGTGTTTACATACAAGAATTGCTTACAAATGATGCTCAAAATTCCCACAAAGGACAAAAAGTAGGAAATACATATAAAGTAGCCCAAATGAAGCCATCCCATGTGAACAAAAAATTTCCAAGTGCCAAAACATCTAAGTAATTAACAAAGTGTCAAAACACAATAATCTGAATTAATTATACTTGGGGCCAAATCTAGAAAAAGTGCATGAGTAACTCTAAAGAGCTTGGAGATACCTTTCCAATGCCACAAGGATCACGAAAAATGGAGGAATGGAACAAAAGTTGTGAGCTCAGGAGTGAAGACTAACCTTTTGGCTTCAACGAGCAATAAATACAACCAAACAGCAAAATTTCTTAAAAACCACCTGCTCCACTGAAAAGTTGAGCTCGCTAGCTTTCCGGTAATATTTCGTTTCAAAAAATTTTCCACCTGCATCAAAAGTTATGCAAAAATGAAAAAAAAGCCCTAAAAGAGGGACTTTCAACACTAACTAGGGTCAAGAATCAACACTAAAATGGTGCAAAATTTGGGCCATGGTGGCCCATGACTCTATTGAGATTAGTGTTTAAAATATATATATATATATATATATTACCACCACTGCCACCATGGGTGGTGGGCAGGCGGAGTGGGGGTGGAGCCCTAGTGGTCGCACCACTCACGGGCCACCCCGCCCCCCCATTCACCAATATGCCGGCTTACAAGATTCTTAAAAATAGGTTTATAAAGCCGATTAAAAAGATAAGGTCGGCTTGATAATACAGTTGGCGGTTAAGACAAATTTTAATATTAAAAACCCTGCATATATATAAAATAAACTTGCCTGAATTCATACCAAGTACCAGTCGATTGGACAGATCCGTAAAGACAAGATAGCCAATAGAAAAATCAATGAATGGTACCATTTGCAAACAATCAGGACAAGGATGGCAACAACTTTCCAAGTGGGGGCTGACCAAAATCTATAGTTGTTGATAAAAAAAACTGACTTCACCAAATGAAAATTTGATATTGCAATGAGAGATTTGATTGGGCTTAAAGAAGAGAGTTGGGCCTACAAGGAGAATTGATAGCCAATGATGCAGACCAAGAAACAAAAACCAACAAGAAGTTTTAGACACCAACAAAAGCCAGTCATTGGCTCGAGAGAAGGAAACCAACAGCCAGTGGACAAAAAAAAAGTTGCCTTTGGTCAATAGAAAAGAAAACCACACCCTGCAGCAAACAGTTGGCACCAACAATGAACGAGAGTCACAGTGATGAATGGAGGTGTCGATGGTTTGAAGAGTACCTTAGCTCAATTCATACCACCAACTACAAATTTGACATCAGTTCTAAATTCCGATGAGAATAGGTCGTCGACAAAGTCAAAAATGCAAAGAAATATTCATCCACCAATGACTGGAAAAGACCGACGGAGGCAGAGAAGCACACAAGGATGCAATAGAATTGAGAATGGCTGACTAAAAACTAGTAACGGTCATCGGTAAAGGGGTCTGGCGGGAGAATCTGGGGCTGTGTCACGGGCCAATGAAGAATAAGAAGGTGCTGGCTAATAGAGGCGATAGAAGCTAAACCAAAGTACGCTGACAAATCTAAGGAAACGGGTAGTGGGAGCTTTAGCAAGTGGGTACCGGTTGATTGTTGGGCAGTCAGACCTACAACAATACCAATGAGGCACGGCGTATCAAAACCTTCAATTGGCAACCTCTGAAAAAACTCTCCAACGTCGATGAAAACAAGCGGCCAATAGAGTCAATGGGGCTGGCCAAAAGGATTGCAGGTGTACAAACGTGCACATGTGGCTGACTGTCAGTTGACTAAGAAACTGACATATCCCTACAAATTTGACAAGTTTACAATCTGCGACTGTAATAAATGTATGCAGATAAAAAATATTTTTCCGGATAATCTTTTAAAACTCCCAACCATTAATCAACCTCACAATAAAAAACCTAATACAATTTTAATAAGCTCGAAAAAATATTTAGCCAGAACAATATAAAAAATGCATAACATATAAATTTATTAATTTTTTATTCTGCAAAATCGTACCCGACTTGGTTGGGGGTCGTGTGGCCCTTCAACCAAAAAAAAATCTTTAGAAACAAACTTTACCAAAAATTGACAAATTCACAGTCAAAATTCGTCTGCACAGCCTCCTAAACATGATGGCAGAGTCTATTTTGACCAAAACTACTTTGAAATATAGGCTACCTTCTAGATCTAAGCTTCAAACTCAAATCACAATAGAACTTGATGGTGGAAACTCTCTAAAGGAAGTGGCTTGCCAGATTCAAAGCTTTGATACCATGTTGAAGTGATCAACCCAAAATCTTCAATCTGCAACACCAAATAACCTCCACAAGAGATAGAGAGAAGCAACAATGTAAGATGTTATTCCACCAAACAAGGATTGCAATATGATATGCAATACTACAATGCACTACTGTGCAATACTGTGCAATGCTCTACAATGCCAAATATGCTAGAGATGCCTTGCTTATAAAGGCAAGGATGAGAGATAGGATAAGACAAGATCATGACAAGTGTCTTAATCTTATCACATGATACAACTAACTCATAACTACCTAGGAAAGCATAAATTATAGATAAGACAACTAATACTTATCTAGATAAGACAACTAATATCCTAAGTAAACTTAACATGTGAATTAAGTCCTCTAATTCCCTAGTAAAGGAATAAACTAGGTACAAGACTTATTCACACCAATAGTCATTACCACCATTTCCATTAGGAACAATACTAAAATTTTAGGGACAAGGGTTCCCTAAATAGGACTTTAAAAATCCACAATAGGAAACATTTCTTCGAGGCATTTCATTCGGAAAGAGATCTAAAGGTGTAATGATTGACTTTCAACATCAATGGCGAGTCAATCAAACCTGAATATTAGTCCTTTAAGTCAATAGGGTAGATTTGAAACCTAATCAAATTATTTTCAATATTCAAACTAAGTGCACAATAAGACCTAGATGATAAAATGCAAGATTCTGAAGATACAGAAATCAAACTGATGATTTGCAAGCAAATCTAAGGGTCTAGACACATGTACCTAGCATAAAAATTTGATTCTGAGCACTATAGGACACGTTCGCCTGGGGGCGAATGGGTCCTAGTTAGGGCTTCCAAAATTTTGAAAGAATGAAGAAGGTTGTCATTAATGAGTTTTCATTGATGTCAACACCACATCAACATCACATGATGAATGATGGATGTCTACAAAAAAGTTAACTTTGCAAAAGGTTTTTGGCTAAGTGTTTATAGTGGCAGTTTTAGCACACAATGCCCTCTGGTATTTTGGTTTGTGTTTGTTCACCTTTTCAAATATAATCCTATAGTTCTATTATATTTCTCATAGATATCTTTGGCATCTTATTTCAAAATTTTAGTTGTCATGTTTAAGTGGTTCAATAGTTTCAAGTAGTAGAAGTTTGGTAGATATGGTTTACACATTTTTCTATGTACTAGACCTTACCTAACTGGTCCACATTCCTTCGTGGATTTGAGTTATATGTTGTGGTTTTGGGAGAATATTTACAAGTGTCATTACATTGCATTATTTAGTTGGAGTAACATTTTTGTGGTTTATGTATTCCTTTGTGTTGATCAATTGGAGTATTCTACTTTTTGGTTCTATGTTTGGTCGAATCAAGGTATGCGAAGTGTTGAGAAGATTAAATGCTTGATGCAAATGGAAAGATGAGTTTTTATAGGTTCATATTCACCTATATAACTTATGTTTTGAGTGCAAAGGGATTTTGGTTTGAATTGGGTTCCAACAAGACATGTTTTGCATAATTCAAGGCTACATCTAATTAGGTCGACCTAATTGATGTTTTGTAGTGAATACTGATATATACAAGGTTGAGTTGAGTTGTCAAAGAGTGATATTAGAGATGAGAAGATCCAAATGCGACCAATGATGTGAATATTGCAGAATTGTGCAAATAGGCTAGGTATTAAGTGATTGGTGTGTGAAGACAAAGCATAGCAAAGATTGGTAATTTGAGTTAACTATAGTATGTGTAATGAGCTTCAAAGGAACTGAATTTAGCATAGGTTAGATGCATTTCTCTCAATTCAAACTCTGGTTGTGAAGTCTGGTTGTGAAGTCACCTCTCTTGTATCTTTCTTTTCTCTATGAATAGTGAATTCACTTGGACAATGAGTCCACATGGAATTGAGCCTTTTTGTAATATCTTATAACCGGTTATAACATATTGTCAATTAATCGTCACCATGGTTTTTCCATTTTTGGGTTTTCCACGTAAAAAATTTGGTGTTCATGTGTTTTGTGTGTTATGGTTTATTTATGCTTACATTCCTTATAATTATTAGTATGCCTTGGAAATTGGATGGTTGATAATTGGATGGTTTAGTAGAATACTAATTCACCACCCCCCCCCCTCTTAGTATTTTGTGTGCTCAACGATTGGTATCAAAGCTTGGTTCCTTGGAAGAAGCTTGACCACTTTGGGAAGATCTTGGAATTTGAACACATGGCTCTGGAAGTATTTCCTACTAATGGATACATAGAAGAAGACTGCATATTTCACAAAGATGGAGAACTCAAGGTTGCTTGAGGACCTAGACAAAATTGAAGATGAAAATAGAAATTTGAAAGAAAATATTAAAGAAGCAAATGATTGCATCAAAAAATTTAGAGAAAGACATAAGGTCAATGAACAATTGAAACAAGCAAATGAGAACATCACTAGACTGAAAGTGCAAGTAGAAGAAAAGAAAAGAATTGAGGAATGTCTAAATGCAATGATAAAAAGAAAGACTGGTGAATGCATAAGACTTGAACAAGAACTAGTAAATTTGAGATCAAATATAGAAAAAGAAAGAATTCATGAGGACAAATTCAAAACAAGTTATATAATGCTTGATGAACTAATTGCAAGTTAGAAAGCATCTAAAGATAAAGAAGGTTTGGGACTTGAAAAAGGAGAAAGATCAAAAGATCAGACATCTAATGCAAAGAAGATCAGTGAACTAGAGAAATTTGAAGGCAAGAAGAACAATGACATGTTCTAGAAACAAAGGAGTAATGCTAGAATGCCCCCTATGATGTAAGAGCGTCCAGGGGTACAAGGAAATCCTACATCCCCAAAAATATTTTATTTTAATTTTGAGTTTCTTTGTCTTGGTTTTTCTTCCAGGCTCAATTTATTTAAATGCTCAACTCCTCCAGCACACTAAGGCTTGATGTTGGAATGTGAAAAATCAATGGATTAATTGATTCACTTGTTAATTATTTAAATATCTTTGAGATTTGTTAATTTTTCAAAAAGGAAAATTCTCATACCCATGCCTATGAGTGGGCATTTATTGCAAATTGTAACTCCATTCTGGAAGAAGGGAAAATGGAATTTTGTAGAAGTGGAATGTAGGGGCATTGAGAGAGTGGGTTGTGATGTGGGAAGAACAATTTTGAATGAAAATTAAATGCACATATCTGAAGGAGAAAAACACATGCCAAGAAAGGAGTCATGGGCGTTTAGAAGGTTTGACTAGGGGGGAGAGATTGTCAAGTTGTACTTGAGAGGACTAGTTTCAATAAAAATGGCATAACTTTCTCATACGGAATCAAAATCAAGAATTTCAAAATGATCTGGAAAGATGGAAATGAGGTGCACCAAACCTAGAAATTGTTTAAGGATATTTGGAAAAGTGGAGGAGCATGGATAGACAAAATGTGATGGTTTTTAAAAGTTCTGAAATAGAAAAAGAGGAAAAAGGCAAGTAGAAGTGTGAAGGAGAGCATTTGGGTGCCCCATTCTCCATGCTCAAAAGTTGGAGAGGTTATGTTGCTATTGTTTTGATAATGTCTGTAGCTGATTTCTAAGTTTTGTAAATCATATTTGTAAAAGTTGAAGGCATCCTTTCCTATAGATTGTTTCAAGGAGGATTTAATTTTCTCAATGTGTTGTTGAAATTAAAGATTTAAAAATATTTTCTATTGGATTCTTATTTATGAGAATGAATTTTATGCTATGGCTTGCTTGGATGGGTTGTTTGATAAAACCCCCCATCCTCGACTGCATCACCCTATCAGACAACCAAATTCTCAAACATACCCATATTTTAATGGTATTTTCTATTGTTGCAATAAATTTGGACATAGAGCAATGGATGTAGAAGAAAAAAGAAAATCATAATGTTCCATCCTTTACTAGTCAATGTTTTACATGCAAAAGATTTGGGCATAGAGAAAGTGAATGCTAAAGTCAAATGATGAATGCATATAACAGTGGTAGAATGATTCAATCCTTTAATGGTTGTTGTTATACATGCTATGGATTTGGACATAAGGCTAATCAATGCAGATTCAGAATGAATGAAAGGAATAATGCTCAAAGAAGTATCATATGCAACAATTGCAATAGACCTGGACATATTGCTAGATTTTGCAGAAGAAAAAATTTGAAGGATAATCTAGCAAAGAGAAATGAACCAGTTAAAAATATTGATCTAACTAAAGTAAAGAAGGAAATGGAAAATATTTGGAGAAAGAAAGAAGAGCCTGAGAAAAAGGAAGAATCAAAGATCGCAAATGAATCAATACCACCCTCCAGTGCAAATAAATCCTCTGGGAATTGAACCTAGGCATTGGCTTAGGGGGAGCAATAATTGAAAACCATATACCCCTTTGTCGATATGAAGTGTCATGGATTGGTACGAAGATATGAGATGGAGATGGATATTATGGATCTATTGAAGAAAACTCGAAAAGAAAAGATGCAAATGTGAAGATTTGAGGAGCGATTTAAGGTTTTTTGTTGCATAGAGAAGGTTTTACCAGTTTTATTGTTTGGTGAATTAAATGTGAATTAAGGCATAATTGAAAGGATTATATGCCTATCCCTTGTTGATTTCATTTCACTTTTATGCAATTGAAGCGAGCAATGTGAGTTGAAGTGAATTCAAGAGTCTGACTTGGCAATTTGAGAAGCAGAGTATCTGACCCTAATTTTGGTTGAGCAAGCAAAACTTGTATTTATCATTTTTCAAAGAATTTGTTTTTTGAAGCATTTAAATTCAAAAAATATGGAAACACCTACAATGGTTAATGTGATTGAGAAACCCCAACCCAAATTCAAAGTATCCCATGAAAGTGTTTGAGAATGACCCACTAGGAGCATTTTCAAGTATACCATACAAGGTTTTACCTATTGAGGATGTTAGGGCATATATTCACGCAAAGATGAAAGAGTACAACCATGTGAAACTTATAGACCTATAGAAAAAAAATTGACTAGAGATGATTTTAGTATTAAGCCTGAGTATGAAAACCTAGTAAAGAAGAAGTTGAATGTTTGGTATTTGTTTCCATGCTTTTACCCATGATGATGAGCTCAAGTATGTGAAAATAGCACTAAGTAGAGTGCATGATAAATTCTTATGGAATGAAATGCCTGGATTGATAACCAAAGAAGTCATAAGGGAGGTTACTAGACTATGTGACACTAGGCCAGTACCTATGTTGAAATCCATAAATAACAAGGATGTAATGGAACTAATAGGAGCCACATTTGACCAAAGGGCTCTCACTGTAAACACCATAAGGAATCCGGTAGTAAAGTATTATGCTATAGTTATTGGCTACAAAATTATCTACACCAATGGAGAGAATTATGTGTCTGCCACAATAATTCATGTAGCTCATGAAATGATAGAAAAAGGAAAATATTATGAACTGTGTGAGTTACTCTAGCAAAAATTGTTTGACAATTTGAAGCAGACTAAGGATAAGAAATACCCATTCTTGAATTTGGTTCCTTGGTAGTTTGCTTGCCATTCTATTTTCTGAGGGAGCTTCCAGGAGGAAGCAATATTGTATGGAGTAAGGAAAGACCAATATCCCATTGAATATTTGAATATCTACACAGCCTTGGAGATATGAAAGCACAAGATGAGGCACTTATTGCTTTCTTCATAGTATTCCAAAAAAGAATGCATGAAAGGGAAAGGATCCCTAAGTCTGTTGTGGAGAAATATCGAGATGATATTTTTTTTGGTTAAAACTGATGAAAGTATCATTGAAGCTATGGAACCTAGAACTATCTAGATACAACCACTTGGATATGAGGTCATTAAAAATGAAGTCGATGGCTATGTCTCCATGTTATTAAACAGTCCTAATGACCCTACTCATAAAAGATATGGAACTTATGAAGAGAAATCCATGGAAGTGCATGCAGAACTAAGAAAGCTTGAGATAAAAAGGAATGTGGATAAAGTGGTACACAAACATTTCAAGTTCAAAGGACTCTCAGATGAACAGATAAGAGTGTTAAGAGTATGTGCAGTGGGAGAATCAAGCACAACAAATGGGTCTCTCAAACCTAGAAGATCTAGAAGAAAAACTTCCCCTATTACCTCTAGTATTCAATAGCCATCGAGATCAGTTTCTACCTCAAGCAGAACAAAGAGAACAAATATTAGTGCTCTAGTTATGGAAGAACCTAAGGTGGAAGAGGTCACAAGGCTTGGAAAGAGAACAAATACTACTTCGGTAGTTTCTAATGTTGCTACATCAAAAAGAATAAAAGAGAAGGCTAGGATAGAAAAAGACTTGAGTGTACAGTTTGAAGAAGAAGAAGAAGAAGAGGATGAGGATTCCCCATTAATCTTGAAAAGGAAAGGCACAGTTTCAAAGAAGCAAAGAATAGATATTTTTGATACTTCAGTAGAAGAGGAAGTTGAAAAAGAAAAAGAATCCTTTCGGGTACATGTACACAAGCAAGTGAAGGAAAAGAAGAAAAAGAAGTCAAATACAAAAAAACTTGAGAAGAAAAAGAAGACATCTTCAGAAAGACAACTCAGTCCAATGAAGTTGGACTCACTATATAAAGGTATGTTGCATCACAAGATGCTAGAAGAAACGGTTGCATTATATAGAAAGGAGAATGAGGAGAATAGAGCCATAATAATAGAAGCCATTATTAAATTCATTATTACAATTGAGGCCGATATGGTAAACATTAGGAAGGGAGTTCCTGATGATGTATGTAAAATCTCAATGGAGAGAAGAAGAGAAGCTCATAATAGATGTTGCAGAGAAAATTGGTTTCCCCTTATCTGATGCTGACAAGGCCACTCTGGCTCAAGTACTTAATGAAGAAATCAAAACAAAGTGAAGGGTTACACTCCTAATGGGAAGAGATCAAGATTAGATTGATAGAATGCAGAAGGAGATAGAAGATAAGGTTACTGATATAGCCTAGAAATATGGAATGGCAGTAAGAACCAAGATTCAGAAATGGAAGACACAAGGGCTACTAATATAGAAGAAATTATTGATAATATTCCTCCAAACACAGATAACCAATGCAAGAAATTTTTGAAGATGAGAATGTTGTTGGGATCAAAGAGGAAACTGCAAAAGATGATACATTTGTTCCTCCAGTAACTCAGGAGACTGCAGATCAAGGCCACCCAGAGATACCTATTCTTAGATTGTAGATAAAGAGCAGAACACCAATGAAGGTGAGAAGCATGATGAGGCAAGGCATGAGGAGAAGAGAATCAGGAAGAAGTGAATGATGGTAAAAAGGAAGGAGAAGGAGATAAAACTAAAGATAAGGAGCAAGGAAAGAAGGACAAGGATGAAGGAGATAAAAACAAAGACAAAGACAAAATTTTCATTTAGGAAGAAGAAGAAAATTCTAATATACTAGAAAGAATGAAGAAGCTGAGAAGTTTAAGGATTTACCCAAGCCCTCTGGTGAATCCTCCTCCGATAATCCTTTTGGATTATTGTCTAAATAATTAAAGGTTCAACCAATTGTTTCTTCTCAATTGTTACAACTACCCATGCAGCAGGGTAGTGTTGATTTGGATAAGATATCTCTTATACACAAGTTGCAACTAAGTGATGTGTTTAGTGCATCGATGCAAAAAGAAATGATTGAAACACATCAGAAGAGTGATGAATTGATAGATGAGGTAGTGAAAGCATTGCAAGAGATCATTCCAAGTACTAATGTTGACACATCTCTGCCTGTGGTGGAGAATTTCAAATTGTTTCTTTGATTCCTTTAAGGAATATGCCTCTGGGATGAAAAGACAAGCTGAAATAAAGGTTGAGACAAGGATTACAGAAAAGAAGCTAATGGATATTACAAAAAAATATGCATTTGCACATACAAAATTTGGAGAATTCCTGAAGGAAGTGCTAGCTTGCGAGGAAGGTGCAAAGGCACTATTTTTATATTTCATGGTGACCAGATGCCACTCAAGGAATAAAAGTTGAAATGGACTCAATTGAGTCTCAAATAGCTAATGCATCAAAATCCTATGATTTGGCATTGGACATAGACAATACAACCTAGACTACTATAGTGGACTTTCTTGAAAGATTCTTTGCTTTGTAGAGTCAGAAGGAAGAAGTGATCAAGAAGTTGGTGAATCTAAGGGACTTGGTAAAAACAGAGCACAAACCAATCTCATGTGCCCTTGCTAGTTCTGACAGAGTTTCAAAGATCAATCTTACACCTAGTACTGTAGAAGAAAGAGAAGAGACATTGATAGAGCTTGAATCTCTACTAGATTGCTTGTAGCAACAAAGAAGAGCTAGGGAGAAGGAAAATCTACTTGACAAGCCATTCTTCAAAAGCTTCAGGAGTCAATATCTTCAGGTTAACAATTTCTATCTTTATGCACATTTTCAGTTTTTATGTTTTCAAATTTTGTTGTACATATGCATACATTTTAAGAGTTTTTGGTTAGCTTCCTAAGGGGGAGCCAATTCAATTTGTATATATGTGTGTGGGTCAATACCCTTTCCCCTTGATGTCAAAGGGGGGGAGATATTTGGAGAGATATTTTTGTTTTGGCACATGTTGCCATCAATGACAAAGGGGGAGATTGTTGAAAGAATGAAGAATATTTTCATTAATGAGTTGTTATTGATGTCAACACCACATGATGAATGATGGATGTCTACAGAAAAGTTAACTTTGCAAAAGGTTTTTGGATAAGCGTTTATACTGGCAGTTTTAGCACACATTGCCCTCCGATATTTTGGTCTGCATTTGTTCACCTTTTTCATATCTACTCCTGCAATTCTAGTATGTTTCCCATATATATCTTTGGTATTTTATTTCAAAATTTTAGTTGTCCTGGTTAAGTGGTTCAAGAGTTTCAAGTAATAGAAGTTTGGGAGATATCGTTTACACAATTTTCTATGAACTAGACCTTACCTAACTAGTCTGCATTCCTCCACAAATTTGAGTTAGATGTTGTGATTTTTGAAGAATATTTATAGGTGTCATTACATTGCATTGTTCAGTTGGCATGACATTAAATGTGGTCTGTATATTCCTTTTTGTTGATTAGTTGGAGTATTCTACTTTTTATTTCTATGCTTGGATGACTCAAGGTATTCAAAGTGATGAGAAGATTAAATACTTAATGCAAATGGAAAGAGGAGTTGTTATAGGTCCATGCCAACCTATATCACTTATGTTTTGAGTGTGAAAGCATTTTGGTTTGAATTGGGTGCCGACAAGGCACGTTTTACCTAATTCAAGGATACATCTAATTAGGCCGACCTAATTGATGTTTGTAGTGAAGACTAATATATATACAAGGTTGATTTGAGTTGTCAAAGAGTGATATTAGATGAGAAGATCCAAATGTAAGTAGTGGTGTGAATATTGTAGAATTGTGCAAATAGGTTGGGTATTAAGTGATTGGTGTGCGAAGATGAGCATAGCAAAGACTAGTAATTTGAGTTAATTGTAGTATGTGTAATGAGCTTCAAAGGAACTGAATTCAGCATAAGTTAGCTGCATTTCTCCCAGTTCAAAATTTGGATGTGAAGCCACTTCTCTTGTATCTTTCTTTTCTCTGTGAACAATGAGTTCACTTGGATAGTGAGTCCTCCTGCCAGTGAGCCCTTCTATATTATCTTATAATCAATTATAACATATTGTGAGTTAATCCTCACCATGGTTTTTCCCTTTTTGGGTTTTCCACGTAAAAATCTTGGTGTTCAAGTGTTGTGTGTGTTATGGGTTATTTATGCTTACATTCCTTATATTTGTTAAGTATGCCTTAGAGATTGGATGTTTGATAATTGGATGGTTTAGTAGAATATTGATCCACCCCCCCTCTCATTATTTTGTGTGTTCAACACAAAAAATATATTTCGTAGTCCTCTAAAGTAAGATCTAGGATGTTTTGTCCAGGTTTCACTATCAAAAAGCTAGAAATAAATTTTGCACTTGAATTTTTGTGATTTGACAACAATGGATGCAAAAAATGCAATAATGTAAAATTGCTCTTCAAAATCTGCAATTCCTCTTCAACTTGCAATCTGCACATACATAAAGAGGAAGAATTTGTTTTGTTTGTTTGGGGGTTTGCCTTGGTCAAACCCCAAGTTTGGTATTTGACCTTCAATGCATGAAAAAATATTAATTTCTAAGTTTAGTGTAACTCATTAGCTTTATTTGATATTTAGTGCAAGGGTAATTTATTTAATGTTTGAAAGAAAGAAACTATGTAAATGTTATATGAAATATTAGAGTTATGAAAAGGCTCCTATATTTTAATATCCCCTATAAACCATAATTTAGAATTTAAACTAGGAAACAAATGAAAATAAAAAGATTCATATTCTAAACTATCACAAACCTCAGATAGAGCACAAAATAAAATTTAAAAAATAACAAAAATAATTTCCCATAAACTCCATTGTCAAGTATATTTTCTCCAAATAATCAAAATGTGATACTAACATGGAGATGTTTTTTTGCTCAAAAATTTACCTATTTTGATAATATGTAGTTGGTATAAGATTGAATAATCAAAATGAGAGCTTGTGTCTCTTATTTGTATATTTTTTGGAGGGAATATGAATGGTGGAGATGAGATTAGAAGATCAATGGTAGAGAATGAATGAGAATATTTTCCTAGGATTGACGAGAGAATGAGGGTTCATGATTAATTTTATTTGAAATGAAATGCTAAGATTATATTTTCTAAAAATAGTACTTATTAAACCATAAGAATTTAGGAGGTAAATGCAATTATTGTTTCCTTTATTATCAAAAATGGTGGAGGAAAAATATCCTACTTAAATAATAAACTCATTTAATTATTTATCCATTGGAGTGGAAAAGGTATAATTATATAATAAATTTTTTTAATTAGTTATGAGATGGAAATGACTAATTAATATTAGTGTGGGGTACATAAGGTGGGCTAGATTAACTAAATAATTTAATCATTTAGTTAATTTTGAGTAAGGTTGTAATAGGATAAAATTAGGTGGCTACATCCCTCAAAAGAGAAATAGAAAACAATTATAAAAGAAAGAGAATAGGCTTGTTCTTCACTTGATGTTATTTTTGGTTTTCCACATGAAACCTCTCCTTTCTCCTTTGAGAGACAATTTATACAAATTTTAGTACTTGGAATTGGATTATGCTTGGGAATGGATTGGTTTGGTAATTAGATTGCACACGAGTGATAAAGCTTGTTGAAGGGATATGGTAAAAAATAAACCCTCACCTCTATTCATAATGTAGAAAATTGCATGCCCTTACAATTTTAAATTATGTTTTGGACCCATTTTGTTTTTTGTATCCCCTAAGAATTTTTTAGGCTTATTTTTCCATTTCCTTATCCTACCCCACCCATGGTTCCAAGGTCATGCCTTCCTATGGTCCTTTTATGTAAAATCTCTTCTATTGCATTAATCTTGTTATTTCCTAATATGTGGACCTTTCTAAAACTATAATTATTTGTACACTAGAATGATGCACAAAACAAATATTGATGTACTAGCATCCCATGGCATACTATTGTATAACAACCATTTTTATTGTTTCACCACCTTGCTACTTTTACAAGTCTTGGATAACAATTCTAAACCAAAACTAAACAAATCCTTGATACCTTGAACTATCATATTTTCCCTCCCAACTCTACTTTTGAATCATCTATCAATATATCAAGCAATTTTGCATTCAATGACACACTTGCACTCTCATACAATAATATTTTATGCCATCATTCATGTGAATCACTAAAACATTTTCTAGAATTCCTCAAAGGTTTTGAAGCACTCTATAGTGAGTCAGGTCTACCTTAGCTTTTCTATATTTATTGAGGTGATATTGTTATTGGTTACTTATAAATTTTATCTTTACATACTTTTTTGAGGTGGTGATTCTCTTTACTTCTCCTTCACTTATTTTTATTGTTGCAATATCCATTCCAATGTTCTTAGCACCTTTGGGTTTTCACATCCTCTTATCTACATAGCACGCACTAGTTTATCACTCTTTTGTAGACTTGAGAGTGATATTCATAGCTTCATTTTATTACTTTTAGTTTATAAATTCACAAAATAGGCCAAGAGCACACACTTTTATCTATTTTTTAACTTCACTACTTATGAAGGTTGAAAGACCAAAATAGGGACTTGACCATTTGTAGCAAGCTCCTAAATATCCCCAACCTTTCCTCTTGTCTCAGCTATAGATTTTATTGTAGCTCTCATTGCACAAGGGTTTGCATTTATTCTCTTCTTGTTGTTTATCTTCTTTTTATTACTTCAAATACATAGATTAGTTTGTTTCTTATTATTTTTGGTGTCACTTGTATTGCTATTCAGTTTTCTTCATTTCTTGTGTATAGTTAAGCATAGATTTTATGGAAAATTATATTTTTCTAGTGTTATGTGCTACAACATTTATACAGATGATAGCACTTTGTGTAGACATTCACACGGCTCACAAGTATCCTTGGCAAATACCCCTAAACTTTCGCCCTAAATTACTTTCCATTTATCATTTATAGGTCTAAATCTAATTTTTTAGTTTTATTTTTCAGTTCACTATAAACCAGTATTTCTCATTTGGCATATATGTTTTACTTTTTACATTAAAATAGCAGCAAAAAAATTACATTCATAAAACCAGTTCCTTGTTTCCTCTTGGAGTTTGATCCCCAATTTGGGTCGGCCTTATCATTCCCTATAGGACCCCAAGTCCTAACATGAACTTGGAACCTAATTTTCCAAGTTCTCATTTTTCCCAAAGTTTGCTCCCTACTTTTACCCAACCATTTATCCTTTTTAAACCCTGGGTTCAAGTTGGAACCTAGAACCTCGATTTCTAATTCCAATTCTATATTTTCTCCTAACCCCCACGGTACCCACCAAGCCAATCTTGGTTCACAATTCCAATTCCTTCCCCACTCCCACCATTTGTCAATCCTCTAAGCTACACCTTCCATTTCAATTTTGAATTCAAAACCCAACCTTTTAACTTCCTAATCCTTGTTCAATCCTAGGCACAATGCCCACCAGTTATGTGCATAGTTTTAGGTTTCAAGTTCCTTCCAAAACCTAAACCCCTATCGATGCAAAGTTCAAGATCCAAATGCTAGTTTCTTGTTCCCTCCCAAAACCCAAAACCCATGTGGTACATCCATAGTTCCTACTTCCAAGTTCCTCCCTAAATTTGAAACCCACATGGCATGGTGTATTTCAAAAGAACTTAATATTAATGTATTATATTTTTCAAACAGGTTTTTGGCATCAAAGTGTAACGACATTGTGTTTAATCCCACCTACTCACCATTATTGTAAATTAATTCACGTAGCTACCATTAATGAATTTATCAGTTGTCTTTCATCTTGGGCATCCATTTTGGATGAGACTAATCATATGTCGCAAATTTGATGTTGCTATAGTCAATGGGTTAAGGTTTGGTGCTCTATTGATGATAAAGATTATTTTGATCATTTTCAGAAGAGGTTGGTTATTGGGTAGTCTTTAGACATAAGAGAGTTGTTAGTGTGTTGCATGGTAACCAAAAATGTTAATCCAATTCTTTTGATGGGGAACAAGCCTGTGGAATAAAAGGAGATTAATATTGTGAGTAGTTTTGTTGCAAAATGTCTCCATGGCATTAGTTATATATCCAAGAGGATTTCTTAGTCACAACTAGGGATTTTCCTCTATCACATTTGTTGGCACAAATGCAATGTCAGGTTAGATGAATGTAATAGCATTGTAAAAACATTGCAAGCCTTGTAATGATCTTGCTTATTTTACATATGGATATATGTGGTTATCTATTGGATAATTTAGTATGCTTTGTTATGAATTTCATAATCATTGGTGTAAATAAAGTGCATTGCTTATTATTCTTGTGAATTTTGTTTGTATTCATGTTTATGAATTGACTGTGTTTCCCAATTAGATAGGCACCAGTCTTAAGCCATTTGGCCAATCTCAAATCGTTAAAATAAAATCAAAATATTTATCAGTAGTGCAAGAATAAAACACTCAAGTCTGTGCATCCATAACCTCATAATATAACCAAGGATTTAACATCAAGAGAGTTATAAAATAAATCTATATCATGAGGGTTATGCTTGCACATTTTCATCAACTATGTAGAGGTTATTATAGTTGGTCTTTCTTTACCTAGTGACAATATTTGGGTTCAAGAATGCAATTGGGTTTGGTTGAGATTATTTTTTGTTGTTCATTTTGTTTGATTTGATATCTATTTAAGTATACCTCTAGGAAGGCCCTCTTGAGTCTAAGTTGAGCTTGAAGCATAGGAGAGAAAACCCACTCTTGTAGAGTTGACCTTTAACCCTCCATGTTTTGTTGATGAGCTAATTTTATTTGCATGACAACCACCTTGGCCTTGTAAGTGATATTTTTTTCTAAGAAGTGGTGCAACGATTTTGAGACCCAACAAAATCAAAGGACATTACACACAAATTTAAATGGCACTAAAATTGTAGACATCTAAAATTAAACATTGTCATTACCTAACTATGTCTTGTATAATTGATTAAATGTAATCCCAATTATCCAATTAGTTATTTAATGTTTATCCCTTTATTAATTAAATAATGTTTTATTGTTTAATTAATAAATTCACTATTCACCCTCATCTATTTCTAGCCTGAACCACTTCATCATTCCTCTCCTAAATTCCACTTTAGGTAAATAAATTCAATTATTTATTTACCTAAGTCCCTAATCTTCCCCTAAAAAATAAAATAAATATAATATTTATTTAATTTACGCATTTTTCTTCACTTTTCATTAAGTGGGCTAATCCAATTAGCCCCTCAATCCCCCACTTGCACATCCCTAACCTTGGTTAAATCCTCCCAAATCATCCACATCCCCACATGTGTACAAAGGCATGGACCTTTGTACATGTGACATGGCCTTGGTACCATGTCACGTGAGTCAAGTCCTTGTCCATACCCCCAATCTAATTTTAAATTCATCCAAGGGTACTCTAATCCCTCTATTTTCTTCAAGGAGAATCTCCATCCTTGATTCTCCTCGATGTCCTCCAACCACATGAGGACGCTTGTCCTCCTCCCATCTCTCCATGGCTCTTAACCATGAACCCTTGATCTTTTAAGTGCATCCTAGCCATTCAATCCTAGTGCCAAAAACCTATAAATTGGCCTTAACCCCATCCATTTCATCAATCACCTCTTATGCAACCTTATGTTTTTGGAAAGAGCACTCATATCCAACCAACGATGAGCACAGCCACCTCTCTTTGGTGCAATAAGGGTTAAGATCTTTCATGTTATTATCAATGTTTTCTAACCTTTATGCTTAATCGTGAGTGTTGCTTGTGTTTTGAGTAGAGTAAATTAATGTTGTTTTAGTTTACTCTAGTAGGTTCAAATTTTCATGTACACAAAAACATAAGGTACAAGACTTGATTGATAATAATATGATACATGTTGAAGGTCTTAATGATGGGGCCAGCCCTCCTTTTGCTCCTAATCAAAATTGGAAAATTTATATAAATTGTTTTTCTTTGCACAATCAAATATAACAATATAGATTTTCATGAAACGTGTGAGCATCCAACTAGTGATATAAGATATATGCATATTGGTAGAGATGCAATGAATCAACATGATGTTGGTCTTTCTTCACATGCGCATGGACATTTTGTCAAAATGGCTCATGATAGAGCTCCTCCTACTCAATTCATTCATTTCCTTCTATGATGAGGAGATTCTTCATGACAATTACGATTTGTAGTCATCCATGTGATGGCTTCCTTATTGATCTAGCCAAGCAATTTAATATTCGTGTAGAATTTTTGTAAAACTATTTACAACAAGTATGTGTGCACATTCAAATGTTCTATCGAAAATCACTAGTGGTGTACTCAGTGCTACCATGGTTACATACCTTCACAAATGGGTCTTAAATAGTTGAGTGTGTTATTTAAGTTATTACATTTTCTTGTTGATTCTATATGTCACTTGGTATGCCTTGGCTTAAATAGTTAAAAGCAATTCCTTCTATGGTATATCAATGTTTGAAATATTTCATGGGGATAAATTGTCAAAGTTAAGAGAGATCCATATGAGTCAATTTCCAAATTGACATTTTGATATGGATCCACATATGAAGACCCCTAAGGATTCTCCTTTTGAGTGCCAAGAAAAAAATTCCTAATTTATATATTATGTATTTAGATGAAAATTGAAGAATCGAAGAAAGAATCCCAAGGAAACAAGCAATGGAGCAAACAAAACCTACACTTTCTCCAAAGGTGTCACAACACTTGCAAGAGAATAAATTGATATGAATTTTTACCCTTTGCAAGAATAACAAATACAAATATTTATCAAAGAACAAGGAAACAAGCCATGGAGTGAAGTCGTCTTCTCTTACTACATTCCCTCCAAAGGTGTCATAACACTTACAAAAGAAGTAGAGAGGGATATTACAAAAGAGCAAGAAATATTAATCAAAAGCAAATCACGAGGAAATCCTACTGCCTCATCTTCAAAGGGGGCATCTTCTACAAGGGTTCCAAATCAAAATTCAAATATTCAACAAGCACAAATGAAACCTCCCCCAAAACAAATGAATCATGGGTAAAGAAAGCCAAAGCGCCAATTGCACCTCTTTCAAGTGTTTTCATTAAATGTACTCTTTCATATAATGATGAAAAATGCTTAATAGAGTGGTGGTTAAAAGGAACATAATTTGAATGAAGATAATTTTATAGATGACCATGTCATTGGTTGAGAATTTGAGCTTCCATGCTTTGTGTATTAGACAAACTTATTTTTACATATGTTATGTTGATTCTCCCACATAAAGGGCATCTCCTATGTGTCAGTTTGACATATTTCCACTTTAATGATGATAGTTGACATATTTTTAATTCAATGATGGTATAATTAGATATTTATTCTATGATCCATATGATTGTCATTATTAAACCTAATGATTAGCATAGCTGATCATCACATGCTTATACTCGCATAAACTTCTCTTATGATGAATATAAGTTCTATTACCACCATGTTTCTATTTGATGCATCTCCCATATTTATGGGAAACCATTATATCTTATGCTAACATGTTTATGACTACACTTTATCAATGATTATCGTGATGACAACTCACACTTGTTTATATTTACAAGGTTTCTTTCCTGACAGTTACGTTCATTTCACTTACGACAGTTACGTTCATTTCAATTATGAGTCTAATTTTGGAGCGGAGGACCTTGCTTCCTATCATTTAAGAATACCTCATTATTTTTTCACTTATATTCTTGCATGATTTTTGGGCTTTCCAAGCTTTCCCTCAACTTTTATATATTTTCTTCTTTCCGCCAAATTTATTCTATCCTTTAGATACAAAAAAACTGGAGGGGCAAATATAAGTCAAAGATGTTCATTTCAGGAGCAAAGTTATAATAATTACCTTTAGACGGTATCATATTGCTTTTGTTGCTGCTTCTAGCAATACCTATTTTGATTCCAAGTGAAATCCTCCTTTACCTTTTCTTTTAGTCATAGCTAGCTCATATCTATTGTGAATGCCATTCAAGGATTTTGCAAAGTTTCCATAAAAGAAATGAAAAAAATGTGCTCATTGCAAAGAGAATGTATCAATGCAACATCCATATTTACTTTATGTTGGTTGTTTGTTTTTACTTTGACATACATCTTTCATTGTAGTTCATATGCAAGTCAAAGTAGGTGTAAAATGTTTTTCCCTTTCGTTTTAGGCTCGTTGTCTTTTATGCAATCACTAGCATTCAAGTGGCACAATTTCTGCATAAAACCTAGCACATAGCCCTAGCCTAACCTGAATCCTTCTACTTCAATCCCAAGAACAGACTTGGTCTTTATTTTCCTTCAATTTATAAGAACAAAAAAATTAACACACATAACCCAAGTCTAACTCATCTACACTCATTCCCAAGGACCAATCTTGGCTTCAACTGTCCTTACTGAAATGACTAGTTTACAGGTGGCATGATTTTTACTTAAAAGCTAGCACATAACCCAAGCCTAACCTAAATTCACCACTCGTTCCCACGCACCAATGCTAACTCTCAATTTATCCATGCATTGCCGAGATTTAGATCCTACACACTTAACTAAAGTAGCACTTTACAAAAATGGCCCCAACCATTTCAAATCCAAATTGAAACGTAAGCCTGACCTTTCATTAGTAAATGTTGAATGCCAACTTAAAGCACAAAATGTTCTATTTACACCCTTTGGAATTGTATTTAAGAATTAACCCTAGTTCATTTCAAACCCATCTAAACATCCATTTGTACATCATAGGCTCGTAGCACTATCATTCAAGGACTGTTCACAAGTATCAAATACTGCTTCATTTGCTTGAATCAACATCTAGGCATATGCATGATTGCTTGTTAGTGCGCAGCATTCAGATCTGCAGTGAACCAGACAGTCATTTTCAAGATTCCAAAGTACTTGTTTGCCTGCCCATTCTAGCTATGTAGTATTTATTTATTATTTGAATCCACAGTGTATGTAGAAAGGCACATGAAATATGTAGATGTCAAGCCATCGTGGAGAAATAAATACAAGCTCGGAATTGCCTAAAAGACATAAAGCCTTTGATAATTTACACAGCATCCATTTCAATTGGATTCGTCCACGATGAAAAGGGGAGTCAAATGGTTACACAGAAAGTGTGATTTTATAGAAGTAACAACCACTTCATAATTGGGGACTTGGTTATAGAGCATAAAGCCTTTCATCATTTACACAACACCCACTTTGATTGGATTCATCTACGATGAAAAGGGGAGTCCAAAGGAAACACAGAAAGTGTGATTTTATAAAAGTAACAACCATGGACATCCTGAAAATTGGGAAACTCTCAATTGCCAAATACTGCTTCATTTTCACTTTATATTCCTCAATTAGTTTCAAATTAGTTTAGATGTTCCCTCAAGCAGTGTTTAGTCCATCTCTTGGGAGCCACATCAAAGCCTAGAAAGTGGTAAATCCTTGAAGTCAAGTATAGCATGGATGGCACAGATTCACGTCACATTTCAACTCATGATTCCACATGGAGGTGCTTCATCCTAAGTTCCCATAACCAAAAATAAACATAAGCACAAGGACTGTGATGCAGTGGTAAAGCTCAGAGAGTTGATCATAGCTAGCACGGATTTAAGTCACAACCTAACTACACAATACAACCAAAAATACAACCTTTAACTTCATGTAGCACCTCGCCAACCAGGCACTCTTATATTAATTCTCATTATCCTGTCTCTAGTAGATGCAACCAGTCAACTACAGAGATATAACTTGTACGGCATGTGTGAGTGCATGAGCATAGCAGGCACGCGTGCATAGGTGTGTGCTCACAGTATGACTATCTTCATTGTTTCTATAGATTGAAAGATGAAGGTAAAGAAATTAACTGAGCTATCAAACCATTTCTTACCTATGTTCATATCATAAATAATAGTAAGACTACTAAATTCTAGTGAGAAAATATGGATAGGTTTGGAAATCTTATGTTCTTTACTTTAAAATCAGACTAAAAAGATGCTGTATGGTATACTGAAACAGCAAAATCAAAGAAGCCAGTTGAAGTCAATGCCTACAAAATCCAAACCGAACGCTTGAATTGATATGTTGGATCTCCACATATCCTGTAAGACTTGGTTACAATAATATAGTTCTGTTGATTACATACATCTAAAATTGCAACAGACATAAAAACTTCAAACCTTTAAAACTTCATTTTTCTTTCCGATACATGCAGCTCTTTAAATAAATTGTCGAATAAACGTTCAGAGGGTCCCCATATAGCAAGCACTAAACTTTTGACAAAACTGTGCAGTTTATGAAAACATTTAACAATTACTTGTGCAGCACAAGCATATTATCAATTGTTTGCATTCTCCTTCATAAAATATTAAAAGGTTTTCTACCAGAAAAGCAATCTATCAGATGTAAGCTTTGTAGGATAGCTCGATTCATTGAGATTCACAGAACAATTAAGCCCCATGTGAATGCAAATCCAACAGAAATTCATATGAATATGCTAAACAACTATCAAACTAAGCCATTAATCTTTTAAAATATATATTCAAACGAGCTGATCAACATTGCTGTATCTAATAAAACTAAAAGGGCATTATACTGATCTAAAGCGTATTAACATTGTCTACATTCTTGTAACAATTTTGTTCAGCAAATAACAAATCTTAACTATGCCTCTTAATTGAATATTACAGCCCAGAAAAGAGAATACCAACAACACAACAATTTATCACCAAACAACATTCATGTGTTTGTTGCTCTGGTATATATCTGCTGACTTGAATGGGCAGAAATCATCCTGATAGAACCTCGTGCCATCAAATCTTTGATGGCTTTTCTGGCAAGAGAACCATTAATCTGAAAAAGTAAGACCCAAAAACAATGAGATGTACAGTAACACTTAATCATGTTGCATTCATAAAACTTTAAAGAGAACACTGCCTTTGCTATTGGTGATTACGTTGAATCCATTCAAAAAATAAAAAATGGTGGCATTATTAGACTTTGTGCTACATCATGTACTGAAAATGCTCCAACAAATGGAAATGAGAGCCTTAAAGGCATCTTGAAACAAACAAATAACCACTCCTGAATTTGAGAAATGACGTACATTGTAAATGTAAATAAAATGGACCTCTGCAAAATTGATTTAATTCCTCCACGTGAACTCTAAAAGTAAGTCCCTATGACTGTTACAAGTGGAATGAAGCTATAATCACATCTAAGGTTCAGTTTAGGATGGCTATCCTCAAAGCATTCTTTCATGGGTGGAACAATCCCCTGGAAATCAGTTCACCTGTATGTCTAAATTGTAGTATTTATTCTTGTTAACTACTCCTATTAATGATCTAAAATCTACAGATCGATTTGTTATACTATATTACTTGTTGCCTCTTTTCTCTTTGATTGCAAAATTTATGATGTTATTCAAATGTGGAATCCAGAGCTATTTTTATTAACCTTTAGATGGCTGTAAATACATAGCCCATCTCTTGCAAAAGGGCAGAGTACGACATCAGTATCAGGTGCAACGTTTGAACCCCCAAAGCCTTGGAATAAATTTTTGGTTTAAGAGCATGAATCCAATGAGCAGTTTAAAAGATGAAGATTACTTGTGCTAGTATTTATTTAAATTGAAGTTCGTCAGTGTTTGCCTATGATCTAGTGAGGCAATTTTGTAAGTTGTTTTTGTAGGATAGCCTAGGTCGCTTTAGTGGGTGAGGCAATTTTGTAAGATGGTATGGCTTCTTTTTTGGAATGCTGGGAATGAAAGCACTGGGCATGCTCTCGTCTGTATACAGAAAATGTAATCCTCTTTTGAATATTAATAGAAACACCTTCTTATGTTGAAAAAAAAAAAAATTTAATTGAAGTTAGAGACAGACATTCAAAACCTTGGATGCATTGCTGGTTTGTCAAGCCTGCATAAAATGAAAAAATTTAATTGAAACTTGAAACAAAGGATTAAGAATTTCCAGAATACATTTAAATGCCAGATTCAAGAGTGACAGGCACTCTCTCTATATCAAGTAAAAAATGATGGACAATTTGTGACTCCTCACACTCAACTTAAATTTCATTTTTTTCCTTTTTCTTGGTGCTTCATTAAATTGTTAGTCTTTCTCCAGCATTTATTCAGCTGATTGTAAACCAAATTGAAGGCAGATAAATTAAAATGTTCCACGCAATTTCAGAACAGGGAACACAGTGACAGGTTTCAGGGACAGCAAGGGGGCAGCAGCCCAATAAATATATACTATAATAAATTTGAAAATTGAATTATTAAAAATAGCGAAAAAAAATATTTTAATCATTAACAAAATATAAATATGAAATTTGATTATAAAAATAGTGAAAAAAAATTAATTTCACCATAAGAAAATATAAATATAAATATATTAGCAATTAAATTAATATATAAATATAAAATAAGTAAACAATTCAATAATAAATACATAACAATTTAATAAATTATTTGAATTTCCACCCACTTATTAGCAATTATTTGATTGGAGATCTCAAGTGGTTGGTAATGACTGGGCCCTTGGTGGTTTGGATTTGCAGCAGGCAAAGGCCCAGGCAGTATCTGAACCTTTTCCCACAGCATTACCATCAGATGAAATAGTGGAAGCAGAAAGAGACAAGTTGGCACTATTGGTGGTGGTGGCATCTTGCTTGGGAAAAAGAGTTGCAGGAGCATCCATTTGTGCTTGGGCTGAAACATCCTGGGGGGCTAACTTCATGCTTTTTTTCCTGCCAAAAACTTTCTGTGATCAAGTTTGGGAGCCCTGAACAGCAGGCTAATTTGCTCAATACAGCAGCATCTTTTGTCTTAGACAATACCCATGCAGAGTTCAAATAAAGATACTATTTGGATGCAGTCATACAGTCTCTCTCTGGAGTTTTGCAATAAAAGCAGCCTGGAATGTAATGGTGATAACTTGGGATCTGTTAGAACCCAGCTTTGCAGGCCTAAAATATGCAGATTTGGCTGTGTTTGCCCATGTATTACAGTGGCTTTGTGTTAGCCCACCCTTTATAACCGATTTGAGATAATATAAGTGGGTTTTCCTTCTGACAAAAAAATTGCCTAAGCCTGCCCTGTGTTGTCCCCTATGTATTCAACATGTGCTAGAGTCTGCAAAAAAGTCCAAAAAATTTCTAAGTGTGGGGAGTGTTTAGATCATTTCCTTAAGTTTTGTAAGTTGTCAAAGTTTCAGTTTGGTGGGGTTGTCCATCCATCCCCACCTTCTTCTTTGTCCTTATCAGGTTGTCAGACTTCATCCTCCCACCATATCTTTCCACCCGATCCCGACAATCCAGTCCTTAACCTTGTAATTTTTTTCTTTCTTAGTATGGTTTTCAGACTATCGGATTTCCCCTTACCCACATACCATCCATTCAAGTGTCATGTCCCTAAAATAGAACATTAAAATAACTAAGTGTGGAGATGCAAATAAATAAAATAAATGACAAATTACCTATTTACAAATATTAACAATTTAATATTACTATCATAATATAATATTAACAAAATGAATAATAGCAATTTAAATATTATAATTATCAAATATAACATTATAAATATAAAAATAAGAAATATTAGCAAATTTAATTATAATCACCGTAAGATGATATTATAAATATCATAATAATAAAGATAATTCTCACAAGAAAAATAATATAAAATAATATTAATAAAATATATAAAACAAGAAATATTTAAATAAATAAAATATACTAAACAGCAAATAAAGGAATCTAAAGGTATTGATTCCTATGGAGGCATATTAACCATCCTTAAACAACAACGATTTCCTAGTAAAGAAGCATTGTAATTAACAAATAAAACAAACGGCAATCACCACATCAATAGCCATGTCTAATGAAAAGAGCAACTACATATGCAAGGGTTACGTAGTTTCTAGAGAGGTGCGACTAATGCCCAAAAGGCATGAAGCATGAAGGGCCGTGCCTATAGGCAGATCGAGTCATTTATATAAAGCAACCAATTTCAAATTAAAGCATGAATATTGAATAGAATGAAGAGGAAGAAAAAGGGAAAATACGGAAGGAGTATTTTCCACAATCTGGTAGTCATTCCAAAAACATTTAATCACTAAAACCCAAGATCGTGGCTGCAGGAGAAGACGGCTATCAGCAGATCAATGAATAAGGTAAGGAATAAATATTTGTACTATAGATAGTACGTAAATAATAAATAAGAAATAAAGATAAATACAGTCAGTGTATGATCACATTCTGATATTATAAAATACGTAAATAAATATAGTAAGTAAATTATATTATAAATAAACAACCACAGTTTATGATGGAAATTAATAAAAGAATAAATAAATGATATTAAATGAATAGATTAAGAACATGGTAAAGGTTGGAGTTGGAGATATATATATATATATATATATATATATATATATATATATATATATACTTGAGATAAATATAACTATATTAGACATAAGAGGTTCTGAATATCCATGTATAATTCAAATGTTGCTAAATATATTTTCGTAATAGTTAAGTATAGAGACTTATAAACACTTCAATAGTAGGGGAGGGGACCATACAAATTATACAAATAATATATAGTTGCAATTGTCCAATAATAAGTAATAATGACTCTATTACGATAAATGGTATAGTAGAATATCGTCTTTGAAATCTTGATAGACGTTGATGTCTACCTAATGTGTTAGTGAAATTATATAGAAGAGCCAATCATAAGTGTGATAAGGCAGAAATAAATAATCCTTTGACAAGAAAATGGAATATTTATTTTGTCTTGACCCTATTAGATGCTATCACTGGAACTTACTGATCTTTAACATTTCCAATGTCTTTCTGAGAAACACTTGAGTGATAGATTCAGGTCAAAGTACCTCCGCAAGGAAGGGATCATTTCAAATGGTGAAGAAGAGCCTCCACAGGTCAAATCCAAGTAAGAGTAAGTATCCAGAGGTAAGTATTCTCAACCGACTAAAGAGCATTAAGGATGATTAATCAAATTTGAGTTATTAGGGACAATGGGTTAAAGTGTAATACCTTTAAACTAAATATCAATGAATGTAATGAATCACTCCATTATGTGATGATGGGTAAATTCGGTTAAATGTAATATGATAGCTAATGCATAGAGATTAAATGATACTTTCCAATGTATGTTATTTGTCAAGCCACAATAATATTGCTTACAACAATTATTGTAACTCATCGAGCTTTTATGACTCTGCCCTGAAGAATAGATTTCAAGCTCAAACTCTCTTGCTAGCACTCAAAATGGACTGTGCATTTGTGGAGGGGAAGAGATGGTAAATCGCCCACTGATGGATGATCCCAAGATGGGTGGAACACCTTGAGGTAGTCCACTTTGAGATGCGTTCACGCGCCCCTTAACACAGTAAATCGTCGTCCCATGAGGCTAGGAAAGAGGAGACAAGGCGAAATTCTATTCCAATTAGGAGAAGAAGTCATAATTGACCATGTTAATTTATGGTTTAGATGATAATGCCTTTTGGATTGACTTATTCCTAAGATGTGAAACCTAAAATGATCTAATCATGAACAAGAAATTATGTGCATTTTTATGTCTCTAATATGGGGACATTACATCAAGCCCCAAAATCCCAATCCTTTGCATCAAATCACTTTTGACGCCAGAGTTTCATGCATCCCTTAACCAATGTATCATCTCCTTTGCTCCCCCGAACTTCAAAGTCTCAACCATTTGCCTTGAATCCTTTGTTGTGCCAGACTTTTGGACTTCCTTATTGTGCCATGCCTTTCACTCATTCCCACCAGCCTATCAGAGTTCCCTTTCCCCAAGTACCCTTCACATGTCATCCCTGACCCCAATCTCCTTGCCCCATGACAATCAAAATTTTCCTAAGCATTTTGGACCGAAGCTTCAAGTTTTATCCATATCCCTACTTTGGACTTCTTCCAACTCCCAACAATATTTGCACTAAGTATTCTATCGGAGTCAAGTTACGGCCTTCCCTTTACCCAAGCACTTGTTTCCTATCATGCCCTAATCCCAAACCCCACCAATTCCTTCATTTACTTTTTCAAAGTTAGACTTTCGCCCATCCCTTTACCACAGTACTCTTTCCAATGCTTCTCCAAAAATCCACCACCCAATAACTTCCCATATACTTCATATCAGGGTCTGAAAAACGGACTTCCCTTTAGACTTTCGCCCATCCCTTTACCACAGTACTCTTTCCAATGCTTCTCCAAAAATCCACCACCCAATAACTTCCCATATACTTCATATCGGGGTCTGAAAAACGGACTTCCCTTCAAAATGGTACCAAGCTTAGTCACAAAGTTCACCAAATTTTGGCCATGAAGATCGGAATTGGACAAACTTCAAAACATTTCCAGAAATTCACTGAAACTTGGCTAATATTTGTCCATATAAAGGGAGTGTTTTTTTAATAAAAAATATTTTTAAAAACAATATTTAGGGCTTTTTCCTATGCTTTTTCTGTATTGCTGCAGGAGGAGGCATTTTTCTGCATTATTCCACACTAATAAACTAGTCTCATACCGTAGGGGTGGGTGGGGTTGGCAGGGTGGGGAGCATGGGGGTTGGAAGGAGTGCCCACGAACAAATGGAGGAAGCAAATTGAACAATCCATGAAATAGAGAATTTACAAGTGTTGTCCAATCCCCTGCCTCTCTTCCTCAATAGTAGTTTTCAATGTATAATATTTGTGAATTTCGTTTATCTTAGGTTATTATTTTTAATATAATCCTAATATTATTTATTTTATTATGTTTTTAATATTGTGTATTTATATATTTCTAAATATTATTTATATGTAATATAATTTTATTTTATTTTGATACGTAAGATTTTGATATATTATATTTAAAAATAAACCATACAAACGTCTACTTAGCAAGAAATTCATCCACCCGAATGTAGCCCAAAAAACTTCTACGCAGCCACTATTACCAGAGCAAAATCAAAGCTTAATTTATACAAAAATGGTTGAGTCCTAGCCAGAATCGAAAACCCAAAAACTAACCTCCCGACCAGTCAAAACAAAATTTGAACCAAACCAAAAAAAAACCAACACTTCACAGGAACCCATTGAGTTTTGCAAAGGAGTCAAACTCCAGCACCCAATCCAAGCCAGCCGCCTCCATTAGCCCTAGCTACTTTTTCAGGTACTCAACTGCCACGGCCGCAATCATTCAATGTCGCATGAGCTCCATCCCTTTCAAGTCCAAGAGAAAAGGGAAAAATTGAACCACCTCATCCGAATTCTAGAGCAGCTCTAAATTCGTAGGGTGTGGAATCCCTTTGCCAATTATCGCAGCCTTCAAAGTCTCCTCTAAACCACCCCTCAAATCTTCACGAAACAAACGCTCTAGCATCACCTTGGCCTCCGCCTTAGGCACTTCGACATCCAACAAAGAAGCTAAGAAACGCGAGATGTATGCATTATCCCTCTCATACTCCTTCCAGCCAAGATGGCCCTCCCCTAATATCATTTTAACCGCAGCTATGACGAGGGGATCTTTGTCGAGCAAGACGTGCTTAAGCCTCTAGTCGGTTATCTCCCGGAATGCAACTTATCTCTACGTCACCTGCAGGGAAATAGGAGTATCCACTCCAAATGACTCCAACCCTTCCACAGAGGCAGTAATTATAAACTTGGAGCGTCTGGTCGAAGAAATACTTAGAAGACTCCAAAAGCCAAATGCAGCCTGTCAACCCACACACCACTTTTAACTGCTCATTAACACTGTGAACCACACTATACCAAACCACTGACACCTTCACCCATAAATAACACCCACGACAACTAAGCCATACCAACTCCGCACGAGCCGAGCATTAGCGATGCTTGCCTTGACATGTGAGCTTTTTGCCAGCTATCATCATTGCATGAACTTGCCATATACGGTGTATTCCTTCGCTTATGCCATTTATCAACTCAACTCTGTCCTTTCCTACCATCACCGACCACCTCAACAACTAAGTCCCCTCTTAGGAGCCATGTCATATGCCATCGATATCCCTACGCCGATCTGGAGGGCCGCCCACATGTAATATATTATTTTTATTCATATATATTAGTTGATATTTTATCAATATAAGTACATATATAATAAAAAAATTACATATTTATATTTTAGAAAATATATTGTATTTATATATTTTTAATATGTAATATTTCTTCATCCAAATTTTATTGTTGCCCAACACAAACAAGAACTCGAACTTTGTGACATAAGTACCAAGTATGAATCATCTTTGAACCTCAATCCCCAACATTTTGACACTCTTATCTCATCGAGACTATTTGTTTGGACTTCCCTCCTTTAGCATGACTTCCCAATCACCTTAGATTCTTTGATACTCCGACTTCCCAACTAGCATGAGTTATGAGGTATTTCCAACCCCATGACCCCTAACAATCCAAAAAGCCCACGTTTTTCCTATACTCTCATCCATAGTTGGAAAACTCGAACTCGCTACAGACTCAGCATCGCGAAATAGGACTCGAACTTGGGACTCGGCACAGACTAGGCAAAACACTCGGCTAGGACTCAACAAAGAAGAAAACCGTAGTTTTACAAACAAACAAAAAAAAACATTAATGCAGTTAGAGAGAATAAGAGCCTAATTTAACTATCAATTTCTCATAATTCAAATATTACACATGTTATATGATCTTCAAACACTCAATATTTGAAATTTCATCATTCATACTCATAGTTTCAAATTTTCAAATGAAAAAAACAAACAAAATACAAGTTTTAAACATTCATACTCATTATTTCCAAGTGATGCCAAGAGTCCTAAGTTGGGACTTGAGAGTCCGATTCTAGGACCCGCACGAGTCACTCGCCAGGACTCGAGAGTCCTAAACTAGACTCTCCAGGACTCGGCTCGGGAGTCCTTGGCGAGTCAACTAGGCGAGCCCTAGGACTCAGGAGTCCCAAGAGTCTTTTCTAGGCCTCGAAGAGTCCTCAAACTATGCAATCTCATATGCCCACCTACATGTCCAAGAGGCCACTTATGGTTTTTCCTACCGAAAATATATTGTTCAACTTTTGGGTGTGGATTTGCACATGATTTTCCATCCATACAGGCGAAAAACAACACAAGATGCCATTAATGAGCCAATATGACCCTGCAACCACCAAATCATATCCAAGGGTGCCCGAAAATCATTTCTTATGCAGGTTATAATGAGTTTGAAGGAGAAACAGTGTGAGCGACTATGCCCTAATTTATTTCAGTGGTTGAGTGTACAAAGTCTGAACACTCTCAAGACGATTTTCCAGTGGATTTTACAGATCCTATTCGCCTTGTATACACAAATACATATGGACTGAATACTACAATTCATAAGAAGATGGTGCAGGATGAAATCACAGATCTGATCAGCCTTTGGACTTGGCATGTCTTTGTTTTAGGGGATGGCTTTAGCACAATTTCTGGATGTGCAAAGGAATTTTTCACATTTCTGGTTAATATTCAGCCCCTTATTTCTAATGTAAATGAGAGACTTTTGGCACCCTTTGGATTGGAGGAAGTTCAAGCTACTGTTTTTGCCCTCAAGGAGGGTAATGCATCCTATCTAGATGGGTTTCAGGCTTATCTTTTTGGGATATTCACGAAGAGAACCTCACTCAAGTGGTTCATGCATCTATGAGAAGTGGTAAAGTTTTGAAGTAGGTTAAATGTAACTTTCTTGCCCCTATTCCAAGGAAGGAATCATTTGTCCTTAACTGATTTGACACCTATTTCTTTGTGCAATACTATACAAAAAGTTATTTCTCAAGTTTTCCACAGTTCATTAGTTTAGTGTAGAGAGCATTTGGATTAAACTGTGTGTATTTTTGCATAGGTGTTCATATCACACTCACTGATCTATGATCAAGAAGAAGAGAGTAATGATATAGATTGTAGACAGAAACTTTAAAAAGGAGGGGAGGTAATAAGAGGAATGAAAAACATGGAGAAGGAAAGGAGAAGAAAAGATAAAAAAATAAATGGGAAGCACAAATGATTTTATCAAAAATAAAAAAAATGTAGAAAACAAGGTTGCCAAGAGACTGGTACTGGTAATGGTATGGGAGACTGGTACCGGTACCGGTACGGCTATTTTTGAAAATAGGAGACAGGGGTACTCGGAGACCCCATTTTTTGTAATATAATTTAATAATTTATAGAAAATATCATGACATTGAACTTTCAAAACAAGAGCAGTGGTAAAGTTTAACAATGAACATTAACTTTAAAGTTTAAATATGCAAATGACAAATGTCATTGTGTCAAAGACTTGGAGAGTTCATAGTTCACATTGCATACTTATGGATCAGCTGCTGCAGACAGAATGATAGCTTGCCAGTAATTCTCTCTGAGGAATAGTGACAGAGTCCAGCTCTATGGTTTTAACTTCTGAATATCATATTGGATTAGTATATCTGTAGCCACTGTACTAATGGTAATGTTTTCACTATGTTTTTGAACTGTAATATTTCAAGTGCATAGCTTTCTTTTCTGAACAGTCCTGTTTGTGTTTCAGAGGGAGACGTCTAATTTTTCGTGGGAGATGTGAGGAGATTTAGGGAGATGTTTGCCCACGTCCCCTGCAAACGGGGGCATCTCTGGGCACATCCCTAGTACTGGAGACGCATCCCAGTCCCCAAGTCGCATCCCACAGGGTCGGAACATGTCTCCCGGTAACACTGGTGTAAAATGATCTATTAGTGTATAAATATAGATATAATAAATGAAATGTGTAGATGTAACATAACATTATATAAATGGGCAATATATAGAGGCAGGGTGATCCTTTGTCTCCTTGTCTCTCCATTCTTATGGCAGAAGATTTTGGTCATTTTTTAAACAATTGGCGGTAATTGGGTCTGTTGAAAGTAATCAGAGTATGGATGATCTTGAGTCTCTAACTCACTTGCCAGTTTGTCAACAACACTTTTCTGTTTGGTTATGCAGATGTGGTGAAGGCTCGTTCATTCAAAACTACAGTTGAGTAGTATGAAAAGGTTAGCAGTCAGGCTGTTAATCCCAAGAAATCCAAGATCTTCCCTTTTGAATGTCCCTCCAAGGAATCAAACTCGAACCAAAGCTACCATGGGCTTCCAGGCAGCTAATTTCCCAGGCAATTACTTGGAAATCCTACTTTTACAGGCATGGTTCAGTCTGAATTGCATCAAGAGATGTCATTTATGTCAACTTGAATTTCAAGGCAGCATCACAAGAGTTAATGCACACCTTCTTTATGTCACAAGCAAAGGTGTATGAGTATGTAAGGGATTGTCACTTGAAAAAAGAATTGAAATTAATAGATTGTGGGTTATGCTAATGACCGAAGCCTTGTACCTACCGCTTTGCCATTGAGGACTCCAACTACTCGTACTAGGACTGCCCCAAATCCACGAGTTTAAGCATGTTCTACTTCTACTTTTCCATCTAATTCAAGGGCACCCACAACAGACCCTGAGGGGAAACATAAAAAGGCAACTACTGATGCTACAAACACAGTGGCAAGAGTTATCCAATGTGTAGAATAAAGATAGAGGTAGATGATGCCACTAGTAAATTCTTTTGTGCCAATGGCATTCCATTCCATGTGGCTTGCTCTTCTTATTATAAAGAGGTTGTGGCAAAATTAATTAGCGCAAGACCATCATATGTGCCACCAAGGGAGACAAAGTTGATGACAAAAATCTTGGATAAGAACTATTCCAAGATTTATATTTTAATGGAGAAATATGATGCTACCTAGGTCACTAACGACTGCAATATAATCATGGATAGATGGACAGATGTCAAGCCTTGTCACTCATCAGCATTATCATCCCCTGTATAGAGGGATCTTAGGGTTATTGATTTTTCAGGGTACTGCAAGGACATTGATTTTCTGTTCCAGATCCCTAAAGCCAAATAGTTAGAGTTAGATGCAGCAATTGGATGCAAAGCTGCAAGGAAATTGATTGAGGCAGCCTACAGGCATATTTGGTGGACTCCTTGTGTGTATGTCATGAATAATGCACTCAAGGATATGGGAAAATCAAATGGATCAAAGACGTGGTTAATGATGATAGACAATGTGCAAATGTTTATCTGCAACCATCATACTTCACATGCACTCTTTAGGACCTTCTCTAAGGAGGAGTTTTTGAAACCTATGGAAACTAGATACGCATCATACTTCATACTTGAGTTGCAAGAGGCATTGCAACTAATGGTCATAACAACAAAGTGGAATAAATGACCCAATTCTAAGTTAAAGAGGGAGAGGAGTGTGAAGGATGTACGATTCTATATAGGATGTTGAGGTGAAAGCAAGGTTCATGAAGGCCATTCAAAAGATATATGATTCTACACAGTACTACATCATCGTACTAAATGGACAAAATTTTCCACTCATAGGGGATATTCAAAAGGCCAAGATAGATAGGGAGCCTATGGCACTAAGGATCTAATGGTGGAGTATGCATGGGTCTGATTCTTTGAAAACCACACTAACCATTCATCTATTATCCTAGGTTTCTACTTCTTCTACTATTGACGTGACCTAGGCTACTTAAAGTTTCATCCACTCTGTTAAGAGGAACCAACTTACCTCCAGGAAGACGGAGAAGCTTGTGGCTATACATAGTGCATTGCATCTCATTGACCACAACATGCTTATGTAAAGGAGAGTCTAGCAGCCCGATGGATTGTAAGTTGTAACACCAAAGGAGCCAACACAGGTTAATGAAGTTGTAGCATAAGCAGGGTTGGGTGGTATTGCTTTGGAGAAGCCTGACCTTGAGAAGTCTAGCAGTTCAAGTTAGAACACCCACAAGCTGACAATCGTTGGCATGCCATCCCTCGAAATGCATAGCTCTAGCGATGCCCACTGCTGTAAGTGGTGCTCATAGGCTCAGCACGGAGATGTTACGTCCCTGTTCTGCCATCCCAGAGACATCCCCATTCTGGAGATGTGTGAAAAAAATCTTGGGGACACCTCCACAGGGAAAACTGAGATAAAAGGAAGTTGTGTCAAACCAAATATGGCAACTTATTTTTATAGGTGGCTTGTGTATAATAAAGTCAAGTTTATATTGACAGTTTACAGACAATCAACCAAAGGACTATATTACACTTAACAGTAAACTTTAGGACTTATACTATGATAACCTCTACAGAAGCTCTTAGGAGATTTCTCTAATGTAGAAATATATAAATGTAAATGAGTAGTTCTAAACACTGTTTCAAAGCATCAGAGATATGATTTCACTGAATTGTAGTTCAAAGTTCCAGTTTTTTTACCTACTCTTATTCTACACATTTAGGCATGCTAACAATTTCAAGTCTTTAACTTAACAACTTTAAACCCTGTGTAGAAGCATGCAACTGAAATTTCTGTCTACAGGATCTTAGCTTTGATTACTTCCTGCTGACTTATTATTAATTTCTTCCTAGCAGTTGGAAAAGAGTTTCCATTAAATATTTAAGCAGGCATTACTTCCCCACGTTTCTTGAATGTAAAACAATTTTCACTGCAATAAAGTTGTCAAAAAGGGAAAACTCATTTTCTCATAATCATGTTGGGCAATCACAACAATATTTATACTCTCAGTTGCCCAAAGGTATTATACTACCTTCAGCTACTTAGGTATCTAGTCATATGATTTTGCACAAGTCATTCACTTTAGAAAGTCTACTTTACCATAACCTGTCAATCTGTGCAGTCTATGGGGATCTGTGCTTGAGCCATTTCAATGATTGAATTTCACCTCAGCATTACAAATTGTGTTCCAATCTAAGCAATGCTCACGATAGATAATTATGATATATTCATGTACCACCCAATCTAAAGTCTGAGAGTGACTCGTTTACCAAGTTTATCACCTTTTCTTAAGATGCAGAGACTATCTTTCCATGAGTTGAAACACACATAATACATCATAAGTTTAGGAATAGAACTCAATCTCTACAGCCTCTTATTTTGTTATACAATAAAACTAAAAGTGGACATATTACCTTATATTTAAATGAAACAATTAACTTTCAGGATTGATTCTTATGAACTTTCAATATAAATTATTGTATTGCATTGAAATTAACGTCATCAGCTGGTCTGCTGGAACTTGGAACCACTAGCTGCATTATGGAAGTGACCCTGTGTAGCAACCTTTCACCCCTCAACTTCATTTGAGTGTCGAGACTATAAAATGCTGTTAGGGTTCCTTTTTCTCATTAAATTTTGACCTTTCTTCTGGTCCCAGGAGGGTTCTCCCTGGATCTACCCAGAGGCCTGCCCCAGGCATGTGGAAATGACCAAGTTATGTACCACCCAGAGGCCTGCCCCAGGCATGTGGAAATGACCAAGTTATGTACCACCAGGCCAGGGCAGCACCCTGGGCAAACCCAGGCCAGTCCAGTACCAGATCCAGATGAGTACCAGTTCGGCTAGGTCCTTGTGGAACCAAGTAACAGAGAAATTATGTTGAGCTGCAGTCACAACCTCTAAAAGCAGTCCAACTTTAGTACAGTAGAATGCATTTCCCAGACAGAACAGGTAGAGATTAACAAGATATGCTAGTTATGAAAGTTAATAGCAGGCAAGACTTCATCTCCAAGACACTATTTAAGCACAGTAACTGACTTGCAGGATCCAAAATATTCACCTCCTCAATACCAATGAAATCATGACTTTACCTCACAAATCTGTTAGTTGATTCATGTATGAAATGTTGCATTTTCAGTTTTTTCCTAATCTATCCTTTCCATAACACAGACAGCACTCAATCATTCCATGTTCTGACAGGCCGCAATCTCTGGGCAGTCAATCCCTAATTGCTAGAGGTATTACTCCAAAATCTTTTCCCTTCAAACTTAGTTAATATTATAATTGTAGTTGCAATGGATATAGCCCATATCTATTAGCATAGAATTCCTAAGATACTGACTTCAACCATAGTCACTTGTTTTCAATCCTAACTAATTTAACATTTTAAAACTATCTTGTCAGATTAAAATGCATTGCTCTTATTTTTAACTGTGAAAGAATTTGATATGGTTTAATTAATCAAAGGGCATTCTCCCTCTACTTTTCTTATTTTGTAACAGAATTGTTGTTCCTTCAATTTCTCAAGTTCCATCCTGACCACAGCATTCCCATTTCTAATTAAGGTTTTAGAGCCTTAATTAGGCTGCAGAGATTTGACATGCATTTTTTATTGCAAGGACATTTTTCATCTATGTTAAGTTGGATGGCTGAATTTCTCACAGTTCTTCAAATTACCAAGTTCAATTGTGACCGTAGATTTTAATTCCTTATAAAGGCTTGAATCTTGTGCTCTCACATTGAAAAATTAAATCGGTTTGAGGGTGTATGGGTAAAGGGTTCATATCTCTGGCTGAACTAGAATTAGATCTATAATTTCAACCACCTTGGCATCAAATAGGAAGAATTCAGGTAATAAATCATCAGGGCTTTCGTGATGGAGAGTAATGTTCAAATTCCCCAAGAATCATGTTACATGTTGAGACGTTTGAATTGGGTAAATTATCATATTCAATTTTGGGTGTGGCTTCAGACCAGACCAGATACAAATCCTGTGTGAATTTGACAGAAGAGATACTAGTCAGTTATGTCGCTTAATCAGGAGGATTCTTTGTAAGGAAATTAGAGGCGAAAAAACAATAAGCTGATTTTAGTGAAGCAAAAAACCAATTTTCCGTTATAATCAAGACTCCAATTTTATGCTCTCACACACAAAGTTTCGTTTTTGGATATAGGAAAGAAGGGATTACAGCCTAGTTAAACGTATTAACATTCGAAATAGTTATGCAACTTCAAGCGGGTTGTCAAATACCATCCCACACTAAAACACAAAAGATAAAATTTTAAAAAATTAAACAATAAAAAAAAGAGAGAGAACTAGAAGATGCAACGACTTACCCTCAGCCTGTCTGATAAAATGGAAGGAGTGATGAGTTTATATTTGGGTGCTTCGGAAAGAAGCTTATCATAGCTGGCCTGATCAAAGAGAACCATATTATTCACCTTCTCCTTCTGCTTTCCTTTGCTCCATTTCTGTAGCCATGTAAGAAAAACCCATCAAAAACTTTGAAATTAAAAAAGAAAAAATCGCAAATGTACCAGCTTAGCATTAAAACCCCATTAAGGAGAAAACACATTTGATAATTAATGAGACCTTCTTCTTTTGCTTGCCACCGCCCCCAGATTTAGCAGGCTTGGAGGAAGGAGGGGCCTTTTCTTTCTTGGGTGCCTGTAAAATCCCACAAAAAACACTCGTATTCAACCATTTCTGCTTAACCGAAATGAGAAGAGACTTCTCAGAATTACGAAGAGATGACACAAATGAGAGATCAAACCATTTTTCGCTGTATGCAAAGGAAGACTGAGAGGATACAAAAGCAACGATAATGTAACAGAGAGAATTACTCAAAACCCTAAAGCCTCAAACATGATATAGCAATTAGATAGTGCTTCTCAAAAACCCTAACAGCAGTTGGAATCCAACTTACATAGATTAAAGTTGTGTTTCGGTTTTTCCTTCAGTTTTTCTTTAAAATAAATTTGTTTTGATTGGCAAACCAATTATACTAGCTATCGCACCTTAGCGTGCAATGGGTACGAATGTAATTTGTATTTGGTAAATGAATTGAATACATAAAATTTGTATATAAAAGAAATGGAAATTGTTGTAATATTGTATAATATTTTTTGAAATAATAAAACGAGAATGTCTTCCATCAAATATGTCAAGAGGTCAAGTTCCAAAGTATGTAGATTTGATTATTTAGTATGAGAGTCTACCCCAGGAAAAAAAGGAGCAAAGTGAGGAAGAGACTAGAAAGTCAATATAGAAAAAAGTATGTATGTGTTAATTATTGTAGAAGTCATAAGAAGGATTAAGGATTTAATGAACAAATCTGAAATTGGAATTTTCTTCGAGCATTTCAAGTGATTGCATTTGATAGTGACTTCAATCGCTCTTCTTCATTGATCCGACGAGCAACATATGTGGCTTTGTTGCATGCATGTGTATCTTTGGAATGTGAATGCGAGGTAAATGCAAAGACCTTCAAGTTCACAAACTCTTGAAATAGTTGTGAATGTCAACCCTTGATGGTCAATGTTGCTTATGTCAATTGTGGCTCTTTCAAGTGTAAGGCCTTGCGATTTGTGTATGGTTAAGGCTCGTGCCATTTTAAGTGGGATTTAGCTCCGACCACTACAGTTCAATGGGGTTATAGGGACATTTTTTGGATTGTTTTGATCCCAAATTGGGCCTATGTAATGATTGAATTGAACAACAACAAAAAAGGGAAGTTGGGGTGGCTTTTCAGTCTCCTTGTATAGAATTCTTTTGACATGTCCAAAAGCACCATTGACAAGCCATGTTTCAACCTAAAGATTTGAAAATAACATAACCTTTTGATCAATACATAGGGGGAGCTTAGATTGGAGTTGTTCTTCATCTAGATTTAAGCTTGTTGATCTCCTTAGTTGCTCTATAGTGGGCAAGGCAACAAGCTTTGCTAAAGACAACAACATATGTTTATTATGTAGTGAGACCCTTTCATTGGTTGCAAATAGATGTATGGAATATAAGAAAGTAGATTGTTTTGTAGAGGTGAGTGTGGAGCTTGACCGCAACATTAGTAATTGCCAATATGCAATTGTAGGTTCAGCTTTCCTTAAATTGCATAGAAGTTCACGAAAAAGTTTGAGCAGGCTCCTCACTACTTTGACAAAATATTTTGTTCAATGTAATAGTTCTTTCGAAGTTGTGCCATAGTGTCCCTCCATAAGAAGAAGTGTATCTAGGTATGTCTTTGACTGGCGGTAGCTAGCCTAGGTCTCCAAAGAGCATGACTAAGTGTCCTCCAAAAGGGATTTGGTTATGTGCAAGGAAAGCTTCATGTAATCTCATGTCAATAAATTGTAGCAAATTTGGACCAATGAAGCTCATTTCATCTATCAAAATGTAGCGAATGAAGTACATTTTTTCTTGGAAGCTTGCTAGTGTTTGGCCTTGCAAGGGAGTCATCTCTTTGATCAGTATGCAAAGTGCATAATGAATTGTCGATGGTCCTACATTGAATGTTGCAACACTTGTTGGCACAAGTAGTAGTGGTTATTTGACCATTTGGAGTTGAATCATTGAGTGCAGACTTGATGTTTTTTATTAGGTGTGACTTTCTGGTTCCTACAGTTCCCTAAACAATTATTTTTAGTGTTATGGTAATTTTGACTGGGCACATGGGGGACTTGAAATGTTGTGTTGCTTGAGTTTATGAAACTAGTAGCAAAAAATTGTTGTAGTGGATTAAAGGGAGGAGCTTCCCAGTTATGGTTAAGGTCTAGTTCACGTTGACCTAGCATGTCAAGTTCATCAAGCTAGAAAAGAAGGCTTGGGTGTATACTCGAAAACACTTGCCATTCGGATTGGTTGTACTCTTGCAACTGTTCTCCTTGATTGGAAGGAGTGTCAAACTCAGTTTCTCTATCTAGATTTGTTGGAATGCATTGCTCTCCCAATGTGCTATAATTTGAGCAATAGATGTCCCAAAATCATTGTGAATGTTACAAAATGGTTGGTAGAGTAGTATTTCACTCTGACAGAATTCGTGAAAGTTGGTGTCATCTTTTGTAGATATGGTTGTGAAACGTGGAGAGACCTAAACAATTACTTTTGTAGCACATTCTTTCCATTGGTTGGATTTTTTAGATGCTTTTAAGCTCCATTTTTTAGTCACATCAATAAGTGACATTGTCTCTAGATATATGGCTCATGCCATGCAAGCATCAATGTAGGTTGTGGATGTTGATGTGGATGTGGGTGATATTGGAACACATTGATAGTTTTTTTGGTTTACATTTAAAGAAGCAAATTCCTACTAGATAGGCATAACAAAAGTTTTAGTAAAAGTTGGCAATCTCCTAGGCACCAATATCACAATCCACAAGGTTCTCAATAAGCATTTTTTTAAAAGCTAACGGTGATGGCTTGTCAAGGTCAAAATTGGTTAAAATTTGAGAAAGCGTTCCATGATATGTTTTAGGTTTTATTGTATATTTTGCAATATATTTGAGTATCGCATCCATTGAGAGAATGGGTTGGAAATAAAGAGGATAGTAAGATTGTGAAGATTCAAACGCTCATCATTTTGAGCAGGGGTGGGTTTTGGCTAGCCATTATCATTTGTAAGGCTTGATTTATCTTACATGGTCCAAGGAGCTTTATAGCAACATTCAAGAGAGGTCATTTTTTCCTTGTAAGGTACACCTTGTATGGTGTTCAACATAATTGAGCAGTTCATGGTAGTCGTTTGAAGGGTTGGATAGCATAATCATTCTTGTGTCAATTAAACAAGGATTATCAAAGATAGATTGTGAAATTCTTTCATTTTTGAATGGATGGGGGTGTGAGTTCCATGCAGAGACATATTTGTCAATGTAGTCAATTGCATTTTATACTAACTAAAGGTTATTCCATTGTAATTTGGCATTTCAGGTGCTTCTTTATGTAGACACTGAAAAATGTCCTAAGTTTGAGAGCGTCATTTTTTTCTTGGTCCTAGTCCGTCCATAATTAAATAATTTTAATTATTTGATTATCCCTTATTGCATTCCTCTATTAATTAAATAATTTTTAATTATTTAATTAATTCACTTTCTAATATTTATTCTATCTGGATCAATTAAAATAAATTAATTGCGTCGCTAACATTCCCTTTGTTCAATAATTAAATAAATCATTATTCATTTAATTATTTATCTTTTTATCATTCGCCTATAGTCAGATAATAAAAATTATTATTATTTGTATATGCATCGACCTTTTCATTCTTCTATAATTAAATAATTGTCAAGATTATTTAATTATGTGTCATTCCTCTCCCCATTAAATAATTAATTCAAATTAATTATTTAGTATCTAATTTTCACCTCTCCCCATTTAATTAAATTGGTTTTATAAATTGATTTAATTAAATACTCATTTTTCATTTTCCTCAAATAAATAATTCGAATGAATTATTTATCCTCCACTTGTCCATTTCCTCCATTTTCCCTTTTTCAAATAAATTATTTGAATAAATTATTTGTCTCCCTTTTGGTCAAAGATGCCTTACTCATTAATCTATGTCATGGCCTTTATTTTTGTCATAGTCGTCAGCATCATAACTGTCATAACCCTTCCATGAATAGCATATTCTTGGTGCATCAATCCTCCATCGTCGATCTTGGAATCTTTCTAGAAGATTAATCTCAGTCGTCCATTTGAATGGTTGTCTATAAAAGCAGCCTTCCTCCTTCATTTTGTCCTTAACATCCATTTTGTCTCCAACTTTATACTTACAATTTGCAGGTATTTGCACAAGCACAACTTCAAATTTGAGGGTAAAGATTGCAAAAGGAGAAATAGGAGAGCAAGAGAAGTGATTCAAGTGCAAGCACGGGGAGTATTTTGGTTTGATGCTTTCATTTTACTCATGTCTTGTTTGTTTTCTCTTGTTTAGATGTGGTTTTTAGATTAGAAGTGTTGACTGTCACTTTATCTAGGCTAGGAATGATCTAACCCCATCTTACACTTTGAGCCAAGGAAACCACAAATATGGGAAAATCCTTTGTGTTGCCATTCAGACTTGGAGAGAGAGTTTCTTAGCAAGCCATAAATTAGGAATGAAATATATATAAATGATTTGAAAAATGTTTACTTGTACCAATAGTTAGTTGTGCAAAGATTTTATTCCAAGACCTCTTTATGAAATGTAGCAAATCAGTGGTGCATGTAAAGTGCACAAAGGTGTGGGTTTTGAACTATATTTTGTATCCTCCATCTAGAAGCAACGTGAGAATTTGTGGGTATAGTAGATGGCATGATTTTATGTAAGTTTGGTCATTTAGTTTCTACCACACAAGTTAAATAATAGTGTTGGGCAACCAATTTGAATGACCTATTAGGAAAAGGTGTGTTGTACACCTTGCAAAATGTATTTAATGTAATTATTCTTGGGGCCACTTTATGTTGCATGTAACATTGGGACATAAGTTAAGTTGCTAAAATGTAATTATTTAATATTGGGAAAAATAAATAAATAAAGTACCCAATATTAAATAAGGGGACATGGTTTTTTAATCTCATGGTTTTAGTCGCATGGTTTTGTGTAATATCACTTAGTGGTTTTGTGGGATCTTGCTTCTATAAAAGCAACCAGAAAGGTAGTTATTGTGAGATGCAATTTTGCATGTTAGCTCTGGTTAGCATTTGTGAGGGTTTGAAGCATGGCATGGGATGTGTGGTTGCATGCTTGTTCGCATGGATTGCTTGGAGAGGGCTTGTTGCTTCAATGGTGTTCATGGAGACTCAGAAGATGTATTGTAATATTTATTGTTGAATAATACATGAGAGATGGATGCTTTTGGAGGCTGGGTTTTTTCCCTCTTAAGGGTTTTTCCAGGGTATATCTTGTGTCATTTTTTGATGGGTATGTTGTCTATTCTCTTGCATGTGGATTCTAAATACTTAGATGCATAGATTTCTCTTTTGGGTTATGTGGAAATTGTCTTTAAATGGCTGCAAGTTTTCAACATGACCAAGCTCCCCCTATGGTGATTCCAAAAGGGTCGTGTACTACAAATAGATGAGCCAAAACACATAACTTGGTCAACAAGCTTGTCATCAAGGCAGTCCTTTAATCTTTGGAAAAGGTCAAAGATTATTGTTGGCAAACAATTATCCAAATGTTTTTGGACAAAAATAAATGTTGTTTGGTTTCAATGATGCATAAGTATGTTAAGTATGAAGTTGATGTAAGGGGGGCAAAGAGCATAAGGAAAACAACAATGAATTGATCAAATCAAATCAAAGCAAAGATATAAATTCCAACCATACTCATGAAATGAAATTGTAAAACAATGAATTCAATCAATGAAGGTAAGCATAAGCAAGAAACCATAAATGAATTCATGAAATACAACTATACCATCCCATGTTGAAGTGTAATTTGTATTGATGTTGAATTGTGTTTGAATCAATACAAAGCCTCCATTGTTGTTGCAAAAGCTTCAAAAAGTGTGTTAATGGTGATCGAAGATGTGGTGTATTTGCTATCAAGAATTCAAACGTCAATTCAACATGACCTCTTTGCATAAATTCTCTATATTTTCTAATCATTTTTGGGATGAAAGAAGGTTGTTATATAGATTTCAAGTTTTCATATGAACGATTGAGATTTAGTAGTAAAAGATCACGATCAACGGTTGAAAACCATTGAGAGGAAATAGATTGGAATGATTAGTGGGATTAGATTGGAATGATTAGGTGGATTGAAGAAATTAGGTTCAGTGGTTAGTGGGATTGAAGAAGTCAGGTTGAGTTAGGAAATAGATGGATTAGTTAACCAATTAGAGTGAGAAATCAATGGTCGTGTCTTAATAAAAAAGGGGTGAGGATCATTAGTTAATTGAATAGTTAATTAATATTGGAGATGAATGTGCAAGTTGCTTTTGACTTTAACAAATAAAGATATATTTATTTGTTAACCATGTTGAGTGATTTTGAATAATCGAATTAATTATTCAAATTTATAGAAGGGAAAGTGGTTTAATTAAATAATTAATGATAACAATTTAATTGATTTAGATGAATAAGATATATTAGTGACATAATTAAATAATTTGTGTTTATTTAATTAATCAAGATAGATAAGGTTAAATTAGGTGATGACATAGTGAATTAATTAAATAATTCAAGATTATTTAATTAATAGAGGAATAAGGTTAAATTAGGACTATTATTAAATAAATGAGATTTATTTAATTAGTCAGAAATGATGATTGGGGATGAATTAATTAAATAATGTTAAATCACTTAATTAATAAACGAACATAAAATTTGATAATAATTGAATAATAATGCATTATTTAATCATTTAGGGAAGAAGGGTGAAAGTTAAATAGTGTTGTTCACTAGTCGGGACAATTTAGGGTATCTACATTTTTTCCCTCTTTGATACAATGTGATTTTGAGCATTGTGTCAAAGAAAATTAAAAAATTCCTACTTGGGAGTTGCCTCGATGACAATGGGATAGTATGGTCCCCCTTGAGAAATTTGGTGAAATTTTTGGATAATGAGCCAATTTTTTTGACAAGTTGATGCGATGTGTTTAAGTGCAAGGATTGATAGAAGAAATGTTAACTAGAAGAAAATGTTAGTAGGATTTAGAAGAAAATTGATGTTGTTAGTCATTGGTGAGTTTGTTTTTTCTTTCATAAAGACTTCGTAGTTTTAGAAATCCTCAAACAAACACGATGCACCAAGGTATTGATGACCAAGGTGGCTTTGTATCCATTTCATGGACTTTGACTCTACAAACAAAGAGTATTTTTGTTGATACCAAACATACAAAAACCCTATTAGAGTGTATGGGTGAGACATTTTCAAAACATTTCAGATTAGTTACATAGAGAGGTATGAAGTACCTAACATGCAACCGCTACCCGACATGCTCAAAAAATGACTTCCACACATAGAACAAAGCAAGTATTTGTCATGGTAGTATCACAAAAATTTCTAAAAATAATAACAAAAAGAAATAAATGATCAATGCCCCATTCCTTCTTCTCTAAATCCTTAATGGACATCCTCAAGAGATCTTGGGAATGAGACAATAAGATAAATAAAAAAGATAAGATCACAAAAGATAAACTATGTTGTTGTATCACTTGCCATAGATGTTTTGATGTTTCAGGATGTTATCCATCGATGTTGTCTATTGTAGGAATGTTTTATCTATTAAGACATATGTCAGGATGTTAATGACGATTTTCAAAAGGTGGGGTAGTTAATACTTAGGCAATGTCTTAGTCAGATGATGATCCAGTCATTTTGTTTCTTTGCTTGGAAGTTTTGGATTTCAATATTTTCTTTGCTTGTTGATTGTGTTGTCAAAGGTTGAAGGCAATGATTGTTTATTATGGATGAAGAGTTTATTGCAAATAGGTGATAACAGAGGTAGGATTTTTGAATGTTTTTGTGCTTTTTGGGGTTATTTGATATTTTTGTTGTTTTCGAGAGATTTAGAGATAAATTAGGGGGACCTAAAGGGACTGAACTAGTGCCTTCAGGGCTCATCGATGATGGCCTTGCCTACATTCAAGCTCAGAGACAATGTAGTTTGACTTATTTCGACTCAATGCAACTCGTTTGGGGATGACCTACAATTTTTTTGGGATTTTGATGTTTTGAACTTTGTTTTCATTTTGTTTGTTTTTTGAATGTTTTTTATTTTGATATTTTTCGATAGTGATGGGATGAACAAGGATCCAATCCACTACCAATTTTGGGAAGTTGCCACTAGTTTGGAACTGAAACATAGAAAAATAGGGTGGAGGTTCACTACATATGGGTTTTATACTAAATTTTAGATATTTCACCAAACTTACTAGAAATAAAATGGGAAAAATAGGGTGAACGAACCTACCTATTCTTCTATTTCATTTAGGAAATGATATCCCTCAAGTTAAAAATCCACTTTCAACCCTTAGGTGAGTGAATTCTTTGAGGAATCTTGCAATTTCCCTTTTTGTGTTAGGGCGGGGGTATGAGTCGAACAACACTTTTGCGAGACACACTAAAAATAGTAAATCAACTCAAAAATGAAATGTAAGACGAGATCTGAGTAGATTAACCATAGGGATGACATATGCACTTTATTTTGCACAAATCGAATGAGTGGAGGACACTTAAAACTGATCTCAAAAACTGTCGCAAAGTGTCTTGATAGAAATGACTTAATAGGGGTTTTGGGAGAAAGATTAAAATACCAAATAAACTCATTTAAGACATGTTAAAAGTGGGTTTTGTAGATGAAACATAATACTATCAGAATCAATAAAGCTTTTGGTAGATCTTAGAAGGGAAAATCTTATGTACCTCTCAGAAAACGCTATTTTTTAGAAGCTATCTTGGGACTCATTCGCCCTATGGCAAATGGGTCATGAGTAAGGATTTAAAAAAATGGTTTTTGGGTCCTTTCCTCTTGTGTTTGCACTCCCAGATTTTCAAAGCTCACAATTAGAAAGTCGTAAATAAATTTTGTAGAAGAGTTTATGTGATTTTGCAAGAAAGGTGACAACTTTGACAACTTTGCAATTTTGCAACTTTTGAGATATTCAAATTTTCTTTAACCTACAAATCTGAAACACACAAAGAGAGGGGAGAAATTTTGTTTGTTAGGTGAATGGGGGTTTGCCTTGGTCAAACTCCATTTTGGTAATTAAACCTTGAAATGAAACAATGAAACATGAAGGAATGATGAATGCACAAGGTAATGTCACAACTCACCAAACTCTCAAGTATGAAACTTGATAATGGATGTTTGTAACTTGCATGAAATGGCTTCAATGGATGAGGATCTTGACTTTGAATCTTTTATTGAAATGATACTTTGAATGCTTGATTGAATCATGAAACCTACATCAGCATATTAGCTCCAAAAAAATGCATGACTCCACATAACTTTGACATGATGAATGGATCTTGAATGCTACAACAAATGATGAATAAATCTTCCCTTGAATGGTCTTGGCAATGATCTTTATCATAAAATTTTCCTTAGGAATTGAACACTTGAAAATCTAGGTGAAACTTAGTGAAATAACCTTGTATTTATACATATCTTATCATTAATTCTTGAAATTCAAATATCACAAGCCAACATTGAATTATGGATTTGAAATCATTAAAATACCACCAAAAGCATATTTTAAAGGGGGTTCCTAGGTCTAAGTGAGGACCCATTCGCCATATGGCGAATGGGTCCTAGGTCACTTACTTAGGACACACATTGCTTAGTGTTAAACATTATGTTAAATTAGGGTCCTAAGTCTAAGTGAGGATCCATTCACCCTATGGCGAATGGGTACTAGGACATACATTTTCCAAAGTTAAGTGTTGTGAAATGGAATTTATGAATGTCGGGTTTTATCCCTTGAAAATTGCAATTAATTAGGCTTGGATTTGAATTAAAGGGGCCACTTAAGGAAAATTAACCTCAATCAATTAATGAAGGCCTAGATTAATTTGAAAGTGCAAAGGTACACCTTACAACACCAAAAACAAGGCATAATCAAGTCCATTTAGTTTAAAAGAACCCCAAACTTAATGTGAATATGAAAAACATATTACAACACTAAATCAATGCATCATTTATTAATTGTTCCCAAATTAAGTGTGAAAAGGAAACTTTTTTCTACACTACTTTAGTGAGAGGATGAACTTGCATCAAACTCACACTAAAGTAGTCAAGAGGGGTCCAAGTGCACCAATGTGGATGTTATAAGATGGAAAATATCAACGGGGTGGCCAAGCCCCCAATATCCAAGATCCTACGTCAAACCAACATAAGCACATAGGGACACACACAAGGTGTATGATATGCAATAGCAAGATAAGATACACAAACATACAATGTCAATGGCTAAAAGAAAAAAAAAGGGGGTCGATCAAGCCTCAACTCTCATAAAAGTTGTTTGTCCAAAACATGTGCTCACTCAGGGGTAGTGGAACCTCAAGTTATCCACTAGGTCAATTTTCCCAATGGGTGGCTTAGTGAGAAAGCCATGCCTCTGTGTTGACTTCTCACCATAAAATGAGAATTTCATGCCTCTATCTAGGCTTCTCATCATACTAACCATAACCAAAGCTATCCCCCTGATAACTTCAATAGGGCGCCACAAAACGAAACTGAGTTTCACAAGGCCTAACAAGCTATGTTATGCTAAGCACTTATGAACAACATGCAAGTAAGGTTTTTTTTTTCAAAAGGATCTTTTCTTAGTTCATATAAGGTCTCTTCTTAGGGAACATCATGCCTAACATCTCCAAGAGAGGACAAGTCAAAGAAATATCACACTCTTGGAGGAAATCAAACCACCAAGAAAAGGATGCATTGCAAGAAGAAAGAAAATTGCACAATGAAACATGAGGAATGTTGAAAGATATTATCAATGTATGCCCCCACTTTAAATAATTTTCTAACACCATTGTTGTGATAGATTGCTTTAAAGTAGCCAATGTTCAATCCTAAGACATGAGAACTTACTCAAAAATCCCTATGCCAAGTCATACATTCACGAATGAAGCTACATCATGAATAAGGGGTTGCCCCCAAAATGCAATACGAAAGATAACTCAATACGTCACATGTGAGCCAACTTAAGGCATTTCATCCACATCCAAAGCTTTCTCTTATATATACATGGAGGGCGATCAACTATCCAAAAGAGACAACGAAAAATGTCATACGAGGACAAGGCTACCTAACCCCTTGCCCCCACTTAGTGCAAGACAAGGATGAGCCGAGATGATTGATGAGAAACATGAAAATAGGTATCAATTAGAGGAACTAGGTGTTGCAACACAAGGAAGCGCACCACAATCCTTAAGATGTTGAATTTTATTACTTAAAGCCTTACATTCATTAGTAGAATGACCATGAACTCTATGATATGCACAAAATGAACTCTTGTAGTAAAATTTCTTTCATGTTCTTAGAGGGAGAGATATCAAACGATCTTGGAGGAGTCTTGAAAAGATACTCTCTTGATCAATAGTAGAAGGTGTTCCTTTATTCTTTGATAAAAGATATCTCTTGCTTAGTACAAGGTGTCATACTTACACAAGACTCTTTAGATTGTGAGATTTTGTACTCTCCTTGAAAGGAGGGCATAGAATTTAATGAAATCCAAATGTATGTGTTTTGCATGATGACATTGATATTAAGTGAAGATTTCTTTAATTCTTTCATTTTTTTCGAAGGACAACAACTAAGACCACTAGTTTTTATTAGTTCGGGATGCACCAAGGTCAAAGTTGGTTTAGGGGAATCTTTTTTAAGAGTGTGATATTAAGTGAAGGCTTGTTTCTTTCTTTCGAGGGACAATAGCCAAGACCACTAGTCGTTTCTTGTGTATTAGGCTCTATAGGGACATGGATACCTTGTTCTCTAGCTCCACATCCTTTTCCACTATAACCAAGTTTTTTCATAAGTTCATAACCTCTTCCATAAAGCTTTTTCAATTCTTTCAAATTCAGTGGTTGCTCATAATGAGCTTCATCAAAGGTTGTTGTGTAACTTGCTTCTTCTTCTAAAGCGATTGAGGTGGATGCTTTCAAATTTGTGTTGACATTACCAAAATTTTTCTTTTCCCTTTTCAGAGTCTTTTGTTGTGATCTTGTATTCTCCCATGAATGTAGGTGTGAAATATAAGGAACCCCAATCATCTTCCAATAACTTTGTGACTTCCTCAATGTGTATTTTTTTTTGTCTTTCTCTTGCACGGGTTCCACTTGTGTAGTTGGTGTCAATGTTTTCAAAGGATTTTCCTTATCTTTCTCAATGTTTAAACAACTTTCTAGTTTAGGGTTGACCTCAATTGTATACACTTTGTTTTTTTAGACATACTTCATTTTACGATGAAGAGTAGAAGGCACCCCCTTCATTGCATGAATCCATGCCCTACCTAAAAGAAGATTATATGAAAGATTGTGAGGCATAACATGGATAGTAGTTTGCAATGTAACTTTGCCAACTCTCACGGGTAGTGTTATCACACCAAGAGGTTGCTTCCCCACGTTATCAAAACCATGTATAGAGAAATATTTTGGTTAAATTTGGATTTTTTCTACTCCAATCTTATCCAAAAGGTTTACGCTACATGCACTAATAGTGGAGCCATTGTTAACAAGGGTTCTATTTATCCACATCCTATTAATGATAGGTACTATCATGAAAGCTTCATTTTATTTTTTCACTTCCAAAGGATGGAGCTCACTTTGGTGGAAAATAGTGTCAGCATTCATTCCTTGAATTAGGGTTGTTATGTCATTCAGTTGCACATTGAGAGGGATAGGAACTCGTTGTAAAGCACTTTGAATCATGTTATGATAATGAGGTGAGGCTTGAATAAGATCCCATAAGATATCTTAGCAGGAGTATTCTTAAGTTGTTCAACAAGATCATACTCCTTTCCACTTTGTAAAGGCAAGTGAGGAGCACTAGGCAAGATAGGTTGAGGTTATGGTAATGAAACGAGAGTGGTTTATTGTTGCCTATTGTTCCTTGTGTTATACGTGTGAGCAACAGTGTTATAACTTGGTTGTTGTGAAACATTGTGTTGAGGTGGTCTTAGGATAAGAATAGGTTTGTTTTGAACCTGGTTTTGGTGTGAGGGTGGATGGAGGATAAGTTGAGGCTTAGGTGGTCCAATAATTAAAGGATTTATATGAGGTCTAAGAATTAGAGGACTTGAGGGAGTTCTAATGTGCATAACCTCGACAAGCTTATCCTTATTTTCATGATCTCTTAGTGAAGGGGAGTTTAATGTCACTTCTTCATCTAAGGATTCCACATTACTATTGTTTGAAATATATGTATCAATTATATAATTTTCATGCACCATCATATCTTCCCTAGTAGGAGAGTTTTTAGGAGAGCAACAAACTAGATGTTCATGACATTCAATGGTTGGTTCTTCTAAAATGACTTCATCACAAGTAAGGGAGTTATCAATGGTTGGATTATATTTCTTATCAATGATGGCATCCTCTTGTTTAACAATATTTTCCCAAGTAGGAGGGGTAGGAGAAGAGAAACAAATAGGATTCTCATGACTCTCATTGATTGGATCTTCTAACACCAAATATCTTCTTCACAAATATGAGAGATATTGGGAGAAGAACAAACTTGATTGTCTTGATTGTCCAAGATTGTATTCTCTTTCACTAAGTTAGTCTCACGCACGAGAGAGGGATCAATGAAGAAAAAGAATAGAGAGGAAATGACTTCACATTCATATGCTTGTAACAACAATTTCTTAGAGTTTTCAACAAAACCTGAAAATAGAACATAAAGTATGATAATAACAAGAGACTTTTGTAATGAAAACATGATACACTAATTGCTCCACAAATAATTTTTTCAATTTTAAATGCCTAACTTAAATGGATGATTATACCTTAATGCATAAATAAAAAATTCTTGAAAATTTCCAAACTAATACAATAGGTTACCAATAGCTCTAAAAAGTACAAAAAAGCTTTAAAAGTTGGTTTTTGTAGGTCTCCAAGAACTCATTCACCTAGGGGAGAATGGGTCCCAGTACTGGGTTTTTTAAAATTGAAAAATGCAATTTCTAAGTGATTTTATGTATACTATGTGTCCGGTTTCAGACTGTAACTTCTGTAGCAGAATTTTCCAGAATTTGATGTTTAAATGCAAGTGCAATGAAGGACAAATGATGAACTATATGACACTTTTTAAAATTCAATTTGACTTAATTTTTGAATGTGAATGATTGAGCATACACTAATATGCAAGTACTATGCAAAATTAATCTAACATTATGCAATTTTTGTTGAATTTTTAGATTTAAAATGAATGAAAATTGCAAGTTTACACCTAAAACGCAATGCAACTTTATGTCACATTGAAAAACCCTAAATTCAATGAATTAATGCAAATCCTAGATATAGGTTTTGAATGCAATCCAAATCAGAAATTAGAATGTTCAAATACTTGGGTTCACCAAAATGAAAAATAGAAAAATGGGGTGGGGGTTCACTACATATGGGTTTTATACTAAATTTGGGATATTTCACCAAACTTACTATAAATAAAAAGGGAAAAATGGGGTGAATGGACCTACCTATTCTTCTATTTCATTCAGGAAATGAGATCCCTCAAGTTAAAAATCCACTTTCAATCCTTAGGTGAGTGAATTCTTTGAGGAATCTTGTAATTTCCCTTTTTGTGTTAGGACGGGGGTATGAATCAAACATCACTTTTGGGAGACACAATAAAAATAGTAAATAAACTCAAAACTAAAATGTAAGACTAGATATTAGTAGATTAACCATAGGGCTAATAGAAGTAATTTATTTCACACAAGCTGGATGAGTGGAAGACACTTAAAATTGATCTTAAAAACTATCGCAAAGTGTCTTGTTCTGGCGCAAAGTGTCCCGACATAAATGGTTGAACAAGGGTTTTGGGAGAAAGATTAAAAATACCAAATAAACTCATTTAAGAAATTTAAAAAGCGGGTTTTGCAGATGAAACATAATACTATCAGAATCAATAAAGCTTTTGGCAGATCTGAGAAGGGAAAATCTTGTGTACCTCTCAGAAAACACTATTTTTCAGAAGTTATCCTGGGACTCATTCACCCTATGGCGAATGGGTCCTGAGTAAGGATTTTTAAAAGTGGTTTTTGGGTCCTTTCCTCCAGTGTTTGCACTCCCAAATTCCTGAAGCTCTCAATTAGAAAGTTGGAAATAAATTTTGTAGAAGAGTTTCCGTGATTTTGAAAGAAAGGTGACAACTTTGACAACTTTGCAACTTTTGAGATCTTCAACTTTTCTTCAACTTGCAAATATGCAACACACAAAGAGAGCGGGAAAATTTTGTTTGTTAGGTTGCCTTGGTCAAACCCCGTTTTGGTAATTAAACCTTGAAATGAAGCAACGAAACATGAAGGAATGATGAATGCACAAAGTAATGTCACAACTCACCAAACCCTTGTATGAACCTTGATAATGGATGTCTGCAACTTGCATGAAATGGATTCAATGGATGAGGTTCTTGACTTTGAATCTTTGCTTGAAATGATACTTCGAATGCTTGATTAAATCATGAAACCTACATCAACATATTAGCTCCAAAAATATGCATGACTCCACATAACTTTGACATGATGAATGGATCTTGAATATTGTAAAAAATGATGAAGAAATCTGCCCTTGAATGCTCTTTACAATAATCTTTATCATAAAATTTTCCTTAGGAATTGAACACTTGAAAATATAGGTGAAACTTAGTGAATAACCTTGTATTTATACATATCTTATCATTAATTCCTAAAATTCCAATATCACTAGCCAACATTGAATTGTGGATTTGAAATCATTAAAATACCACCAAAAACATATTTTAAAGGGGGTTCCTAGGTCTAAGTGAGGAATTATGGTGAATGGATCCTAGGTCACTTACCTAGGACACACATTGCTCAATGTGAAGCATTATGTTAAATTAGGGTTGTAGGTCTAAGTGAGGACCCATTTACCCTATGGCGAATGGGTACTAGGCCACTTACCTAGGACACACATCTTCCAAAGTTAAGTGTTGTGAAATGGCATTTATGAATGTCAGGTTTTATCCCTCAAAAATTACAATTAATTAGGCTTGGATTTGAATTAAAAGGGCCACATAAGGAAAATTAACCTCAATTAATTATTGAAGCCCTAGATTAATGTGAAAGTGTAAAGGTACACCTTACAACACCAAAAACAAGGCACAATTAAGTCCATTTAGTTTAAAAGGGCCCTAAACTTAATGTGAATATGAAAAACATATTACAACACTAAATCAAGGCATCATTTATTAATTATTCTCAAATTAAGTGTGAAAAGGGATACTTTTTCCTACACTACAAGAACAATATCATGTTTATTATGGTAGATGGATTTTGATGGTGCAACAAGGTTTAACACTTTGATCAGTAATTGAGCCATGGTTGGTTGCAATAATGAAGACAACATTCAAGGTTTAAATACTAATGAAAACAATGATAATGTCTCTACACCATCTAATTAGAAAGAGGACATATCTCAAGAATTTATCCCCAAGCATGATCAAAATCCTTTTCCAAGGTTTAGCAATTTCAAAAAATCCTTAGTTCAACACTTGATCCAAATTCACTTCAAGATCAAGAAAATCTTAAATCAATAGCCATACCTAAAGAAGAAATTCAAGAACCCGTTGCAAACAATCCATCCTTTGAAATTGACCCATGTCAAGAATTCAATCCAAAGTATATCAAAAGCAATTCTAAAATTAGTTAAGATCAAGGATCTAGGTCTTCTCAAGATCTAATGGGAATTTTCCAAACTGATACGGAAGATAAGTTCGATAAAATCTCATATCAAAGATCCACATCTCCAAGATACTACAATGATTTAATGGGTATCTTCCAATCCATACAAGATTTCATAAATAATGATCATATCCATATATTACCCACTCCTAAAGGAAATGTGTAGATGATATTCATCTAAAACAAGAATCTCATACTCTTGACATCATTACCAACGAACAAGAGTCTTTTACTCTCAACTTCATTAACAATGAACAAGAGTCTCCTACTCTTAACATCTTTACACATGATCAAGGTATAGCAGAATCCATAGACATGCCATAAATTGATCATGAAGGAGCCTTCTACATGGATTGTGAATCAAAACATCCTTTAAAGATCAATCTAAAGATATCAATTAGGAATTTATCCCACATATGGAGGATCCTATCACTTATAAACTTGGATAACTTACCTTTGTTAGAGCAAGCTATCTTACCAATAAAGAAGTTATCACCTTTGAAGATCCACAATAAAGCAAAGAAGGATTAGCACCTTGTTTCCAAAATAAATTATATTCTATTGCAAATAAAAAATTTCAATGAATGCATTATCAAGGTAGAGGATTGGGCCTACATGAATAGAGTATCTTAGAACCAGTGCAAGTTATTGACAATCCTAAGCATCAAGGTCTTGGTTATTCAACAATTAAGTAATCTAAACATATTAGTGATACCTCTATAATATCGAGGGAAACTTTATCTAATGCAAACATCAACATAAAGAGCACGAAGACTTCTTAGGATGAAACCGCTACCAATGCTACAATTAGCCATATCATGAATCATCATCCATGTATATTTCAACCCTCTAATTGGGACCAAAAAACAAGAAAAAAAGTTATATAAAAGAAAGGAATAAGCCATTAAAGCAAAAAAATCAGTAAAACAAAATAGAAAAGAAAAATTCAAATGGATACCAAAGCAAAAGAAAGAGAATCATCCCTATCAAACTCCATTAGTCAAAGAAACTATGGGGAAAAATAAAAAAGGGAAGTTCATCCATTAAAAATGTCCAACAATGTAAAAGAAAGCTTCAAGAGTAACTTATAAAGTATATGAAGAAGTCGGTCCCAATAAAATATCCATATCCACCCATCATTGCTCATCCTCCCAAGTTTGGAAAATGAAAGATTCCAAACTATCGACCAATCCATCTAAACCTCATATCCCTCAATGTATTTCACCATCCACTTTGACATCCATGATATCCAAATCTTGCATTGATTGTGTATTGGAAGTGACTCTTTATCATAAGGACTCTAAAGGAACCCAATCACGATGTGCACATCTAGGCAAGGTTAACTCCAGTATCAATAAAGAAGACAAGAATTATCAAGGGTTACATTCAAATGCCCATATCTTAGCAAAGCAACTCCTTTAAGCGGGATATCATTGGCACATCATGACAACAACATCTATATAAGCACCACCAGTGTCTACATCATTACCACCAGGTGGTTCAACATGAGCATAAACATTCAAAAAAAAATCATGAAGAGAGTAAAGATAAAAATTGTCCTCTAATGAAAACCACTGTGGTGGCACTTTGGACAAGTACTATGATGAAAACTTGGCAAACGGGTGTCATGAGTAGAATATAGCATCTGCATGTGTCATTTTAGGTAGAAGCATCTCATCCTATCCATAATAAATCCAACATTTGATCCTGTTATGCCTTGCATAACCACCCCATTTTATTTTGGAACAAAATGGGTCCCCCTTTTTTCTTTCGTTTTCTTCGCCTTTGGTTGTCTGGTTTGGTCTTAGGAGTCCTTTTGTTTTCCTCCTGAGTTTGTCTTTTGTTCTATCAAATTTTGGTTTTGCCTCAGCCAGAGTTAGGTTTTTGTTAAAATTGAAGGCATGATGAACAATGGTGTATTTTATATGCTTTGAGGACTAATGGAGGCATTTGTGTTGTAGGATTAAATCATACACCTGATGATATTTCTTAAGGAACTCAGTTGGAAAGCATACCTCAGTCACATTTGGTATAAAACTCTTCAAAGGATAAAGTCGCCGAGACCAGCTCGATGTCTTGCCGACTGGCAGTTAGTTTTGTTCATTTGAAATCCAAATGTCACTGAGACATTTCAGTCGCCATGATTTTTTATGTATCTCTCCGCTTGGGAAGTCTCGCCGATCATTGTTCACAAGCCCAACATCGGGGAGAGTGGTTTGCCTTCGGTGGAAGTCTCGTCGAAAGAATTTGCACTCAGAGAGAGGTCCTGTCGACCGATGGAGGTCTCGGCGAAAGGTTATGGCTTGGAGGTAAGGTCTCATTAACGGGGTGAGGTCTCGCCGAAGTGGGATGGTTTCGGGGAGATGTCCTACTAACACGGGGGAGTCTCGCCGAAAGGTTTGAGTTCGGCATAATTTCTGGCCGAATGGTGGAAGTCTTGACGAAAGGGTTTGCGTCAGGGTGATGTCTCCCCGACAGGGTAATGTCTGGCCGATGGTTGTTAGTCCCGCCAAAGGGTTCTCCCTTCGATGTAATGTTTTGAGCTTGGTGAAAGGTCTTGCCGACAATGGGGAGTCTTGCCGATAGCGATGGACTTGCCAATGGAAAAGGGATATCGATATGACTCTTAGCGCCCACTGTGACCTCTTGCCGAATGCGATTGTCTTGGCAATGAAAGGGGGATATCATTATAACTCCTGCTACCTGCTGTATTGTATGGTCAACTCGCTGGAGTCTCACCGATAGGAGGTTTCATCATTATGAGGTCTGGCCGAATGATCGTGGTCTCACCAACAAAGGGGGGCTCGCTGTAATGTCTTGTTGACCACTGGGGTCTCGACGAAAGAAGGGTTGCTCAGGCAGAAGTCTTCCCGACTTGCCAGAGTCTCACTGAAAGGTGGGGGCTTCAGTGTAATGTCTTACCGACAAACGGTGATCTCACTGAAGGAAGTTGAGCTCGGCATGATATCTAGCCGATGATGGTATGTCTCGATGAAGGTCTTGTGGCTTCGCTACGATATCTTACTGACTGAGAGAGTCTTGCTGATAGGGATGGACTTGCTAATGGAAAGGGATATCGATATGACTAATGGGAACCCGCTGTGACCTCCTGCCAACTAAACGATGTCTTGTCGAATGCAGATGTTTTGCCAACGGAGGAGCACAGCGGTAGGAATCCTAAGGACTTGCTATGACCTCTGGCCAGTAATGATTGTCTTGTCGATGGTTTTTTGTGATATCGATATAACTTTTGCATTCAATATGAGGTCTCACCGATAGTTGTATGCTTTGTCAATGCTGCTGTAGAGTATAGTCGCATTGGGGAGACATGGCAAGTGTCTCATCGACATGCGATTCCGTTTGAGTAGCCTTTGATCACCTGGAAAGCCTAAGTGGCATGAGTTCAACCAATCAGAAGAAGCTAAAGGCGAACCATTGGCAGTTTGACTGATTGAATATTCTTGTGAGGAAGATCAACAGAGCATAAACAACATGGACTTACTCTGAGATCAAAAGTGATGGAGCAACTTGGTGAACAATGGTGTGGGGATCCAATAGGGGAGGTCGGATGCTGCTTCTCGAAGACGGTCAACTTGCAGAAAGATCTTGAGCAGGAAAAGGGCAGAAAGGAAGAAACCTCAAGTCACAATAACAGCTGTGGTGTCTACTGGCGAGGGGTAGATTGACATTTATGATTATCAGAACAACCACATTCAGGGCGGCTCTGAAGGAAGTTTGAAGGTGGACACAAAGGTTGAGAGTTAATGCGATTATTCCAAAAGATCTGGAGGCCATTCCTAGAGCGATCCTTCACCAATATGGACAGCGGGGATACACATTTAATGAAGAAGTAACTTGATTCAGAAGATCTAAGGGCAGATCTTTCTAGAGGCTGATATTTTTGTAAACCCTAAAGCAGGGGCTGACTTTATTTTTGGCACGTTCGGTATATACATTTTTTCCTCTTTTCAAAAGGAGATTTTTTTCAGAGTATGAGGAGTAGAAAAAAGGAGGATAGATAGAGATCTCATGGACAAACATAGATTTTTGAGCAGTAGAGATTTTCTGAAAGATAGAGGAGACAAAACTGCATCCTATTTCTTTGTAATGGGAGCTTCTTTTGTCTTCTTATTTAGGATTAGAGGGTAGATAAACTCGAGAGTAAAAGACGGTAATGTATCTTTCAAGTTTTCTTAGTATAGATGGAGATGATTTGGAGTCATGGATTTTTTGTACACTGGTGATTGTGCCAGCTTTTTAAATGTTGCTTATTTATTTCATAAATAGTAGAAGCAACCATATTTAAATCTACTTCATATTATGCTTCAGAATGGTATTTATCTTGGGTTAATCATTCGATTTGAGAAGCTTTCAAGGAATGAAATCTTATTTTATGTTTTGTCTAAATGGTGATTTACAATCTATTGTTGAAGTTAGCACTATGAATGAATGAAACTGTGTGTTAATCACAATTTAATTTTGTTATGTAGTTTTAGTTAGGAATTCCTTGAAAGGTAACAAGTCTGGTTAAGTTGGATGAATTATCATTCTTTTTGGTTCCAAAGATTTGATCTATCTTTTTATGTTTCTTTAAAAACCCTGGTTAAAGTAGGTTTAAATTTATGTTTGATCTTAGAACAATACACAAGCTCAACACCAGTAGGCCCCTTGAACATTATAGTTCACATCAACCATTGAGTGAAATTAACACAGTCAAAAATTGATTACCAAGACCTTGGGGGTTAGATATCCATGCGTTATTCTTTCTCTTTCAGGAGAGAAAAATAGTAATATTTTGTTTACTGTTGATGTGCTTGTCCGAACCATCAACAAAAATTGGTGCTAGAAGGAGGGCCTAGAAGAGAAAACTGGATAATACTGGGTTTTTGTGACCAAAAAGGTCCCATAGAGTTCTTTGATCAGTTGAAAATCCATCACCTTTGATAGAACTTAAGACCCCAATAAGACACAAGATTCACAAGACTGGCTCAACCATCATACCACCCTTGTCAGCTCCACTCACTCCACTAGGATTTTCACCAATACCCCAGTGGATACTTATCAATCCACCACCAAATCCATCTCAAGTGCTATCACAGCTGGTTTAACCCATCCAACAGCTGGCTCAACCACCACCACCACTATCAATGGAATTTTTTCAGAATAATCCCTCTCCATTGGGGACTATTCCTGGAGGCTTTCATGATATGCCTAAGAATCCTGAGAAATTTTGTCCCAAATACATTCATGGTGAATCAAAGAGTGTTGAAGAGCACATACAATCTTTTAAGGATGCTTGTACCAGAGCTCAGATAGCTTACCATGATGTAGTTTGTAGGGTGTTCCCTTATTCCTTAGGGGATATGGCGTACAACTAGTATCTTAATCTTCCACAAGGTTCTATTCTGACCTGGATAGACTTGGAGAATACTTTCATCAATCAGTTCAGAGTTTATGTGGATCCAGCCCTTTTGTACCACCAATTTGCTACCATTAGGAAGGAGCCATGTGAATCCTTGCCATTGTTTAATACCGGGTTTCAACGCATGTATAGGAGACTGCAGGACCCCTACTTAGTTGCTGAGAATAGTGCTATTCAAGCAAACTTTAGAGTTATAGACCCCTTGCTTGGCTTGTTCCTACAAAGGACTTATTAGCCCGTAGATATTGATTCCCTGTCTAAAGTTTATCATCTAGCCATCAAGCTGTAGCAACAAATTAGCTCTCAACAAGGAAGTTTGGGAGGAGATTTTCCTTCAACAGGGTATCAGATGCCTAGCCCAACCCCTTTATTCAATACCGTCCCAGGAATGTCTCCTTCCCATTATGGGCCTATGTCTGAGTCACAGACTCAACCTCATGTTCCATTCTTTGCCAACGAAGCTCCTGACTTCTTTTAGCAATCACAGGCTCATCATAGCCCACATAGTCATCATAACCAAGCTGGAACACCAAATCATGTCAGTCAGCCACCTGTTGCTAAGAGTGTTGAAAGTGAAAAGACAATACAACTCACAAGCGAGGTGGAGACCTTAAAGAAAACTCTGCCTCAAGTCATAAATGACATGGCACAGCTTAAACTGAGCCCTTCTCAGAACCAAGGTAATTATCCTAATCAAAGCAATAACAATCAGGGTAATTACCTGAACAATTACAATCACGGCCAGAGAAATTATCAAGGCCAAAACTCCCCCAATCAAGGCTATCAAAACCAAAATAGAGGATATAATCAGAAACCAAATAACAACCGACAATGGAATACAGGGCCAAATAACGATGGAGTTTCCCATAATTATCAAGCTAATGAGGATAGGTCACATATTGCAAATGTGGCCGACCTCAATTTTTTGACTAACTGGTGCAGGCTGCATGACACTACAACCCATTCCGAGGTAAACTGCCCTGAAATGGAGAAAATCGCGAAGATGGCACAGGCAGATGCCCAACCGTTCCAAGGGAATTCAAATAAAGAAGGTGGCTCAATAGATACAGCAATGACTTATGACCTCCTTGAGGAAGAACCTTCATTCCCAATGCAAAGTGAAAATGAACCAGAGGAAGATTCGTATGATGCCCCCAAGCCTTTCAAACAAAGGGAGGACACTTCCTAAGAAATTAGAATAAGGGTTTGTTCACCACATCAGCACCACCTAATCACATGGTGCCTCCGAATCAAAGTGCTGATAATAACCATCCTCCACCAAAAGGTCCACCTGACTTCCATAACAAAGGTAATTCACTTGGGGTTGTCAAAAGTAATGCAAGTTATAACATAGAGTTTGATATTTTTTCTGAGATGTAGAAACAAAAACCTCTTTATCATACTTTGACATCCTAAAGTGGTGCCCTACTCAATGAAAGATAGTGCTGAAAGCTTTGGAGCAAGCTAATAAATCAAAAGGGAAAAACAAGGTGGCACCTACTGTAGACATGAACGCAGCTTTGTACAGAAGCAAGGTAGGTAACCCACCATTTCTTTTGAGTTTAAGAATCTGTGGGAAGAATCTACATAATTGTCTGTTAGATTCAGGGGCTTCTGGCAATGTTCTGCCATTTTCTGTATGCAAGAAATTGGGATTGAACCCTATCCAAACAAACAAGGTCATCCAGCTTGATAAAACAGAGGTTAATGTAGTTGGAGAATTGAGAAATATACATGTGCAAGTAGGGTCTGACCCCAAGATTTTAACCAATATAGATATTCAAGTAGCAGACATTCCTGAGACTTATGGTATGATGTTGAGCAGATATTTGATGAAAAGTATAGGGGGATATCTCTCACTCAACTTTTCACATATGTGGTTGCCATGGAGGGGAATGCCCACGCAGATTAGGATTGAAAGCGAACCTCACCTCAAGCATGTCATCATTGAATATGATTGTCCCAATGAGGTAGCTTATTTTGAAACCGGGATAGGGGTTTACAAAAGAGAGGAAATTTTGATGTTTTTAGTTCTTGATCCTAAAGAATTGTCAATACAAAATTTCCTTGACCCCATGATTAATGAAAATTGGCAGGCATTGATCAGGAAGCTGCAATAGGATCAACTGCTCTTAGGAGAAGATATTGACTTGCAAATTCTTTTACTCCCTAATTGGTGTAGGATACACTACCAAAATCATTCAGAATTGACCTGCCAACCCTGCGTCAACATTTTAAATCATGTCTCCCAATTTCAGGAAACTAGCCTAAGTCACATCGAGGCCATTTCAGATCACTTCTCATTTGAAGTCAAAGAAGCAATAATGTTAACCAGGGATAATATACCTTCAAAGAAAGCCCCTCCTCAAATTGAACTTACCCTGGTCACAATACCAAACCAACATAGTTACGAAAAACAACCCCAAGGTTTGTTTGACACCCCTGCACTCACAAGTATACCAAAACCCAAGGGATTAATCAAAGATACAAGTGACTGTTAGAAGGATAGCCACAGATTACATGATATATCCAAGTAGGAATTGGAAATTGCACCTGAGGAACCTATTGAACACCTCTTGCCAATATTTGATGCAAAGGATTAAGTGCCCCCACCTATGGCTCATCTTATCCAAATGCCCATAATAACCTCAAAGGGATCAACCCCAGCTCATGATCAGCTATGGACCCTCACGTTTGATGGATCCAAGTCCAAAACAGGCTATGGTGTTGGGAATTAACCAGCCCGAAAGGGAAAACTTTCTTTGCTTCTTATAGGTTGCAGTTTAGATGCACTAACAATGTAGAGGAATATGAAGCTTTAGCTCGGGGGCTGATGTTCGCACATAAGAAGAACATTACTTCCTTGATGGTTAAAGGAGATTCAGAAGTAGTTGTCAGGAAAATGCGCAGCCAATACACATGTCACAATAAAAGGCTAGAAGCATATAGAAATCAGGTATGGAACCTGATTGAAGACTTTGATGCTTTTGGGATTAGCTTAATCCCTAGAGAGGAAAATCAAATAGCTGATTCATTAGCTATTGCTGCAAGTACCCTGGAACCCATGCAAGGCTCCAAGCTTAAGAGATTCTCAGTAGAGTTTATTTCCACCCCGGCTATTCCTGATAACATCAAGGACTTTCAGGTTATTGATGATGATTGACATATCCTTGTTTTTCTAGCAAGCTCAGATATTTTTGAAGGACAGATCATCGGTGAGTTCAACAGGGATCAAGGAGACTGGAACCCTGAAGATTGTGATACAGAGGGGGTCCTCAATTTAAAAAGTAATAGCATTCCCAAGGGAATGGTGGCCTTAGAGATATTTTTTGATTCAAACCCAAGGGCTCAAGAGAAGATATCAGCTGAAGATAAAGGAGGTGAATATCAAACTGTTGACCTAGCTAATTTTGGCCCATAAAGAAATGTTTACATAGGGAAAGCTTGCCATGAAGCAATTAGAAAAGATATACTGAGGGAACTGAAGAAGGATATTGCTGCAATAGCCTAGGGGTACGAGGATCTGAAGACATTTGATGCCTCTGTTATGACTCATACTATTCCTTTGAGGCTGGAAGCTAAACCATTTCGGCAGAAACAACATCCTGCCAACACCTTGATCGAACCACTGATCTTCAAAGAAGTTCAAAAATTGCTTTCTGCAAGAATAATCTTCCCTGTATGACATTCAACATGGGTGGCTAACTTGGTTTCAGTCCGTAAGAAAAATGGGGAGATTAGGCTGTGTAGATTTCTAGAATTTGAATAGAGCTTCAGAAAAAGATAACTACCCACTCCCTTCTCTGGACGAAGTCTTGCAAACTGTCAATGGGTCTCAGATGATTTCATTCTTGGATGGTTATTCTGGATACAATTAGGTGATTTTTAATTATGAAGACAAAATGAAGACAACCTTCACTACTAAATGGGGAACATTTGCTTACAAAAGGATGCCATTTGGTCTGATAAACGCTAGAGCAACCTTTCAGCGTGCCATGGACATAACATTCAAAGATCTGATTGGTAAATGCATCATCGTTTACATGGATGACCTAACAGTATTCTCTAAAGATAGACTAAACCATGTTGCAGACTTGGCTAAAGTTCTTGAAAGATGTATCCAGTATGGCATCTCCCTGAATCCTAAAAAGTGTGTGTTCGAGGTTTCTGAAGGGAAACTTTTGGGACACATAATCTCGGAAAGAGGAATATCGATCGATCCAGACTGAGTTGAGTCCATTCTGAAGATAACTAGGCCAGGAAGCAAGAAGGAGATGAGATCTTTCTTTGGAAAGATCAACTTTGTGAGAAAGTTTATCACAAGTTTTGCAGAAATTGTAAAACCATTGAATGAAATGATGAAGAAATATGTTGTAATAGAATGGAGTAACGAGGCAAAGGCCATGTTTTCTCAAGTTAAACAATCCATTTCGGAAGTGCCAATCCTCACCAGCCCTGACTACTTGAAGCCATTCTATATTTATTCTTTTGCTTTTGAACATTCCTGTGCAGCTGTCCTAACTCAACAAAGAGAAGAGGGAGAGGAGAGGAGAGGCCAATTGCTTTCATGAGTTCTCCATTTAAGAATGCTAAAGTTAAGTACCCACCTCTTGAAAGACAAGCTTTTTGCGCTGGTTAGGGCTGTCAAGAAGTTCAGGCACTACATCCTACGAAGTCAGATTATTGTTGTAGTTCTTGATGTAGCTGTGAAGCTCTACTTATGCAGAGCGAGTTGGGAGAATGAAGGGAGAAATGGATGGCCATTTTTGTAGTAGTTCAATCTGGAGATTCGCCCTATGAAACTTGTTCGAGGTCTGGGCCTGTCTAAATCCATAGCTAATGCTGGTGAGAACATTATTTTCCAACAATACACAACACATTCCTTTTCCAATGACCCTTGGTATGTCGATATCATCTATTTCATGCTTAACAATCGGTGCCTAGAGGGAATGAATACAACTCAGAGGAGAACGCTGAGAATGAAAAGCTCTCATTATATGCTCAAAGGAGGATTGTTGTACAGGAGGAATTTTGAGGGGGTGTACCTATGATGCCTTGATCGGCAAGAGGCTAAGCATGTAATTACTGAATTTCATGGGAAACATGGCACATGTCATGGGTCTGTAGATTCGTTAGCACATCAGATCCTCAGATCAGGTTACTACTGGTCGTGTGTGTTCAAAGATGCCCATCAACATGTAAGAACATGTCACATATGCCAAATTTTTGCATCAAAAGAATGCCACCCAGCCATGCCATTGCAGCCTGTTTATGAGGTAAGACCATTTTCTAATGGGCGCTGGACTTTATTGGGGTAATTAACCAAAATTCTTCTACAAAACACAAATTTATTCTGACTGCCATGGATTACTGCACGAGATGGATAGAGGCTATACCTTGCAAGAACAACACGACAAAGGTAGTAATCAAGTTCCTCACCGAATGCATCACAACTAGGTTTGGAGTACCCTTCGCATTGGTATGTGACAATGGCTCTTCCTTTTCTTCTGCTGAGTTCATTTCATGAGCTTATGATCACAAAATTGTTTTGAAGTATTCTTCGAACTATTACCCACAAGGAAATGGAGTTGTAGAATCAACTAATAAGAATCTCTTAGGGGTAATCAAAAGACTATTAGAAAACAATCCTAGGGACTGACATACCCAACTAAGATTTGTGTTATGGGAAGATAGGACTAGGATCAAGGCTACTTTAAAGACTTCACCATTTAAGCTAGTGTATGGCCAAGACCCTGTGTTCCCTATTCACTTGCAAATACCTATCCTTGAGTTTATGCAAAAATTTTACTCTAATGATGATATGATAGAAGTAAGATTAGCTTCCTTGTTGAAATTAGAAGAGTAGAGGGATGCCTCTTTGCAACAATTCTTGAGACACTAGGCTATTTTCAAATGTTGGTTTGATAAAAGAGCCAAAATCAAGGCTTTCAGAATATCAGACCTTCTGCTGCTATGGGACAAAGCTAGTGAAAAGAAAGGCAGTCACCAAGAATTTGATAAGCTCTAGTTAAGTCCTTATCAAATTGCGGAGATCCTAGGAGAAAATGCTTTCCGGCTGAGCAGTTTAACGGGAGAACCTATTCCATTGCCTGTCAATGGACAGTTTCTTAAACATTATTTTGAGTCATGAAGTTTGGTATTTTTGCTAGGGAGTGCATTTATGAAAGTAGTTTTTGTTTTCATTTCGACTTGTAAATAGTTTATGCGTTTCTGCTTATAAATAGTCTCTGTATGTAAATAATTTGTTTTTTTTTTTGTAAATAGTCTTGATGTTGTTTGCTTGTTCTTTCTTTTTGTCCTTTCGTTTCCTTTGTTCTTGTGTGTCTGTCTCATTTTGTTCCTTGGGGTTTATCTGTTCTTTCCTTCTTGAAATGGTGGGTTGTTATCTAAGGTATACTTTGGTTATTAGGAGAGAAGTGGTTTATATATTTTTAGGTTTTCTGATTGGGTGATTTTGTCCTAAATTTGTTGTTTTATGCCCATTGTCAATAAGAGTTGTGGAAATTCTTGAAAACAAGGTGCAAAGTAAACAATCTTCATTAGCTACCTCTGAATTTGTCACAAATCATCAAGATCGTCTCCTTTTGTAATGGTATATTTGTCCTAGGGCGATAGTGTTGTAAGATTTGAGTGAAGAATCTGATTCCCAGATGTTGTTATGAGGTCCATGGTAGTTTTCAACCCACAACAGATGTTAAACATCTAACATATTGAGAAAAAATGAATGAAATATCTGAAACTCCAAGAGAAAAAGAAAAAAAAGAAAAAACTATCTAAAAAGAAAAAAAGACTCAATATGAATGGGTGATTCCAGTATCTCTACCAGGGCTATGGACACCTAACTAGCAATAGAGCAATGTTGTGAGAAAACTAGAGGTATCTCCGTCGAGGCTATGGACGCCTAATTGGTAGTGGAGCAATGCCTAGGATATCATTGCATGACAGCTAAAGGGAATCAACTCATGTAGTTCAAATCTTGCACATTGTTGTTCAAAAGATGAGGAAAACTTTATAAAAGGATGAGGTGCCATCAATCACACACATAGATTCAGGTTAGCCAGTGTTGACTTACATTTGAGATTCTAGCTCAACCTTGGTTGTTAAAATTGACCCCGAGCACAACAACAATAAACAAAATATTACTATTCTGCTCTCCTGAAAGAGAAAGAATAACGCATGGATATCTAACCCCCAAGGTCTTGGTAATTGATTATCGACTGTGCTGATTTCACTCAATGGTTGATGTGAACTATAATTTTCAAGGGGCCTGCTGGTGTTGAAATTGTGGATTGTTCTAAGATCAAACATAAATTTAAACCTAATTTAACCAGGGTTTTTTAAGAAACAGAAAAAGATAGATCAAAGCTTTGGAACCGAAAAGAATGATAATTCATCCAACTTAACCAGACTTGTTACCTTTCAAGGAATTCCTAAGTAAAACTGCAGAACAAAATTAACTTGCGATTAACACACAGTTTCATTCATTCATAGTGCTAACTTCAACAACAGATTGTAAATCACTATTTAGACAAAACATAAAATAAGATTTCATTCCTTGAAAGCTTCTCAAATCGAATGATTAACCCAAGATAAATACCATTCTGAAGCATAATATGAAGTAGATTTAAATATGGTTGCTTCTACTGTTTATGAATCAAATAAGCAACATTTACAAAGCTGGCATAATCACCTGTGTATAGAAAATCCATGACTCCAAATCATCTCCGTCTATACTAAGAAAATGTGAAAGATACATTACCATCTTTTACTCTCGAGTTTATCTACCCTCTAATCCTAAATAAGAAGACAAAAGAAGCTCCCATTACAAAGAAATAGGATGCAATTTTGTCTCCTCTATCTTTCAGAAAATCCCTACTGCTCAAAAATCTATGTATGTCCCTGAGATCTCTATCTATCCTCCTTTTTTCTACTCCTCATACTCTGAAAAAAAAACTCCTTTTTAAAAGAGGCAAAAATGCCATATATACCGAATGTTCCAAAAATAAAGTTGACCCCTTCTTTAGGGTTTACAAAAATATCAGCCTCTAGAAAGATCCGCCCTTAGATCTTTTGAATCAAGTTACTTCTGCATTAAAATGTGTATCCCCGCTGTCCATGTTGGTGAAGGATTGTTCTAGGAATGGCCTCCAGATCTTTTGGAATAATCGCATTAACTCTCAGCCTCTGTGTCCACCTTCAAACTTCCTTCAGAGCCGCCCTAAATGTGGTTGTTCTGATAATCATAAATGTTAATCTACCCCTCGCCAGTAGACACCACAGCTATCATTGTGACTTGAGGTTTCTTCTTTTCGGCCCTTTTCCTGCTCAAGATCTTTTTGCAAGTTGACCATCTTCGAGAAGCAACATTCGACCTCCCCTGTTGGATCCCCACACCATTGTTCACCGAGCTGCTCCATTGCTTTTGATCTTAGAGTAAGTCCATGTTTTTTATGCTCTGTTGATCTTCCTCACAAGAATAGTCAATCAGTCAAACTGCCAATGGTTCACCTTTAGCTTCTTCTGATTGGTTGAATGCATGCCACTTAGGCTTTCCAAGCGGTCAAAGACTACTCAAACGGAATCGCATGTCAATGAGACACTTGTCACGTCTCTCCCCGATGCGATTATACTCTACAACATCGACATAGCATACAACTGTCAGTGAGACCTCATATCGAATGCAAAAGTTATATCAATATCACAAAAAACCATCGACGAGACAATCATTATCGGCCAGAGGTCATAGCGAGTCCTTAGGAGTCCTACCGCTGTGCTCCTCCATTCAAAAAACATCTGCATTCGACAAGACACCGTTCAGTTGGCAGGAGGTCACAGTGGGTTCCCATTAGTCATACCGATATCCCTTTCCATTGGAAAGTCCATCCCTATCGGCAAGACTCTCTTAGTCGTCAAGATATCGTAGTGAAGCCATAAGACCTTCGGCGAGACATACCATCATCGACGAGATATCATGCCGAGCTCAACTTCCTTCGGTGAGATCACCATTTGTCGGTAAGACATTACACCGAAGCCCCCACCTTTTGGCGAGAGTCCGACGAGTTGGGAAGATTTCTCCCCGAGCAACCCTTCTCTCATCGAGACCCCAGTGGTCGGAAAGACATTACAACAAGCCCCCCCTTTGTCGCCGAGACCACAATCATTCAGCCAGACATCATAGCGATGACACCTCCTATCGGCGAGACTCCAGCGAGTCGGCCAAACATTATGGTGGGCAACATGAGTTATAACAATATCCCCCTTTCATCGCCGAGACAATTACATTCGACAAGAGGTCATAGCGGGCGCTAAGAGTCATACCGATATCCATTTTCCATTGGCAAGTCCATCGCTATCGGCAAGACTCCCCATTGTTGGCAGGACCTTTCACCGAGCTCAAAACATTACACCAAAGGGAGAACCCTTCGACGGGACTAACAACCATCGGTGAGACATTACCCTGTTGGGGAGACATCACCCTGACGCAAACCCTTTCACCGAGACTTCCACCATTCAGCCAGACATTATGCCAAACTCAAACCTTTCGGTGAGACTCCCCCTTGTCGGTAGGACATCTCCCCGAAACCATCCCACTTCGGCGAGACCTCACCCCGTCGATGAGACCTTACCCCGAAGCCATAACCTTTCATTGAGACCTCCATCGGTCGGCAGGACCTCTCTCTGAGTGCAAATTCTTTTGGCGAGACATTACCGGTCGACGAGACTTCCACCGAAGGTAAACCACTCTCCCCGATGTCGGGCTTGTGAACAATGGTCGACGAGACTTCCCAAGTGAAGAGATACATATAAACTCATGGTGACTGAAATGTCTCGGTGACCTTTGGATTTCAAATGAATATAACCAAACTGCCAGTCGGTAAGACATCGAGCTGGTCTTAGCGACTTTATCCTTTGAAGAGTTTTATACCAAATGTGACTAAGGTATGCTTTCCAACTGAGTTCTTTAAGAAATATCATCAGGTGTATGATTTAATCCTACAATACAAATTCCTCCATTAGTCCTCAAAGCATATAAAATACACCATTGTTCATCATGCCTTCAATTTTAACAAAAACCCAACTCTAGCTGAGGCATAACCAAAATTTGACAGAACAAAAGACAAACTCAGGAGGAAAACAAAAGGACTCCTAAGACCAAACCAGAGAACCAAAGACGAAGAAAATGAAAGAAAAAGGGGGACCCATTTTGTTCTAGAATAAATTGGGGTGGTTATGCAAGGCATAACAGATCCATAATCCATCCATCTTATCCATAATAAATCCATGAACCATTCATCCAACACATTTTTATCCTAATTCAACTTATCTTGATCTTAACAAAGGTTTGGTGTACACTTCAAATTTGCTTATGGTAAACATCTTGACATGGGTCGCTATCATTGATCCTATCTTATCTAGCATTATTTGAGGCACGAGGCATTGTCCAAAGGGGCATACTCTATCCAAACAGGTTATCCAATCACAAGATAATCCTTGCAGTTTTTACATTGCTAGACATTGGGGAAAGTACTTACATATTGCTTTAGAATAAATCTTGATCTATGTCTTCTAGCTCACATTGTGATCTTGTCATTGTCCAAATAGTTGAAAAAAATCCATTTTAGTTTTATCCTGCTAACACTTCAACGTGGTATCAAAACATTCAACAATATTGTTCCTAGCCTAGCTACAAATCTCAATCAATCATTATCTGATCAATAATCATCTTCTGATCAATAATCATCTTGGGATGTATCCTTCCAAATCCTTGTGTTGTTCCTATCTTGACAACGCTATCCTTGCATTGTTGTGTATCATCAACAATGTTATCATTGTCAGAAATTGCTCAATCAAATCAATCAATTTTAGCTGGCCTATCAACAAGATCTCAAAAGACTATTGATATCCCTACATACTGATATATCTCTATCATTCATCCATATGGTCAACATCAAAATCCAAAAACATCCAAAAAACATCAAAATCCCAAAAAAATAGTGTACGTGTTCGATTCAAAATGGTCGAACTACGTTGTCTCTAAGCTTGCATGTAGGAAAGGCTATCATTGATGAGCCCACGAGGTGCTAGTTCAATCCCTTCAGGTGTCCCTCTTGGTCTTTAAACTCATTCAAAAAATCCAAAAACATTCAAAACTCTTATCAAAACCCAAAAACATTAGTAAAGAGTCAGAAAACTCCAAAAATAGTGTCATTCAATACAAGTCAAACTACGTTGTCTCTGAGCTTGCACATGGTCAAGGCCATTATCGATGATTCCTCAAGGCACTAGGTTATTCCCCTTAAGTCCCCCCATTTTGTCTCTAAATCTCTCAAAAACAACAAAAACAACATCAAATAACCTCAAAAGCACATAAAAATTTCAAAAAAATCTCAAAAATCCTATCTCTGGTTATCACCTATTTGCAATAAACTTTCCATCCATAATAAACAATCATCGCCTTCAACCTTTGACAATGCAATTAGAAAACAAAGCAAACATCAAAATCCAAAACTTTCAAGCAAAGAAATGAAATGATTGGATCATCATTAGACTAAAACAATGCCTAAAGTGTTAACTACCCTGCCTAGTTTGAAAATCATCATCAACATCCTGACATATGTCTTAACAAATAAATCATTCCTACAATATATATCATCGATGGATAATCCTAAAACATCAAAACATCTATGGCAAGTGATACTATAGCATTGTTTATCTATTTTGGTCTTATCTTTTGAATTATCTTATTGTCTCATTTCTAGGATCTCTTGAGGATGTCCATTAAGGATTTAGAGAAGGAATGGGGCATTTATCATCGTTTTTGTATGATTTGTTTATTAGATATTTTTCCAATACTACCATGGTGAATACTTGCCTTATGTGTGTGGAAGTCATTTCAAGCAACTAAAGTGACCTTGCATGTTTGGTTCCTTATACCTATCTTTGCACTGGTCCAAACGCTCTGAACTCCTAACCCATATACTCCAGCAAGGTTTCCATATGTCTAGTATGAGCAAGAATACTCCTTATTTGTGGATTCAAAGTCCACACAATAGATACAAAGCCACCTTGGTCATTAATACCTTGGTGCATCATGTCTATTTGCTACATTAATAAGGATTGCTAAATACTACCTAGTCTCCATGAAGCAAAAGAAAACTCATCATGTTTTACATATCATCAATCATCCAATTTCTTTTATCTTCTAAATCTTACTAAAATTTTCTTCTAGTCAACATTTATTTTGTCATTCCTTGCACTTAAATGCATCACATCAACTTGTCAAAAAAATTGGCTCATTATTCAAAATTTTCACCAAATTTCTCGAGGGGGCACTATGCTATCCCATTGTCATCAGGGCATACCGAGGCAACTCCTAAGTAGGAATTTTTGAATTTTCTTTGACACAATGCTCAAAATCGCATTGTATCAAAGAGGGACAAAATGTAAATACCTTAAATTGTCCTGAATGGCGAACAACACTATTTAACTAACTTTCACCCTTCTTCCCTAAATGATTAAATAATACATTATTATTTAATATTTTATATTCGTATATTAATTAAGTGATTTAACATTATTTAATTAATTCATCCTCAATCATCATTTTTGACTGATTAAATAAATCTCATCTATTAAATAAATGTCCTAATTTAACTTTATCTATCTTGATTAATTAAATAAACACATATTATTTTAACCTTATTATTGATTGATTAATTAATTAAATAAACTCTATTTAACTAACTTTGGTTGTAGGTAGGTGAAGCCACAAGTGAAATAGGAGGGGTTTCTCTTATAGGTCCAATAGGTGATTCTAGGGCCTTTGGCATTGTAGGTTCCTCAAGGATATGATTAATGTCTTGACAAGCTACAAAATCCTCCTAAGACACCTGGAGGTGATGAATCCTAAGACTCCTTTTTACTAACAAGGTTATGAGACAATAATGTGATAAGGCTAAATCACTCTTCTTCCTTTGATATTTTGACCCCATTCTTTTGAAAAAATTGTAAAGATAATTGGGCACATTGACTAATAGATTTTTACGAAGATGACTTAACAACTTAAAATGAACAATATATAATAGAGATAGTCTACCATCACATGTAATGTAATTAATGATATAAGAAGCACATGAGGCCCATACCCATGGAAATGATAGTCTTTTGGTGCCTTGTGATGAGGAGTCTAGGTTCCCTCCTGGCTCTCTAAACTCATCTCTAGCTGCAACTGCATTTTATCGAGTAGGAAACTCAGCTCCAACCCTCAACAATCTTGACACTTGTGCAATTGCGACCTATAAAGCATCCACCTTCAAACCCTTGACTGTGGCCTCATCAAATTGTAACGTGGTTGTAAATTGCCCCGTCATCTCTTCATTGTACTCTGTCAATTCGAGGAAATAGTCCAACTAAAAATGGGCAGACATAATGTGTCCTTTAATATATGTTTATGGGTTGATGGATCTCTTTAGATAATGTCACCTCCCATGGTGAAATACTCTACCTCTGCTCAATGTTCTTAGAAATTCAACTCAATTTCAACTTAACCACCTTCAAATCCTCTACTATGCTCACATGCACTTTTCCACTGTAACTGTAATTGTTACATCCCTTGCTCCTCTATATCAGCTTAATTTAGCTTAAATTGGGTTCAAATTAGCTCAGAATCTAGGACTTAGGGAATTGACAACTGAAACTAATAGCAAAAGGTTGTAGGTGCAAAGGATATTAAGACAAAAAAGGTTTGTATATTAGTTTCTGCATTTGGCTTTTGGTGGCAAAAAATAAAAAATTTGGTTGATATATTACACCCCAACTTAAGTTTTGAAGTGACCGCACTTCATGTCATGTGAAAAATAGGTGAAGGGTATGATTGTAGAATATGGAAATAAATGTAATGATTAGATAGCATATTAAATTTAATGTAAATACATTATGAAAGCTTTTCGTAATCTATGTTATTGATGGTAGTGTAGTATGCATACCGTTGGATGTGATTAATTGAATGTCATGGGTGTGAGGCTGATTATAGAGAATCCATAATTTGATATTGATTTGACAAGAGTTAATTGCAATGTATGGTTAAATGAATGACAAGGTAGCATGTGTAATGAAATGAAGTAGAATGTACGGATGACAAGATATGAAGTGATAGTTCAAATGCTTAAAATTCAAATTGGAAACGTGGAATAGAATGAGCATGTTGCATGTACTAAATACGATAGGATTAATGTTGCATGTGTGAGAAAAGGTCAAATTAAGGGTGATGAACTATAATTAATGTAGTGTAAACTTTGAAACACTCTGACAGATAGTGTTGCAGTAGGTCCCAAACTGAACTATGGAAACTCACATGTATTAAGCTACAAATCCCTACTACAATAAGGCCCAAACTGGATTATAGTAGCTTTAATAAATGAAGCTACAAGTCCCTTCAGCTGTATGAAACATTCTTGGAAGAAGATTTTGAATCATTGTAATTGTGTTGTGTGTGCATAAAAACATGGGATAGTAAATTATACCTGAGTAATCTCAAAAGGTGAACTGTGTAGGTCATCTACTGAGGCATTGTGAGAATCGGTTGTATCTACTATTGAGGTAGTATCCTATGATTGATTGTCTATATATAAACCATTACTTTGACCATATAGATGCATTGTTGAAAGAAGAAAGTCATCTTTCTAACCTGGTTGTTTATATATCTTCAATTTGTGTCCATTTACTAGCAATGTGAATCTAACTACATCTATAGTTTGTAACTTAACTGCTCCATTGGGAAATATTTGTTGGATTTCATAGGGTCCCAACCATCTCAAAAGTAGCTTACCCTTGTAGTCTTTGTACCTGGAATCATATAGTAAATACCAATCACATACAATGAACTCTTTGGACCTTTATAAACTAATTGTGCCATTTAGTCCTCTATTTTTGAATGATCTTTGTATGATGCATTGCCTCCATTTTGATTTCATCCAATCCATTTAGACTATGTAACCTTTCTTTTTGTGCTTTTATCAAATCCATGCCTAAATCCATTGATGTCCTAAGTGTCTTGTACTCAAACTCTATTGGTAGTGTGTGTAGGTGTCTCTACTCCTAAATATGCAAAACTAACTAAGAAATGCAAAGTAAAGAACACAAGACCACCTCTAGATTAGCCTAAGTTAAGCACAAATAAAAGAAAGATAAAAACAAGAGTGATTATACCTTTATCTATGTTGATTCCTTGGTTGGCCCTTGATTGAAATTTGGTTGTGTGCTCCTTTGATGGCAATGTGATGGAAAATGAATGCAAGGTGATTAAGATGCAAGATGAGGGTGGGTATGTGATAAATTCAGCAAGGTGGATGCAAGAGGATGAGAACTAAATGTGCAAGTTCTTGAATGCAAAAGATTGGCTTGAGAGCTTGAGAGCATAAGTGTGCTAAAAATGCCTAAGTTCCCTGAATGAATGAGAAAGGGGGTTATTTATAGAAGAAATTGAATTCTCTAGAGAATTCAATGGTCAGGATTGAGCCACCATGGCCAAGATGGAGGGCTATGGTGAGTTGAGGACTCACAAGCTCTCACATCTTGCCATGTGGAGGATGAAGTGTCCAAAGGACATGGTGAGATGGAAAAGGTACAAATGATGTGGAAGAAGGACAAGTACTTTGAAAGTACCTTGGGATGTGACTAATGTGACCTCTCAATGATCACATGGGGAAGAGGATATTCCTTGGAGGAATAAAAGTGAATTTTAAATTCACATGATTGGGGATACCCTAAGGATAAGACAAGGTTTCCAAAAAGGAAACTAAGAAGTACCTTGGATAAGACAAGGTCCTTATAATAGAAGGTTCCTAACCCATGTGACTAATGTGACCTTTCAATGATCACATGGTGAAGAGGAGATTCATTAGAGGAATAAAAATGAATTTTAAATTCACACGGGGAAGACAAAAAGGAATTAAAAATTCCTCAGGGAATGAGAGAGTTGACCAAGATGTTGATTGGACTAACTGATCAATGATTAGAAAACAGTTAGTGGTTAATGAATATTAGAAGCTAACTTGCAAAAGTTGGAGGATGTGACACATCTTAATCAAGGATTAAACATGTGCACATCCCTAATGATGAGATTAGGAGGTAGATTAGGATTAAGAGATAGATGATGGAGGAAGTGAAATGTGAATATTTAATTCTTTGAGGAAAAGGGGGATAAAAGGGGGTAAGGTATTTAATTATTAACTAAATACCTTAGGGATTTAGAAGAATTTAAGTAGTATATTAATTAAATAATAGCAATATTAGTTAATTAATGCAAATAATGGAATGTTTAGATGAAAAGGGATAAATTTGGACAAATGGGAGTGTCCAAATTTGGATGTCTATAGGTAGAATTGTTTATTTACCATAGACTAACTCGTAAGGTGTGAAACTTGTAGTGGTTTTCCATGTTGTTCTATAGGCCCACACCGCTTTAGGTAATCTTGAGGCCCAACCCTTTATGTGAATTTGCATTATTTTGTTTAAAATATTCTCAATCTCTCTATTTGTAACCTCCACCTTCCTATTGGTTTGGGCACGAGAAGGTGTGGATTTTTTTATGTCTTATTGAATATTCTTTAACCAACTAATAAATAAGGTCATAAGTAAACTATGGACCTTGATCAGTGACAATTTTCCTAAGTACTCCATATCTGGTAAAGATATCTTCATACAAGAACTTAGCTACATTCCCATCTCTTGCAAACTATAATGCCTTGTGTATATGCATAAAATTGGTCACGTCTGAGTAATCCTGACATTTAATTAATTTCTCTAAAGTCTTTTACATGTAATTAAATTTAATTAATTTAATTATATTGTTCATTCATTTTATTCTCTCACCGTAATTGAATAAATTTATTTTATTTAATTATTTCACATGTCTACTTGATTAATTAAATGAATACATTTTATTTATTTAAATTAATTATCATCTTTTGAATTTAATTAAATCTTTTGTTTTAATTAAATTTAAATATTTCTTTTCTTCTATTTAAAACTTTCTTCTAATTAATTAAATATTTTATTTAATTAAAGATCTTTTCGCTTTCTTCAAATCATCATTTAATTATGAAATCTTCTGATTTCCTCAAAATCTTAATTAAATATTTATTTAATTAAGAAAAATCTACATGCACCCATAAATAAATAATTGAATTTGATAATTCATTATTTATCTTCTCAATATCTTTCCATTATCTTCTAAAAAAAGATGATTTTGTTAATCATCTCATCTTATCTCTTCCATGAAAATGGAAAAATCCTGCTTTATTCATTTTCTTCTAAATTTCTTTCTAGTCATCCATCTTTGACCATTCGATCTGTCAGGAATTATCACAACCATTGATCAACTTAGCTAATCAAAATCCTCGAAAAAACTCTATAAGTACATGTGCGAACCCAAGCATTGGTTACACAGACACAAACACACAATTACACTTACGCATTTAGCATTCTATCAATAATCATATCTTAGCAATAATCTTATCATAGCATAGCATAATCTTGCATCTTAGTATAGTATGCATTTTAGTTTAAATCTCATTCTCTAGTAGTCGATTTCGTTGAGCGTGGCATACTAAATCTGAGAACAACTTGAATCAACGAAACGCTGGAGATAGAGAGCAATAAAACGACTTTGAGGAAGTTGCACTGAGAGTTTGTTTATTTTTCTTTAAGCTTCTTTGATATAAGGTTTTATTTAATGTGTTTTGAATTCACTATGATAGGCATATTTTTATACACACATAAAATGGAACCCACCGTGGGGCCTATGCCCCAATTTTGACATTTTCTTGTAGAGCATTTTGACAGGTTTCCGCATTCTGGAGTTCTGCTTTCAGAAAAATTTGTCGTTTTAGCGCATTCGATACTTTCTACAGCGCATCTGGGAATTTAATGCTTCTATTTTTGTAGGTATTTCAGCACATTTGGGGACTGTTTCGGCGCTTCTAAGGGTTAATTTAGATCATCCAAGAGATATAATAACGCATATAATCTCATTACATCTAGAGTTAAATCTGCATTTAGTTAAAGTAGCGCATTTAACAGTTAAGTTAGCACATTTAAGAGTTAAATTAGTGCATTTAAGGTAGATTTTAGAGCATTAACTGCTACGTCATCTAGAGTTAAATCTGCATTTAATTACAGTAGCACATTTAAGAACTATTTTAGTGCATTTAGGATTTTTTGTAGCGCATATACTGTATGTTTCTGCACATCTAAAATCTGTTTTTGCTCATATACTGTCTATTTTTGCGCATATACTGTCTGTTTCTGCGCATCTGGGTTGTAACACAAAAATAGGATTCTGAGTCTGACACATTCTGCAGATAGAATCTTTAATGGTTTAAAATGAATCAATCTAGGATAGTCACCACACTTTGATCATGCAGTTAAAATGAACCCCATGTCGATTGTGAAGCAATATTTCACTTAATTAAATCATTGTGATTTGGTGCATTAAAATGAATCTGTTTACTCTGCTTGATTGTGCTCAAAAGTGGTAGGTGACTATGCTCTCACCCTGTGCAAACTAGGTGATTAGAAAATCCAAACCCACTTTATCCCTGTGTAACCTTGATGCAATAACTGAAGTATCCTCTCCCCTTACGCAGTGATGTGATCCTGGGTGTAAGAGAAATGATTATTGCCTCTAGAAATTGGGCCTACCTGGGGATTTCATCACCTCAATGCGACTCAAACCGGCAATGGAGCTAAAGCCAAGCTACCCTCGACCGGTATACAAATGTGAATCTTAAGTCAAAACCTAAGATTACGAGTGCAGACGTGTCATGCAGACCAAGTTGTACTCCCCAAAACCCTGTTGAGCTTAACCTCTTCAGGTTGGAGTGCCTCTTAAACGTAGCTTAATCTTGCGCCCCATGTATGGCCACTCGAACAGGGGTCCCGAATTAAACACTATTTGTTTAGTAAACCAAAAACCTTCTATTTGCTAGCGCAACACCGGTCGGTGTGAAGGCGTCCACACTTTCGTAGTCTGTAGTAGAGGTGATCAATCTTCTATGGGAGTTTCATGGGGATTGGAAGCTTGGTTGGCTTGAGAAGAGAGTGCATTGTAAGGGGGAGCCCGTGCAACCAAGCTTCTGAATTCACATGCTACCGATATGCGCTTGGGGAAACCCACGTGGAATCTAGCGGATATTGTCCTAGATCTACCATAGGATGTACTTGCTTTATCTGTGTTTGGTTACATTCCATTTAATTCAAAGTGTTTGTTGTGTTTTCATTCACATTAATTCAGATAAAAGATCATCCAAAATGAACATGAAAAAAAACAACTGAAGTCATCCACACACCTGACTTTCTGACATCTTTGGTCCAATAACATTTTGATATCTCTCTCATGCTTAAAGAGTGGAAATCAACACAATTTGTCAAGAAATCAGTTTCCAATAGGATCAGGAAACCCAAGAAACAATTATGGTACAAGAAAACATTACAAAGAAGAAAAATTTTGTACAAAAATCAACAATCTTGCTTCATTACCGCAAATTTCTTCATAGATAACAAGACTTTGTTAGGGGATTCACTAATGAGTACGTTGTAGAACCTTTGGATTCTCGAGCTTATTATCAGAGATTAGCTCTATCTCAATGACATAATCTTAACCAACCTCTTGAGTTTGATAATATACCACAACCTTCTATTGAATATCCATCACATCCCAGTCAAATCCTTCAGTGATTTTAAAACCTTTCTTCGAAAACAAAGATCAAATCTTAAGAGTGCACCTTTCAAACAAACTTTTGATTATTGATTCAACTTCCCCAATAGGATTTTGACATCCTTCATCATTGGAAGCCACAATAAAAAATTAGGAACATCTTTGATCATATCATAGGATTCCCATCTTATCAGATCAAGATATCATCATTGTCGCACTTATCATAACTGTGATCTAAGTTTAGAAGAACTCTTCAAAATCATATGCCTATCTCTACAAGATCTCAGTACAATAAATTGAAGGACGAAATCCAACAAGAAGGTCAGACCCAAAACACTCAAGAAGAAGGTGAAAGCAGTAATCCTCTTTACAGTGTAAGTTGTAATCCACTTTTCAACAACGACATGGATAACATAGAAGAAAATCCATTCCACAACTACAAAGACATGAACAAAACCCATATAGATAGTGATGATGAGTGAGATGAAGAACATCTTAGAGAGGTTGAGCAAGATCCCAAATTTCACAAAGCCATAGAAAAGATCTTGCAACGTGATAAAGAAAAATATTTCCTCTATCTAGCTGACCAAGGAGCTAAATTGCCTCATGACTTTGATACCGAGAATTTGAAGAGAAAACCTGAAGAAACAACCCTATCTAATTTTAGTGCTTTGAATCAAAAAATTAAAGCACTTCAAGGACAAATTAAAGAGTTACAAGGGGGAACCACAACAAAGAAATATACTCTTGAGGACATTTGTCCTTATCCTTTCGATCGAAGTCTCAACATGATTCCATTTCCCAAACATTGTCAAATTCCAAAATTTGATCGTTATAATGGGAAAGTGGATCCAATCGATCATGTTAGAGACTTCTGAAACATGACTTTAGAGTTTTCTCATGAAGACACTTACTTGATGCATTTTTTTCCTAGGAGTCTTGGAGCTCACTCTATAGAATGGCTATCAAAAATCACACCTCATGTCAACACATTTGAGGAATTAATCAATCTGTTTATATTACAATATTCCTACAACATCCAACACCAAATCACTATGATAGGTCTCTGCAAAGTTGCGCAAAAACCTGGTGAACCTTTTATTACTTTTCTTCAGAGATGGAGAAGAATGTTCGCTAGATATCCACGTCCTATTCCTGAAAAGGAAAAGATGGTCACCTTCATTAACAACTTGAATTCAAAAATGAGCTATCGTTTGAATTTACATTGTCCTCCCTCTTTTGAGAAATTGATTGAAGATTCTATAACCATTGAAAGTGCTTTGGTCAAAAGAGGAATAATAAAACTTGACAAGGACAACCCTAGCTCATTCAATCATCATAACAATCAGGACAAGTCTAAATTTTGGACTCGTAACAAGAACATGGTGAATGATGGTGTTGTTGATGCAAATCATGTCTTGACTAAGCCATTTTTCCTTAGTACTCCAAGTGCTCCTCGCAACAATAATGTCAACTCGGTCAAAAATCAAGGAAACAATCCTCCTCCTCTGAGGAAAAATATGAATCAACATTCTACTCCTATTCAAGGGACTACCAAAAATCAAGGTTACCGAGGAACCACTACCAATAACAACTCCTTAGGGAATACCTCAAATACAAATCCACAATGATTTTCATTCTTCTCTAGTAGAAGAACTTACACTCCACTGGGTCAATCTTTGGAATCTACATTTAAAGAGTTGATGGCTAAAAATGTCATTACCTTGCCACCTCAATGAAACTATGAACCCAGTGTGAAGCCTCCATCATGGAATGAGGCATACTATTGTGACTATCATCGATGCAAAGGTCATCGCACAAATAACTGTCAAGCCTTGAAGAATGCCATTCAAGACTTAATCGAAAATGGCACCATCACAATAGAAGGACATCAAAAATCAAATGAAGACCACCAAGATTTTCACAACCCTTTTCCCAACTATCAAAAAGGTGACTCTTCTAGAAAAAGTGTGAATCATATTGATGATCTGATAATCAATCATATCTACACTGACGATGGATGGGTCAATGTTATTAAAGTCAACGAGAAGGTGGAATACAAAGAAGTCAACACAACAAGGGCACAAGCTAAAGTTGTCTTAAAGAGTGCCTCTTCAAAACCCACTGGGCCTCCACCTCAACATCAATATGACTTAGTCAACCAACTTCAGAAAACTCCTGCTCAGATTTCTATCTTAGAACTCTTGAAGATTTCCCCAGCACATAAAGAAATTCTTGAAAAGGCCCTTGTTGAAACGACTATATCCACTGATCTGGATGTGGACCAATTTCAAGCCATGGTAGGACACTTGTCCTCACGCACATGCCTCTCATTCTCCGAAAAAGATGACGTTTCCATAACTGATCCCCATAATTCATCATTATACTTAGAAGTCATGGTTCACAAGTTTTGTGTCAGATGAGTTCTAATAGATGGAGGTGTTGGTTTGAACATATGTACCATGAAGTTGGTTAAGGCTTTAGGATTTTCTGAGGACTCCATTGATCTCAGAAGAAAGATTACTATTAAAGCCTACGATGATGAGGAAAGAGCATCTAAGGGTCTAATAATGCTACTAATCAGAGTGGGACCTGTTATCAAAAATACTTTATGTCAAGTATTAGACCATGATCTTGCATACAACATCTTGTTGGGTCGTCCTTGGATCCATGAAATGCAAGTTTTCCCATCCACATATCATCAATGTCTTAAGTTTTCTTATGATGGACAAGAAATCATGATACCAGCTGATAATTCAAATATTCAAACTTGTGCCAATATCAAAGCCAGTCAAGATACTTTGGTTCCTAACAATCGAGAAGCTCGTGCTAGTACTTCTTTCAAGATTGACACACAAATTTATTAGTTAACCAATAGTTTTGACAAGAAATTGAAATTCAAGGACCATGGAGTCGAGGAGTACTCTCTCTGTCTTGCTAATTTACCTACATCACCTCGGTCACATGGACAACCTTCTATCACACAACATCAAATATTAGCAGCATCAACATCAACACAACCACCAACAGAGCCAAGCACAAAGTTTAATGGATGATTCATCAAAGAAAAATTTCCCATGGAAGATCCTGAGGATAGAGAAATTCTAAGCTGGCTCTATAAAGATGAAGATGAAGCAGTTTTTAATGTCAAATTACCAACAGATAGATATGGAAAAGGGTATTCAATCATGCAGAAGATGGGCTATGATAAGGGTCCTATCGAAAAAATAAAAGGAGTAGTTGAGCCTATTCACCTTCGAGGACTTGCTGCGAAAGAGAAAACCAGATTAGGCTATGATACTAACTCAAAAGAAAGAACATCCAAACAACTGCATGGCACTGTCTTCACATTGCAAGAAGGTTTAGATTCAAGAGAAGCATGTTTGGCAACAATTCAAAATTTTGTGGATAATAACTCTGACATAGACTCTGTTGAATATGAATGGGACACCATTTACAACGATGAGTTCTGGAGGGACAAAAAGGTTGATGTAATACATAAGTATACCCCAAATCTAATCAAAGGTGAAGGTTTAGGGACCCAAACACGAGAATCTAAACTACAAGGTGACTATGATTCTAGTGATACTGAGTCATATTTAAACGAACAAGATTATCATGAGAACAATATCATCATTGATCCACCTCATACCTCGGATCCTACGGTCAACTCCATTATGACCATAACCATAGCCGATTTCACGCAACCCGACGATCCACTATCTTTGATCCATCCCGATCTCATTGATTGGGATTCATTCGAACCTATTGATATACCTATGTTTCCAAGTGATGAATCTATCATCAACTTCCTTTCCGCAGATGATGCAAATGATTGTTCCACTAGCGATTTTTGGCATAGAGTCTTTAATCAGGAGAGTGTCAATTCTCCTAGCTGCAAAAATAAAAATAAAAAAGAAATATCTAATGGTGAAAACCAGAATCTGGCAGTGTTAGATCAAGCAAAAGATAAAATAAAGAGCGTATTGGATGGTGAAAACCTTTTTAAGGCACCAGATGATGGGAATCTTGACACTCTCTCGGAGCACTACCATGAGTGATCGCCTATTTTGATTGAGCCTACAAATGCTGTCAATTTTGAAACTTCAGACAAACCAAGGATTTTACAGTTAGCTGCATCAATGACAGAGAAAGAAATACCAGAGTTCATGGAATTTCTAAGAGAAAATCAAGTCAACTTTGCTTGGTCTTATGTGGACATGCTAGGTCTTGATCCTGATCTTATCATGCATCACTTGTCTATCAAACCAGGGGTTAATCCTGTGAAACAAAAACTTAGAAAGATGCACCCCCATGTTGCATTATTGGTTAAGGAAGAACTGAGAAAAATCCTTGATGTGGGCTTCATAAGATCAATCGACTACGCAGAATGGATCCCCAATATTGTTCCTATATCCAAGCCAAATAAAAATGTCAAAGTGTGCATAGATTTTAAAGATCTTAATAAAGCATGTCCTAAGGATGACTTCCCACTTCCAAACATCGAAACTATAGTTGCTCTGACAGCTGGCCATGCCATGTATTCATTAATGGATGGTTTTTCTGGTTACAACCAATCAAGATTGCACCTGAAGACCAGGAGAAAACAACTTTCACATGTCCTTGGGGGACTTACTGTTGGAATGCCATGCCTTTCAGTTTAAAGAATGTCGGGGCTACATATCAAAGAGCTATGACTACAAATTTTCATGACATGATGCACACATTCATGGAATATTATGTAGATGATATATTGGCAAAGTCATACACTAGAGAAGGACATCTAGAAATATTGTCCAAAATATTTGCAAGATTAGAGAAATTCAAAGTTTGCCTCAATCCCAAGAAATGTGTTTTTTGGGTCACATCTGGAAAACTCTTAGGATACATAGTATCAGGAAAAGGGATTGAAGTAGATCCTGCCAAAGTACAGGCAATTATGGAAATGCCTCCACCAAGGAATATTAGTCCTGGTTGAGATCATTACAGGGACAACTTCAATCTATTTGCAAATTCATTGCACAACTAGCTGACAAAAGTCTACCTTTCACACATCTACTGCATAAGAATATTCCTTTCAAATGGGATGACAAGTGTGAATTGGATTTTCAAAAAATCAAACAGTACTTAATGACTCCGCCAATTCTAGTACCACCAAATCCAGACAAACCAATGATCTTATATATTGCCACAACAGAGACATCCTTGGGTGCATTGCTAGCACAAGAAGACCGTACAGGGAAAGAACGTGCAATTTATTACATCAGCCGAACACTAACAAGTCATGAGCTCAACTACACTTCCATTGAAAAGGCTTGTCTAGCAGTAGTCTTTGCTTCACAGAAGTTTTGACACTACATGTTAACTCATACAATCAATCTTGTTGCAAAGATTGATCCATTCAAGTATCTATTAAGCAAGGCTACATTGACAGGAAGGCTAACAAAATGGGTTATGATATTAAGTGAATTTGATATCCATTATGTTGATCACAAGGCAATCAAAGGACAAGTTATCATTGATCAACTAGCTGAAGCACCACTGCAAGTAGACCATCCCCTACACATTGAATTTCCAGATGCTGATGTCTTTACTGTAGAATCTAAACAACCATGGTCCTTATATTTCGATGGTTCTTTCACTCAACATGGATCGGGGGTAGGCATACTTTTCATCACCCCCCAATGACACACCATTCCTCGATCATATAGGCTAATGTTTCCATGCACCAACAACATAGCCAAGTACGAAGCATTAATCACTGGACTTAAAATAGCATTGGAATGGAGGATTACATAATTACAAGTGTATGGCAACTCACTGTTAGTCATTAATCAGATCAATGATGATTATCAGACCAAAGATGACAAACTGTTGCCATACAAGAAAATGGTTGATGACTTCAAAAGGTACTTTGTAGACATAACGTTTATACAGATTCCAAGACTTGATAATAAAGCAGCTGACGCCATGGCCACGATCACATCATTGCTACAACTCCCAGAAACTCAGACTCGCTATGAATTTCTGGTGGAATAGTCATTTGTACCTGCTTATGACACCCCTGAAAGCCAAATAATTTTCTCTTGGTGGGATCCGATTCACCTTGGTATGGCAAGATTTATGCCTACCTAAAAGATGACATCTTACCACTTGATTTATCCTATAACCAAAAGTGAAATTTTATCCGCCAATCTTCTCGCTACACTCTTATCGCTGACACACTTTATCGATGTGGTCTTGATGGTACTTTACTTCGATGTCTTGAACATGACGAATCTAACAAGGCTTTACAAGAAGTTCATGGTGGAATTTGTGGTACTCATTCAAGTGGACTAACCTTATCCAAGAAATTGATTAGAATGGGTTACTACTAGCCTACAATGGAGAGGGAATCATTCACTTTTGTGAAGAAATTCTCTAAATGTCAGATGCATGGAAATCTCATTCATGCACCAACACAGGAACTACAACCATTTACACCAACCTGGCCATTCTCTCAATGGGGGTTAGATCTAGTTGGCAAGATTCATCCTTCATCATCGAATGGACACAAGTTCATCATCACAACGACAGAGTATTTTACCAAGTGGATTTAGGTAGTACATCTCACTAAAGTCACCGGCAAATAGATCTCATATTTTATACTCAACTATCTCATTTGTCGGTATGGCATTCCCACCTCCATCATCACAGATAATGGACGATCATTCAAGAATCAGGATGTTGATGAAATTTGTGAGCGATTTCATAATCAACACCTTACTATCCACGAGGGAATGGCCAAGCAGAGGCCTCAAATAAAACAATATTGAAATTTTTGAAGAAGACTGTGAATAATGCAGGGAAAGATTGGCACATTCAACTCAATCTGACATTATGGGCCTATAGAACTAGCATCAGAACGCCAATAGGAGCCACACCATTTTCTCTTGTCTATGGAACAGAGGCTATACTTCCTCTAGAAGTTGAGATTCCCTCACTTAGAGTATCACTGAAAGGTCTCACAATAGATGATGATTACAAATTTTCCCGACTGCAAGAGCTAGAACTCCTAGATGAAAAGAGACAAAGAGCAGCTGACCATTTGAAAGCATACCAACAGATGATGTCTGGTAGCTATAATCACAAAGTAAATCCACGTACCTTTCAGGTGGGTGATCTGGTTTTGAAAGAAAATCCACGAAATCAGCAAGAAAGAGAAAAGAAAGGAAAGGGCCTTATGTGGTTATCACAGTCTATGGTTCAGGAGCCTACAAACTCTCAACGCTAGAAGGGGACCTGTTTGACGAACCCATCAACAACATGCACTTGAAGAAATATTATGTTTAAGTCAGTTATCATCATCCATAAATGTCTTGAAGAAATACAAAAAAAATCAGAAAATGTCTTGAAGAAATCCAAAAAAATCAGAAAATGTCCTAAAGAAATACAAAAAAAAAAGAAATGTCCTGAAAAAAATAAAAAATAAAAAAAATTGTCATAAGGTGAAAATCTGGCAATAGGTAGTCTATTGACAAGAAAAAATGCAATAAAAATAAATAGTGAAAATCTGGCAAACAGATGCTATTTGTAGCTCTCCATCTATTTAGTTCATGTTCTGCACTTGGCTTCTCAGCCTTAATTTTATACATCTTTCCATCATATTAGGGCCATACCAACATCATACTGCCATCATTTGCCTAAAATGATAATGTCTTACCATGGCTTGATTATTGTACATATTCATTTCAGCGAGTTATGTTAATACTGGGGGCAAATGCTGACATACTGGGGGCAACCAACTTTCAGGTTTTACTGAAATAGCTAGACAATGACATAAGATCCAATCATGCAAACAAACAATCAAATCACATGAACAACTATCCAATCATTGATCCAAAGCACAACGGTTTTCAGCAGGTACCATGTCATGACTCATATCTAGATGATCTATAATTTGAATAATGTTTGGAATAACAGTATTTCATTTTGAACAATGGTTGTTTGCTTTTTGATATCATCTCTCTGGAGCACACTCAATGATGTACTAAACTAGAGTGACGAGGAAAAAGAATGATTTTTCTTTGTCTGTTGTCTTGAAATTAGCTATCAATCTGGTGCAAATATGTTGTGAGACATAATTTCCAAAGCATCATTGATGATAGTTCCACATTTGCACCAGAAAGTGGTTAACCTTTGTCTGTTTATGCAATAAATGCTCAGGTCATCTCAGTTCAATTATACCTTGATGCTTGTGTTCGCTTGCTATATCAAAAATCATGAAAGTTGTACTCAGGTCATCATCAGTGCTAATTTCTCTTTGATGCTTGTACATACTTCCAACATTTTAAAAGGCTCTATGATGATTCAAGAAAGCTAACAAAAGGATCAACAAATAGTTCATTTCATTTAGTTGCATTTCATTCTAGATCAGTGTATATGACTGCATAATGGATTCACATCAAAGTTTTTGAAGGGCTAACAAAAATATCAATGACTGTCATATCTCTCTGGACTATTTGTGGAGGACATTTGGACAAATTCTTCATCATTTCATTATCATTTCATCTAGGTCCTATCATTTATCATTTATCATTCATTTGCATATCATCTAGATCCTTTATCATTTCATATCATTCATCTCTTAGGTATATCATATCACTTTCATATTATCATTTCATTATTGTTCATGTCATTATCATATCACTTTCATTTTCACATTATCATTCATTTCATTGTCATTTCATATTATTCAAATTCCTCATCATTTCATTATCATCTCATTTATCATTTCATTATCGTTCATGTCATTATCATATCACTTTCATTTTCACATTATCATTCATTTCATTATCATTTCATATTATTCAAATTCCTCATCATTTCATTATCATATCACTCATCATTTCATTATCCTATCATTTATCATCTCATTATCATTCATTTCATTATCATTTCATTATCGTTTATCATTTCATTTTATCATCTATCATTTAATTTCAATTTTATCATCTATCATCTCATTTCATTTCATTTTCTCTTGTTATCATTTCATTATCTTTTCATTTTATTATTCTCATTTTTCGTATCATCATCATTTACCATCATTTTATCATTATAGCATTATCATCTATCATTTATATCTTTTTATCATTATTATTATCATTTCATTAACATATCATTACATTGTCATTTCTAAACATCTCATTTCCGCTCGTTATCACTTATCATTTTCACTGCATCACATGACCATACTTATCATTTATCATACCTTTCATTATTATTAATAACATCCATTCATTATCATTTGCATATCATATATTTAATCATCTACCATATCATCCTACCATTTTACAAATTCATGATGCATGTCACAAACACAACATTCATTCTTCGTCATTATTTCACTTGCATTTGAAAATCCAAAAAAAAAAAATTCCATACATACATTTTCATATCGTTTTCCAAACAACATTTTTCATAAAACATATCAAATATCCCATGACATATTCTCATAATCACATCATACGTCATCCACCTGCATGACATCATTAGTATGCATCATCAATTATTTTTCATCATCATTATAAAAACATCATATCAAATCATCCTGCATATCATGTTAGTCATCAAATCATTCAAATGCATATCAAAATCCGTAACATATAGAAATAAATGCATATCACATCATCATCTCATACATGCACATCATCATCAAAAATCATCACCGTTGCATATCATCGCTCATCATAAATGATACAAATGTCCAATGTCCAATGAAATTGAAAAGTCCAAAGAGGGATACATGGGATATGATCAAAATAAATATACATACTCCAAAAATGATATACATGTGTGAAATATATCTGCATCACAACATCATAAACTAGTTGGTTGATGCCCCTGATGGAGCTGGTCCGAAAGGAGGTGGTCTGCGACTAGTACCTGCGTCTAGATCTCATCATGGCCTAGTAACTCCCATGCTCTGTGTGGCTGTTTGCGACCTGCTCCCGGTCCTACTACGAGATTGTGGGAATGACTCCCTGCGCTCAGGAGGACACAACTCCTCATATCTGGCACGGTAGTACTCTGCCTCCCTCACCATCTCCATGCCCTTTGCAATAGCCTCTCGCAAGGAGGCACTCTCTACAGTGCCCATAAGCCTTTGAGCAACACCCTCGGCCTCCACTGCCCTCCATCTCAATGCATCCCTCTCTATAACCAACTGGGCTATTTGTGGGTCTGGGGTAGGCTGAGATACTTGTGTCGGTGCTAGAACCTGAGCCTGTAACTACACTATCAAACTCTACGCCTGACCTAGCTGACCCTGAACAATTTGCACCTAGGCCTGCAACATGTCTATCTACGCCTACTGTGATGAGGAGGAAACCCTGATAATGGTCATGGTCTGCCCCCAGATCTAGGCCACCGTACAATCTGAGCACTGACTAGGCTATCTAACCTCTGCCTCACTGCCCTCTCCTCCTCCCCTCCACCATCTCCCCCATCATCTGAGCTATCATCATCCCTACCACCCTCCTCCTCATCTCTGTCCCCCTCCTCCTTGTCTCCACTCTCCTCCTCCTCCTCTCCTCCACCCACCGCCTGCTCTTCACCAGCCACATCCTCCTGTCTCTCCACCCCTGGCTAATGTACTACTACAATGGGCTCTGGCTCATTTGGGAATGTAAATCATGGGAATCGATGTGTGTGGAAATACACTAAGTAATCATTTGTTTTACCGGCATCTGTCACATCTGGCCTGTATGCCCATACCTCAGGCTGTAAGCTAGAATACTCTGTATATGCCACCTGGTATGTAATACATCGTCCCCATCTAGGATCATCCTTGCGCCACCCATAGTGAGCAACACCCTGCGGCATCCCCTGCGAGTATCTATACTGTCTCTGAACTCGCAAGGCCAAAAATCTCTCAATAATGTACGGGGTCCGTCCTATCAGATATCGGGGCATACAGACAAATGGAATCTCCAAATGATCTGTGTACCAAGGCTCACAATCTATATAAAACCTCCATATAACTGCATCCACATCATTTAACACACACTGCCAGTACTCCAACTTGCCCAGCTTGAGCTGGGCAAGTGCACCTGAATATGCATATACATACGACCTGCTTGGTGGCCTAGCCCTGACACACTTTGGCCTCATAATAACAATATGCTCCCATGCCTAGATCTGGAGCAAAGTCACACCACTGGCCAAACTAGTCAATACTCGGTATACCACCTAATGTAGATCATGATACAAATGAGCCAAAATGTAGCTCCCCTAGGCATACCTCCGTGGCTGAGTCACCATCCACTCTAACATCCTACCCCAACCAATTGAAAATTCCTTCGACCGATGGTCCGGTCCAAGGAAACCTCCAATGAATGCACCCAACACAGTAACTAAGGCTGAATATCTACTGAAATCCACCCACGACACCCAATATCCTGCTCTCGACATATCACCACATATCCTCCTCAGTGCCTCGGTCCCTCCTATCTCCTTGTGGTCATAAACCACAAGGGCACCTACCACAGGAATCCCTAGAATCCTGTACACATCCTTAGGTGTCATGGTCATCTCACTAGTCGACAAATGAAAGGTGTTATGATCGGAGTGCCACCTCTTTGCTAATGCAGTCAACAGTCCCTTGTTGACTTGAATCCCTCACGGGATAGTCAATAAAGATCCCAACCCATAGTCACCTATCCACTGTATCTCTGCTAGAGTCAGCTCTCCTACCCGATCCCAACATATCGGGAAACGCTCTCTAATCTGGAGGTTGTCGAAAACCTCCTTTTTTTTGTGGTCATCACAAGGACAATTAATCAGACTCATACCAATGACTCATATCATGTGCTCTATCTATCTATCAAGTGAACTATATCAGTGACCCATATCAAATTAAATAGCGAATCATATCAATGCATCATATCAATGACCCATATCAGTGACCCATATCATGCAATCAATCATATCATGCAATCACTGCTACATCTATCTATCTGAATATCAAATCAATCTACTCTATTGTCATTATACTATTTCTTTTTCTTTTTCAGGAAAGCAAATTTATCAACAATCCAATCATTTTTTCCATTTGTACTTCAGTCATGAATGCAAATATGTTTGAAAACCATCATCTACTATTTGGTTTCTATCATAGAAAACAAATTTATCATACATTTACTCTTTTTTTTTCATTCATGAGAAGCAAAGTTATCAGATAATCAGTCTATCAATCTACTCATTGTTTTTTTATTTTTGGGAAACAAAGCTATCAGTTATCTACTCTTTGTTTTCTATTCGGGGAAGCAAAGTTATCAGTTAATCATCAGATTTTCTATCATTTCTATCCATATCAGCATGATGGAAAAATAATTTATCTATCTATTGACCAAGGAAGCAATGTGTACAACATCATTTTTCATCACAATCGCATTCTGCTAAAATTTTCCTGGATGCGCTAGTTTGTGCCTCTGATGTGCTGAAACTCGAAAGCGCTACAGTTTACCTCAAAAGCGCTAAAACTCATTATGCGCGCTTTTGCACCTTAAAAGCGCTAAAGTTTTTCCTATAAGCGCTAAAACCCTATATGCGCTATGATACTCCGCAGAGACACTACTTCATATCTTATATGCGCTAATCCACCTCTATTGCAACCAATCCCTAAATGCGCGACTCTGTGCCCTAGATGCGCTAAAGTTTTCTAGCTAGACTTGCTTCCTATAAGCGCTAATCTACACCTCGTATGCACTAGAAGACCTAAATTTACCTTGCACCTATATGCGCTAAAGAACATCCTAGATGCGCTATGGAAAATTTTGAATGTGCTAAAATAGATAGGTGGATGCGTTAAAACTTTATTTTTTTCCCTAAATCCTTGTGAAAAAGTTTTGAAATTGCTCAAAAACACAAAAAAATTGACAAATAAAGGGTTCAATCGACTCACCGGTGGACCATACGCGGCTGGTCTCTGGAATCGGCAGGCCCGCTCGAATCTATGCCTGTGAAATGGAATCTGCATCTTGCCAAGTCACTGTCAGAGCATAAAAATCACTATAGTAAAAGGGTGAAAATGACTTCCACTTTTACCCCTTTTACCTTATATGGGTCAATTAAGGTGGGTTTTTGGTGCCATTTTATTTTCTATCACTTTATTTTTTCACTAGGGGCATCTTTTACACCACTTATCGGGAGCTAAATAACTGAATCACCATCAGAATGTCATCATCCTATCATGTTTTTTTTTAATCACATTTTTCAAAACTTATATCTTTATCCGTGATTTACCTCCCAAGGGGGCATTATTGACATCAGCGTCAAAAACATATCAGAGGCAAAAAAATTATTTTCTTTCAAGCAATGCGTTTCACACATCACTTCAAAGAGGGGCAAAATGTAAATGCATAAAATTGGTCACATCTAAGTAATCCTGACATTTAATTAATTTCTCTAAGGTCTTCTACATGTAATTAAATTTAATTAATTTAATTATATCGTTCATTCATTTTATTCTCCCACTATAATTGAATAAATTTATTTTATTTAATTATTTCACATGTCTACTTGATTAATTAAATGAATACATTTTATTTATTTAAATTAATTATCATCTTTTGAATTTAATTAAATTTAAATATTTCTTTTCTTCTATTTAAAAATTTCTTCTAATTAATTAAATATTTTATTTAATTAAAGATCTTCTGCTTTCTTCAAATCATAATTAAATATTTCATTTAATTATGAAATCTTTTGATTTCCTCAAAATCTTAATTAAATATTTATTTAATTAAGAAAAATCTACATGCACCCATAAATAAATAATTAAATTTAATAATTCATTATTTATCTTCTCAATATCTTTCCATTATCTTCTAAAAAAATATGATTTTGTTAATCATCTCATCTTATCTCTTCCATGAAAATGGAAAAATCCTACTTTATTCATTTTCTTCTAAATTTCTTTCCAGACATCCATCTTTGACTATTCGATCTGTCAGGAATTATCACAACCATTGATCAACTCAGCTTATCAAAATCCTCAAAAAACTCTATAAGTACATGTGCGAACCCAAGCATTGGTTACACAGACACAGACACACAATTACACTTACGCATTTAGCATTCTATCAATAATCATATCTTAGCAATAATATTATCATAGCATAGCATAATCTTGCATCTTAGTATAGTATGCATTTTAGTTTAAATCTCATTCTCTAGTAGTCGATTTCGTTGAGCGTGGCATACTAAATCTGAGAACAACTTGAATCAACGAAATGCTGGAGATAGAGAGCAATAAAACGACTTTGAGGAAGTTGCACTGAGAGTTTGTTTATTTTTCTTTAAGCTTCTTTGATATAAAGTTTTATTGAATGTGTTTTGAATTCACTATGACAGGCATATTTTCATACACACACCTTGAATTCAACACATTTTGTAAAATAGTTTGTACACACCAAGATATACTCTTTTTTATTAAAGGTTGGTGAAATTAGGTCAATGAAGTCAAGCCCCATTTGTCAAATGGTGTTAATGCTATTTGTGACTGCAAAGGAATTTCATCTGACCTTGTTGGTTTTCCCATCCTTTGACATCTGTCACAACTTCTGGTATACTTTACTAAATCCTTGTGAAAAGTTGGCCAATTGTAACCTATTGTCAAGATCTTAAATGTTGTTCTTTTGGTTGCAAAGTGACCCCTACAGGGCTCATCATGGCAAGCTTTTAAAATTTCAAAGACCTCATCTTCTCTTATACATCTCTTCATGATATTATCTGAACCAGTATAAAATAAGTAACCAGATACCCAAGAATATGGAAAGATTTTATGCACCAACTATTTCTTTTATCTAGGAGAGAAATGGGATGGAATTTGCCTTACCACTAGGTAATTTGCAATATCATCAAATCATGGTGTGTGTACTGTAAGAGTAAAAAAAATCTCATTTGGAAAAGAGTCATCCACAACACCTTCTTCTATTTGTGTAGGCAACCTAGAGATAGAAAATTAGCCACCACATTAACTTTCCTTGGCTTATCCACTATTGTTATGTTAAACTCCTATAGTAAGAGTAGCCTTCTAACTAGTCTCCCCCCAACTATAGGTTTCTTCATCAAGTATCGTATAGTTGTATGATCTATGTGTATGTAGACTTGTTAACCAGTGATATAATGCCTAGACTTGTTGATAGCATAAACAACTGCCAACATTTCTTTCTGAGTGATAGTATAGTTAAACTTAACTCCTTGCAAATTCTTGTTGATATAGTGGATGGAATATTCATTTTCCCTTCTTTTTTATCCCAGGACTTCTCCTATTGCAAAATATGAAGCATTAATGTGTATATGGAAAGGCACTATCCAATTGGCCCCCCTTAAGACAGGTGTTTGAGTCAAAGTTGTCTTAAGTGCTTTAAAGGAATGTTGGCATTCTACAGTCAATTCAAATTTTGTCTTTGGTGAGTAAGACAAACAATGGTGTTGCAATTTTGCTAAAACCTTGGAAGAAACTCCTATAGTAGCCTGCATGGCCAAAAAAGCTCCTGACATATTTTTGCTTCTATGGCATAGGAACTGTAGAAATGATATCAATCTTGTTTGGATCCACCTGAATACCTCCACTTGAGATAAAGTGTCCTAGAACAATCCCTTGAGTCGTCATCATGAAACATTTTTCATGACCCAATGATAGATTATGTTCTTTACACCTTTTCAAAACCTTTTCCAGATTGTTGAGTGCATCTTCATAGGTGTCTTCATATGTAGTGAAGTCATCCATGTAGATTTTCATGGAATCATGATCATAGTCTAAAGAGATACTTAGCACAACCCTTTAAAAAGTTGTTAGTACATTGCAGAGTCCAAAGGGAAGAACATAATATGCATAAGTACCCCAAGGGCATGTAAATGTAGTCTTATACTAGTCCTCTTGAGCTATCTTTATCTGGTTATGGCCACTATTCCCATATAGGAAAGAGAAGTACTTTTTCCTTGCTAAGGAATCAAGCACTTGGTCAATTAAAGGTAGGGGGAAGTGATCCTTTCTTATGGCCATGCTCAGCTCCCTATAGTCCACACATACCCTCCATTTTCCTCCTTTCTTAGGAACAATGAATAATGGTGACACATGGTGATGGGTGTTTTACACACTTTCTCAACACAGGTAATGCGTATGTGCACTACCTCTCTTGAAAGGAAATATCCAATTGTAGGCTGCTGAAAATCTCCCCAAGGTCTCTCGGGTGTCAGGTCATGAATTGCATGGAACTCCTTAGTTAATATTTGATGTGATTTTGCTGGTAATCATAGGGAAAAATTACGTAGTTGGATGCAAGGTGGATCTTAAAATCTGAAGTTTCTAAGGTGGGAGTTGAAATGCACTTTGTTGCAAGTTCAAATAGCAATCGAAAACTTCAATGTTTTCTTCAAATTTGGCTTTACAATGTGCAATGAACCTTAGCACAGGCTGTTTCTTAAAAAAAAGGAAAAGAGCAAGGAAGAGGGAAGGTTCCTGGATCTGCAACCAACTGTGAATAGTGATCATGGAGGTTCTGCTATGGACAACTCCCTTCAAACAAGATTCCACTTAACCAAGAAATCTACAGTATCGCAAAATTTGTGCTATCTTCAAAGGTCTGCAAATATTTTACCATTCATCCACCATTTACATGCATGAATAAAGATAAATATTTAAAGAGCAGCTTCAAATTTCAGCCTAGGCTAACTTTGCAAGGCCATTTACCAACAACAAATAACAAAAAGTATGGGCTGGAAGGCATCAACATAGCAAAAAAATTTATAATCACAGAACAACATGAATAAAGTCTATCAAAGCAAGGATACAACTAACTAAAAAAACAATGTGAATCTAACTAAAGCATCTAACAATGAAGATTGAACCATGAAACATGTGGAGAAATCAAAAAATACACCAAGTCAATATATTTTCATTATAAATTTTAGCAGCATGTCTTTACAACAACTCAACTCCCTTTGGAAATGAGAGGAGACCCCTATTTATAGTGCCCAAAAAGCTAAATGAATGGCCAAGATTGATTTTCATTGTGTGGCCAGGATTCATTACAAAATGGGGTTTCACCTACCCCCAAATATTTCAAATTTAAAATTACATTTTTGTCCTTTCCCTATTTTGTCCTTTAGTGACAACACTGTAGCATTTTGTCTTTTGCTGACTGCTCTTTTGTTGTAGCTATTCCTTTAGGAGCTCTTCATTGATAATAGGGCTTCCCTCTTACTTCTTCAAAGCTGCATATTCCATGAATTTTAGAATGACTGGCTGGAGCTTGTCCATCTCAATAATCTCAGACCGCAGCATCTGGTAACTCCATTATTTTGCATTATCCTCAAGCTTCTTCTAGTCTTCATAATACTTTATGCCTTGATCCTTGAACAAATCTTACTAGGCGAAGGCACGAGCAGCAAAACTCATGAATTCTATTGTTATCTCATTGGACATCCCGTCCTCCATCTTCTTCTGAAAATAAGGCTTTGTCTTCTCTAGATCCATCTGTACTGTGGGCACGTCATACTCCGTCATTAGCTTCAGACATTGGGCGCAGTCCGCACTAATTCCCTTGACCCATTCAATGTCTGGATCCACCTTATCCATTATTTGTTCCAACCTCTCCTTTCTATTATCAAAATCCTGCCTCCACACGTCCATCAGCCAGTGGTCATTGCTTTTGAATGCGAGCTCCTTTTCCCATGTGGCCTTTGGTAACTGGAGGATGGCCTCAATCTTTGGACAAGTGGAATCATACGTTGTAGGGAAGTCAGTGCAAAGCTTCTTCGTGCTCTCCAGAGATTGTTGCAGATCCAAGAACTTGTTAGCTGTCCGAACAACCTGACTGATACTCATGTTCCCCATGTACATGACCTGTTGAAACTAGCTCTCCGTAGTCTTGTCCAAGTTCTTTCTCTTCTCTAATTTTTTGATGTGCTCTTTGGATAGCAGTTGGGGTGGATCCGTGGATGTGGTAGGTATGTAATCCACTGAAGACCATTGTTGGATGTAATCCGTTAAGGTGACCACCTATGCTTTAAGTTTGTCTTTCGAGACCTTGTCCTGTTTTATCAGGTGCACCACTGTAGCTACTAATTCTTCAAGATGCCCCACCTTCTGCTCTCTGGTAGTAGTCCCCAAGTTGATGGTGGAAACTTTATAGCTTACACTCGCCTGGCCTACCACAGGCATTGCTATCTGTGCAGTTCGGGACCCGGAAGCATCCATTGTTATCTTGGATCTAACCTTAGGCTTCTTCTCCTTCCTGGTTGAGAGTTGTGCTCAAGCTAGGATAGCCTCTAGCCTCGCTCTTGGATCCTTTAGAGTGGGATTCTTCTTCTCCAGCTGCCTCTCCAACCACTCAGGCATGGTAGACTCTCCTTTTGGTGACTCTTGATCACCTTCACTCTCCCCTGTTCGGACTTCCGTTTATGCACCTTTCATTTTGGTGTTGTCTCCCTCTTCCTCATCAGAATCTTGGATGAACGTGAGGTGTTTGATGGGAGGTTTAATAATCAATTTCCCTCGGGGACTTCCTTCTACCTTAATTTCCTTCTCCTTTATTTCTTCAATCTATTCGCCCTTGTGCATGTATTCCTCGGGCTGGTCCTCTTCTATATCTTCTTCTCTAGGAGGCGGTGGCACAATCTCCAGTTGTTTTTCCTTTGCAAGGATTTCTACATTTTCTGCTATCATGTTGCCCTCATGTTCCTTCCTGGGAGGTGACCTTTTTGTCTCTTCTTCATTATGTTTTAGCTGTCGGGCCATCTCTTCTTCAAGATCGTCATCGAAGGTTTGTATGATTACCTTACCACCGAAATCCTCCTCATCTCCACTTTCAGAAGAGCTCATTCCTTCCTCTTCGTAGGCCACCCTATCAATTTGTCGATGCTCATACTCTAGGTGTTCATGGTACTCATCGACCTCCTCTTCAATTAGCTTCGAGGCTTCTTGCTCCCGTCTCTCCCACTCCTTAGAAATTAACATTGTGGCCTCCATCGCTGGTGGTCCTATTGGAGGTTGCAAAGGCTTAGCAGTAGCGAGGATCTGCGCTAAGGTAGCCTGAAGGGTGGGGTCCATAAGGATTTTGGAGAGCTCGAAAGGGAGATTTTGCATGTGTTTTGAGAAAGCCTCAGACAATGTGGGAGTGGGCATTGGTGCTACTATTGTAGCTAATGGGAGTGATACGGTAGGTGACATGGTGGAGGAGGAAAGAGGAGTAGTTGCAGCGAAGGAAGAGTCAATCACTATTACGGGCCCGACCGGAGGTGAAGGGTCAAGATGGACTGAGATATCTATTGTCAGCGGGGATGTGGCAACCATGGCTAGGGAGACAGATGATGGGGCAGTCGAGACAGGGGGAGTTTTAAGAGGTTCTAGCTGATCTGTACTTTCTTCCTCACCCTCTTGGATTACGGGCTGCTCCATGGTGCCCCCTGTTCGCTTGGGCTTCTTGGAATGTGAGCCTCCTGAATCTTTCCTTGTGTTTACCTTAGGATTCAGAGACTGCTCCGTTTCCATTTCTTTCCTCTTCTTTGATCTGGTGATCGAAGGAGATTTAGATGTCTCACCCGTTGAAACAATAGTGGCAACATCTTTGGTGGCACTATGATCACTTTTGAGTCCTTCATATGTTAGGACCACTCCTTGTTGCTTTAGCTGGGCCACTTTCCTTTTAACCCATTCTTCAGTTTGGGCCACAATGGGTTTAGTTACGATGTCAAGGTCGTCGACCTCCTGCTCATCCCAATCAATTACGGGTAGCGGTAAGTTGGCGACTGCATTATACCGGGGATCCATGATGATGCCTTCATCCTCCTCAACTTGATCTGGTATAGGGAACAATTGCACCCTTCTTACAAAGTATGAAGTCATCCTCATGTAGTGCTTGGCACGCACCTCTTTGTCGTCCTGGTAGTTTGCCCAAAAATATTCAACATGATGCAAATGGGCGTACTCTGATCCCAACATTTTTCTCACGTGCCCATACGGGTCCATCCGTGGGCGAGCAGTGTGTAGTTGCACCATTGTAGGAAGTTTGCAATTTATACATGCCCTGACTGAAGGTCAAGGGATAAGAGATCCCTGCCAAATGCTTGTTGCTGAGGATGGTGTGTACATGCTACAGCTATCGGGAGAGTTCTAGTAGTATAATCTGGTCATTGGGGTACCGGGACAACTTGTTTGGTCTTTCAATGAAACCCTGGGCGCGAATGCAGGTGAATTTGGAAAATTGTAGGAACAGGAAAGTGCACTGCTTTAGGAACGCCCATGTGTTGTGAGAGACTCTCCTCTCAAAATCCCCTCCAAGTAATCGAATGATGTGACCAATAAAGGCGTTGTTCATCCTATAGTATTCCTTCTTAAAGTTTCTGAATTGGAGCTGGGGATGTCTGTCATAGACTTTCAATCTTCGCCCTGGCTCCTCATCGGGTGCCACAAACAATCCACTATACTGCCTTTGTTCTACCAGTGAATAGACCAGATAGGAGGTCATGTAGAATTTGGAGCTCTTCTTTACATTCATGAACTGCTCATGGAAGCAGTCGCTTATCATACCTCCCTAGTAGAATGAGGCTTTTGTGGTGACATCCTCATTCCCACAGAGGATCTGCTTAACAAAGTATACCATCCATTCTTGAAAGAATGCAGTAGTGGGAAGGCCCATCACCCTACTCAACATGGTGACCAGGTCATGGTAGTCTTCGTGGAAATCATTGTGGTAAAGTTCTTGGGGAACCTTCGCAGCGTTGCCCCTTTTCTCCTTGAGCTAGTGTTGATTTATCAATCTCTTGCAGCCCATCGGATTGTCATCCCATGTCACTTTGCATTCCTCTATGGTGGGCGTTTCCATTTTTTCAAAGGTAGGAATGTGGAAGGTCTTTGTAATTCCTTCGGTCGACATGTCAGCTAGAATATTCCAATCTCTGTCAATGATGGTCCTTGTCTCGGGTTGGTAGGCCTACCGACAGGCCATAACTAGCTTAGGGGCAATGAGAGATGGGGGGAAGCTAGCAGCCTTCGCAATTCCACTTTGTCTGATTAACTTGGCATTGTCAGTCTTCAAGTGAATTCTGACCCTTTGTGTAAACTCATCAATATTGACATGGCCGATATTGGTGTCTGTGATTTCCTTCCAGTCTGTGGTGATTTTCGAACGTAGAGGTTCACCCTGGAACTGGAACTTCATCTGGTCTTTATCCTCCTTCCTAGGAGGAGTCTTGCCCAATTTCTTTCCTTTGTCCTTTTTTGCAGTTCCCCCCGATCCTGCACCCGATTCCATATATCCTGCAAGCATGGACACAATGAGTACAACCTTTTGAAAACATTATTGTTAGCCCAAAACTCTATGAACTAAATCAAAGTAAACATCATATGACTAATAAAGTTAAATATTTTCCTTGTAACATGTTGTTAATCGCTTTTTAAGGGATTTCAGACAATCTGGGCCTAGGGGGCAGAATTCCCTAGCAGGAATGCTGCTTTGAAAGGGAAAATAGGCTGGGGCGATCCGGGTGGTTTCTCCTGTCTTCACATTTTGATGGTTTGAAAGGCCCAAGTCGAAGAGGGCCAAATTTGAGCACGTGGGTAGGCACTAGTTTTCAATTTTGAGGTCATTTAGGTCAATTTTGGGCCCCCAGAAGTACAGGCTCGGAAAGCCATCAAGGGTTCACTGTTTGAAGCAGCCGGCCAAAAACAGAGTTCCCAGGACGGAACTCCAGAGTCCGGGACCCAGGAGGCTAAAGGACAACTGATGGTTTGGACTTGGAGAGGCGAAAAGTCATTGATGTCATGTTGTTTTGGAACGAAAATTTAGGAACGGAAACTCGGATGGAGCGGCCCGATGTCAAGCTTGGACATCTGATTTCCACGCGAAGTTTCTCTCGGCAAACAAGAGGGTGGAGCCCAGAGGTCAGAAAGGCGGGCTTATTTTTCCCCTTTTGAACTGGTGAAGGCAGGAAGGAATCCTGGATGCCAGAGCTCGGTGAGGGCGAGGACGTTCAAATTCAATGATCTTCGTTCTTCACGGCGAACGAAGGCTCGGGGCTTGGGAGGCAGAAGGTCATCGCTAGATGGCAGTTACAAAAGGGCGAAGCTGCAACGAAAGTCCGCAGACCGGGACCCAGGGTCATGACGGAAGGATGATTTATGAGAGTTTAACGTTAGATGGTGAGATGCAAGGCGGGCTCCAGGGGTCGGGCAAACGGGACCATTTCGCCATTTGGGAACAGCGAAAACTTCGCGGAGTTCTAGACACGGAAGTCCGGGGTTTCGGGCCTGAGAGAGGATGTGGTCGTCTTAAAAAAGATGTTTTATTTTCACAAGTTTTGCCGGCGGCGGAAGGGCTTGAATTCCCTCTATGAAGAATGGTGGCGGCAAAGGAAAGTTTCAGATTGATCTTACGGGATGCTTTGGAGGTTTTCAAAGATTCCAAGATATGGGTTTTGTGTGTTTTAGCAAATTAAAGCATTTTTAACCCATGTTATTCATCATTTTAGGCACAAAATTATGAAAAAATCCTTGGGAGGGCAAATGAAAAACCTACCTAGGGAGCCCGATGAAGGAGATTGCGAAATCCACTAAGGATCGGGGGATGAAGGCGACAAGCGCAAGGGCGGCGATTGACGAAAGCAGCGAACTCCTCAGGCAAGCACTCTGACCTCTTCTACAATCCTGACAAATGAAAATGACAGGTTGGGGCCTAATATTTATACCCTCCTTTGCAATTAATAGCCTCATTTAATACCTGTACGACCAACCCGTTGGTTGGTGAATTTGAAATTCGTGCGTAGCAGCGGGAATGTCGGTGTTTGAGGTCGGGAAGGATGTGTCAAAAATGGCTGCTAAAGATTTTTCTTTTATTGTCGGTGGAAAGAAGGGACCCAGACTCCGGAGGGTGGGGCGCGGGTGAGGTTTCTCTACTAGAAACGGCGAAGGGCAAAGGGAATTCCAGGAACGGCGGCCTGGCCGTCCAGACCCGAAGGGAACGAATGCGGTCTAGGACTTCGTACAAATTGAAACCTGGCAGCAACTAATGATCTGGGACCTGGGGTTCGGGAAGGTAGTAGCCTTCTACCATTCAGAGAATGGTGAACCCCCAGAAGAAACCCAGTGACGGAAACTCGGAGGGCCGAGTTCGGCAGGGGCCAAAGCCGTTGGCAGATGGAAAATTGCCAAAGAAAGCCCAAAAAGCCCTAGGGCTTGACTAAAGATGAGTGGGAAAAACATGGTCACTTTAAGATGGGACATCAGGGGTACATTGACCACTTGGGACACCAAAACGGGGCATGCAAAATGAGGCGGTGACAAAAAACATCTCGACAAGGTGAAAGAAAAGTGGGTCCCCATTCCGAACGGGTCGTGTGTGCTGAGGGCACAACAACACCCATTGGCTATCAGAAATGGGATAAATGAAGCCTGCATCAAGTAGCTTTTATAATTTAGTCTTAAATATTTCTCTTAAGGCAAGGTTCATCCTCCTTTGGGTCTATCTAATTGGATTGAAACCATCACTGATGTAGATCCTATACATGCAAACTTCTAGATCAATTATTTTCATATCATGGTAGTCCCATACAAATGATGTGTGTACCTACAACACAATGTTCAGGGAATTCTATTGTTCTTTAGTTAATCCATTATTGATGTTCAAGGTTTCACTTGGCATAATTTCCAAATTTTTGGATTCTGATTGCAGAGATGGGAGATCAAGGCCACTAATGTTGGGAACACATTGTTGTGGTAAAAGAGAATGGAACAGTTGGGATACCTCTTTTGATGATTTTCCAGGTATGATGTTCTACAGTGGATCCTGTAGACATGAAAGACGATCTTGTTGTTGTGGGTCCCTACTGTAGTTGTTCTATATAATATGGTCAATTAAGCCATCCTCATCTTGGGTTCCTAACAAAGGGTTGCATTTTATTGTCATGAGAATTTGTAGTGAGTAATGATCTTCTTCATTGAAGGTAGGCCATATAGTCTACTCTAGGTTTTCATGAGGTTGGGCTGGTGGATAGAGAACTAATTTCTTAGTTATAGTCCTGTTAGATATTATCATATTCCCAGACCTACAACCTATGAATGCATCAGTTGTAGCTAACCATGGTCTACCTAAAATGAGTGGATATCCTGCAAGGTTGACCTTGGGCTCCAAGACTATAAAGTCTGCAAGATACTCCTATGAATTTAATGCAACGACTAAATCTTCAATTATTCCTTTACGCTTTACTATTGACCTATCTACCAATTGTAAAATAGTTGGTGTAGGTCTACAGTTAGCTAACTGAAGTAGCTACATTGTCTCTTTATTCATGACATTAATTGTTACCCTTAAGTCAATCAAGGTGTTCTTGATGAGGGTCCCATTAATATTAACATCTACTACTAGAATTCCAAGGTCTATGTATTTAGGGACAATTATATTTCCCAACATAATATCAACAAGGTTCCCTAAGACATGAATTGTTTGAGGGTCCTTCTTCTTTCTCCCTAGTTTCTTAAGACATAGGTCCCTTATTGTCTTGGTATGGATTGGGATATCCTTGATAGCTTGAATGAGGGGGATCTTGATACCAACATCCTTAAGCTGATCTAATAGGTCTGTCTTAGCTTGGGTATGATGTTTTTGAATGGCTAAACACATAGGGAAAGGAGGCTTTGGAATTAAGGTAGTCTGGTTTACCCGATTTGACCTAGGTTCCAGAGGTGAATTGTCTAAAGCTTTAGTTATAGGTTCATCATCCTCCTTATCAGTGATTTGGGGGGATGAAGGTCCATCTAGTGTCTTCCCTGACCTGAGGTGGACATCACTCACCTCTACCCCATAAGTGGGGTATTTTATAGCCTCGTTAGTATAAGCCTGTTGGATAGGCTTGTTGTTAGAGTTAGGTGTAGGTTGGGCAAGTAATTGTGGTGATATAGGTGGTTGAAATGTTATATTTTGGGAATTAGGCATGATAGACTATTGGTGTGGTTGAGAAGGTAGCAAAGGCTATTGGTAATTCACATTTTGTTGTTGCCACTGTTGACCTTTTTGCCAGTGTGGTTGCCACTAATTTTGCTGCAATGGTCATTAAGGGTTGTAATTGGCATCTTGAAAATTTTGTTGTGACCATGAATTTGGTTGCTGATGGTTCTAGTTTTGTTGAGGTTTTTTCCATTACTGAGGGTTTCTCCATTAGTTTTAGTTGTTTGGCTAGTGCTGAGAATTCCAAGTAGAGAAATTCTAATTACTAATAGGAAAAGATGTATTGAAATTAAGAGGTTCTTGTGGTATACCTTGTCTTGGCTGCCATGGCCTTCTTTGAGAAATGTAAAATAGTTCTCCATATTCTCCTTCAAGTGGTTGAAAACTAGGTTGACTTGTCTTTTGTAATACTAGCAACCCTCTTGCACTTGTAGTTAGCTTTCTTTTGTCTACAATTGGGGTAGTATTCAGTGATCATTGCTTCAACCTCTTCTTGTTTCTTCTTTATATGGAGAGTGTTCAACTAAGTAGCAAGGTGACTTATGATGTCCTCCTTCATGTTGGACAATAGTTTACTTAGCTCCACTCTTGAAACCCCATTAGATGTCTTGCTAGTGGTGGATGCTCTTTCTCCCCTTGATCTTTTGGTGAAGGTCCTAGAGTAATTTCTACAAACCCTACAAATATCTTCAAATGGTAATTGAGACAAATCACCTTGCCCAATAAGATTGAGGGAATTTGTGCAATATTCATTAGCTCCTCTTAAGAGCACAAGCTTCATTGATTCTTCTAAGAGCTTATTATGTGGGTTTTTCTTCAAGCAAATTTGAAACCTTTCCACATATTCTTCCAATGGTTCATCCTCTTTCTGAGTCATCCCAAAGATCTCATCTCTTCTCCTATCAATTCCTCTACAATAATCTTGGTTATTTTCCAATAATTTCATTTTCACGGTGTCCCAATCTGGAACAACATATTTTCCTAATCCCATAAATCATCTCAGAACAACATCTTTTAGAGTGGTAGGGAATAACTTGAGCTTATGAGCATCAGTTGTATAGTCATAGCTCTTGCATAGGACATCAATCTCGAACAAAAATATGTTTGGATCTTTAGTCACCAACCCATAGAAGACTGGTGATGCTGAAGGAGGGATATTCTTCAACATAGTAGCCCTTTCTTGGTTGATGATTGGAAAATCAAAGGTCACATGTTTGGGTGGATCATCCACTACCGCATTAGCCATTGTTTGGAAGGTCCCCTCTATATTTTTAGTAGATGTTTTGAGGGGAGGAATCTTCCCAAAGAGTCTCATTGCCTCTGCATACAATAGATATGACTTTGTATGACAATAGATCCTACATAATGTTAGTAGAATGCTCTAGTATTTGATAAGATTAAACCTAACAGTCCTAATACTGAAAGAAAATTCTAAACTAGGAAAGATTGGAAATGAAAGAAACTAATATTTGAAAGTAGCACCATCCCCAGTAACAATGCCAAAAATGTAGATTGCTTACTAGTGTCTAGTAGACTTGGTGGTAATCACACAATTTAGAGGGAAAAACCTAACTAAACAGTCCACTTAACATTTGGAAAAAAAAATCATTGAATTATCAACCAAGAATAGTAGGCTTGTGATGTTACTAGCATTATATGTGCTTTCAAAGACCGAAAACTACCTAAAACATTCTAGAAAAGATACTATACTTGCTAAAAAATCATAAAATTGCAAAACAATAAGGAAAGTAAAGTTGTCTCTATGGATACGGGTACCTACAGTATAAGACTGTAGTTAACTATTGTTCAGGAGTAAATACTGGAAACTGTCTAAACTATTAATTAAACCTGTTCTACACTCTGGAGTACAACAACTCTAGTAATTACAATATAACTATGAGACATTAATTGTTCATGTATCCATTAATGATTGAAAACACAACTTTCTTTTAGAAAGTAACAACTAAAACAAAAATAAAATAAATGAAAGGAAGGAGTGAAGGATAATTACCTTGAGTGGCCCTCGCTCGAGTAGTTTTCTTCACTAATCTAAACCCAAATCTGACTCTTAAGATCCAACATAATTTCATAGTAACTCAATTCATTCATTGCACAAATCTAGAATATCACATCAGATTTTGATTGAAGATCTTATTTATGAAATCATAATTGCACAACAAACATAGTTGGCATTTCAACTGAAAACTAAGAAAGTATCTGGTAACTGCTAAAAACTATTGACTAAAAACTGACTAGCTAACCTAAGACTCAACCAATGTGTTGTACATATAGGCACGAGGGAGCTTATTTAAAGTAGGACTTGTTGCCCGATTTTCTCCTACGAGCTCATCAAGCAGGGAAAATTGTGTCTCAGGTGTTCATGAAGGCTAAATGGAGACATTTGCATTAAGGGTTAGATCATGCACCTGAGGATATTTCACAAAGAGGTCTGTTGGAAGGCATGCCTCGATCAGTTTTGGTGCAAAAACTCATTAGAGAAGAAAGTCGACAAGACCCTCCTGTTGTCTTGTCGACTAGTAGTGCGTTCTACTTGGTTTAATACACCTATCGCCAGGACATTCGGGTCGCCATGAGTCTTCATGTATCTCTTCGCTTGGAAGGAGTTCATGCCAACAATTTTTCACAAGGGTGGCATCAGGGGGAATGATTTCAGTTGGGGTAATGTCTCTCCGACTACATAAAGTATCTCCAAAGGTTTTTCCTTTGGATTAATGTCTCACCGATACATGGGAGTCTCCTCGAAGTGGTCTCAATTTTCCAAAAGATTGTCATCTTGGGGAGATGTCTCGGCGACCGTTGAGGGTCTCGGCGAAGCAGCTGTCATCAGGGTGAGGTCTTGCCAACCCAGTAAGGTCTCGCTGAAGTGGGATGCCCTCGGTGTATGTGGGGGATTTGCTGTAAAGTATCACCAACGGGGTGAGGTCTCGCCGAAGTAAAGCGACGTCGACGAAGGAAAGGAGTTCGACATAGGGTCTCGCCGAAGAGTAGGAGTTCGTCGTGATGTCTCGACGACTAGCGGAGGTCTCGCCGAAAAGGTATGTCAACAGGGAGAAAGGTGGGCCTCGCTGTAACATCTCGGTGACCGAAAGATGTCTCATCGAAAGGATGGTGCCTTCAGTATAAGATGATGAGCTCAGGGAGATGTCCTACCGACATGGGGAGGTCTCGGTGAAAGTTGTGAGTTTGGCCAAAGGTCTCACCAACCAAGCAAAGTCTCCCCGACTGAAACAAAGGGAGCTCGATAGGAGTTCTCACCAGAGCAAGGTGGCTTCGGCAGGAGGTCTGGCCGACTATGTAGAGTCTCGCCGACATGGAGTCTCATCGGTATAACCTTTGGCCGATAGAATGGGGTCTTCCCGAAATGAAGATGAACTCACCGGCAAAAGGAGACATCATCGCTAGGAGGTCCTGCCGACCAATGAGGGGTCTTGGTGAGGGGTTGTGCTTTCAGAAAGAGGTCTCACCGACACATGGCTGTCTTGCTGATGGAGGAGCACAATGGTATAATAATAAGGCTTCGGCATGAGGTCTTCGTGACTTGCCAGTGTCTCATTGAAAGAAATGTTTGAGCCCAAGGAAAGTAGTTTGTGTTCGCTAAGAGGTCTCCCCGACCCGATGGTGTCTCGCAGAAGGATGAAGGGCTCGATGAAAGCGCTTGCCGATAATGGAGAGTCTTGCCAATAACGATGGACTTGCCAATCAATTAGGGGTATCGGCATGACTCTTAGCACCCGCTATGACCTCTTGCCGAGGGCGAAAGTCTTGCCGATGTTGCTGTAGAGTATAATCACATCAGGGAGACACAGTAGGTGTCTCACTGACATGCGATTCAATCTGAGTGACCCTTGACCATCTTGCAATTCCATGTAACATCTGTTCAGCCAATCAGAGGAGGCTACAAGAGAGCCGTGGCAGTTTGACCCTTGTGAAGAAGATCAGCGGAACATAAGCAATGTGGATTTTCTCTGAGAATAAAGCGATGAATCAACTCGATATCTAGGAGGTGTCATCGGTAAATAGAAAGGCAGAGACTGCAGGGACAACTGGGATGTCAACTGGAAAGGGTCGATAGACATTAATGACATTACCTCAGGGCATTCAAGGTAGTTCGAAAGGGAAGTTTGAGGGTGCACACGGAGGCCATGAAGTTAATACTGTGGTTGCAAAAGATTTGAAGGCTTCTCCTGAGGGTGATCTTTTCACACCGACATAGACAACAAGGATACGCTTGAATACATCATTAACTTCATCTGAAAAGATCTAAGGGAAGATCTTTCTGGAGACTGATATTTTTGTAAGCTCTGGGGGGGCCGACATCTTTTTGTATATAAGGCATTTTTGCCTCTTTGTAGGGGGGTTCGGATTATGCATTCTCAAGAGTTAGTGATTTTTAACAATCCTTTCTCAACCGATGTATGCTTTGTAACTCATTTCAATTTTGGAATATAAAACACTGAGTTTACCTTGAAAGCCAGTGTTAGTGTTCAACCTACTCTCATTTCTATATTTTTAGACTATGTAAGTTTTCAACTATGCTTTTCTAAGTCTACATTCATACCTTAAAGCTGTGAAGTTCAACCTTCCTTCTTAAAATATGTATGTAGATCAAGCCTTTTAAGAATGATGCATAAGTTCAAAGAGGTTATGTTGAGTAAATGAAATAGCTACCATTAGTTTTCCAGTGTATGTCCATCTTGTTTTTATTTCATGAATTCTTATCAGTTCAGTGCATCACCATAGTATTTAGTTTTATTTTTATGCACTCTTTCTCCCTTTTCTTTTACAAAATCAGTAGTTTAGGTGACACCAAAGGAAGTCGGACTTCTCTGGAGGTTGACCTCTATCTATAAGTGACCCACAAGTTTGGAGGATTTCCCATGTTACACTGAGGTGTTGAACATTAGGCTCAACAAGGGTGCGACTTCAGGTGATAACAGGACTCTAAACTAAAACCTTTAATGACCACTCCCTGGATTTTAGAGGGCGAAAAAGACCTAGTTAAATTTAAATGCAACTAGAAAAGAAGAATAATCCAAATTTGATTACAACTCTGTTTGTAATAGACTGGAATGTAGAATACTCAAAATCAGTTATGTTTAGAATCCCAATTTTAATAGGGGTCTTCCTTCTCCCGTGCTTTATTAGTTTCCATAATGATGCATCATATCGTTCATTAAATGTCTTCATGATTTAGTCATCGTGTTCAGTTTATTATGAGAATCCCTTGTTTCGTTGTTCAGGAACTCCTTTGGCTACGGGCTTCGTACTGTAGTTATTGTAGGCTACAATGCCTCCTCTAGCTGCAAGGGGTCAGCACACAAAATATGTACACAATACTAACAACCATGACTAAGCATATATATCCAATCACAATTCATACATATTCACACATAAATCATGCATTCAACCATCATAGTATAATTATACTTCCATATACTTAAACCAACTTTAGGGTTTGCATAATAGGTATCAAAGATAGCATAATGTATGAACATGTATAGGAGAAATGTCTTGGTAATGTCTATAAGAATGTATAAAAGATATAAAAACTAACTATTATCTAGACCCATCAGTAACTATGTATTATATGCATATTTGATTATAATGTATATTGTTGAAATGTAAAAATAAGATGTATTTTATATATAACAAAAATAGTTTTTTAGCTAGAAGAAGGTGAGAAGATGGGGGCTTCGAGAAATGTCTAGTGCAAGGCAACAAGAAGTTTTCAAAAAAATTTTGGTGAACACCATCACTTTCGAGGTCGCTCTCAGGGGTACAGTGCAGATCTAAGCTGGAGACATTGCCCTGACACAGTTCCAGTTGTCTCCCGCTATTGGTGAGCTCACTTCCCTAGAAAGCATTTGTCTAAGATGCAGAAAGAAGATTTTGATATTTGTGGATCTAAAGAAGAAGGGGAAGTTAAAAATTATTTGATGAACTTTCTAAATGATGTTAATTTTAAAGTTTCATTTCCAAAAAATATTGTTCTCGATAAGGCTTTGTACCAAATATCTTCACAAACAATGGTGGAGGAGGTTGGAAGCGATACAAAAGGAAAGATTGTCTCCAACTATACATCAAGTGAATGTTACTCTTCCTAATAATATTGTCCTAGGAAATGGTTCTTGTGTAGATATAGCTACCTTTCCTAACAATATCACTTTGGGTAAGGGTTTATTTGATAGAAATATCAATAAGCATCTATACAATGATTAATCACAAAGAAGAAATTGTTGGCTACAAAGAGGGGGTCAATATCGTCAACCAAATCTTCAAAATTAGAAAGGTCAACAATCTCGTGTTGGCTTTATGAATGTAACCCTATTGGAGGAGTTACTATGCGTGAAATCTCAAGATCTCAGAGGAAAAGCTTTAATTTGTATGTTTTGTAAGCTTTCTCCACCCATTTCTGATTTAAAAATATTGATTTATCAAGATTGGGAAGGGGTAAATCAAGTTGTTTATGTAGTTCAGGGGAATGAGTTTTTTATTGTTCTATTTTCTTCAAAAGAAAAGAGGGATGCAATTTATAGGGTTAAATCATGGGTCTTTGGGGGATTTGATTTATTCATTCAGCCTTGGCATTTGAATTTCAACCCTAGAACTTCTAAAATTAAATTTGTCCCTTTCTGGCTTTAATTACATTCTTTGCCACTAGAATACTGAGAGCCAAAAAATTGTTGAAATATTGGAAAATCAACTTGGTATTTTATTAAAGAATGACTAGTCACTTTCTTCAAAAACCTTGCAAAACCAATTAGGGTTTGTGTTCTTCTAGATACAACGAAGACTTTTCCTAAAAAAATGAAGATTGTCTTAAAGTCTAGAATATGGATGCAAGATATTTTCATTGAGAGTCCCTATAATGTCTCCAAAGAGTGTCATTATATGGGTCATCAAACTAGATTGTGCAAAACCAAATTAGATCATGGGGAAGATGAAGTGTTAACAAATAGTGATGCACAAAATCATTCACCTGTGAGTGAATCTCAAGGAGTATTGCTCAAACCCATCTAGGTCAGTAGTGCTAATGATCTAGGATCAGGTTCAAAAATTTTTGAGGACTTGTCAGTAGCACAAACAAAAGTGGTCAAAGGAAAGGAGAAAGAGTCTTGTTCAAAGCCTGCGATTGTGCTAGACAAGGAGCGAGCTTTTTGCTCTAGTTTTCAAAATTACCCACCGAATTTTGGCATGCAACTTGTCTTAGTTGCACTTAATATGGTTGTAGGTGACAACAATAAAGCTTCTTGCTCAAATGTTGGTTATGATTTTGTGAAAAATAAACCTTTGGTTTCAAGGATCAAAATCAATCACTAAAATATGTGATTGTACCTAAGGGGGCATTAGTTACTTCCAATGAGGTAATAAGAACTATACAAAAAATACCTTTTTCAAATATCTCTGGATTTAAAAAAGTTGTTACTAATATTGTAGCTACTAATTTGAAGATGAGAAGTGTTCACAAAAAGTCAAAAAGTTTTTTGCTTCGTATACCATCTAACTGGTATAGAAGTTGTAGGTTTTCTCATCTTATGTAAATGATATTTCTTTGTATCTGTATTTACCTAAATTTTTGTTTGTTTCAAGGCAACAAATACAGTCAATAAAATATTCCTTGATCTGGGGTGCCCATGACACAAGTTTACAGGGAATGAATGCTTCACCTCTACCATATCCATCGAATTAGTGGTAAGATCTAGTAAATACAAACTCACGAGTTTTGTCTTGGGATAAAAAATGGAGGTGAACAAATTGGTTTCACGGATCTTTAGTCCATGTTAGAAGATGGAAATTTAGAGGAAATAACATATCACATTGCAATGATGCCAGGGTCTTCAATCATTGATGAAATATCAGAGGAAAATAAGAAGGAAATTGTGATAAATGATCCTTCAAATTTTGTATCTAATTCATTTGTCCTAGTCTTTGAACACGAGGTGAAGGATATTCCATTGAATGATATAGTGACAGTTTCAAACTTAACTCAAGTTATCAATGATGGCTTGGAAGAGGATGATGTGAATTATGATTTCTTGCAAATGTTGTCCATAACACAGTCCCCCTCCTTATCTCCAAATGCACAAAAGTCACCCAGTAAAAGAGGCAAAAAATATCATGTAGTTAAGACTCAAGAAGAGATTACAGCAGGAAAGCAATTAACATTGGATGGTAACACTAAAAAGAGATTGAGGAGAGCTAGTTGCTCTCCAAAAATGGTATGAAAATAGTTTCTTGGAATGTTAGGGGCATTAATGCTCCTAACAAAAGAGCCTACATCAAGAAACAAATTGAAGATTGTGGGGCTGACATAGTTTTACTACAAGAAACAAAAGTATCTTAGGAGGATTTTGATTTAGTCATAAATAAGTGGACAAGGTGGAAATCTTGTCAATCAGTAGCTCAAGGTGCTTCAGGAGGATTGGTGACATTGTGGAACTTAAAGTCCATTTTAGTTGATTCTATAACAAATGAACAACATTGCCAATTATTGAAGGTCAAGCATTTTGATTTGAAATTTTGGCTCCTAAACATTTATGCACTGAATTCCACAGTTGGGAAAAAGCTTATGTGGGAAGAATTAACTCATTTTTTGATTCAAAAAAGTGTAGAAAAGGTGATACTTGTTGGGGATTTCAATGCAATATTATCTTTGAATGATAATAAGGGTGGGATCATTCCTCCTCCGAAGACAATGGAGGATTTTAACTCCTTTGTTCAAAACAATGCTTTTATTGACATCCAACTAGGTTCTAAGAAATACACTTGGAATAATAAGCGAAAAAAATTTCCTTCAGGTAGTTGTGTGTTTGGATAGGTTTCTAGTTACATCAAATTGGGTAAGAAAAATTTGGGTTGCAGTCCCAAATCCTCCCATGGGTGGGATTGGATCATTTTCCTACGTCATTGAGTGTTGAAGCAAATAAATTGGTAGTCAAGATTTCTGGATAAAACTGTGTGTTGTTTTTTCCAGAAATCTTGACTACTTATGATAATGGACTGTGGAAACATAATGTTATTGATAAATAAATTGGTTTCAAATTATAAAGAATCCTTTAAATTTGAAATGATGTGGTTTCGCCACCCAAAATTTTTAAAATTATTATGTGATAGGTGGTTGAAAGCTTCTCTAGTTAAAGGCACATTAATGTTTAGATTTTGCAGAAAATTAATGTATGTTAAAAGCATAATCAAGCACTAAAATGCTACTGTATTTAAAAATGCGTTTCATAAAAAGGAAGAAGTTTTTAAACAACTTTTAGCAGTAAATACAAAAATAATAGCTAATGGATTAACTCAAATCACCTATGAATTGCAAAAACAATTGCAAGAAGAATGGGAAGAGCTAACAACTCGTGAAGAGATTTATTGGGGGCAGAAGTCATGGGAGTTATGGCTAAAAGAGGGTGATAAGAACACTAAATTTTTCCACATATCTGCACAGATAAATAAAGTAAAAAACATATTTATGTTCAATAATGGACAATGCAATATGGATGATATTAACAAGTGAAGAAGATATCCAAAATGAAGGTGTTAAATTCTTTTCAAATCTACTTTATGCTCCAGATATTAATTCTTCTCAAGTGGAGAGAGAAAGGGAAGAAATATTAGAAGCAATACTAGCATTGGTTTCTCAAAAGGAAAATGTACAATTGCTAAAACCATTTACCTTAAAAGAATTAAGGTCAATAGTGTTTTCTATGAAGCTAGATAAGGCTCCAGGCCTGATGGCTTCATGCACATCTTTTATCAGAAATGTTAGGATTTCATTGGTCAAGATCTGCTAAAGGCATTGGAAGAATCCATAATTTCGGGCACGATGTTAAAGAAATTCATTGTAACCCATATTGCTCTCATTCTAAAGGTGAACAACCCAAATTATTTTTTAGAATTTAGAACAATATCACTCTATAACACTATCTATACGATTCTCACAAAAGCAATCTATTTGCATTTACTGCACATTATTCCTAGAATAATTTTAGAAGAGCGGGGAGGTTTTGTCCTGGGAAGGTAAAAAATAGAGGGAGCATTGGTAGCACATGAAGTTTTGAATTCCATCTCCACACATGCTCTTCCTTCATTAATTATCAAGTTGGATATGATGAACGCATATGATAGAGTGGATTAGTCTTTTTTAATGCAAATATTGAAAAATTTGGTTTCCATACAAAGTGGTGTAAATGGATTTACTAATGTTTGACAAGAGCAAAGTTTTCAGTTCTTGTTAATGGTACTCTAAAAAGTATTTTCAATTAATCTTAAGGGGTTAGGCAAGGAGATCCATTGTCTTTGTTTCTTTTCATCATTTTGGCAGAGGCGTTGAGCAGGTTTGTGCATAAAGCTCATTTTCAAGGGCTTTGGAAAGGAATTAAGTTACCTACTACAAACATAGCAACAACACATTCTTTATTTGATGATGATACCATTTTGTTTGGAAAGGCATCATTAACATAAGCATATTAGATTAAGCACATTTTGAAAAAATACACATATACGTCTAGTCAAAAGGTTAATGCAAGCAAATCAAAGATTTACATGTTCAATACAGAACCAATTTTAAAGGAACAAATTGTTCAAATCATGGGTTTTTTAGGTTGTTGATCTACCATGTAAGTACTTAGTGTGTGTGTGAATTTGTGGGAGAGTTGGTAAATCAACACAAACATCAATGAGACGTATTATATTAAAGATTTGAATCAAAGAACTAATCTATTTGCAAATAAACCAAATCTCTAAAAATGTTCCATTGTTCTCTATTCTCAAAGATTTATTAAATCATTTGGCTCTTAGATTTTAGGTGTGCACTACGATTGTTAAAATGACAACTTGAGAAACAAGATGTTGTATAATGCAAGAAATCTAAGTTCCTACATGAAGTATAAACTATGCGATAAAAGCCATGATGCTATGATAATGGTGATATTGAAAAAATGGATAATGATGCTAGATTATGTGATACAAATGTTGCATAAAAAGCTAAAATGATTCCGCATATGCTCAAATATTAACCATTGATATGATAAACTAAAATTCAATTACAAACTAAGACATGATTCTAAGTTAGAATGATAAAACAATGCAACTTGTTAAATGCTAAATGATAAAATTCTAAATGCTCCAATGCTCCAAAGCCATCCCTGCATAATAAGTTTGCTAAAAGATGTGATGTAAAATGCTATAGCAAGGGGTTGTATTTATAGGATTTTCAAGGTATCTTGTGATTTGGCAACAATCAACAGTCGAGATTCAAACATGAGAGATGAATGGTGGAGATGGAAGAATCTTGGAGCATGTTCCCTTAACCAAGGGCAACATGCCAAGTGGATGAAGGAATCAAGTGTGTGAAAAGGCCAAGTGTGTGGGAGAATAAAATGTGTGAAAAGGCCAAGTGTGTGGGAGAATAAAATGTGTGAAAAGGCCAAGTGTGTGGGACAATAAAATGTGTGAAAAGGTCAAATGTGTGAAAAGGCCAAGTGTGTGGGATTGCCAAGTGTCCAACATGTGCCTAAATTTAAATTGGGAATTTAAATATTAGACATATTTAAATTCATGTGACACTTGATGAGGTGGCAAGAGGAAAAGTTGGAGACATGTGCTTAAATTTAAATTTGGGATTTAAATTTAATGAAAAGATTATTAATTAAATAAAACAAACTATGTGAATTTGATTATTTAATTAAAATAGAGGAATGTGATTTTAGATTGAAGAATTGGAAGAGTGTGAACTATATAAATAAATTAAGAATTTATTTATAAGTAGATGAAATAAAAGGGGTCATTAATTAAATAACTAGTATTTAATTAATTAATTATCTTGACCGATTTTAGGTGTATACACTTAGAAATTCCATTTTTTGAAGAAGCAAACATGGTTTCATACTAGGAAAAGATCATTTAGAGTAAATAGCAGGTTGGAAAGGGAAATGGTTATCCACCTTAGGCAAAATTCTAATGGTTAAATTTGTCCTCTTAGTGTTCCTAAATTATTATATGTCAGTTTTGAAGGCACCTAGAACTGTAATTGTAGAAATTGAAAAACTGATTAGATCATTTCTATGGAAGGAAATATGGATAGTAAAAAGAAAATTCCACTTATTTCACTTCAAAATATTTGTATGGAAAAGTTAAAAGGTGGAGCTGGGGTTCGTAATATGTCTACAAGGAATGTTTCTTTAGGTGCCAAGTTTGTTTGGCATATGCATTCAAAACCACAAGCCAAGTGGTGCAAGATCATGCAAGTGAAATATCTAGATTGTGGTGCTTCAAAATGCATACTCACCATCTCAAACCCTCCTCAACGATATGTAGTGGAATTTTCTAATAAGTTATAGAAAAGTAATTATCCCTACTTGACTTGGGAGGTTCACAATGGTGAAAATGCATAGTTTTGGAAGGATTCATGGAATGGGTATCCTCCCTTGTGTACAATGCATGACTTTCAGATTGTAGAAAATCAGTTAACTGTATGTTGGGGAATGAAAGTGAAAAATTACATTCTCTTATAGATGAACATACAGGGAAAGTAAAATGGAAAAAAATAGTAGACTCTGTAATTCCAAATGTTCAAAAAGAGGAGATAAATAAGATTCTAAAAACATAACTATTTTTTCCCAAAAATCTACAAGCAAGGTTATTTGGGTGCCATCTAAGATAGGTAACTATTCAATTAAATTGGGTTATAAAGCAATAATGAGTTCTGAAGCACATTGTAAAACACAAAGAGCACTGTCTTTTTGTTGGAATTCTATGGTGTTGCCTAAAGCAGGTTGTTTTGCTTGGTTGACATTTAAACATAGGATTTTGACAAGTGAAAGGTTAGAGAAACTTGGGATTGCAGCTCCTTTTAAATGTGTGCTTTATGAGACAAGCATGGAGAACATAGATCATTTATTTTTGCACTGCCCTTTTGCAGTTAGATGTTGGGAATTTATTCAAGCAAAACTAAGCTGGGTCTCACCATTTTTGAAAACTCTTTGGGACTTGTTTTCAAGCTGGCCAGTTGTACAAATCTTCACTTTTTGCAAGCATTTGGAAAAATTATCCCTTCTATCATTCTGTGGTGCATCTGGTGGGAAAGAAAAATGATTTTTTTCAAAGTTAAAGTCTATTATTGAACAAGTAATTTTGAAACTGGAAACCTCAATTTGTGAAATTACAAATGCTCATGTACATAACACAAAACATGTGGGGTCTGTTTTTTCATATTGCGATTCAAAACGACTTAAAATTTAGCCAAAACTTGTCATTTTGTTTAAAGGAAGTCAACAACCAAATGTAAAATCGAAGATTGACAAAAAATAGGTAGCATGCATTCCACCGCCTATAGGTTTTGGGAAACTAAATTTTGACGGTGCATCTAAAGGTAATCCAGGAGTTTCAAGTGTAGGGATAACATTAAGGAATCATGAGGGATCACTCATAGGATAAAAATCAATTTGATTAACACCTAGAACAAATAATCAAGCAGAGGTTCAAGCTCATTTATACAACCTGGAGTTGGGTATTCAACTAAAAGTTGCAAAGTTGTAGATAGAAGGAGACTCATTGATCATAATCAATGCTTGTAGAGATAGATGGGCATGTAAATGGCATATAAAATATTCCCTAGTGCAAATTTGGCAGCTAATTGACAAATTGGAGGCTTTTCAGATCAACCATACCTGTAGAGAAGGTAATCAACTAGTTGATAGTTTGGCAAATTTTAGGTGTGAGCAAGACCAATCAGAGGTAGTATATGGTGTAGAATCAAATAATATCACTTTTGAGTTGCAAAGTATAATCAATCATGAAAAAATCATGGCAAGCAAATAACCATGTTCCAAGAAGGTTTTCAAACAATGAATAAAGGAAATTATATTTCAATGAAATCAATCTTCACAACATGTGATTGTAAATTCTCTATGTAGGAAATAAATAATCTTTTTGGGAAATGTGTAGGCTAATTGTTAAGGAAAGAGTTGATACAGAATGATGCAAGCATGGTTGACATAAGCATTGTTACTTTAGGTAGTAGTAATGGTGACACATATGAAAGTAAAGGATAGTAATAGCTCCAGTTTGCACATCAAAATTGAGCATTAATTATACAGATGGCAGTCGTCAAATTGTCTGGCAGTGAAGATGAGTTATCAAAAATGTGTGAATGTGTAATATGTTCACACACAACGTTGACAAATCTCCTAGAATCTATGCGTACAACGAATGTCAAATCACAAATGTAAAAAGACATGGGGGAAAGAAAGGTTTTGTTACTAATGTATTTGTTATCATTTTGTAGGTTAAAGTTTTTTGATTGATCCCTCATGCTGCTTTAAGTATATGTATTTTCCAAGGCTCAGTGAAAATATTATAGGCGTGCCACACATATCACTTATGTTTTCAAAGGACAATGGATTTAATGTAAGAGATGTCGCAATGAGATCATATCCAGTGCAAAGTACAGATGTGGTACTTAAAATAACAAGCAATATCTCTTGTGAACCATTGTTATAGATAGTAAAGAAGGATGAAGAGTTTGGTGTCAGGTTCTTAATTTGGCACATGGGTAGTTAAAAAAAATTCGCTTTCCTCTACAACCAAATACTTAGTGAAAATTAGCAATTGGTTGTTGCATTATTGATAAGGGTTTAAAAGAGGTATTGTGGTGGAATTGATTGCTAGTAATGTTTTAGTGCATGCCAATTTTCCTAGTTTAGTACATACAAATCTTCCTGGTATAAGGTTTATATGGAATGCAATAGGTGCTAATCTTTGTGTCACTTCTGGGTATTATTTTTCTACTAATTCATTCCTTTGTCAAAAGCTTTGGCTGGAGTGTGTGGTTTCAAATGCTGGGTTTTCAAGTGTCTATGTATTGTAGTAAATGGATTACATACCAAAAAAAATTATGGTGCCAATTTTGGTTTGTGAGGGGAGCATCCTTTCTCAGGTGGGGTTACAAATTTTGAGCTATCACAAGTTTTAAGAATGACCTACCATAGTATTGTTGATAGTATTCAAACTATCATCAATGAAGAAGTTTTACGCCCTATTGCTCCTAGGTTGTTGTTTCCTTTGCAACTGCTTTCAATCTTCCTTTCTAATGTTATAGATCTATTGCAATCTTATGAGATGTTACAAGTAATTTTTCAAGAGGTGGTGAAAATAAACTATCTAATGGAAAATGAGTTACTAAAGAGTGTTCAACAGTATAATTTGGAGAAAGGAAAAGGATACGTTGGAGGCAATTTTCCCAAATGTTATCTCAAGCATAAGCTAACATATAGAGTGGTATATGATGTGGTAAAAAAAGGGCAGAAGTATGATGATCTGTGGAATAATAATGTATACCCAACTTAATATGCACTTAGCAAAATTAGGATTATAGATGATCAATAAGATAAAAGATAAATACTTTGCAGTGGCTTTTCTTCTCTCACATCAAGATCGTCATGGAGATAATATTGTGAGGATCATGTCAAGGCCTCAAAATGTTCCAGAATTGAGAGAAGGCCACGATGATAATGTACTTGACCTTAATGAAGCTCGTGATGACACACTGGAAGCTCGTGGTGACACATCGGAAAATGTAGGTGATATGGAAGAATGAAATGTGTTTGGTGTTGTAGAAGGAATTTTGTATTGTCCATAGTTTATATGTCAGTATATTAAAATATCGATGTACAAGAAATTATCGATATACATGCTTGAAAGTGCTTAAAATCTATGTTTTAATGCTTTCTTTTCAAGTAAATAATTTTGGATTTCTAATATCAGCTAGTACTATAATTTTGATGTTTTGGAATTCTAATATAGATCAGTACTACAACTCTGACATTCAATGTAATTATTGTTTTATTATAATATTATATAATTTGACTAAGACCTTTTACCAATTTTTTTTTAATAATTTTATAAATATTAATATATAGTATTAAAATATCTTAAATTACATATTAAATATATAACATACATAGTATATATTTATTATGTTCCCCTCTAAAAATATAATATATACATATTATATAAAGATTAGAAGTATATAATAATATTATGTAAAATAAATTAAAGACTTAAATTTAAATTTTGGAGTCATTAATGAATGTGTCATGAACCAAGTCATGATAAATATTAAAAAAATCAATATGCATATCTTATATTTATCTTAAGCAAGTTCTAAATTATAGATTAATAATTCATAATAAATTACATATTATAGAATATATATATTTAATAATTTATAAAATAGGGCAGGGGCCCTAGCTCGGTTGGCTAAGTATTTCCTATTGCAGGTGGCTGGTCACGAGTTCTAGTCTCCCCCATCCCATGGTACCAGAGGGCGTGTTGCGCCAGCGCTGCCGGTCACGTTAAAAAGTTTACCAGGCGCGCTATAGTTTATAGGGGGCCATGCTATACAAACCCGATTTCTGCAGCCTAAAAATAATAATAATAATAATTTATAAAATATAATAGTAAAATAATATAAAATATAAGTAGAATAAATTCATTAAGTAATATATTATATTTAATATTTGATATAATATAAGATAAAAATATAATCTTATATAAAAAATATATAATTAAATAGCATATATATAAATATTTAATATATAATTATTTATTTAATAATTAATGTTATGATAAAAAAAATTATGATTTAAAATAAATATAAATTTGTAGAGGAGTGAGGTGCTAAACAAATGTAGAGATCACAAACAATTAATTTTTTTTGAGTCTATTGGATAAAGTATAAGTAGTCAATTAGCATGGAATGTTAAAAAATGTATTAAACAAACATTTCATTTAAATATATAGTAAATGTGTAATATATTTATATTTATATTTATGATAATATATATATTTTTTCTTTAATTTTTTTTTGAGTCTATTGGATAAAGTATAAGTAGCCAATTAGCATGGAATGTTAAAAAATGTATTAAACAAACATTTCATTTAAATATATAGTAAATGTGTAATATATTTATATTTATATTTATGATAATATATATATTTTTTCTTTAATAAGGTAAGTTCTACTATAAATTTGGGGGTAGATCCCATAGTTTGAGCTTTATTTTTCATGCATATTGGAATATTTCCAATTTCCATAAGAATAATTTAGTCCCATCTTGTGTATCCCATCATTTGATGTATCTTGTCACCCTTTTTGCTGATTTGAGATATTTTAAACCTTTAGTCCTTTTTGAGAAATTACAGTGGTGTGAATCCCTTCTCAGCTGCTGGAAGGAAGATAAAGGTAAGCCTTAATTAAAGGAAAAAATTATCAACCCATCTAAGAACCCCCCCTAGCCTAGACAAGGAAAATAGCCTAAGAAAAAGCATACCACAATTAAAATTAAACCTAAAAACAAGGCATGGCCCCTTCGACATACCCTAATGAATAGAGGCATAAGATGATACTTAATGTATATTTTCCATGCATTCTAGCCAACATAATATTTACTCTTCAAATGCCTTCCAACCATGTCAACATATGGATCCTCCTTGAATGTATAAGCCGAAGCGACCAAAAACACATGTGCCAGAACTTTTTGGTTCCCACATCTCCTAACATCATTGGGGAAGTATCATGAGATTTTATGGATTCCATTTTATATTTGTGAGAAGTCATCTATGGAAAGAGCCGAACAATACTAGAATATGCATACCTTAGTTTTCTTGACCTGCGAAAAGACACAACTGGCATTTCTAGGTTTCATTTTAGACACAAGTTTGAAGAAAATACCATTGGAGCAAGATTTCTTGATAGTTAAGACTGTTAAAATGATTCTGGGAGAGAGATTGTTGCCTTCACATGAGAGGTACCAAGTGAATTCCAATATATCATCATGCTTTTTTGCATCTCTACTGGATCTCCATGTACCTAGGGTGATGATTGTAGAGTTAACCCAAGATATCTTTGATCCCTCATTTCTCCTGGGTTTAGAAGATGTTATGGCCATGGCTCATTTGGGTGTAGGAATCCCTCATCCTCATGACTTGGAGCTCCATGATAGGCCCACCACCTAGCTTCTTCCTTTTCTACCAGATGTTTATGAGGCACAACCTGTTGGATGAATCATTTTTTAGCAAAGACCACCCATGAATTTTTGATGCAACTCTACCATATTATACCAGTAAGGGATTTTTGGTGGCTTGCCCACTTCGTTGAGTTTGAAGGTTAGGATTAGAGGATTTCATCACAATTTTTGTGAAATGGGTTCAAAAGTATATGAAAGAATGTCCCAATTTTATTGAAAACCTAGTTTCCATAGCAAGTAGCTAAGGTATACTTATGGTAAAAAAATTAGGGTTAAAAATTTTAGGGGTGGGAACCCACTGTATTTTTGGGAGTCATTAATTTCAATCTAGGGTTTCAAATTTTCTTTCAAGTAAATGCATAGACACTTACAGGTTATGAACTGTGAAAACTTGCTTTATTATGATTTTGTTGCAATTATGAGCTAGTTTGGTGGTGTTGTCATTGATGTCAACATAGTTTAAGTATGCTGCAGATTGTACATGTATAGTTGAGGCACTTTTGATATGTTGTGAGTACATGGAGCTTTCTTTATGGTGTTACAAATGAGTTGTATTGATGAGTTTCCAAGTGCTTTTGAGAAAATTAAATAAAGAGAAGTTAGAGTGTTGAATGTGTTCAGAACGTGCTCTGGTATGTGCTCCACGTTTCTCTTGTGTTGATCCTATGCCTGTGCAGATCTGAAGGTTTGTTAATGGTAATCTCATGGTGATATATGCTGAGTTTTAGCTTTTGGTGAGATGGTACATGAAAGTTGCATTCACCAGTATGTGAACTGTCTAGCAAGTTTGATCTTCTATAGACTGTGAGAAATGTTTTCTACTCCGCAGTCCTTCATTGTTTTGATTCAGACCATGCAGATTTGTGATATATCTTGTGAAGGTTTTTCCTATGCTTTGGCGAAGAGGTTTGGAGTTTGGTAATCAGGAAGTCATGTTTCAATATTTTAGTATGGGTTTGCATAGTTCGAATGTTTGGTGAAAGAAATTAAGTGATTGAAGCCTATTATTTTTTGTATCTGGAAGGTTCTGAGATGTATTCTCATGCATAATGAAGCATGTTGTGGTGTTCGCGTGTCATCTTCTTGTTGGGAAGCATGTGCATCAATGTTTTCTATGATGTCTTAACCAAGAGGAAGCTTTAACTACTCTAACAGAAGTACATGATGGCAAATGTGGTTCCCATTCTAGCGGTATGACATTAGCTAAGAAACTGTTGAGGATGGGGTACTATTAGCCAAACATGGAAAAAGAAGCTCATCAGTATGTGCAAAAGTGCATCCAATGTCAACAACATGGGATCTGATTCATGCTTTAGCTCAAGAATTGCATCCAATGATCACACCATGGCCTTTTTCACATGGGGCTTGGACCTCATAGGAAAAATCACCCCAACCTCATCCAATAGCCACAAGTTTATCATAACCACCACTAAGTACTTTACTAAGTGGGTAGAAGCCATTCCTATGACCTACATAACGGGGAAACAAATTGCAAAGTTTATCCTAAATTACCTTATCTCTCGTTATGGTGTTTCTCAAACTCTCATCTCAGATAATGGAACCCCCTTTAAAAATTAGGATGTGAAAGAATTGTGCCAAAGATTCAATATCCAACACCGATTCTCTACCCCATACTATCCCCAAGGAAATGGCCAAGCTAAGGCTACAAATAAAAATATCCTAAAAATCTTGAAGAAAATAGTTAATGAAGTTGATCATGACTGGCATCTGTAGTTAAATCCCGCTCTTTGGGATTATCAAACCAGTATCTGCATTCCTACAGGTGTAACCCCTTTCTCTTTGGTATATGGATCGGAAGCTATCCTACCTATTGAGGTTGAGCTCCCATCATTGTGAGTGTCATTACAGAACCTGATTACTAAGGAAGAATATAGAGTGTCTCGGCTGAATGAACTAGAATTCCTTGATGAACGTTGTCTTGATGCCCTCAATCACTTGTAAGTATATCAAAACCGATTGAAATGGAGCTATAATAAGAGAATCAAAGGTCGGTCATTCCAAGTCAGAGATCTTGTCCTAAAGCAGAATCAAAAGAACCTTCCAGATCAAGACAACAAAGGAAAGTTTGAACCTAACTGGTTGGGTGCCTTTGTCATCACATCAAGCTATGAATCAGGAGCATACCAACTGTCAACCCCTGAAGGTAAACCCTTGCAGGAGCCACTAACAACTTGCATCTAAAAAAAAATTATACCTAATCTTGAAGGGTGTAAATCACAAAATACAAAAAAATCATAAAATAATAAAAATCCAAAAAAATAAGAAAAAGGATTGGAAAAGTAAAGAAAAAAAATCATCCTCTAGTGAAAACCACTTCGGTGGTGCTTTGAGAAAGTACCTTGGTGAAAACTTGGCAAACAGGCGCCTTGCGTAAATAAAGCATCTCCATTAGAATTATTTGTCTCTTTTGTCCTATCATTCTTTGCACCACCATTTATCCCTCATTTGCGTCCTTATCATGGCTTGACACTATGAGGTATCATGAACCCTTTAGCACTACTTGGAAAATTCCAAAGGTCAGTCTATCCTGCCTTTATTGAAGTAGTCTAACATGTCACACTGGGGGCATTTCGTTATGGGTAATATCAATTTTTTGTATATCTTGAGGTCATCAGAATCTTATCTCATTAGAAAATCCAAAAACATTCATAAAATCTTATCTCGAAAATCCCAAAAACATTCATAAAATATTATCTCATCAGAAAATCCAAAACCATTTAGAAAATTGTAAAGGAAAAATCCAAAACATCCAAAAAACATCAAAAACCCTAAAAAGGTCAAAACATCAAAATTCCAAAAAGTGGTCCCCTTGACAAACTACATCATCTCTAAGCTTGAACGTAGGCAAGGCCATCATTGATGTGCCCCCGAGACACCCTAGATCAGTCCTTTAGGAGTTTGTCATAATAAACTGACGTCTTTCATCTGTTCATATCTTCATCTTGTAAATACGTTGAGTTAGTCGAACTACGTGGTCTCTGTGTGTATAATGTAGGAAGGACTTATCTTTGATCAGCCCCTAAGGCCCCTAGGATAGGTCTTTACATTAGGTTCTTGGTCAAAACTCAAAAATTCTCATAAAACCCCTAAACATTGGTAAAATCTTCAAAATCCCTAAACATCCAAATATTCTAAAAACATAAAAACATTTGAAAAATGGAAAACACAAAAACAATAGAAAACATTAAAAAAGAACTAAAAAGTCTCAAAATATCTTAGAAAACCCTAAACAGCCTCAAAAAATTTGAAAATCCTAAACATTCGCATAAACTTTCAAAAAAGACCAAAAACAACCTCAAAACATTTCAAAATACCAAAAACATTGAAATATCCCAAAAATTCCAAAACCATCCATCCCATCTCACTTTCACCCAAAAATAACCTTCATCCATAATAAATCGATCATTGCCTTCAACCTTTGGCGAAACAAGTAGAAAGCAAGTATAGCAAGTTGTAAAGTGTGAACCCAAAAGTCAAAATCTAAAGTCTAAATCATAGGTAAACACGTCAGTGAAGTTTATATCAATGACTCATCTTAGTATCATCATCCCAACATCAAACAACCATTTGATCAACATGTCCTAGGACATGTATCCTTCCTACAATGGACATTAGTATCAGATATCACTCTAGTTATAATTAAACTAGGAAATAGATATAGATAACACTAGTTGTTTGTGTTTGATCTTTTCTTATGATTTATCTTAATGACCCATTTTGAGGACCTCTCAATGATGTCTATCAAAACAATTTAGAGAGAAAGGAATGGGGCATTGATCATTATCTTTCGTTTGTTGTGCTTGTGGGTAATCTTGTAAAATAATCTTAGTACATACTTGCTTAGTTGTGTGCAGGAAGGTCGTTTGGAGTAAGTTGTTGACTAATGTGTATGCTTTGGTCCAATATATTTTAAGCTTCTAACTTGCATTCCAACGAGGTTTTCATACGTCAAGATGTGAACAATAACTATCCTATATGCTTGTTGATTCAAATTCCATTACACTAGATACAATGTCATCTTGGTTATCAATACATTGATGCATTGTGTCTATGTGTTATATCAAACAATAGGGAACGACATAAAATATCAATCCCAAAGTGTGAGCATCTCATCATCTTGCATTTCATCCTCATTTTGCATTCTCATCACCATCTCTAATAAATTCTCGATGGATCATGGACTTGTTGGATCTTTTGAAGCAATCATCAAAATCAACTGTCATTCATTCTTTATTCTTCTACCTTCTTTATGTGCTAACCTATTATCATGACAGTCAACAAAAATATTATCAATGCATTCATCCTGCATCCACAAGCCATCAGCATAAATGCATCTCATAATCGTAGCATAATCATAAAACATCCATCTCGTAATCATATCATGTCATACATCTTGCATTATCATTTGAGTTATGATGAATAATATAGATTTGTTATTCTAAGCATCTTGAATTGTTGCATATCATATCATACACATGCATTGCATTATCATTTACATCCATATGCATACATGATCATCTCATCATAAAACTACATAGAAATTACAAAAAAATAAATGCATCCACATCATTTGCATCCATACATCATAATCATGAAATAAAGTGAACACATCACAACATGAATCATTCATATCTGTATCATATATATCAAAAAATGAATGTCATGGTACAAAATTTGGATCAATGTATGTATAACGTTCATAAGTACAATATCCACGAGGCTATCAAAAAAGAGCCCATGAATGTATAACTGTGATAAAGAATGGGGCAACAAAATAAAAAAGTGTATGTACATTAAAAGCTAACCCTAATGGTTGCTACCCTCTTTGGCCTGCCTCTCAAGTTGATCCTCTACTCCTGGTCGTGCATCATTGCGCTGTGAAAAATTAGGTTGTCTCAAAGCCTGAGGCACATTATGATGATAATGTTTTCTATAATATGCAGCCTCTGTAATGGCCTCTCTATATAGCCTCGTTGAAACTGTCTGACCATGAGTAGTCACTATCATAGCCTCAATCTGCTAGCGTTGAGCAACCTCCCACTCTCTCTCTCTAGTCGCATCCTGTACTTGCTATAACGCCTGATCTCTCTCAGTCGTGAGAGCAACCACCTACTATCATTCCTAGTCTCACTCAATAGTAATACCCAAAATCTATTGTCGGGCCTAATCCCGCTCACTAGTCAAAATCTGCACCTACTGCTGTAGCTGTTGAATCTATGCATCTCTAGCATCTGGTGGTGGCGGTGGTTGTGCTTCTTGCTATTGTGGTCCCTATTGTACAATTGGCAGAGCCCCTGAAACCTAACCATCCTAGCCATCTTGGCCACCTTGTCCTCTACTTCTGCCCCCCTGCCTCTAGGTCTCCCTTGAGGAGGAGCACCCGTTGGATCTGTCAACCATCAGGGAGGAACGAACCAAGCATCATATGCAAGCGTAGTTTGTGCTATTACCTGTCCCTAATCATAGGCCCAAGTCTGAGCCTCGAACTATCTAAACCTCTCAACTGCCTCGGGAGCTAAAATAGTCAATCCGCATGTGGGAACCTCTCTGGTCGACCTCGCAAAATGGCTCTGTAACCATCATCTGGCCTATTTTGAATCTCTCTGAACTGTTGAGCCACCCTGTCTGGTAAATATCTCTCAATAATGGTGTGCTAGTGACTCTACATATATCGGGTCTTCCTGGATAAATGCAGTTGTTGGATATCATCAAACCATGGTGGCATCTATAGCCACAGGCGCCAACAGAAAACTGTCATATCATCAATGACTCGTTGCCAATACGGGAGCCCAATCTATCTAGTGTGCCTCAATGTAATGGCACCTTTGTATCGCCAAATGATAGGATCATCTGGCTCAACATCTGCCATCTGAACAATAGGTCAGAGCACGACGATATGCTCTCACACCCAAATGTGTAGCAAAGTCACCCCTACACCAATGGCTCTTCCATCACAGTACACAAAATCATGTAAATCATGATATAAGGAGGCTAGCATCATGGGACCCCATGCAAAGAGTGTCCTCTTGTACAACATGCGATGCCACGCCAAGCCCCATCCTGGGCTAAATCCTCTATTGCGTTTGTCAGGAGCAACCAAATCTGAAATGATGGCTGCAATGATCAATCAAAAGGTTAGCACGTGACCTCTGTATGACTCAAGATTGATCTATGTAGATAAAACAATGTTCTCCATCTCCATAACCTCAAGGCAGGCATCGAATCCAACATCAACATCATAGATCACACGATTGCCATGAATCGACAAATGAAGGATCCACCAAACATCCTCCAAGGTCACTGTTGCCTCACCTATTGAAAGGTGGAAGGATGAGGTCTTGTTGTGCCATCTCTCGCACAAAGCAGTCATCATTGCTAAGTGTGTTTGGATGATGGGCGCATATGCAACATACCAGAGGTTGATCTCTCCCAGGTGCTCCTAGCGCAACTCTAACAAATTTCCCAAGTCTCTCCAACATGGTGGGCCTGTGCTCTTGCAACATCACTGGTGGAATGACCTCCTGCATCCACAAAGCACAAGGCATCAATAAATCAAGGAAATTTGACCCGATTTGAAATTTATAGCTTAAAAATCACAAAAGCGTTCTTGTTTTCAATAGCGTCACTATATTCAAATTTCAAATTACAACGCCCATAGCATTTAAAATTATAAATCACAACATGCGTCGCCAAACACACAGGTATCACATTTTAATCTTTGGCATACCCTAACCCTAATTTCTAAGTTGACAAAAGTGTCGCTATACAAGTATACATTATATTTTAAAATTAGAAACCCTAATTTTAAATTGCAACTAGCGTCAACATAAACATATGTGTCACTATAATTCATTTCAACGTCGCCGATTTCAATTTTGGCATCACAACGCCGCTAAAGTTTAAACTCTAAAGTGTAATAAATGCATCTAAAAGTCAAATTCCAAATCAAGTTTGGAGTTACATACCGGTGGTCCTGCGCCTAGAAGTCATTGGAACTCTCGAACTCAGTCGAAGATGTGCCTGGGAAGCTCTCAGTGTGTCATTTCGTCGATGGGTCAGAGCTCGAAATAGCAAGAATCTCTTAAGTGTGAATGCACAAATGAGTTGAAAGTGACCCTTCTTGGCTTATTTAAGCTAGAAAATTAAGGTTTTTTGCCCTAATTTAACCTTAAAGATAGGGTTTATCATCATTTTCACTAATTTTTCCAATTTGGACCCTTATTTTGCATCATTTTTTGCATAATTCTTGCATCTCGAAGCCTTTCTGGACCCTCAAGGTAGCTTTTTCACCTTTATCGAGAAATCAACCCAAAATTCAAAATTTTTGCCTGATTTCTTGAGGGGCAGGGAATCAACTTTATCCTTTCGCTGGGGCATCTAAAAAATTAGAAATTTTTTATTTTTTGATTTAAGCAACACTTTTAATTTGAAAAGCGTTATTCTTTGAATTGAAGCAGCAGGTACCTCGCTTCAAAGAGGGGAAAAATGTAGACACTGAAAATTGTCCTAAACGATATCATACACTTGAAACAAGTTTATTAACATCATTTCTTCTTTAGACCATCCTCTTTTCACTTAATTAATTAAGTTAGCCTAGCTATTTAATTAATTGCATCATTTTCATCTATTAGCCTAATTAATTTAATCAAGTTAATTCATCCCCCTTCACGCTAGCATTTTATCCTATTAAACTAAATAAATCAAAACATTTAATTTAATTTCCTAGGTCGTCTTATTTAATTAAATAACCCTAAGTTATTTAATTAAACATCATTTCATCTCTCCCCCATTCATTAAATCATTTATTTAATGAATATTACTTTAATTCTTCAAATCCCCTAATTGCATGATTAAATCTTGTTTAATTAGCAATTAAACTAATTTTCCTCTAAAAGGGGAATATTCCCTTGGAATATTCCTTATCCCTTTTTTGCACAATTAAAGTTTTCTTTTAATTTGCAAAATGTTTTTTTCCTCACCTAAATGAATATTCCAAAAGAATATTCTTATTCCTCCATCATTTGAAAAAGGGATATTTTCACTTGGCTTCTTAAGCAAGTTTTAACCTTTAACCTTTTGAACAAGTCACCTTTGACCTATGTGAGCAGGTCAAAAGTGTGTTTGTTTGAGGCAAGTGTGAACCCTTGATTAAATCCCATCATGCATTATCATTCGTTGATGAGAATCCATGATCCAAGCCTCTCATCTCCTTCATCTTTGACCATTGATTAATCTTTTTTTATCTCAACCCTTCATTCCTCATTTGCTTTCCTATAAATAGGACACTATTTGGAGAGAAATAGATCCATATTTTTTAGAGAAAACTCATGTTGAATTCATATGCACTCACACTCATATTTCACTCACTTTTAGCTTGTTTTAGCAATTTTAGTTGCATAATATCTTAAAGCATCCATTAATGGCTTCCATGCATCCATCTTAGCTTGTTTATAAATTAGTTTTTTCATCTTTTAGCTTAGAATTAGCTTAGATTAGCTTAGTAATAGCATAATTAGATCATTTGTAGCATAAAATCATGTTAATTTAGTTTGCATCATATTCATTTTTAGCATAAACTAGGTTTTCATCCATTTATCACAATGGTTTCATCGATTCTCTTACATAGAATCGACTGAAATAGTTTCACTAATCACGGGATTGGGAAAGGATTGTCATTTCACATCAACACGACACCAAGTCCAAAACAAGATAAGTTTCAAATGGGTTAGAGTAGGAATTTAACTATTTTTTAGTTTATGGATTTGACTGCGTAAAATTTTTTGCATCAACATTTAAGATCACACTTCGTGATCCATCATCAGGATCACTATTTTTTAGTTTGTACAAATACTTAGTTCAATATATTCAATTTTAATGATATTGTTTCCAGTAGATGCAGGTTTATTTGGGTAAATTATGCTTCAAATCATCATGGATTAAGCGTAATCGATCCACACTAACAATCCTTGTCTCATCGTAACAATATGATATATATTAAAAATCTTACCAAGACAACAAATGCCATCAATCTTCCTCACTTGTCAAGTACTAACATCAATGAAAACCAAAAATAAGTGTTGACATCAATGACAACAACTTCTAACAATCTTACACAAAGATCCTCATGAGTTGATATCAATGACAACCAACAACCAGTGTTGTCATCAATGAAAACAACTTCCAACAAGATTCCCCCTCAATAGAAGGTCATTAACAAGTAGATAACTCAGTTGAGGTTATGAACGAACAATTGACAATTGGATCTCCTTTAATTAGTGTACCTCCCAATTCACCTCTCATTATAGGACCTCTTAAATCCCTTGGCCATATCTTGAACTTTGCAAGGAAAATCACTAGTGAGAATGTGTCACAACAACCAAGTTATCACATAGTTTCTCACACATATAACATTCCCCAACATAGTAGTAAATAGTATGATCTTGTTGAGAAACTTCATAGTACTCCAGCTAAAATATCCCTTTGGAACTTGATTCAAACATCACCTACATACAATAGGATGCTCCAACAAGTTTTGCAGAAGACTAATGTCCCATCTTCTATTGGACTGAATGATGTAGCCACCTTATTTGATTGTATGCAAGTGACAAATTTGGATATTACATTCCCTCAACATGAATTACCTCACTCAAGATGCAAAATAAACATGAGTCCCTAATGATAAAGGTTATCATTAATGAAACTAGAGTTAGGCATACTCTTATAGAAAATGGAGTGGGTCTTAATGTTTGTAGCATTGATCTCCTAGATAATTGGTGTGGACAAGAATCTCATAGAACCCAATGATGTTAATATTTGTGGCTTTGACAATGTTAATAAGCAATAAATAGGAATGATCACACTAACCATTGAGGTTGGACCCATGGTTTTTCCTACCCCTCCATATCATGCCATGACCTCTTCCATACAATATTCTCCTAGGTAGGTCATGGATTCATGCCATGAAGGGATTCATGTCTACTCTTTATTATGAGATGAAGTATGAATATAATAACAAGATATACATGATTAAAGAAGGTGAAATTTTTTATAATTCACAAGTTCAACATGATCATAACACTTCCAACTCTCTTAATACTTTGATTCCAACTTCAAAGGTAGAACCTATACAAGTTGGTGGTAATCCTAATTGTCTTTCACCTACAAAAAAACTCTTAGACGATGATTAGGGGCCATTAGATTTTAAACCTTGTTTCAAAGGGGAGTCTCAAATCTTTCCCTCAAATTACAAAGAGTCCAATACAAATGATTCATCTTCAAACACATATTTAGGGCTGATTGGGGTGCATTAGATTTTACACCCTCCTTTATGGGAGAGTACAAACTCTCACAATCTAAACCAAAATAGTATTGTGTCTCATTTGCTCCACTTGGTTCTACATCAACAACATCACCCCATGGCAGTGATGGGGGATCTTCAAAATTGTTCCCCCATGAGATGAAGATATGTAACTTTAAAAAACTTAAAAAGGATTTGTGTGCTCAAGAAGAAGTCAATCTTTCTCATAAGCATGTAGATAAAATCTCTTCATTTGATTTGGAAGCATGTTATGGTTTTGGATACAAAATTCTTTCTAAACATGGATGTAATGAAAACATAAAACAAAGTGATAGGGATCAAGTGAAGTCTATACCATACTTTTCCAAGCAGGGTCTATGTTTCCAACATTCTTCACCATCTTCATCTAATGCTTTATCATCTACTATATGTATGACATCTTGTGATAATAAATCAATATTTTCTTGACAATGGAAAGATATGTTCCCTAATATTGATCAAGAGAATATCTTGTCGAGGCTTCTCAAAGCTTGCCTGATTACTCTTCCTCCAAGAACACAAAAGGAATTTTACAACAAAAATTCATTTTGTGCATATCATTGAGTGCATGGTCATTTTACCAATGAATTTCAGGCCTTGAGTAATAAAATACAACATCTTAAGGATTGTGGTGCTCTTCCTTGTGTTAATTCACCTAATTTCTCTACTCAATAATGATCTTCATCCTATCATGTTGCTCATTACTTTGTGGCATTCATAGCTTTAGGTGTTTTGGTCATTGTCGTTCATGGTGGTACAATCTTAAGTGCAACCATATTTTTCATGGAAGCAACATGATAGTCCTTGGTGTGGTTATCCTTACCTTTATGTTTGGGTGGAAATGATAACTAGTTTTGGGAGGCATGCATTCTTTTCAAGGATCCCCTTTTCCCCTCTTTCTCCTTAAAATACCAACATAGCAAGTATGTTGAAATTTTAAGGGGGGCATATATTACCCCTATACATTTCATCTTGTGGTATTTGACAGGTATTAACATACCCCCTTTGGTGGTGGTGTTTGTAATGCCCTTGAGCATGGCTATCAATTCATCCCCTGTGACATTAAACTTTATGCACCCCCTGAGGTGAGTTTTGTTTGTCCCCCATGATGTTAAAATTCGTGCACTCCCTGAGGTGAGTTTTGTTTGTCCCTAAGACATTAAACTTTATGCACACCCTAAGGTGAGTTTTTTTCATCCCCCAATAAGTTAAACCTTATGCACCCCTTGAGGTGAGTTTTTGCAAGAGATTTCATAGATTCAACGTAATGGAGCTTGTTGGGTCATGAACTTGAGCACTTCTTTTTGACATGGCCACCTACCATAACACAACTTGCTTGCCAATGGAGCCATGTGTTCATAAGTGATTTTACATTTGTTTGAGAGCATCATTTTGTTAGACAACACATTTGATGGATGATGTTGGGTTTGAGTCAATTTACGATTGATGTCTCTTTGCCTTACCGTCTCAAATCTTTTAGTACTAACCTTATGTTTTGTTGTATTTCTTTTGTGTACATATTATTTTTGTTTATATCGTGTTTTTTCATTTCGTTGTCATTTTTATGTTCCATCATGCCATCATGTATGCTTCATATTTTTTGACATGTATGTTTATGTATGTTGTCTTGTTGTATTTCATGCATGTGTGTTCCTTTGTGCTTATGTTCTCTTGCTATAGGATCTTGAATCCTAGGGGTTTGATCACTCCCCTAGATTCATTATCATCCTATCTCTTCAATATTTGGACAATTGACCCCTCTTGACATATATTTTCTACTTTAGTGTGAGTTTGGGTGTAAGTTCATACTCTCACTAAAGTGGGGGTTAAATGTAGTGTCGTAAATTGTCACCCTTGATAATTTCACTCTGTGTTTTGTCCCCCCTAATTTATTGGACCTAATTAAGGTCCTAATTTCCTAAATTATATATTCTATAGCCCAATTTTACCATTTTTTGAGAAATTACAAGCATTAACAAATGAATTCATTTTTTTTTACCCTCGATACCTCATGTCCTAGAAAATGGGGCCATGATTGGGATGCCCTAGGGCGTCTAAATCATTCTATTGTGTTGGGACCCAATTTTTAATATGTCAGTGTCGACATTTTAACATTTGAAACCCAACTTGCAAAGGTTGGCTATTGGGAAATTAAATAAATGCATATAAACACCTAGTTATTGCATCATTTGAAATCTAAGTGAAGGAATTTAGCAAGAGGTTAACATTAAGAGCATTCAAGAGCAAGTCAAGAGAAACATTTTAGTGATTTATTATAGAAATTCAAGATCCAAACATAATGTCAAAGTGTATGTGAGTTCATATTGTCATATTATCATTTTTTTGTGAAGGATAACCCTCTTTTTGTAGGTCTCCAAAGAAATTCAAGTAATCAAGCAAGCAAGATATAAGGCCTTGAGGTGATGTGTATGAATTCAGTCCTTCAAGGAAGCTATTGAAGGGTGGTGATTTGAAACACTTTGTGATATCATCATTTCTTCCTATCATTTATCCTTTTCATCACTGACATTGCCATTGTGGAAGTGGAAACACTAACACGAGGTTTAACTAATCCAAGCCCATAAATGGAAAAACCATTTCCCTCTCTTTGAATGTGTAGGTTTCAATTTTGGAGAGGGTTGAAGGAAGCTTGAAGAAAAATCATTCATTTTTGCAATTGAAACCCTACATCCTCTCAACTCATGAAAACTCGCCTATAGAATTATCCAACTGTGTTTTGATAACTTTGCAACTGGGAATCAAAAGCTTAGATATGATATCATAAGATTGAAAAATAATTTCTAGAAACCCCTATAGGGAATCATATCCCCTTAGGTGACTTTGTCCCTATATTCATACCAATACCAAATTTTTTGGGTAGGTATGTATAGTCCTCCCACTTCTCATATCTACCTGCAATTCACTGTTTCAGTTTATTAGTTATCAAATTATTACATTTTACATATTAGGACATATAGTCTAATTAGGTTAGTGAAAGAAAATCATTTCCAATCCATTTCCAAGGCTCAAAAGGATCAGATCCAGGTCTGATTGACTCACCTTCATGGTTGAAATTCAATCTAAACACCTTGTTGATTTGCATCCTAATGTACCTTTGAAAAAGGAGCAAAAATTAATCCCAGGTTTAGACATTAAACCTAGGGTTCCCTTTTTCTTATGTTAAAATTCTTATTATTAATTTTCCTAAACATCCACTCCCACATATATTTCAAAGATGGATCAAATAAAAATAGAATTCCTAGATATCTAATTATATTATTTGGGCCTTTCCATTGCTAGTTAGACCTAGCCAACCAATCAAAAGGCTTATCATTGCAAAATGATAAATTTGCGATCATCAATTTTAGCACCAGATACATCAAAAAAAACATTAAGTTTAAACAAAACATTCTTGAAGTTATCTTGATTAAGCTCAACAAGCAAAGGAGTGTCATCTAAAAATTGGGCACTCGATAGCTCAGTCTTATTAGGTAACATTTGGTGTAAGATACTCCAAGATTTGCTTGCACTAACCAACTAGAAGACTTTCCTCAGTCTCCACTCAAGAACCTGATGGCTTCAAGGTTCTAATTTGACTTAGATCATTAACTAAGCCTTTCTCTAACACTGCTACAAGAGTCACTCTCCTTGTGCTTCACCTTGGAGGATTCAACACCCTTTGAACTTGCAATCTTCTTCCAACACTTAGAAGGATCTGAGTGTCAACTTCATTATCTGACTTGAACTCTTTGTAAGGGAGATAGAAACTCTATTTCCTTGCATTTCACATTCAATTGAATGCATCTTGAAGGTTCTTTAGCTTTCAATTTACCCGATCTCAAGATCTTGCCTTGAAGAGGCCTAATTTCTACTAGCCCTTACCAGTCAGTTTTCTGCCTTTTGTTCTTAAACTTGACAAACAACCTAGAAATTAAAAGGAACTTTCAAATACCCTTTTCAGTCCTTTAAATCTTTCACAAGGTGTCAGGCCTCTGTTTCATCCGTACGGTGGATTCCTACAAACAAGGACTATTAGGGCTAATTGGCCTAATACTTAGGGTTTCACTAGTTTTTTATTCAAATCTCCTTCCAAAGGATTGATTGAAGTTTCAACTCTTTTGTCATGTGAATATCTTGTCTAACCCTACCTGAAGCCATACAGATTCCATACAGTGGTCTCTTCTCCTGCTTAAGTTCCTCACTTTTCCACTCTCAAACTCCTAACCGGGCAGTCTTAGCTCGCCTAGGGTTTGAGTTTTATAATCTTAGCTCCATTCCCTACACTCCCTACTGCTAAATATTTACAAATGTGTGGCTCCCCTTCCATATCCTACTAGTCTCAGGAAGATCCCGTGGACAGAGTTTATGGGGGAGCCATTTTAAATCTCACTGCTCAAAACAAAGAAAACTAACCCCCTACACTCTAATCTAAGGATAAGAAACAACAAATCTACACTATGCAACCTGTATACAAGATGAAAGTTACACTATACTATCCAATGAACACAAAAATAGTGTGAAATCAGTATACACAAAGCCCTTGGTAACACTATTTCTCAAAAACACACGGGTAACACAGAAAATATAGAATTTCTCTTATTCACACAAAGCCAAAAATTGATTACAATGTCTCTAACTGCTCTCTACAAGCCATCACAACTATTTGGGATGCCTTTACCATGTTTCAAGGGTAGTTGCTCGACTCCACATCCCTGATTTCAAGGGAATCCAATCTAACTGAGTTGCATGCAACCTAACAATGTTGCCATGCAATTTTACAACTTTGCAACTTCCATAATTGTGTCATGATCCTAAAGCTTAGGACCTCTAACACCTTGATCTCGAGTAACCAACATCTTAACTGCCTCTTGGCATCTTCAAACAATGAGGATGTGGTTTTAACACATTTAATGCTTTATATTCTAACATATGATGTCCAAAGCTAAATAAAACAACATTTAACAACATTGATAACTAAGAAGACATTAATCCTAATGATTAACTCACCACACTCAACCAATACCTTCTAAGGTCCACAAAAAACACACTAAGACCCTGACTTGGCTAAGGTCAGGTACAAGCCAACATTTGAACAAACCAAACTGGAGTTTAGCCTAGGTGCTCCTACACCAACATTACACCCTTAATGGGAGGAAAGATTAAATCAATTCAAAATATAATGTAAAGAATTAATAACAATAAAAATAGTGTTGGATCCAATGGAAATTCTTTTCTAATAGATCTCTGAAACAAAAAAAGATCAATGAGTGTGAAGTGAAAAAAGTGTTCCTAGATCCAACTAGTAGATTAACTAGGATTAACTCATTTTCTTTGACTCCACATTCGAACACGAACCAACTAGGGTTTGATGATTAATAGTTTCCTAAAATGAGATCCAATCTCCTAGGGTTTGAATCTTTTGAGTTTCAAACAGGAGAAATTTGATGAGTATTTTAATAAGCCTATTTGACATAAACCCTAGATCTAGTTTTTTAAAATTTATTGCAAAGACAAAAAAGGAAACTAATGGAATAGTTACAAATCTTACTAGGAGTGATAGAGAAGAACCTGCTATTGAAAACTAGGCCTTAATTTGAGGGTCAAGGGTGGTGGAACCCTTGACCAGAGATGCTACCTTTTCAGGATCTACAAAATCCAAATGTTGGGTTAGTCTGCTCTATGTTTCTTGTGACTTGTTAATGAAACTTTCAAATTTGACCTTGGTATGAAATCTTTGTCAACATGATGTCCACACCATAATTTTCCACCGAAGGTTTTTTGATGGATACTCAAATTTCTTGAAGACCTACAAGAGGTTAGTTCACAAAACATAATAGATTGTTGTAGCTAACATGTAGAGGATAACTTGATACATCTTCATAATGAGAGCATGATTGATCATAATAGCTTCTTGTTCATAATCCATCCTTCCTTTCTAATATCTTGTAAACATGATCTTGATTGATGAAAATTTTGTAAAATGTTACTTATTCTGCCCTTAAATTTCCTTGATTGATTTTTAGGATGCTTAATTGATAAATTCAAATTGAATTTTAGTTTCAAATGGTGAAAAAGACTTGTATTTATATGTATTTCTTCATTTCTTGATGAAAGGCTAACAAATGAACTTGAATTTGAAAACATAAAAAATGTTGACAATAACATATTCAAAATTGGGCCAAAATCGATTGGTCAAGGGAAGTGGCGCCCTAGACTAGACCTAGTTTGGGGATTTTATTATCGTTAAATAGATAATTAATATTAATTCCCAACTTTAGTAATGATTTTCAAGAAACAACAATGAAATGGGAAAATTAAAAACATAATTAAGTCCAAACACATAAGGGGGAGCTATAAACATAATGTGAAATTGTCATGGGTGACAATTTACAACACTATATTTAGCCCCCACTTTACTAAGAGTATAAACTTATGCTCATTCTCACACTAAAGTAAGGCTAAGCCAAGAATTGTTATTTTATCTAAACATTGGAGAGGTAGGATAACACTAAGTATAGGGGATGCACTAGCCCCTAGGCTCAAGATCCTACAAAACAACAATGTAAAGACAAAGGAAAACACACATAAGGTCCAATGAAGAAAAATATATATGATAATAAAACATGAAGCATACACTATGAAGACACAAAGAATACCCAATGAATACACAAAGCAAACACAATGAAGACACAAAGCGAACACAATGAAGACACAAAGAAAACACAAGAAAATACACAAACCAAACATGAAAAAGACACAAGGTAGACATATAAAAAACACAACACAAACAATAATAAAACACAATTAAAAATAATACATAAACACAAGGTTAGTACGTTAAAAAGGATTTGAGACAGTAAGGGAAAGAGATCTCAATCTTAAAATTTATCTCAAATACCAAACATCATCCATCAAATACAATGTTAGACATGATGGTGCTCTTATAAGGCAAGCAAGTTGTGTTATGCTAGATCACTCATGAGCTACATAGATCCACTAGTTAGAAAATTGTTTTATGCAAGGTGTCCATGTAATATGATAGATTTCACAAGGCCAACAAACCATGCTATGCTAGTTTACTCATGAGACACATGGATCCACTAGCAAGCAAGTTGTGTTATGCTAGGTGGCCATGTAAAAAATTCATAAGTTCACAAACCAACAAGCTCCATTATGCTAGATCTATGGATTTTTTGGAAAATCACACTTCAAGGAGTGTCTAAATGTTTAACATCATGGGGGAAAAATTTGTAACCATGCTTTAGGGAGCACATAAAATTTTAACATCGCAGGGGATAAATAAATGCATAATGTCACAAGGGATGAATTGATAACCACACCTCAAGGGGCATTATAAACAATACCACCACCAAAGGGGTATGTCAATAAGCCAAATCTCACAAGATGTCAATGAACTCTAACAAAAGGGGCGCCTATAAGTAATAAATGAGGTATGGGTACCTCTCTTATCCTAGATCCATAATCAATTATATTGGATTCCATTAATGTAGCCTTAGAATTCAAGATCTGGTGGTTGAGAGGGATTGTTGAGAATTAATCATATTTCCAAGTCAAAAACATGTTATTTGGGGTTCTCATTAGGGTTTCAGGTGTGAGCCTACCATTGAGCTAAATGAGTAAAAAATAAAATTATTTGTAACCTTGAAATATCATTTTTGTTGGGCATCAAGCCTTAGAGATGTCATATATGGCTTGCCAAAGAAGAAGAGGGACTCTGAAAGTATGAAAGTTTGGTGAAAATATTTGGAAGAATGTGGGGTGAAAAGGGTGAGTCAATATTCTAAACCCATGTTGAAAGGAAAAAGGCTTAAGGAGGAAACTAGAAAGCCAAAACCTGATGAAAAAGGGCATGGAAAAATTTGTGAAGGGAATATTTTGGGCATCGAGCTTTAGGGAGAATGATTACATCCTACCAAAAATGGTATGAGGATAAGAGGAAAAGTGAAATCATGAAGTCCAATGAATTTAAAACTTAGGAAATTTAGTAAGGCATACTTTCGGGGCTTGGGTATGCAGCAAAAAAGGGGATTAAAATGGTAGAGGAGAAAGGAAAATGCCTATGGCTTGAAGCCTAAAAAGGGAAATTTTGTTGCCCAATTTTAAAAAAAGGGAAAAAGGAAGGCCTTGGGGCTGATAGAGATAGCATGACAACAAGGAGGTAAGTGAAAGTCCAAAATCTCGAAAGGGTCAACACATCCATTTTTGAGATTTTCAATTTAGTAATTTCGACTAAGGCATTGGGAGAAGAGGAAAACAACAAGGAGAAAAATCACCACTTATTCTAGGTGTTCCATTTAGGATCTCTCAAATCATTTATAGTTGATGGACCATAAGAGGCATAAAAATCCTAACATTTGTGGTGACCTCTATTGGGAAGATTGCTTGCTAGTCATGGAATCTAGGGGGCCTTATTAGTCCATTGGGTATAGAGTCATAAGGGGAACTACAATAATTGGCCTACCTCAAAACACATAGGACACAACAACATGTGCAATCTTGCACTTGGAAGAAAATATAAACACCTAGATCATACATTCCCTTAAGGAGAATGTAGAATATTAAAAAACACTTCTTGGAAAAGTAACAGCTAAGCTTATATGTACATGACTTCTCACAACCCCTTAGAAACAAAATTTTAAATGAATCCCATTAACTAGTATAAGAAGAGATTCACCATCCAAACTGGAGAGATGGAATGCACTAAACTCCTTACAGATGTTGATAACATATGGGCCACTCTAGATGACACCAAATCTGGTATTTCTTCCTGATTTGGCTTTTTTGATCCCATTTCAACACCAATTCTCTCCTAAAACACTTTATGGATAACTTACTTGTCAAAATCCATCTTGACCTGGTGAGTCTCAAGGGAATGCATAGCCTTGTTACTAATTTCTTCTAACTCCATTAGCTCAACAAACCTCATTTCCATGCTGTCATTTTATGATAATTCTAGTTGCTATGCTAACTCAAGAGAAGGAAAATCTAGTGATAATGGTACTTTTCTTCACCGAATTTTTGTTGCCTATTTTTTTACAAAAAAATGACTCTTGAAGCAAAAGTTATGCCAAAAACAATAAATACCCCTCTTAAGGAAAAAAAGACACTCTCTTCTTGTAAGGGTGGCTTCTTGATGATCGTTGGGTGGTGCTATATGTGGAGTGATTGAATGGGAAGGTTGGTAGCTATAGGGGCAATTTTTTTTACAATAATTTTATTTGGAGCCATAAGGCTAAGGGTCCAACGCAATGCTTAAGGTTCTAGTGCTATGCACTTTAAATTAAAAATTTGATTTGTTTGTAATGTTTATGCCTCGTACTACATGCTGGGAAGTTGGTGAATCTCCTAGAATTTTTTTTCAAAAATGTTCCCAATATAAAAAAACAAATTTTATATCACAATAGGGATTTTTGGGCCTTATAGATGTAGTGGTGAGATCCTTTTGGCCTAAATATTCCCCATTAATTTTTTTTTTACCAAATCTAAGCTTCAAACCCTTATTTTCTACTACATACAATCTCCAAATCAAGTGAAATGGAAACAAATAATGTCTTTCTCGAGCCTCATGGATGTGTTGGAATAGCCAAAAGTATGACTAGTATAACAAGAAAAGCTACAATCACCCAAATCTCACCAAAACACACATGCACCATAAGAGATTAATAGATCTTCATAATTTCTTTATGATTATTCAGCTCATTCAAAAATTCAAGAGAAGAGTATATAAGAATTTATTAGATTTACAAAAAAATATAATTTCTCATTCAGTAACTCTAGAACTCAAAGCTCTCAAAACCATTGCTTTGATACTGTTGATGCCAAAAATTGGCAAGGTAGCATCCCTTTATGGGAAACTCAGTCTATCGGGGACTTATTTCACTAAATTGACTGACCTCCAAGTTTTTAAAGAAGTCAGCTTCTTCTGTAATTGGGGTTTGGAAAGGGAAAAGGAAGCAAATATAAAAATAAAAGATCTAACTAAGGTGATGCGCCATAATTTAGATAAAAGGCACGATAAATCAATCTTTTGACAATGATCTAAGGGCCCTCTTAGCAAATTTACTACACCCTAGAATAACAAAAATTAAAGATTGAAGCATGAACAACTCATTCAATGACATAAAATAATTTTCACACCCATTTACAAAAGAGGAGTCAAAAGACATGATCTAAACCAGCAAAGTTGCATTCAAATTATAGAAGTTTTGCAAATAAACCATTCAAAAAATAATGGCACAGTATAAAGTTAATCAAATAGCTTAAGAAAAACAAATAGGTCAAATAATGGCACAATCTGTGAGTCTTTCTACAATAATCTAATAACAATAAAAAGGCCTGGTGTCTATATTTTCTGCAATTCTTGATAGAACTTTTAACGTGGAACCTCTCTTCAAAAACAAAGAGCAGTATATATAGTGAGCATTCCCACCGACTGTCGAGCAGCAACTGAAAGGATTCAGAATCTTGAGCAATGATGTCGCAGCAATGATTCCCCCTCGGTCGTTGTAACAAAAAAAGATTCGGGCCATAGAATTTGGTCGCACCCATCTAGGTGCATCCCCTACAAATGATGGCAGTGGTCCTAGAAAAGTCCCATGCAAAAAAGTGTTGCCTCCCAGTTCAAGTGATTAGAGCACATGGCAGCATATCACAGCCCATAGTTCACTCCATCCCTTGCTTTGAAGAAGCATGCATCAAAGAGATGTGTGGCGGTATTTCGCAACCTGTGGTTCATTCCTCCTCCTCGTCATTGAAGGCTTGTGCTAGGAAGACACATGGAAGCATGCCTTTTATTGGCGCCGACTGTGGGGTCCGCCAAAGCATATGCAGATGAGGCAACGTGGCACACAGTCAGGGCTTGATTCAAAAGTGAGAGGTAGCAGCCTTTAAGCGTGCAAGGTGACAACATGTGGAAACATGGCAGGGGCCGCTTGAAAATTGAAGGGAAGAATTCCTTCAGAATGCGCTGAGCGGACACGTGGCAGAGGCCAATAGTCATTTATCAAAAGGGGTCGATTATGTTCATTTAAGGCATGGGCTGGTACTTAGCCAAAAAAACCTGAAGGGAGCTTGATGAATTTATATTTACAACTTTTGGCGACTACCAGGGGCATTTCGCTTGAGCAACAAGGAACCCAAAATTTTCCCTGGTTCACAGACCAGAGCGCCATCCATTGGCCGATGGAATTAGAGCTTAGAGAGGGTCACCTGCAAGGGTGGCCAGTTATCTTCGGATGGCCTTGATACATTACACAGATTTTCCTACGCTCCACCTAGGTCAATCATTTCTTTATAAGGCAGCACCTTAGGTAAACTAGCCCCTGACTTGCAATGGAAAATTAGTTGCACAACTGGATGAATGACACCTTCAATGTCTGTTGTGGTAGGAGGTTGGCTGAAACTCTAGAAAATGGTTAGATCTTGCTCCTTTTCTTCAATATTTGTTGCAATTTGCTCGGCTGTGGTGATCGACCCATCCTCAAGAAATGGGGATGGCAGGCCCATCTTGGTTAGTCAGGAGAAATTTTCCTGCATTCCATCCATACTCTGGTTCAAAGTAGTCGCGCAGGCATTAGTTCGCAGGATGACCGAGTGGTAATGGATGAATTTTTTTTTGTTTGGGCAGTAACATTTCGATCCTCAATCCCTGCCCTTGCTAATTTTTCATCAGAGACCATGTATAGCTTGCTTAGCAAACTCTTCACCTCAGGAACCCTCTCTATGATAAACTGTGGGAGCTATTCAATTGTTCCATGAACCTCCCTACTCAAATTTGTTGCTTTCGAGATGAATCAGAGCATTGTATGTAGTGTTAGGAAGAAGGCCTTAATCGTCTCCTAGTATGAAATGTATAGCTGTTGAGCTACTGGGACGAGGTCCGGCTGTGCAGCAGGGGCCTGGGGAGCGCTCTTTAGAAGTGCAATCTCTACATCCTTCGAACTGACATCCTTTGTTAATTTTGTGATTCTTTTTTATGTAGATGCAAGTTGCTCCCCGATGTTACTTAGCTTTTTATACCAGTTCTCCTCGGCCCGGGCGTGGTTCCTCAATTCTGTGTCAAGAGAAGACTTCATCTCTTGGAACTCTTTTTCTAATTGGGCCTTTTGGCCCTTAAAGTCCACCTTTTTTTGTTCTAATTTTTGCTCATGTTGAGCGCGTTGAGATGTTAGCTCCCCATCTTTTTGTTGCAAATTCTGCTCCACCATGGCCAATTTGCTCTGATATTCCTGGTTCTTTGTTCGTAGCTCGTTGATAAGGATGGGATCAACGGATTGGGACTTCTTGAGTTCTTCTTGGAGTTTTTTCCACTCCAACTCTTCCATCTGCACTTTCTCTGATAAGCGTGCAACTTCTGCTTCTAGTGATTTCTCCCTCATCTCTAGGAAACTAACCCTTTCCTTCACAAGCTTCAGTTGCTCCTCTTTTTTCTTTAGCTAACGACCAGACTTGAGGAAGTCAGTTGTTACCACCCGTTGCATTTCCTCCATGAGTTCTACCTTGTCTTGTGGTTGGGCTGCATTCAGATTGATTCCCACGACATACATGTTATGTAATCATCCGACAACATCTCCCCTTGTAGTTTCATAGTGTTCAGGTACATGGTGACAAAATTTAGCATTCCTTGCACCTCGTTGTACATAGTATACACTTTCAGCTCTACATCCTTTTTTTCATCCTTAGCCCTTTTCTTTTGCATTCTGAGAGCCTGCGCTTGTTTTGTGGCTTCTCCTTGGGCTATGAATTCAGATGGTGACTGAACTAGCCCACCTGCAAAAGGTGCACTGGGAGGTAGGGAAAAAGGGAATGTAAGTGTGGCAGGCCCCTACGTTTTACTCTTCTGGAGAGTAATAGTCTGCAGGGAGAAATAAGGGACTTGCCAAAGTTTGGTTTGCGAACCGGCGGAAGGGCTCATCGGTTTCCGTGGTGATGGGGTAGTCATTGTAGAGTCTGTTTGCTGGGCATATTGGGTCGGACCTTAGGTAGCAAAAGCAATAGGGGTACCAATGGCAGCTGAGCCTTCAGAAAGAGAGGCAAGGATAGTTGGGTAGCGGCGGCTAATGTCAAGGTTCACGGAGGCGTTAAGATAGATAGCTCTATCTGGGCGAATTGGGAGAAACCTCCCGCAAACATTGTGGTAGAGGTAGAGAAGGTATGGATAACACTTGTAGTAAGGGGTGCTGCAGAAATGGCAGAGGATACTAGAGATTGAGAAGTAAGAAAAGAAGGAGCGAACATTACCTGTTGACTGGATGATGGCGGTGCTCTGCTTGTTGCCAACTCCTCACTTCAAACTCTTGGCTTGTTGCAAACACTTGGCTTGCGGTGGGTTCTTGTGAACCTTCTCCCATAATAGCCTCTATGTGCTATCATTTAGGGGATGAGGAGTTTCCGGTCTCTACAGTCTCTGGTTGTTGTTGTTGGGACCCTCTTGTTGTTTTTGAGGCTCAAGTGAGTGTTCGTGAGGCTCCTGATATATTCAATCGCACATTTGAAGTGGCATAGGCAGGTTGCCTTGTGGAATTTCTCCTTTGCTGAATGGAGGACGTCAATGTCTCAGCTTCCTCCTCCACCTCCTCTTCTTCTTCATCGGAGTTATTACCTCCACTAGCGCTTGTATCGAAGACATGATGCTCATCATCCCACAACTTGTCAAACTATTTATCATTTGGCACGCTATTATAAGGAGCATCAAGTTGTTTTGTCTCCTAGTGATACACCCAGAAGGCTCTAATTCTTTCCACACTCCATTCTTCTTCTTTCCTTAACCTATTGTACAGGGTGGCTCCTATTTTGCAATTCTCATCATAATCTTCCACAATGAAATAGAACCTATTCCATGGCGATCTATTTTTTGTAGGAATGTGGATCAAGTCAACTAATAATTCATCTTCATCCCCCAGCGGGCTATGCCTCTTTTCCCAGTAAGGCCAAGAACTGTGAGTTACTCTGATATGCTCATATGGTAGATCGTTGAAAGGGTTGTAATTCCATTTGTTGTAGATCATTACCAACCCTAAATGAGCTAGCTTATCTTGCAATAGCGCATGCACCACCTTTTTCTTTTTCGAGGCCACTGTCTTGAAGCTTATTGGATAGACAAACAATCCTTTCTTGGATTTTTCTACGCAAAAGGTAGCATCAATAATGCAAAGCTACCGAAACAATTCAAGGGATAGCACTCGATTTGTTATGTATGTCGGGAGGTAGATTGGCTCTCTGGTGAAGCCTCAAATCCTGATGAATGTGAAATCCGCTTTGAAAACTAGTCACATCTAGGAATGAAGTTCTACATATACTCTGTTTGTGTCAAAGTGAGCCGATTAATACTATCCTCTCCTTGCAAATCTTGCAAAATCAGAGTCAAGAAATAATCCAAAAATGCATAATAGTCAAAAGTGGAAGAGAGGAGAGGAATCTAGATAGAAACCAGCTTCCTTTTGTTTCTTTCGTCAAAAATAGACAACTTCACACGCTTATCAAAGAAATCAGGATTCTAATGCAAAAACATATGGGCGAGATAGGAAGGAAACCTTAACTTTCATTTAGCTTGGTAATTGTTAATTTTCCCTATCATCTCCTTTGAGATGTATTCTACAAAATCATACCAAAAGTAAGATTGTTGCCTACGAAATTGGAAACCCGGGCCCAATTGAAACGCGTGCACCTCTTTGTCAATGTCTAGACCACAAACAAATGCCATCATTGAAAAGACATCTTGCAAGTCTGTGTTGAAAGCACCGTGTTGTTTCGGGATCCTTGGTGGCTTCTGCTGATCTGCTTCAATCCTATTGGTTTCTTTGCTATAAAACTCTAGAGCCTTATCCCTTGTGTTCCATATATTTTCCCCCTTTGTAGGAGTGAATGCCTCTATTTTCATCTTTATTTGTGTATAATCAGGAATACACAACATATTCCAGATAGCTCTTGGGTTGATATTAACCGACAGAGTCTAGCCCTCAATAGTGTTGGTGCTTGGGTTGAAGTACTTGATAGCCGCATCAACTAATTCTGGGCAATAATGTATAGATGGGACCATATATTGTGGAATCCCACTGAACCATACCTTCTCTGCCGTTGACATTATCTTTTTGGATACCTTCATTCTTTCACATACCACTTCCCTAAATCCTTTAGGGTTCTTTGCAAGAATGGTATCATGAATATTATCCCAGTCCTCCTGGATTAGGGTTTGGTTTCTATAGATTTTGGGCTTTTCTAGATCATACGTGTTTTCCCACTTTGGCTTGTCTATAATACCAAGCGTTTCATAAGAAATTTTGTCGAAGACATTGACGGCTTGTGCTATTCGCATAGCTTTAAATAAGCTTTGTGTTTCCTTCCCCTGTGCTTCTTGGCTTGAACTTTCTACCATCTTTCTATGTGGGAATCTTTTTCTTAGTTTGAATTTCTCTGCAATTTTACCTCAGCTCTGGCTATGCACTAGAAATTGCTTTTGCTCTGGGTAGCGTATTTGAAAAAACCTTTTAAGTGCTTAAACATTTCGCATGCAATACTTTAGCTATCTTTCCTCAAGGTGGTAGATGGGAGTTACCTTTTTGCATTTAATTTGGCATGTACCACCAACTTTTTGGATTTTGCGAAATGAATCACTTGCCATTTTGAAATGACAAGCAATCATAATTACAATTAGCAACTATATGGTATAGCGTGATTTTCTTGGAACTTGAGCCGACAATTTTCTAGCAGCTTAAGCATTCGTATGTGTTGGTAATTAATATCCCAAAAGGAATGATTAAGCCAAAGATGTGATCAGTGTTTGAAAAGATATGAGCTCTACCTTAGAATAAGCAAGACACTTGGAGAATGACACCTCAATATTTGGCCGTGCATAATACCGTCGATTGCTACCACCAGTTTAGGCTAACTAATTAGCCCATATTAGTTTTGCATGCAGCGAGTCGTACTCAGTAGACGCAACTAGGTGGGAAATTCGAGCAAGCTTTAGCACAACTTTCAAGTTGGTACTCGATTAGCATCACATTTATGGTAAGCAGATTACCACACATTTCCTCTCTTTTTCTATAAATAGGCACCTAAGCAGTAGCGAAATCACACTTAGTGATTTGAGTACAATTGGTATTAGGTAATTGGCTTAATAGTTTAGCATTAGCAGTTGCGTAGTGTTTTCATAGGCTAGACTTAGGCACTTTGCAGAGATAGTTCTAGGATAGTTGTAGAGTGATTGCCAGCATGAATACCCCAATTAGGCTAGTTTGTCATAAGTCTCACACTGCTTTCTTAGGCAAGATTTCTAGTAAGCGCTTGAAGAGGATGACAAAGAATAAGCACTCACTGGCTATCATAGCCATGAAATGGTTCTTGGGATGGGACTACCTTGAATACGAGGACAAGTATTGAGTTAACACTGATGTGTTCTCATACTTTGTCACCTCCATGCTTGATATTGGAATTCCCAAGCCATTAATTCTTCATCTTGTCAAAGAAATATTTCCAAAGAAGTACCTAAACGGCTTCTGGGAGGTAGTGGCAAACACTGCATACGGTGGAGGCATACCAACTGCAAGTGACCTTAGGAGGTTTATTGAAGAGGACACGGTTGTACCGTGGTTGCCATTCATGAGTGGATTTCGCCTCCATTTGCAAGATGAGCACTGCCAGAGGGTAACCTGTGCCTGCCACTTTCTCTTTTGCATCTACAATGTGGTTTCGTTCTATGACATCGACTGGTACACGAACTTCAGGAACTCGGTGTTCCCTCCACCTCTGGTTGTTGCTCCTATAAATGATGTTGTTGGTGATGACACCCTTGTTGATGAAGATATTGTGGACATTGTTGTTAATGCGTCTGTTGCTGCTGCCCATGCTGTGGATTGAAGACTCCCATGTTTTCCTTTTTTATTTTTAAAATCTTATAGCAATTAGTCTTTTTTGTGTATACATGCCTAAAAAAGGCTTTTCTGCAGAATATATGAAAGAAGCATAATAGAACTATTTACTTTTAGAAACGTGGCCGTTCAGCCATTTTGACAATGTAAATACTAAAGTATATATAATGAAAATATAACTTTATATAATCATCTTGTTATTTTCCTCTAGATTCTGCAATATGGGTCATCTTTTTTTTTTTTCAGCATATATGTGTCAATTCAATTTCTCATGTGGGTGTTTGATTTTTATGTTCTTTTGAGCTGTGAGTTTATTTTTCCTGCTCTCTACAATAATGGGCTACTTGTTCTCTTCCGCTTTGAACCATAGAATAAATAAAAAGACCACCCAACAAAACAAAAGGGAAAGAAGGGAAAAGCACTATAAACATATTTACATTGGTAGGATATACAAGCTTAATTGAATAATTTAAGGTGAATTCCGTTGATTGGAATTCCCAACGCTTCTTTTTCCATAGTTTCTAACTCAAATGCATTATACTCCTTTCATTGAATTATTCTGAATGGGCCTTCCCAAAGGCTGTCAAACTTCTCGTGCTGACCTGGTTTCACATCCCTTTCATTAAACTTTACCACTAAGTCTCTGCACTTTCGACCTTGGTCTGACGCTTTCTTGTCAAACCACCTTTTAACCACCTATTGGCGATTAGTCATGGCTATTAGGGACTTTTCCCTTTTCTCTTGCACTTCCAGCAACTTGGATAGTCGCACCTCCATTGCACCATTTTGTTCCACCTCAAGAGATTTTAGCAATTGCAGTGCTGGAATCTCCATGGAGATAGGCAATAGCACCTCTTTTCCATATACTAGCTCATATGGCGAAGTCTTGAGGACTTGTTTAGGAGTTATGCGATTTGCCCAGAGCACTGCTCGAAGGTTTTTATGCCATTCCCTTTGATATTCTGACCCAATCCTTTTGAGGAGTCAGACCAAATTCTTGTTTGTCGACTTGGCTAAGTCATTCCCCTGTGGGTAGTAGTTTGATGATGTTTTAAGGAATATGGCATGTGTAAGTGCGAATTGACTTACCTTAGAGCCTAGGAAAGTTTTGGAATTGTCGAAGATGATAGTTTTGGGCAGGCCGAATCTCATTACCAGTTCCTCTAGGAATTCCACTATCTCTACCTATGTCGCATTCTTCAGTGGCATGGCTTCGGTCCACCTAGTGAAGTAGTCTATGGCCATCAAAATCCATTTGTGTCATGCGCTGGAGGGTGGGTTGATCATTCTGATGAAGTCCATGCCCCATTGCATTAATGGCTCATCAACCACTATTGGATTGAGAGGCATTGCGGAATTCTTTCTTCTTCCTGGGAAGAACTGGCATTCCTTGCAAGCTTTTACCAAGGAGTAGGAATCATTGAATAATGTTGGCCAAAAGTACCCTGCGCACATGATTTTGATGGTGGTGGTCTTTGCGGAGAAATACCTGCCTACGGGACTGTTGTGGTAAGTGTGAGGATCCTTTTTGCTTGCTCTGTGGTAACACACAGTAATAGGATGCCATTAAAATTCCTTTTGAACAGGATCCCCTCAATGAGCACGTATCTGCTATTTTGTAGTCGGTAGAATCTCCTCTTTTTAGAAGGAAGGTCAGGCGGATACTTTCCTATGTGCATAAATCTTACTTTGTCTCCCAGCCAACAACCTTTGGACTTCGACTCATTCGTTAGGATGACTGCTCTTCTTCAATGGCCATTTCTTCATTATGCACAAGATATTCACACAATCCTCTTCCCTAAACGGTCTTTGTAGGCTTGACATCAATGTCATATTTGAGGATCTTGGTGATCTAATTGGCTCTTTTCTCGATGTATTCACGCACACTAGAATGTGTGACATAAACAATCACCTTATTACAAGAGATTAGGTGTTGGAACTTTTTGAGTCCCTTAACTATTACAAATGCTTGCCTCTCTACAAATTTTTAGTTTGTCTCATATTCCTTCAAGGTTCGGGAGTGAAATGCTATCGGATGTTCTCCCTTGCCCTCATCATCTTTCTAAGTTAAGACAGTAGCAATGCTTGACTTGCTACTAAATACATGCATTATGAAGTCTTTTGATAAGTCTGGGTTGACCAGTACAGGAGCGGATGAAATAGCATCCTTGACTTTCTGAAAGGCTTCTCTGGCTTCTTTTGTCCATTTAAATGTTTGATCCTTTTTCAGTATCAGGGTGATTGGCCTAATTATTCCTGCAAAGTCAAAAATAAATTTACTAACAAAATTTAACTTTCCCAAGAAGGACTGGATGCCTTTCTTGTTGACCGAAAGGGGAAGCTCTATGATTGATTTCACCCGCTCGGGATCAATTGAAATTCCTTCTTTGGACACTACATGTCTCAATAGCTTTCCTTGCGGTACTCCGAAGACACATTTTTTTGGGTTCAAGGATATCCCAAACTCTTGGAATTTCTTGAACACCATCTCAAGGTGATCAAAATGATCATCTTTGGACTTGGAGAACACCATCAAATCATCCAAATAAATTAGAATAATCTTGTTAATTAGTTCACTAAAAGTGATATCCATTGCCCGCTGGAATGTGGCTCCTGCATTTGAGAGGCCGAATGGCATCTTAGTGTATGCAAACATTCCCCACTTAGTAGTGAATGTTGTCTTATGTTGATCCTCCTCTTTGACCCAGATCTGATTGTAACCAGAGAAACCATCTAACAAGGAAAACATCTTTGATCCTGCCACTATTTACAGGATTGAATTCATTGAAGGTAGCGGGTAATGATCCTTCAGGGATGCTTTGTCCAGGTCTCGAAAGTCCACACATAGACGGATATCTCCATTCTTCTTTCAGACCGGGACTAGATTGGATACCCACGTGTTATGCTTGATTGAGAAGACAATTTGTGACTGGATTAGCTTTGTTAATTCTTGTGCCATTAGCGCTTCAATCTTGGGATTCACTGGCCTCTATTTTTGGTGGATCTATTTTGCGCCTTCCGCCAACTCTATTATATGTTGGATGATATTGGGATGATATCCCCTGAGGTCATCATATGACAAGGCCACCACTCCTTGATATTTTTTGCATAATTTGATAAGTCTTTCTTTATCATGATGCGGGACATCCTTCCCGACTTTGAGTTTCCTCTCATCTCCGACCTCATGAAGATCTGCATAATCACCTTTGTCTACTACAAACTTCCTCTTGTCATTTCTTGCATCTTCACAATCAAAAATATTTTTGAGAGTGACCAATCCCTTTGGAAGCTTGTTCGCTTTTAGCTGAATGATTTGTCTTTCATAAGCTTCAGCAATCTTTGGATGGAGTTGGTCAAAAAATTCTCCTGACTGCTGAATGAACGAGGCAATGTGTTCATCATTGTCAAACACTTATCAGTTTAGGTCATTGTCTTGAATAGTTGGTCAGACTATCACTCATACAGAGTATTTTTTGTGAATGAGGTTGAAGGCAGGATCAAACTGGGATCTAATTGTTGCCATACGATCTGCATTTGTATTTTGTTCTCGGGGCACTATGTGAATGTTGAAGGCTTCAAAGCCATCAATCAGGTCCCAAATTCGATGTCTATAGGATCTCATGCAAACATTCTTGGCCGCATAAATTCCTCAGACTTGATTGACTACTAGTTCAAAATCTCCAAGCACCATTAATTGCTTAATGCCCATTCGTTCCGCAAGGTTGATATCTTGCACTAGTCCTTCATATTCAACTTCATTATTCGAGCAAGCGAACTGGAAGTGGAAGGACCTCAGTGTCTTCTCATTTTGTGGGGATATTAAACATATCTCAACTCTTGTGCCAACCTTACATCTTGCTTTGTCGAAATGAAATGTCCATAGCTCTGAGGCTTGACTACTCTCGGGTTCTTTGATGACCTTCAGGGGCACTTGATCTTTATCGTAGATGACATAGGTGTCCAACCTGATAGCATGGTAGTTGTTGAAAGGATCAGTATCCATATTTTTCATTCAAGAGAACATCTTCTTGATTGTTTCGCTCTCTAGTCACTTTTTCATCTTCTAGTAGCTCAACACAATACATTTATCGCTTCATGATAGAAGTATGAGCAGCCTCAAAGTTGATCATGGCTTCATCGGCCACATGTTTCAAATGTAGAGCTTCAGATTTTATCTTCATTTTTGCACTGCACTTGGTCCTAAGGATCATGCGTGGCCAATCCAGGGATAGGTATCTGCCTACCTTTGAAGTGAATTCTTGGGATAGATAGAGGCCAAACATGGGGGGAACATCTATGATCACAGTATCTTATGACACTATGATGTTAGGGCAGATGAATAGAGTCAAGGGAAGGTCATTTATAAGATCGACAATTTCAACTCTGTTTCCATCAAGTTGCATTACTCCTCTTTTTAAAGGTTCATAACTGGGCCCTAAAGCTTCAACTATTTTTTTCGGCATAACTGTGGTGCTAGCACCAGAGTCAATCATAGCATTGTGTAACAACTTCTCTCCTAGAATAAGTGTTAGGAAGAAGGGTTTGGGTTTTAGGTTATCTCTTACCTCAGCGGGAGCTTCCACTATGCTATTTGTGAGAACTTTGGCAGGAGGTGATTGATCAACAACCTTTCCTTTGAGCAATTGCTCATTTGGTTCAATGATTGGATCCTCACAGAGAGCCTTCTATAATAATGTCTTCTGCTATAGAATGACTAATATATCCCAAAGAGACACATTAGCAGATGATTTTTTCAATTGCTCCACCACATTGAAGGGTGGCGAATTCAGATATTTCTACTCCTTAGCTCTTGTTATAACAATTTCCCTTCGCGGCGAACATTGTGGCACCACTACAGAGGTACTAGGTGTTTGGTCGGAAGCACTTTTAGGTTGAGGACTCGCCGGTTGTGGGACAACTAGTTTTCTCATGAATCTCCTCTTTGAGCGAGTGTTGTAGTTGGACTGTACTTGCGGTGTTTTAGACGTGGATGCATCATTGGAAAACACCAATTCTTCTTCTTCCATCCATGAGAAGAGTGCATGATCAAGAGTGATGTATGCTTCTTGTTCTAGTGGCATCCCCTAAATTTGTGTGGTGAGCACTACAATATCCATTTGTGAAGAGGTATACACATAGCTTTCGAGATCTGACATTGCGCCTTGGTTGCACTGCTCTGCCACCTTTTGTTGTAGGTTGTTGCGCGGACAATTTCGGGGCATGTGTGAATCACCGCAAGGGAAGCACCAGGGGTTGGTGTCGCCCACTAAATTGTTCTACCCTGTGGTTAACTCTCTGCTTGAGCTTAGATTGATGCTTTGTAGCGGAGTGGGTACTAGCACTATTTGATTTATTCTTTGTGCCTATGGATTTGTGCGAGCACCTCCTTGGAACTAGTTTTGTTGGTAAGAGGACCTTTCGCCTTGATAATTTTGATAGGTCAACTTTAGAGGTAGGACCTGGTTGTGCTTGATAACGGTTATCCCATTGGCCATAACCCGCAACATTTCCTTGATGTCACTCATATCCTCCTTTGAAGAACCAAATGTGGAAGCAAAATGTTATGCGGCACGCTCGGATATGTGTACATAGATTGAGGAGGAGCCGGTGCGCTAGTAGAAGGCATCTTCTGAGCAGGAACCGATATTTCTAGAAATATAGGAATGATAGGTCGAGGTGGCAACTTTTCAGCGTCTATCAAATTGTTCTCCACCTTGACAGTGATGTCGTAGGCACCTGGTAGTGTGGTTCCGCTGAGAGACTGGATCATCATGGAGATGTCGGGGTTGATAGATTTTAAGTAGAACATAAATGCCAGATCAAGTGGCGGGAAGCTATCAACTTGTATTCTCTACCAACTTGTATGGAATCAGGCACTGAAGTCAGCCATGGCTTCATGCGGGGCCCACTTTATGACCGACAACTGGTAATATAGTGAGGATCGATCTCCTTCATTCGAAAATATTTGATAGAAAGGATCTTTGAGCTCATCCCAGGTACTGATAATGTTTGCTTGCAATGTGCAGTACCAATCTAGTGCCTTGCCTCTAAAAGAGGTGGTGAGCAACCTTAGCGCTATATTTTGGTCTGTAACGTCATGTACCAGACATACGTCTGCAACATCTTGCAGATGTTCAGATGGTGTTCTTGAGCCGTCTCCAGTGAATTTAGGTATAGCTTTTAGGGCGGAGACCGAGATAGGTTCCCAAATGGCAGGTGCTACTAGTGCTACAAGAGGACTTTCAACGTCCCATACCACATAATTTATGTTAGCAACAGGCAACATGGCTAGCAAAAAGGGCGGAGGAAGTGGAATGTTCACTAATTGGGTCGCGGGCTGTACTGTCGCTAATGGTGGTACTAATAAATCAAGATTATTTGTTGTTTGGGACCTAGTAACAGGTTGATGGCTCATCCACCCTTCTTAAAATTAGGTTCATTTAAGCTCAATCCCACTGGGCGTTCCAGGAAAAAGAAAAACTATTGATGCCAAAAATTGGCAAGGTAACAACCCTTTGTGGGAAACTCAGTCTATGGGGGACTTATTGCGCTAAACTGAGTGACCTCTAGGTTTTTTAAGAAGCTGGATTTTTTTATAATTGGGGTTTGGAAAGGGAAAAGGAAGCAAATATAAAAATAAAAGATCTAAGGCGATGCGCCAAAATTTAGATAAAAGGCACGATAAATCAATATTTTGACTGTGATCTAAGGGCCCGCTCAACAATTTACTATGTCTTAGACTAACATAAATTAAAGATTAAAGCATGAACAACTCATTCAATGACATAAAATAATTTTCACACCCATTTACTGAAAAAAGGAGTCAAAATACATGATCTAAACCAGCAAAGTTGCATTCAAATTATAGAACTGCAAATAAACCATTCAAACAATAACGACACAGTATAAAGTTAATCAAATAGATTAAGAAAAATAGAAAGGTCGAACAATGGCACAATCTGTGAGTCTTTTTGCAATAATCTAATAACAATAAAAAGGTCTGGTGTCTCTATATTTTCTACAATTCTTGAACTCTTAGAACTCGTAGAACTTAAAACATGGAACCTCTCTTCAGAAACAAAGAGTAGTATATATAGTGAGCATTCCCACCAACTATCAAGCAACAACTGAAAGGATTCAGAATCCTGAGCAATGATGTTGCAGCAATGATTCCCCCTTGGCCGTTGTAATAGAAAAAGATTTGGGCCATAGCATTTGGTTGCTCCCATCCAGGTGCATCCCCCACAAATGATGGAAGTGGTCCCAGTAAAGTCCCGTGCAAACAAGTGTCGCCTCCCAGTTCAGGTGGTTAGAACACATGGCAGGATATCATAACCCATAGTTTGCTCCATCCCTTGCATTGAAGAAGCATGCACCGAAGAGACGTGTGGTGGTATTTTGTAGCCTGTGGTTCATTCCTCCTCCTTGTCGTTGAAGGCTTGCGCTAGAAATACACATGGAAGCGTGCCTTTAATTGGCGCCGACTATGGGGTCTTCCAAAGCATATGCGGATGAAGGCAATGTGGTACATGGTCGGGGCCCGATTCAAAAGTGAGAGGCAACAGCCTTTAAGCGTGTGCGACGATGACACATGGAAACATGGCGAGGGCCACTTGAAAAGTGAAGGGAAGAATTCCTTAAAAATGCATTGAGCGGACACGTGGCGGAGGCCGGCGGTCATTTATCAAAAGGGGTCGATGATGTTCATTTGAGGCATAGGCCAGTACTTAGCAAAAACAAAACCCAAAGGGAGCTTGATGAATTTGTATTCACAGATACCATGTTATAAATTTAAAACAAATGCATAGCCCAAGAACCTTTTAAAGGATAAATAATATATAAAACTATAAATAAATAACACAAATATAAACTAGATATTTTAAGAGATGTGCAAATTTCAAGATGATAAGATTGCATTAGGAGTTCACAAAGAGAAGTTGCAAGAAAAAAATGAAAATACAAGTTAGGTAGTGAGTTTTTATAGGCTCGAGAAGAGGGCAAAGGTAGCAAGTCCAACCAATAGGGAGTGACCACCAAGAAGTCTAAAAATGGTAAATGTAACTCCCTTGTAGGAGTATGACACCTCAACAAGACACTCAATTTAACTCACTTTATCAACCTAAGAAAGCTTAACAAAAGTGGAGGAAAAACTTAGTAAAAGAAAAAAAAACTATACTAGCAATGTTTATATGGGGAAAGAGAAGGAATTGGACCACATTTGGATTTGGGTGAAGGCGAAGGGGATCATGATGATTCTTACTGTTTACCACATGAGCTTTAATAGTGAAAGGCTCTTTAGGATGGGAAATGAATGATGTATCACTCTCATGGGAAATTTTACCTAATTTTCACCCTCAGGCTGAATCAGGCAAGGAAAATTGTGTTTTAACAGGTTTGAGAAGGCCAAATGGAGCATTCGGCCTAGGGAAAAAGTCATGAATTTGATGCTAGGTCACAAGGAACTCAGTGAAGAAGCCTGCCTTGTTCAGGTTCGACATGAAAATCTTCTAAGGAGAGAGTCGCCAAGACCCCAAGAATGTCACGACGAGTGGGATTCACCTACAGGTCTCTATCGGCAAGACATCGATCATCGTCCTAGCGACAAAAGGATATTCATTTCGGTGAAAGTTCTTTTCTTCGGAGAGAAGTCTCGGTGAATGCATTGGGTCTCACCGACAAAGCAAAGTAGGATCCCTTCGGCGTATGTGTGCGGGTTTCGATAGGAGGTCTTACTGATCAAAAGAGGTCTCGCCGAAGTTAGGCGGCGTTGGAAAAGCAAGCGAGCTTCGCCAAAGGGTCTCGCCGAGGTCACAAGGTCTCCCTGACTCCAAAATCTCTCAGCGTAAGGATTGAGTTCTACAAGACGTCTCGGTGAATGGGGGGTCTTGGGGACAAAAGGGGGCCTTCGGTGTAACAAAAAAGTCGCTAAGAAGTCTTGGTGACCCGGGTATGTCTTGCCGACTAAAGAGGAGTTTGCTGTGATATCTCGGTGACAAGCACGGGTATTGGCAAAGGATATTGCCTTCGGAAAAATGTCTTGCCAAAGGATGAAGGTCACACCGAAGATAAAAAGGAGGCCTCGCCAAGAGTTGAAGCCTTCGCAGTGATGTCCCAGTGATCAAGAATGTTTCGCCAAAGGCCAGGGGTCTCGCCCAAGGAAAGTCAAGTCGACATGATGTCTCGGCAACCGGCAAGGGTTACGCTGACAGTGTTTCACCAGGGAGTTCTCGGCATAAAGCTTCCTCTTCGGCGAGATGTCTTCCCGAAAATATGGGGTCTTGCCGATAGTAAGATGGGCTCGCCCAAATATTTAAGGCTCGGTGAGAGGTCTTACCGAAACAGCAGTGTCTTGCCGACATAAAGAAAGGAACTCACCGAGAGAGCTTGACATAGGCATAAGGTCTTGCCGATATAAGGAGGTCTTGCCGAAAGCAAGCTAAGATCACCAAGAGTTGAAGACTTCACCCTGAAAGTGTCTCACCGAGATGGCGATGTCTCCCTGACCGAAGAAAAAGTAGCTCATCGCCAAAAGATAAGGAGCCTGGTGAGAGGTCTGGCTGACAGGCCAATGTCTCACCTGAAAAAGGAGCTCGCTGAGGAGTAATCTCACCGAAGCAAAAGGAGCCCTGGGTGTAACATTTTGAGCTTGCTAAGAAGTCTCGACGACACGAGAGGGTCTTGGCGACATAGGAAGCATCATCGGCAAAGGTCTCACCGACCAATGGAGCCTCCTGAAATGAAGAGTTCGCCAAAGGGAAAGGAATTCTACATGATGTCTCGGCAAACTAAGGGGGTCCTGCCGACAACAAATGAACTGAGCTCATCGGGAGTTAAGGCATTCACCAAAAGGTCCTGGTGACTAACTGAAGTCCTACCGAAGGAGAACCAGCGCGGGGAGAAGGATTCAACATCGCTAGGAGGTCTCGCCGAATGTAGAAGGTCTCCCCGAAATGGTTGCCTTTGCTAAAGAATAGGGATTTCGTCATGATGTCTCAACAACATACTGGTGTCTTGCTGATGGCTTCAGTGATATCAGTACGACTTTGCAAGCTCGATAAGAGCTCTCATCAATAGTATCATGTTATGCTGATAGCTTCAGAAGGGCATAATCACATCGGTGAGACACTTTCAGTGTCTCACCGAGATGCGATTCTACAGGAGGAGTTTTTGACCGCCTAAAGAAGCTGCATGGAGTTTACTTGACCAATCAGAAAGATCTGAAAGCAAGCTGTGGTAGTCTAAAGAACATGAATAGGATGAAAAGCAACATGTATCTGTTCTAAGCTCAGGAGCATTCAAAGCGCTCGACCGAAGAGGTTCAAGGCAGACACGATACCAGGAAGTGAATGCGGTGGTTGCAGAAATATCTCAAGAAGGCTTCTCCGAGAATGTTTCTTCACCGACATAGGCGACATGGACACACAGGGTGTAGCATTTAATTTCAATAAAAAGATCTAAGGGGCAGATCTTTCTGACCCCTGAAATTTTGTAATCCCTAAGGGGCCGACACATTTTGATATATAAGGCATTTTTTGCCTTTTTGTAAATAGTTCAGAATATACACTCGGAAGAGTTAGTGATTTTTTATCAATCCTTTCTCGACTAAATGTATGTTTTTTTTTAACTCAAACTGGAATCTGTAATACAACACAGAGTTTACCTTTGAAGCTAGTGTTCATGTTTGTACTGCTCTCATTCTGTATCTTTCTTTGATTATGCAAGTCTTTAGCTGTGTTTTATAAGTCTGCACTCATACCTTAGAGCTATGAAATTTATCTTTCCTTCCTAAGATGTGTATGTAGATCAAACCTATTAAGATTGATGCATAAGTCTAAAAGAAGTTGTGTTGAGTATGTGAAACGGTGGAAGTTAAGTTTTCCAGTGTATGTTCATCTTGTTTTCATTTCATGATTCCTCATCAATTCGGTGTATCACCTTAGAATTTAATCTTTATTTTAATGTTTTCTCCTTCTTACTTTCCCTTCAAAGAATTAGTAGTTTAGGTGATAACACAAAGGAAGCCGGCCTTCTCCGAAGGTTGACCTCTTTCTGTAAGAAACCCACATCTTTAGAGGTCTTCCAATGTTACACTAAGGTGTTGAACATCAGGTTCAACAGGGTACAATTTCAAGTGATAACAGTTCTGGCACGCCCAGTGGGATTGTCGAACAGACAGTTTGGAAATTATATGTCTACTACTAGTTTTTGATATGCAACCAATAAATTTCAGGCCTTTTAGAGGTAAAATATCAGCATATCATGGCAACTCCAACTCCATAACAACTGGTTCCAGCAGCCCAGGTGTCTACAATTAATAAGGTGTGATCTTTAGGCTTGTTTACGCTTCATATTTTATCTTGCGATGTCTAGTTATCAGCAATATAATGACTTTCCACCTCCATTCCATGAGAGTCATGTGTATATGTCCTCTCATCAGCCATACTATATAGAGCAACCTATTGTTTTTATGTCAAATGACCCGGTATTAGCAGATTACCAGTATTCCCATCATGTTTACTGCCCTCCCACTCCTGGTCAATCAATATTTGATCAAAATCAACCCCAAGAGGAGATTTCTGATATTAACTAATATGATTATTTATATAATCAGCCTCTAAAGCATCCTTACCAAACTATAATGGACCTGCTCCAACAGTTCGACCGTGTGTTGTGGGCTTTGAGCCAGAAGTTTGAACATATGCAGATTAATGATGTCAGTAAGGTGTTCTCCTACATGTATGGCATGTTGGTTGATGTCAAGAAACAGAAAAAAGCTTATTTCACAGCAGTAGGAGTTGGGATGTCAGTTTGAAGAAAATATTGAGGGAGAGATAGCAGCCAAAGAGGAGCAAATGAAATTTTTATCTGCTCAAGGTAGTCGGGTCTATTCAGATTATCAAGCACAAAGGTATGAGGCAAGGGTGGCCCTTTCCATTCCTAGTTTCATCTCACCTCCTCCTGTAATGTTGAATCATCCGGTGGAAGAGGATGCTTCCAGAGATAGGTTTCCTAGCTTTAAACAAGAGGAACCTTCCAAGCTCTTTAGTGAGCCTATCAATAAGTCTTCTATCCTCAAGATTCTAGGTTGGAAAGTCCCATCTCAGTCACTTTGTGAGTTTCCTTCACCTATCATGCAAATGAAATCATGCTCTGGCATCCAGGAAGTAAAAGAGGGATAGATCTTGGACTAGTACAGCTTACTCAACTCGGAGGAGACTAAAAATATTGATTTGCTACATCTAGCTATAGAGGAATACAGACTACAACTGCAAAAGGCTGACCAAGAAGAGCAATGTACAGTTTGGAATGAAGAAGGTGTGATTTCCCCCACTCTAAATGCTATCTCAAAGTAGCAAGATGACATCAAGCAGCTGCGGGTTCAAGAGCCAAGACAACAACATGAAGAGACTAAAAAAGATGATGTGGGTCATGAGTCCATAGCTTCATTCGTTGAGCTTCCATGTTTCATTGAGGGTGATGAGGAAAGCATAAATCTGGTCATAAGTCAGCAACATGAGGTAGAAAAGGAGCAGTGTACAACTGGATTTGATACTTTTGAGCATGTTATGCTTGAGAAAGTTGATGTTGAGCTATATGAAGAAGTGTACACTGATATAATTGAGCAGTTTTGTTCAACATTGGATGACCAAGAATCAAAAAAGGCTGATAGTCATGATGATCTGGAGCAACAGCTCGAACAAATGCTGAAATAGCAGGAGGAGCCTAATGAGCTTGATTTGCAAAATCATAACTGGTTGGAGGAGTTTCCATTCCATTGTACAGAGGAACTTGAGACTTTATCACCACTTAAATTGTTGTCTCCTTGCAGTAAAGAGGACAAGCTTGAATCAAAATGTAACTCTTCCAGTGATGATGAGAATTATGAGCAGCTTCCTTTCTGGTGCATAAAAGAACCTGAGGCTGATGCATTGATTGAAGATGTGATGGAGGAAGCTATCTCTTTGTTCTCTGTTGAAGAAATGGGTGTTCAAATGGAAGTTCATGAGCAAGAGATCAAAGGAGGCTCAATCTTTTCCCTTACCAAAGGTTGTCCAATCAGATACCTGGCTCAGATGGAATCCAATGCGACACCAAGGATGAATCTTGCACCCAAGCATGAAGGTACTGCTCAGGAGGAGCGCACTCAAGTTACCTTTCCACCTCAGAACAATAATGTTTACATTCTGTATGAAAAGGTTAGTAAGCCTGAATATGTTCTGCCAGAGATCTTGCAACCATCTGTTAAATTGTCATGCATGCTTCATTTCTCTTTAGTTGTTCTCCAGCGTGGCAAACATTGTAGATTTTTTAGAAAAGACAGTTATTTTACCCAACCTGTCAGTGGGTTTGTTTGATCAATTTCTCACTGGTTAGTGTAGGATAGGTTTAGTTTGTTATTTCTTTCCCTAAGTGTTGTTCCAACACAAATAGATAGTTTTATTTTATTTTTTCCCTGTTTTCAATAAGTTTCTAAGTGTTCTATGAGTCTCAAGCAAGTTACAGCCATGTACAAAGCTGCTCCAAGTCTGTTCCTGAGTTTTTCCTAACGACTCCATGTGCAATGGATAAGCCTAGACTACTGTTCTTCATGTTTAGTAGGAAAACATCCAGCAAAGGTCGCCAAAAATGTTACCTAATTTTCACCCTTAGGCTCAATCAGGCAAGGAAAATTGTGTTTAATAGGTTCGAGAAGGCCAAATGGAGCATTCGGCCTAGGGAAAAAGTCATGAATCTGATGCTAGGTCACAGGGAACTCAGTGAAGAAGCCTGCCTTGTTCAGGTTCAGCATGAAAATATTCTAAGGAGAGAGTCGCCAAGACCCCAAGAATGTCACGGCGAGTGGGATTCACCTACAGGTCCCTATCGGCAAGACATCGATCATCGTCCCGGCGACAAAAGGATATTCATTTCAGCGGAAGTTCTTTTCTTCGGAGAGAAGTCTCGGCGAATGCATCGGGTCTCACCGACAAAGCAAAGTAGGATCCCTTCGGCATATGTGTGCGGGTTTCGATAGGAGGTCTTACCAATTGGAAGAGGTCTCGCCGAAGTCAGGCGGCTTCGGCAAAGCAAGCGAGCTTCGCCAAAGGGTCTCGCCGAGGTCACAAGGTCTCCCCAACTCCAAAATATCTCGGTGTAAGGATTGAGTTCTACAAGATGTCTCGGCGAACGGGGGGTCTTGGCGACAAAAGGGGGCCTTCGGTGTAACAAAAAGGTCGCTAAGAAGTCTCGGCGACCCGGGTATGTCTTTCCAACTGAAGAGGAGTTTGCTATGATATCTCGGCGACAAGCACGGGTATCGGCAAAGGATATTGCCTTCGGAAAAATGTCTTGCCGAAGGATGAAGGTCACACTGAAGATAAAAAGGAGGCCTCGCCAAGAGTTGAAGCCTTCGCAGTGATGTCCCGATGATCAAGAATGTCCCGCCGAAGGCCGGGGGTCTCGCCCAAGGAAAGTCAAGTCGGCATGATGTCTCGGCGACCGGCAAGGGTTACACCGACAGTGTTTCATCGGGGAGTTTTCGGCATAAAGCTTCCTCTTTGGTGAGATGTCTTCCTGAAAAGATGGGGTCTTGCTGATAGTAAGATGGGCTCACCCAAAGATTTAAGGCTCGGTGAGAGGTCTTACCAAAATAGCAGTGTCTTGCCGATAGAAAGAAAGGAACTTGCCGAAAGAGCTTGACATCATCATAAGGTCTTGCCGATATAAGGAGGTCTCGTTGAAAGCAAGCTAAGCTCGCCAAGAGTTGAAGAATTTTCCCTGAAAGTGTCTCACCGAGATGGCGATGTCTCCCCGACCGAAGAAAAAGTAGCTCATCACCGAAAGATAAGGAGCCTGGCGAGAGGTCTGGCCGACAGGCCAATGTCTCACCACCAAAAAGGAGGTCACCGAGGAGTAATCTCACTGAAGCAAAAGGAGCCCTCGGTGTAACATTTTGAGCTTGCTAAGAAGTCTCGGCAACACGGGAGGGTCTTGGCGACATAGGAAGCGTCATCCGCAAAGGTCTCACCGACCAGTGGAGCCTCCCGAAATGAAGAGTTCACCAAAGGGAAAGGAATTCTACATGACGTCTCAGCAAACTAAGGGGGTTCTGCCGACATCAAATGAACTGAGCTCACCGGGAGTTGAGGCATTCGCAAAAAGGTCTTGGCGACTAACTGAAGTCCTGTCGAAGGAGAACCAGCGTGGGGAGAAGGATTCAACATCGCCAGGAGGTCTCACTGAATGCAGAAGGTCTCCCCGAAATGGTTGCCTTCACTAAAGAATAGGGATTTCGTCATGATGTATCAGCGATAGAATTGTGTCTTGTCGATGGCTTCAATGATATCAGTATGACTTTGCGAGCTCGATAAGAGCTCTCATTGATAGTGTCATGTTATGTCGATAGCTTCAGAAGGGCATAATTGCATCGGTGAGACACTTTTAGTGTCTCGCCGAGATGCGATTCTACAGGGGGAGTTTTTGACCGCCCAAAGAAGCTGCGTGGAGTTTACTCGACCAATCAGAAAGATCTGAAAGCGAGTCGTGGCAGTCTAAAGAACATCAACAGGATGAAAAGCAACATGTATCTATTCTGAGCTCAGGAGCATTCAAAGCGCTCGGCCAAAAAGGTTCAAGGCGGACATGATACCAGGAAGTGAATGCAGTGGTTGTAGAAAGATCTGAAGAAGGCTTCTCCGAGAATGTTTCTTCACCGACATAGGCGACATGGACACGCAGGGTGTAGCATTTAATTTCAATAAAAAGATCTAAGGGGTAGATCTTTCTGACCCTTGATATTTTGTAAGCCCTAAGGGGCCGACACATTTTGATATATAAGGCATTTTTTGCCTTTTTGTAAATAGTTCAAAATATACACTCGGAAGAGTTAGTGATTTTTTATTAATCCTTTCTCGACTAAATGTATGTTTTTTTGTAACTCAAACTGGAATCTGTAATACAACACAGAGTTTACCTTCGAAGCTAGTGTTCATGTTTGTACTGCTCTCATTCTGTATCTTTCTTTGATTATGCAACTCTTTAGCTGTGTTTTATAAGTCTTGTTGTGACCTTTTCACACATCGCCCCATTGCCAATGGGGACCCCTAGTTGTCTGCTAGTTTTTTTTGGGTTTTGTCTCCTTGCAGCGGTTATGTGAGATCACCGTGTTAAGAGTTTCAAGTCAGTTTGTCGAGGGTTACCCAAGCCAAGTCCGTAATTCATGCTTGAATCAGTGCGTAGACGTCATGGAAGCGCTCAGAAGGCCCAAGAAATGAAGATCGCCTGTGAATTCGGCCAATTCTGACACTTCCTATTTTTTAGGGAAATTTGCTTTTTCGATTTTTCATTTTTAGCATTTTTGGGCCAAACAAGGTTCCTTATTTTTTAGGGTTTGCTTTTTCTATTTTTAGAAAGTTTCTATTTTTGGAAAGTTTCTATATTTAGAAGGTCCCAAATTCCAAAAATGCACTCAGAAGTCCAAAAAAATTGAAAAATCACTCAGAAAATCAAAGAGAAAATTTGAAAAATTATTGAAAAATCTAGAAAAACAAGTCAAAAAGCATGAAAAATCAGACCCAAAAAGCATCAAATTCTGGAAAACCAGTTCAAGATCAATCAGATCTGAGGTCGAAATCACCAAAAATCAGCTCAAAAGAGATGAAATTCATGAAGTAAATGGCTAAGTATGAAATTCGCCATGAAAGAAGGATGAAGGAAGATGTCTAAAGCTGGTAAAGTCCGCCCAACATCAAAGGGGATGTTGCCAAAATCTTTTGAAGTCCGCCTCGCACATCCTAAAGTCTGCCATGACTCAAAGGGGAAGTGTCTAGACCCATCTAAAGTCCACCATGTGCTTGAAGGAAAGTGCAAAGATCCTCTAAAGTCTGCCCATGCATGTCCAAGGGGTCATAAAGTCCGCCATCCACAAGAAAGGAAATGCAAAAAAGTTCTAAAGTCCGCCCATGCATGTCCAAGTATCCTTGGAAGTCCACCTTGACTTGAAAGGAAGTGGCAAGAGGGTTAGAAAGTCCGCCATGTGCTTTAAAGAGAGATGCAAAAGGGTTCTAAAGTCCGCCTTCACTTGGAAGATGCCTTGGAAAGTCTGCCTAGGCATGTAGAAGAAGAAAAAATCAAAAAATTTGCTAAGTATTGATGCCTACCAAGGGGAGTTTCGAAATTTTTGCTAAGTGTGAAAGCCTAAAAAGGTGGAGAATCATTTCCAAAGGGATAAAATGTTGAGACAAATGCTAAGGAGCTTTGAAGTCTGCCCTAGAAAAGAGGGACATCCAAGATGCTTGTCTAAAAGGCTAATGAAGTCTGCCATACACTTGGAAGAGGTTAGCAAGATATCAAAGAAGTCCGCCATACTTGTCCAAGGTGCTAAGGAAGTCCGCCTAAGCACATGAAGAGGGAAAAGATCGACTTTTTCTAAGTGTTGGTTCCTACCAAGGAAAAATTTGAATATTTGCCTAAGTATAGAGGCTAAAAGATAAAAAATGGAGATTGTGGCTAAGTGTTATGACATTTTCGAGAAGCTAAGTGCTAAGTTTGAAAGGACAAGTGCTAAAGAAGTTTGGCTATGGCGAAGACAAAAATGAAGTGTTCCTAGCACAAAAGTGGAAAAGAAATTAAATTTTCCTAAGTATGGTTGTCTAAAGGAAATGTTAAGAAATTGACAACTTTGGCCAGAGAAAAATGCACAAGGCAAGGAGAAAGGAAGGATCGCACTTGGCCAGAAGGAAGAAGAATTTGTCAAGTGTCAAAGAAATTCGTCCGATGAAGACATCCAGACAAGAATTTTGCCTAGAAAAATTTGACTGAGCAAGAGAAAATTTGACTTTGGCAGAACAAAATAGGCTTAGTGCAAGGGAAAAGTTGGCTATGACAAAGAAAAATAGGGATTTGGCATAAAGTTTGTCGATGAAATGGCTTAAGTTTTGACTTGTCTAGATGAAATTGAGAATAAAATTGGAAAATACACTTTTAGCCGAGAAAAATAAAAGGAAAATCAAAATAGCCATGGGTCCAAAACGAACGGGTTGGAATAAATTAAAATATTTTAATATTTTAATAATTTATTTCCAACTACTCGGAAATTTAAAATGCCTTGGACAAAATCGAATTTGCCAGACAAGAGTTGGAAGGAAATAAATTATGCCGGCCAGAGATAAAATCCAACAGGCAAAATTAAATTTTCCATGAATTTAATTAAATATTTAATGTTTTCTTTTAAAATTCGAAAAATCAAAGATAAACATTAAGCAAAAATCAAAATTTTGAAGATCAATAATATTTATCTGGATAAGCTCAAGACTGATTCTTTTCGAAAAATAAAAGGAAACTTGCCTATTTAAACAAAAGAAAACAAATCGAGATCGAGAGAGAGAATGGAAGTTGCTAAAACAAATCAAGCTCTTCAGCATTATAATGAGTTTCAGCAACTCATTTTTTCACACAACTGAAAAGAAATTTAGTATCTCTCAGAATTCTCAGGCAGTTGATTGTTCAGTAGGCAAGATCGAATTTTCCAAAGGGTGAAGTAATGTTAGGCTGAGGAAGAATTTTCGTGGGAAAGGAAAAGATTTATTTTTGGATTCTTCTATGCAAGAGGGGCGCACTTCATTAATTGATTTTTTGGAATAAAAAATCAGAATTTAAATTTGATTTGCAGCCAGTAGTTCTTCATTGAGGTTTGATGTTCAATCAAATAAATTCTCCATTCTTCTTCTGTCATTTCATCTTGGCGAAAGTTCTAGCCAAAATTTTGACTTCGTCCATTTATTTTCAGCTTGCTTTTTCGCAACAATTTAATTATTTAACCAGCTGAAAGTAAATTTTCGAATCCAAGGCATGAGAATTAATTATTTGAAAAAGTCTATGTATTAATGTTAATCTTTTGGACTGCAGGTTGATGACCACGACAGGCGAACCATCAAAGAAGCTGAAAATGAAGTTTACCAGCAAGGGTGCTCAGCGAGAGACCAAAGTCATTTCAAAATGAAAGAATTTCATAGACACTGATCTCGGACATGTCGATTTTGATGAATTTAAGAAAAGAGTGTACGGGCAGAAGGGACTTCCCACACCGATAGCCAGACGGATAGTCAGAAATGAGATTTTTCAAGCAGCTGGATTCCCACCGGCAATGGATTGTGCAGAACTGATGGTGGAGTGTGCTATCCACTATGATGCCCAAAAGAGGCAAATCATCGCACCTGATGGAAGAGTCTTGGCACACTTGGGCGAAGTGGCAATCCAAGAAACCTTCGGCATCCTAGAACATTCACGTACGGTCTATAAGACCAAGGAAGAAGCCAAGAGGTTATATGACAGCAAACCAGATTTGTGCGCCACAATAGTTAACAAAGTATGGATGGACAAGCCTAAGCCATCAATCAAGAAGATTCCCAAGAGACCTCGCCGAACAGATTTCAAGGAAGATTTTGGAGATATCATCTTGATGCTGAACAGAGTAGCTGACAACCCGCAAGGCACCTTTTTCAAGAGCTGGATGTACTATTTCATAGACGAGATCACTTCTGGCGTCAAAATGTTCAACTGGTCACGGATGATAAGTGACAACCTCCATGAGCAATTGATCAACCTTGAAGAGAATAAGTCTTTTCATATGAGTTCGTATGTTGTCTACCTGTTGGCCAGATCATACAAGTATCCAAGGCTAATTTGCAAGGGCAAAGTTGGCAACGGTGACAACGAACTCAGGCCTTACGACTGTTACCCACAACTCCAACTGAAGGAGAAGACTCACTTCAGGAGGGTACATGATGCCTTCCTAATGCATATTACCAGAAAGCTTCAAGGAGGAGTGCATCAGAGGTTGAGCCATGAGGCAAAAAGTCTTATCAGTAAATACGGATCTTGGTTCATCCAGTTCTCAAAATTCACATATATCAGGATCTAGGGATTTACTGGAAATCCCTATAAATTGCCCATCTATCCAAAAAATCGGATGATTTTGCTCGAGGTCCTAAGACAGTTAGAGGAATATCAGAACATCCAGAGGCCAACCAAGAAGGCATCTATCACATTCCCATTTTTCATTGGGAACATGTTGGAGTATTGTCCATCAGCACAGGCAGCTGAGAGTGCAAGGTTGGAGATCCAGTGGTATCCATTTACAGCCTACAAGTCCAGGGTCAACTTTGACCCACACCATAACATTCAAATAGTAGAAGGGAGAAAGTACAAGCACAGAATGGAACTGGAAGATTTCTGGGCAAATGTTGTCGATGAGTATGAAGTTAGACGGAGAATGTGGTCCAGAATGTCACTAGACTTCATGAGGACAATTGAGTTCTGTCGGGTGCCTGATCAGTTACAGGATGATGGGAACCACGTCCAGCCCCACTTCGAGGAAAGCTGACCTCTTCCTCTAGTGAAATGGTAAAAACCTGAGCACATAGACTTGGCAACCTTAATGAGACCGGTGGCTAAATACTCTCAGTGGTGGGTTGACTATCATGCCCAAGAATTGAGACAAAGAGGAATCACGCTCACATATGATCTACTGAGCGAGTCGGAATCATATTCTTCTAATTTCGGGGCATCCCATCAGGATTTGGCTGGGATCAGAGAAAAGGAAGGAAATAGTCCCAAGTACAGAGCTTGCTTCCAAGAGGCATAAGGGAGAACCTTCTCGGTCAGCGGCATCTCGAAATATTGATGAGCTGGTGGCCACTATAGACGAGTCCTTGGTAGAAATGCTTGAACCTCCTGCAGTTCAGGAAGGGAATGATGAACCTATTCAGTTGGATGACGAGGAGCCCTTGTCACCTATGGGCACAAAAATCTTAGGTTTAGACAATGAGAGAGAAGTCCGAAATAACGACTTCGAGGAGGGAATGATTTCAGCTCTTAGAGGGGTTGTGGATGTTCTGAATGAGGAAGAGATTCAAGTAGAGGATGGAATTGAGAAGCCGACCATTCCAGAGTGGCTGATGGAAAGGATGAAAATTCAGGTACCTACAGAAGCTCAAGAAGAGGAGGATGATACTGCCGATTTCTTGGCAAGGTTGGAGCAAGTCGCAATCAAGAAGCCTGCCAAGAAATTCTCCACCATTCAGAGGAACGAGATAGGCAACCGTTCCGTACATATTGCAAAACCCACGGTGGACAAGCCACAGGACAAGATTACTCCTCAGGAGTATGCTATAACCACTGTAGATCTTGGCCCAACTTCAAAAGGTCAAGAGGTGGAGGAATTAGATAATTCTGTCTCGACCATCAAAGTGAGACTGGAAAAGGAAGTGGCTAAGAAAAAAGAGTATAAGAAGGAGGTTGAACATCTTAAGGGATATATACAGCATTTGACCCAGCCACTTGATCAGGGTAATGCAATTGTTCCTCCTCTCCTCAATTTGTCACAGGAGGTGACCAAGGATGTCAAGTACGAGATGGTGACGACCAAGGAAGCTCAGGACTAGATGGCGAGCGAAGGCACAGAAGCGGCATTGTTCATGGAAAAACTGGCACTTGCTTATGGGCAAACCTCATGCTTCCTTTCCAGACTTATGGATATGGCAGAAACATGGGAAGGTATTCCGGATATGCAGGAGAGGCTTATTCCATGCCTCAGGCTATTAAAGGGCACTCCAAGAGAGGAGTTGGTCAACAGGAAGGTGATTGTTGCAGGAGCAACATATCGTTTCAATCACTGGTTTTGGGCAGTAACTATACGTAGGGAAGTTTTGGAGAAGGCAAAAGTGGATGGACTTAGAATCAAGGAGCAGGTAAAGGACATTTGGGAGAAAATTCACATGACAGCTGCAGAAATGTTTGATCAAGAGATTGTCCGAGAAAAGGATATGCAGTTGGAGGAGCTTAAACGAAAGATTCAAGAGGTTTTCTTCTTGACTACTGGACCACTTCTAAGAAGGGATTTTGTGAGAGTGGCAAGTCTTTCCGCCATCCAGAATGAATTTAGGAAGTAGGAAGCAGAATTGGCGAATACCTTTGCCAAATGTGCAGAGAACTTGGATGAGCTTGAATTCTGGATCAGCATGCTGCCACCTGTCACAATGGAGGAAGTCATTGCAGTAGTGTCCAGATTTGTTGAACGCAATGCTGCTCAGAAGGATAAGGACACCTCTCCTAGAATATAGCTTTAACTACCCCTCTACTGATAGTTTACTGATAGATGACTCTTTTTATTTTGGGAAACCCTAATTAGGGTTTGGTTGTAATAATCTTGGCCGTTGATCTTGTTTTAATCTCGACCCTTCATTTCATTTTTGAAACTCTATATAAACTGATGCTCTCTCACTTTCATTTGTGTGGAGATAGCATATGAGATTGTTGCATTGAGACTATTTCGAATAATAAAAGCTCTTGTGCATGATTTTCCTTGAATAAATTTTTATTGTCAAATAGTAAGCGAGGTTGCATATCTTCTTCCACCATAGATTAAAGTTAGAATTAGATTAAGTAGAATTTGCTTTGAAAGTTGGTTAATTGAATGAGAGATTGATCGTATTGATTCAATGGTGAAGTGTAGCTCATACTTTCTTCGAATGGATGATTTGCATTCGATGTGTAAAGTTAGCCTGAGCTCTTAATTGTGGAAGCTTAACTTCAGCCTCATTCGAGGTTTGAAAATTATCATCACAACCCTTGAAGATTGCACCCATTTTGCGTATGTTGTCCTGCAGGAGGCAAAACAAAGTGTGGTTTATCCCCTTCACCAAATCCTTACTGTCTCTTGAGTTCTTAGGCATAGACTAGATTCTCCTAAACCCTATCCTTTTGCCATTTTTTTGAGATCCATATTGAAAGTCCTAATTGAGAACCTTTAATGATAAATTCGCCTAAGTCCCACACTTGTGAAGATTTTCTTAACGTAAGTCCCCTTGTTTATTACCAGCAAATCACAACGGCCATTGAGCTTATCCACACGTTGAGACCCGACAAAAGAAACATTGGAATCACCATATGATCTTCTCACAATCTTAGCATACGCAGTGGTTTTTCAAGAGAGGATAGAGTGTCTTTGGACATTTTATTCTGTGTGTTCGGTGGATGATAAAACGTACACCAACAAGTCTGCACTCATACCTTAGAGCTGTGAAATTTATCTTTCCTTCCTAAGATGTGTATGTAGATCAAACCTGTTAAGATTGATGCATAAGTCTAAAAGAAGTTTTGTTGAGTATGTGAAACGGTGGAAGTTAAGTTTCCCAGTGTATGTTCATCTTGTTTTCATTTCATGATTCTTCATCAATTCGGTGTATCACCTTAGAATTTAATCTTTATTTTAATACTTTCTCCTTCTCCCTTTCCCTTCAAAGAATCAGTAGTTTAGGTGATAACACAAAGGAAGCCGGCCTTCTCTGTAGGTTGACCTCTTTCTGTAAGAAACCCACATCTTTAGAGGTCTTCCAATGTTACACTGAGGTGTTGAACATCAGGTTCAACAGGGTGCAATTTCAGGTGATAACAAGAACTAGAATAGTTTTATTCAAATCACTTAAATATCTCAAAGAGTGTTTCCTTGCACTCATGTGATGGCCCTATGGGTTTGAAAATAAAGGTGTCAATGGTGAAATTTTCAAGTTCATAAAGAGGTTGATAATCATGTCTAGAGATGGTCACACCTTATTATTATGAAAAAGCTTGACACATAAATAGAGGACCAAAGAGATGGCTTACAATCAAGTTCAACCCAAGAAGATACAAGAATAATGTCAAATCAATCTAGGGTTGGAATAATATGTTAGAAAATTGAGTAAGAATGAAGCAAAATACAGTGTTGAGGAAAGTATAATTAAAAATTTTTAAGGATATGTTAGAGGAGACATAGGAATTATGTTGCAGATGTTGAAAGGAGAGGAACTCTTTGATACAAATCTCAAATTAAAAATTGGGGTCAATGACAATCCCTCTAATTATTTTATTTTCCATAGTCCATCCTTTGATATATATAGCCCCGTGATAGGAAGTATTTGATATCTCATTAGAAGAGAAGGGGAGGTGAGGAGTGAGAAGATAAGAGTAAGGTTCGGCATCAAGAGTGCCAACTAATTCTTCAAAGTAGGAAGAGGAAAATTTTGAAGTAGTAGGAGGTTGATTCTCAATGAAAAAGTCTACATGATTAGATGATTGGTGTTTGGGAATAGGTGGTATAAATCTTGTACTGGCGTTAATTTGCACCCCATGCAAATTCCCATTAATTTACCCTCATTTTAGCCTTACAAGTTCGATAATGCAAAAACCCGCCGCATTTGCCTAGCTTTTTCCATGTGTCCTTGTCATTTTGTGTCGATGAGGGAATTTTTATTAGGGATGACCACATGCCACACGAATGTCTACATGTCCTACTTTCATCTTGACTAGATTCTTGGATCAAGGAATGTTAGAGGCATTATGATTCTCTATCAACTGCAAGTGTAACGTCCCTCTTCAAATATTGACTGTCACGAACAACCTTTTTGCCTCTAGTTTGGCCTTTTGAACCTCATTATTGCTCTCTCTGAAGCTCTCTTGATTCCATCAACTCATTCTCACTCTCTAACACTTCACACTTCACTCTCTTGCTCTTTCTCTTCACATATACACCATCTTGTTGCTCCAATGCTATTGTTATTGCAAGTTGTCAAGGCTTTACTCCATCGACGTGGTGGTGTTGTTCTTCTCCTTCCTCTCTTAGCCTTGAGCACTCGTAGAAAGGGAGATGATATTTTTTGTATTTTCTTATTTGCATTATCTTACTTGTAGAGTAGAACCTAGATTGTCTTTGCTCTCTACTATTTTTTCCATTCTCTCTATCTCTTTCTCGCTTTTCTACATCTTGTGGTCTATTGGTTGTCCATGGAGGCGGGAACACCGAAATGGGGGTTTGACTAAGGAAAACCTCAAAATGTAGTCCCAACATTTTTCTTGTTACTATGTGTGTACATGTGATTTGTTCGTGAGGAGCTTGATGAAGAACTAGACCTTCAATAAGTTGGCACTCTTCTTATTTCTTCGTTGTTTCGCTATTAGAGTAGCTTATATTTATAACTTATAGTATTCTTCTTACTATATTTTGCATTTTGATTCATTTTTGTTACATTTTAAAACTAGAACTTTCGAGTTGTTAGTAGACTTTGTGTGTTTTAGTCTACAACTCGACCCTTTGTTCATACATGACGCTAGCGCGTCTTTGAGACTCTAGTGTGGTACACTGAAGTTTGAACCATGCATTTTCATCTTTTGGTAGAGATCCATTCAATCTACAATTTGAGACCTTTGTGATGCGCTCACCCATTTTCAACAAAACTCTATCATAAAGCATAAGGAAATTAAAGTCTAGTTTTCCCTTCCTTTTCAACCTATTCTTTTCATCTAAAGTCAATGTATTCTTGGGGTAGTTTAGGGAAGTTCACTCCCCGTAGAATATTTGGTGTCTTAGATACTTGGGAGCAACAAATCCCCCTTCTCTACAAATCGATAGCTTTATATTAGGATATGAAAAAAACTTATTACCTCTATTGGTATGGCCCTCAAAAATGCATAATGTTATTATCAACATGGTCTTGGGAATTATGGGAAAGTCTCATGCATGTTTAATATCATCACCATTCACTTGATGATATCCACAAAAATAATTGGTGTCATGGCCATGAGGAAGCAATACATATAGTTTAAAATCTCTAGATGCTATCATCCATGTTAATTTTTGCATACTGCAACTTTTTGCATATTTGTACACAACACTACTTGTCCACATAATATGACCTTGAGCATGGGCACACATTCATTCACTCAACTATGATTAGTTTGAAACCATACACATCTAACATGTGGTTGCACCTACACCACATGATCATCCAAATAATTGACATCATACAAGTTTGACACTTGGCATAATACTACCTACATGTAAAGCACACTATGTACATGAGACCTATCAAGATATTCTTGAGGGACTAGCTAATGACCTCTTATTCAAACACCTACACTATACATGTTGTTGGTTGATAGATTTTTCTTTCTAAAAATTAACTTAAAATGACTCCTTTCCCAAAATAAAGACAAATAAGCAACGACCAATGGGAGAGATCACCATAATTTCATTGGTGATCTTCCTCTAAATTTTGATTGAGGTACAACTCCCTCGTAAGGTAAAGATTTTAGATTTTTTGAAATTTAAAAAGTGGTTATACTTTTAACTAGAAAGTAGTAAAGGTGGACTAACAATTGTTCATAGCCATGATATAAGTGTGATCAAATAATCTCCCAAAATATCAACACAGACAATAAGATTTGAAAAACAATTGTCACCAATACTACAACTCAAAGAATGAGATACTAGTAACAAATGAATGAAATGTTTAGATTCCAACTTCACCCAATCCCAAAGAAAATGAATGTAACACGATAGAATATAGCATCCACAAAGAGAATTAATATCTAAGCATTTATCAAATCTCAAAGACTTATTTATAAACACCAAGTATAACACTCAAATTCCATATGCACACAAAAAATGAAATTCTTTGGAAAAGAGGAAAATTATCAATGATCCTTATTTGATCAAGTCTCACTCTTGTACATCAAAGTGTAATGGGGATAAAAAATTAGGACCCTTAAAATTTCTTTCAATTGCATATTTAAACTTTCAAAACATAATTATCACCAAAATCTTGAAAATTGATTCTTTAAGGAACCATAGAAATAAGGTTCATTACAATTCAATTTAAAAAAAGATATTTTTTTTAAAAAGTGCAATCATTGTTAAGGCGACTGAGCAGACATGGCCATGGTGCATCGCTTGTGGCTGGTACTTGCTAACTAGGTGTCATGTGTGTTTTATAATCCTTGAGTGCATGTGTGATCGCTAGGATGTCAGCATGTTGCAAAATTGTAATATTTTCCATCCTCAACTTCAACAGGGCCTTGTTGTTGTGGATGGTGTCTATCTTGGTAATAACATTGGCGAGGGAATTCTCATGCCAAGACAATTCGGAGTCGATTCTAGCCAATTTATTCATAGTTTATTTGTTGAAGACTTGCTCCTTAGACAATGTATCGACCACCTTTAGGAATCCCTCCTTTATCTCTTCTATTTTCACCTTTCATTAATTGACAACCGAAATCAAAGAAATCTTTAATAAGATCATTGTGGATGAAATTACACTCCATCAAATTATATTGTTCATGGAGGTTTTGTTTCAAGAAAGTAAGTTTCCATTTGATTCTTTTCTTCCACATTATGATTATAGGATCTTCTTTGGAGGGGATGATTTTCTCAAGCTTGCAGCCTTTTCTAAACCCATTTCCAAGATTTCACCAAGATCTCTCTTGGATTGTGACCAGAGAGACTCTTCCTATTTACAATTTTCTATTTATTTTTTGATGGAATTTCTTAACAATATAAAATCATCATAAACTTTGTTCAATTTCTCAATCAGAGGAGGACCTTTATCTTTGACATCACCAATCCAATCTTGAACAACCCTCCCATAATAGTTATCTTTTTGCACTTTACCCACCATATCTTTCCCAATCATAGAATTTGGGTCAAAAGAAACACTTTCCTGATTGATGAGCTGGGGAGAAGGATCCATTAGTGATTTAAGATAGTTCAAGAGTAGCTCCATTGCTTTCTTCAACTCATCTTTGTCCTATTTATTTGTCTCTTTCCTTTCTACTAACCTAGAGGAAAACACCTAAAAGTTATGCACATCCCCATTCCTACTAGGTGGACCCAAATCTACCTTTGTTATGTTGTAGTCAACTATGGTAGCCTGACCAGGGTCTTTTTGTGTAAACATATGGGCAATTTCTATGAACAAGTGCCCCGAACCACTATCCTCCATCAAAATTGACATTGTTTTAAGTTTCTTGGCTTTAGGGGACCTTTGCAGAAGCTTCCCTTGTTGGATGTTGTGGTTGTGTTGTTGATATGTGGTTGTCATTGATGTCAACACTATTGGAATTAATGTCTTAGAAGTTGTATATGTCGAAGATATTGAGAAAATTGTAATAAATAAGTTGCAAGTTGTCAGTGGTGAAGTGAAGTTTAGTTTGTTGGAGAGCTCAGTACGTTGATGATCAGAGGTTGTGGATTAAAGGGTTTATTTTTGAGTATATCTAATTTATCCACGTTGAGTTTTAGAGATCCGCATGAAGATTTGATCGAGTTATGAGCAGTTGTGTTCTAATAGTTTTTCTGTTGCTTCAGTTGGTGTTCTTGATTGAAGATGATGCGATTCTAGTAAGTTCAGTTGTTGTGGACGCTTCTCTAGATTCATGATGTTTGTGGATGTTTCTAGATCATGCTCTATATGTGTTGCACATCTGCATTGATCGTTGTGCTTGCGATTGGCGATTTTCTTTTGCGTGTTCAAAATTTTCATGTTCATGGCCACAAGGTGATGGTAGCGTGTTGTGGGTCTTCGAGGAATATTTTTTGAAGGTGGTTCATGTTCGAGAATTTTATTTTGGGTCTTCACTATGTTGTGGCCGATCTTGGTTGATTCGCATTGATAATTGTTATTGATTTGGGACGACAGTTTATATTCATTTTATTATTTTGTTGAAGCTGACATGTAGCGATGTAATTTCTTGTTGTGGATATATATAAGCAATTTTTAATTCCATTTGAAGGCATGCAAATGTGCTATGTGTGAATAAATTCCTAATCATTCAAAGGAAGAAGCAGAGTGTGAAGAAGAGTGAGCAGAGTGTGAAGAAGTGTTCATGTGCTTAACCGGAATTGTAATCAGGCATTAGAAGATGCTATTTTCTCAGTTCAAAATCTTGTGGATGTAATTTGAATGTTTTTGTAAGACAGTGTGTCTTCCTTTTGGCAATAAGCCTTGTTGTATTTGAGCAATGTGCTCTAGGCAATGTGCCTAAATGCATGTGCATTCCCCATTTTATTCTTTATACTTTTAATAGGGCATAATCTTGTGGACTGACCTCCACTGTGGTTTTTCCCCTAATAGGGTTTCCACATAAAAAATCTTGGTGTTATGTGTGTTCCTGATGTGTTGATGATTTATGCTTTCATGGTTATTAATTAGATCTGAGAATAAGGTTAATAAGTGTAATAATTTTTGAATTTCTGTGACAATTGATTCACCCCCCCTCTCAATCATTTTCCCTTGTGTTTCCAACATCCCTACCATATTATCATCTGGTAGATCAACAAGCATTGTTTTCCTCTTTCTGGATAAAGTATTTTCCAACTAAGAAGATGAAAAAGTAGCAGAACCAAGGGTTTGAGAAGCCTCAGGTCTAGAGAATTGAAGAGCTCTTTTCAGGGGAGGGGTCTTTGTCACATTTTGTAAATTAAAAGGAAAAGAAGTTGTGGACTTACATTTTTGTGTGTTTCTCTTAGCTACATTTTGAGATAAGCTTGGTTGTTCCTCGAGGACATCAGTCCTTATTATCTCAACTTCTTGTTCTTGTTCATTTTACCTTCCTTTTGCTTCTTTTTCCTTCTCTATTTGATCTCCCACATCAATGTCCCTTTGAGAGCCTTCATCACATGTCTTTTTAGGACTTCCTCTCCTCTTAGGAGGCTCTTCCCCATCCACACTTCCACTCGATAGTATTATATGTTACATTGGAGGTAGCATTGTTGTCGAAGAGGATTTCCCTACTTGACCTAGATTGGTTTGTTCTCTAATCACTTGTCTACCTTTGGATTGAGCTTTAATAGCTTTCCTTTCTTTTTAACAAGCCATATTTGATTCCTTTTCATGACCATTGTAGTTCTAGCATCTAGATCCCTATGCTCTCTGAGACTCCAATCAATGGGCACCATGGGTTGCATTTGCACATTGCTAGTATAGATGGGATCAATCAAATTATTAGTCTCATCATATACTACTCCTCCAACATCCCAGCCTAACTTAAAGGTAATGATTTGCCTTAGGGTCATCTTCATCCAATTTCTCTTCCTTACCTCATAGTCATCAACACAATCAGCCCAATAATACTCCAAGTGTGGTACATGATATAATCCTGGGATGAGATGAAGATTATTTTTCACAAAATTCTTGTTGTCAAAAGGAAATATTCTCTCATACATAGTGACATTATATATTACAATATCTCTTTCAATATTGAGGGCACTAGACTAAGCCTTGCATTGGTAACACCCAAGACCAATGGGAAAAGGAATTCCTACCTTTTTCCTCTATGTACACCTCTTGTTAACTTCTGCAATTTTCCTACAAATTTCTATTAAGATGAATTTGTCTTCTGCATACTTGGGAAATTTGTGAGGCAACTCATCGTATCCTCCAACTCTTAAATATGTAAGCCTTTGGAACTAAATAAAAAATACTACCATATTTGTTGACCAACTGGAAAGCTTCTAGAGAAACTCTCTGCCCCAATTCGTGTTGCAATTCTTTGACCAACCTCATAGTGAACACATTGTTAGCTTTCCTAAAGTTCTTATAACTTTTCTCAAGTTCTAGGTCGAGATAATAATAATAAATTTGAATTTGATCATCATATTCCTCAACAAGATTCAATCAAGGCCAAGGTCTTGTACATTCCAATGCATAGAAAAGATATGAAGACATGTAGAAAGACTTACTAACATCGAAATGAGTTATCATTTTATGCAACTTGTCACTGATTAAAGTTGCCCAATCTAGATATTGCATTCTAGCACAAATAATTTGGACAAAGAAATACATCCATTCTTGGAAATCTTGGGCATTTACACTCCCTTCAGCCTATGCAGAAGAATAATAATATCAAAAATTTCTATCTCAGAAGTGCGACCTATGTAAGTTCTTGGGTAATTGGGATTTCCCCTTTTTTGGTGTTGCAAACCAATCTTTATCAATGACATTTTTGAAATACCCCTTCTTAGAGAATCAACACTATGACAATGTAAAATTGAAATTTGCAAAAGCTTCCCTTTCAAGCAACCTAAAACGGACGTTGATGGTAGCTTTGTCGAGGGTTAGCAACAAAATATTATCATTGGTTCTAATTTCCCTAGTCTTGGGTTTATAATGATTTATACATTCTAAAACTAGGGTTGTGCATTGCACAACCACAGGGAAGGTGGTTGCTTCCAATAGACCACTCTCCACTAATCTATGAGTGATAGAGGCTCTATCCGGTTTATTTATCCTTCCCTAGAATTCTTCCAAATTAACATGTCCCAACTTGGTGTCACCTATTTTTGGCAATGTGCTTTCCAAACTAGATAAATGCTCATACCCAAGATATTTATACTTCATTGTAGCTCGAACCTTAGCTACAAAATTTTATAAAAATTGTGCCAACATTTCCCCTAGAGATATCAACCTCCGCTTCAAGAAAAATTCTTTGAATACGGATAAAATTTAGTAGCTGGGAGAATGTTTAAAATATCATTTACATGTTTTATATCTTATCTAAGGGAAATTCTGTGAAGAATTTTGGTCAAATTCTATATGTACTTTGTCATAACATGCACTCCCTTGTGCTTCGAAAAACCCCAATTTCTTTTGCAAATGTGGAGAGTAATTATGTTCTAGAGCACTTTAATCCTCATATAATTAGGCATTTATTTCGCCTTACTTAGTTCTGACAACATTCAACACTAGTAGGTGGCCTACTTAGGGAATGGTCTATGCAGCATACAAAACGGTCATTTGACCATGTTTATTAATTAATTAAAAATAAAATACTGTAATGCATTCTTTATTTTTAATTAATTAATAAATACAGTCAAATGACCGTTTTGTAGGCTGTGTAGACATTGCCTTTCGAAACCATATCAAATTTCGACAAAGGTTTTGAAACCTTTATTGTCTTCCGCTTCACTCATTTCCATTTCCTCCTTTGCAACTCTTTATTGGAGGATCAATCTTGAGTTATAGTTGGGCTCCATTAAAGTTATGGGAACCGTGTCAGGACCTGATGTAGTTGCCATAACTTTGTTTGATGCTAATGAAGACCAGAGAATGACTTAGCAAGGTTCTCGGTTTGATGTCAGGGACCAACGCAGTTATGGAAACCATATAGACTCCCAACAATGGTTTTTAAAATGGAAAAGAATCTTGGTTTTCTTCTTCTTTGAACTGCCTTCACTTTCTTCAAAAAAATGATAAGTTTTGAAAACTATTGCAGTCTCCGAAGGGGCTTTGACAACCCTTTGAAAGTTCAACTTTTGGATCACGACTTTTAATGACTTGAAATAAACAGCCCAACAAGGAACTTGGTCGAGAAGGACATGAGTTGTGAGAACAACGTCAAATATCGACTAGGTTGTGGAAACCTTGTCGGTCCTCAACAAAAATCATTACAAAGGCCAATTTAAGGGAAAGGGCTAAGTATGGAAACTTTACAGATATGACTTGGATACTCAAACAAACTTGAAAATAAAAAGGCTCAGACAAAACCAAAAATCAAAGCCTTGAGCAATGATATAAACTAAGATGGGCCAAATTCAAGGCAACACGTGTACATGTAGAGAAGAACTAACAACCAACTCTACTACGAATATAAGACTACTAGTATATATATATAAAATTTATTTATAATATTTATAAAAAAGCCAAGAGATATCTTTCTTGAGGCGTTTATTTTTTAATCAATTTGTCACATCAATTTGCATGTCCGTTACATTTCTTTTATTTGCATGTCGGTTACATTTCTTTTATAATATATATAGAAGATGAATTTGCATGTCGATTACATTTCTTTTATATGCATGTCGGTTACACTTTTTTTATATGCATGTCAGTTACATTTCTTTTATTGTTTTTATTTCTTTTATAATATATATAACTGTCACCAAGGAGCAGAACGTCAAATTAAACATAGCTTCAAAAAATGTACACGCATTTTACAATGCTTTCATTGTAGAAGTCTCTCGGCTTAATAAACATCTCCTTTCATACAATGTAGTTACAATGCAAAGTCTTCTAGTCATCTCTAATGTGCTTTTGCATATCAATATAGGGTTTCATTTGCATATTCTACAAATCTTGTAGATTGCAAGATAATTTGTAGATTTATCCTTCAATTCACCTAGTTTTTAGATCATTGGTGTCGAAACTTAAGAAAATTTTGCAAACACGTTTGTCATGTGAGTGATGGAAAAGGTTATGGAACTTTGCTTCACACAAGCCAGTTGCAATTGTTTGAAAGTTTCAAAATATTTTCTAACATATCCATTCTCTATATATCTTGCTTGTCAGGGTGCGAGGATGCTGGCGAAGGTTGTAGAATTTTGTTTGTAGAATTTGGTACTTTTAGAGATCCACAATGGCCAAGGTGATTGCAGGGATAATGTCTGACTAAGATTCAGGAACTCAGCTTTGTATATATGAATTACATTCGCTTGCAAGAAAGTAGGGAGCAAGAACATGAACACATTTTGTAAGTTCTGAAAATGTGTGCATATGTAGCGTAAGTCTGCAGACCCACTTTTGCATTGTAATAGCTTTTGCAGACTGAGGAGGAGCTGGCAAACGAAGCAAGAGCACAAGAAGATTTTACAAATTTATGCTTGCATTAAACTTATAGTTCTCAGTTTATTTCGCCATTGACAAGCAGTTCCACTAGTTGAAAAAACCATTTGATTTTTACGTTTGCTTTTGTATTTTGTGGGCTTTTGTATTTTCTGAATCTCTACCTAAATTTCAATAGGAAGAAGAAGTCAAGATGCAATTTGCAAATTGTAAATTTATGCTTGAGTTTCTGCCATATAAAATTGAAGTGTCACATTTATAACCTGCATATTGTCCATGCTAAAACAACACATTATTAATTAATGGAAACCTGAATTTGTTAGAATTAATTTGTGTTATGTTTGTGTGACTTTGCAAACATGTAAATAAGACTTCTATAGATGATCTTACATCTAACCTTTTAATCTTCATTTCAAATGCAAATGGGCATTATGATTTTGTATCTTCACTAATCAAGTCAATTAATCATGTAAGTTAAAATTTCGCAACATTTAATGTTGTCGAGTTTGGAATTTGACTTGTGGCTATGTGAAATTACGAAATGATAATTATGATCACTACAGACCCATAATTGAGACTCCAAAGATAACTCTTAAAGTCTATTGTCAAATTTTTTTAGTCATCTTGAAACTTTGTAAAATTGTGAACTACAAAAAAAAAATTATGGGAATGCATCCTTGAAATTGTAAACCTATAAAATTGCACTGAAGCTCCACATTTCTATCAATAATGAATTAATTGGATATTTAAATTGTTATGCATGGATTACAATATTATAAGGGTTTACAACTCAACTCAAATATTTTGGCACTTCAAGATGACTGAATTTAATTTCAAATCACTTGCAACTAAGATTGATAGTCAATGTTTTTTACTTGATTAAATAAAGGACCTTTATAGATGATTTGAAGTATGACACAAGTTTTGAGAATACAAGTTGCTTAATGCAAGTCAACTTGGAAAATGAAAAGTTTAAAATTATCAAGATCAAAATTAGGGATAACATGATCCAAAATTTGTCAACACTTTCTATAAAACTCTCCAGACCATGTTGGACACACAATTGGACCAGCCTACAGCCTTTCACCTATATATTGATAAATAAATGGAGGTGATTAACCACATGTTGGTTCACCTTATGCACATTCACAATAGAGCACATCTACACACCTAGGTGACAACCTATTATACATCTAGCATGGCTAAAATAAAGCACTACACAACTATATTGTGTATAACCCTTTCCAAACATATCTTTGGTTTCAACCAACAATGTCCTTACCGTCTCTTATCATCCACCTTAAACATATGAGATGTGTGCATAGGAATGGGAAGAGGATAAAATACAAAAATTCATCCAACACATCCAAGACCTTCATTCATGGGTCCAAAAAAAAATTCTACACCAACAATAGAAGTACAAAGAGTACTATGATGCCCATCAAGTACCACACACCTTATGGCTAAGTGAAAAACTCTAGGTACATCTTTAAAATGAAAATTTTCATAGTCTTTACTGCAAAATCAAACCATTACACCGTGGTCCTTATACCATTTTATGTGTAGTTGGTGAGAATTCCTTTATTCTTGGTGTCACACAATACTCGGGTTTGTATATTATCTTCAACATAAAGCTACTCAAGCCATACTTCCCTCTAATTTTGAAGCTAGCATAATGTGAACACCTATAGGCTTGGATCCTACTCATGTCAATATATATGTGAAGGATGCACTCATCAACACTGTGAATCATACTCACTCTAGTTTTCATTGAATATTTTGTATAACTAAGACCCTATAATAAGCTACTCAATCCAAAAGGTATAACTTGGAGCAGATATGTGCATAATTTTTTCAACTCCAAATTGATGCAATGGATACCATTACTTTTGAATAAGGGGTGAATGATCTAAGCACAACTACATGTATATATGTATATTCATCCATAGGTGAATTCCACACACTTGACTAGACTCAACATGTGCTACATAGTCCCAACACAATGTTGTGCATCACTATTCCATATAGCACAACTATGTACATAATTATCACATATATTTGCACAACATTGCTCACTTGTACAACATGAGCATACACATGGGTACACATGTATTTACTCAACCATAATCAATTTAGCACCATATTCATCTAAAAAATTATTGTATGTGTGTCACATGGTCATGCCAAATAACTAGCACCACATAGGTTCAACACTTGGCACCATTTTAGACACCTAGCACACCCATGTCTACATGTAAAGTAAACCATATGCACATGACACTTGTTAACGTATTGTTAAGGGTGCAGATAAAAACCACCTATATATATATATATATATCATAGTTGAAGGTACAAGCATAGAACATGTAACCAACAAATCTAATACATACATAACACTATACATATCTTCTTTCAAGTAATACAATTACATTGCAAAGTTTTCTACTCATCTCAAATCTACATTTTCATACTAGTTAAGGATTTATTTGCATACTCTATATATCTTGTACATTACAAGCTAATTTATATATTTTTCATCCAATCCAATTGGGAATTAGATCAAAGGATGAGAAGGATAGCCATTAGGAGTTTATTGAGAATAATAGGAAGTGCATTGATGAGGTATGTGAATTTTCATAAATTTTGTGGCTTAAAAGGAAATGGCATTGGTAGAAGTCAAGTTCAGAAAAATGTAAATAAAAATAAAGAGCACTTACAATGTTCTACTTTCAATTACCAAGTTGTATTCTAGAATTTGATTTGAAATAATAAATAAAGCATCAAATAAAATTCTAGATAATTTATTATATAAAAGAAAATTAAAGTTAAGGTTGAACTAGCACTAGAAATGAAATGAATAAGGAGAGAAGAAATGGATAGATAATCTGATTTTTGTATTCAAATGAAGGGTTGGATAATTACAAGAGGATATATGAATGTGGCACGTCTAGGATAACATTCAGTATTTTACACTATGCTATAATTTTATCAAAGACTAGATTGTATGTGGTTTTATTTATTCACATTTGTTTTTTTCATTGTGTGTTTATTTGATCAAGAATGCATATTTCCTATCTGGCATGCTAGAGTATAGTACTATGCAACTATAATGTCTCCTTTTTAACTACTTCCAATCAAAGGTAATATTAGCCCATTTCCTATTTTAGTGGGCTAAGATATGAAAAATAGGGAAAGATTGATTTGATATTTAATTATGAAGTTACCAAACCCTAAAAAATTTGTCTAGAAGTTATCTTTTAATTTTCTAAGTTAAGGGTAAGAAGTTCACATTTTCAGCAAGTTATGTTTATCACTAATTTTGCAAGTTTGTAAACTCCTTAAAAGTGCAACAAGACTAAGGGAAAGGTTCAAGTTGTGACAAGTTATTATTTTTTTTAAGGGAAAGGTTTAAGTTGTGACAAGTTATTATTTTTTTGAAGTTCACAAGTTTGCAAACTCTTTGAAAGTGTGATAAAGGAAGGTAAGTTTAGTATGTCACAAATTTTGAAGGTTCACAAAGTGGAGAAAAGTGCAATAAAGTCTCAATTTCACAAAAAGTGTAAAAATGTGACAAAGAGAAGGAACAATTTTAGCAAGGTCATGATGTTGTAAAGTTTACAATTTTATGAAATTTTCAAAAAGTTGATAAATTTTATGAAATGATAAAAAAATGTGACAAATGTGACTAGCCAAAGAGAATGTAAGAGAGGAAGTCAACATAAAAAAAAGGGAAAAGGTTGAAGAATTTCTAAATGTTGTGATTTTGTGAGCTCAAGAACTCTAGGAATGTGCAACAAGGTTCACAAGTTTTTTAGTTCTTTAAAAGTGTGAAAGTGAGACAACTTAGGAAAAGGCCAAAACCTCTAACCAGTACGGTAAACGAAATTCAAAATTAAATTTAAGTGGGAAAATGAGTGTTAATTAATGTGGTTGGTGTATGCATGATCTAAACCACTCATTTGGGTTACATTCATTACTGACCATATATTCAATGATTTAGAGGGGCAAATGCATTCATTTTGGAGATCACTTCCATTCTACACAAAAAAATCTTGCTAAAATTGTTCTAAGAACTTATGTTCAAAAAATCAGATCTAAGGACGAAAAATCTTAGGTTTGTCAAACATTAGAGAATGAAAACCCTTTGGTTTCAAGGATCAAAGGATGAAACCACTTTGGTTTTGTATGACAATCTCACTTAAAGGTTGTGAATGAGCAAACATGAGTTACAAGTTCTAGTTGTTTCAATTTTGTGTAATGTATAGTCATTTGTTGTGAGATTAGCATAGTAGTTTCAGTTTCTTGTTGTTATTATTGTAGCTATTGTTCATGTTATTTTTTGTCGCATATTTTTATGTATTTCAAGTCCCACTATAATTTTTTTTTAAATAGAATTTATCTTTCATTTATTGGCTTCAACTGTTAATTTGGGTTGTCAATGTATATGAAAAAATTGTGAAGAAATATAGGTTTTTGCAAGTTTGGTTAAAACAAATAAATCTGAAAATTATTTGCCAAAAATATTTGTTGGGGTTATTACAACAACAATGTCCTATATTGGTGCAATTACACGCCTCGTGATTTTTCATGGTACTACCATGAGTGATAAAATCTTTTGCTCTTGCTCTTCTACCTATAAATGACGAAAAGGGAAAATCTAGTTCCTAGGATACATTTAGTGAAAAGAATGGAATAGGTTGTAGGTGTAAATGGGGCCTTAGATGCAAATGTTATTTATTGTAGTAATGGATCTCTATGGTGTGTGCAGTTGGTGAAAATCCTAGGTGTCTGAAAAAATAAGCTCTAGATCTACAAGGAGAACGTATGAATGTTATATGCTTTCTTTTATAGATTATCAACTTTTTATAAACAATTCTTACCTTGTTTGATCATTAGGGGTGCTAGGGTTTAAGGTTCATGAAAATATTTTTTTTTTAGTAGGAAAAGAGAAGTTTAAATTATACAAGACACAAGCATGTATGATCCTATCCAAAGAATAAGAACATAATACACTTAAGCCCGAACGGGTAGTAGAGTTGGCTTGGGCAATGGGTTTTCTCCCCATTGGTCTCGGGTTCGACTCTGCTCCTAGGTTTCAGAGGTGGACTTCTTGCGGGTGGGGAATCTCACCCACAAGGGGACTAGTCTCACCCTAGCTCGCCTCAGATACCCAAGGTATGGGCTATTGGGTTGTTGGGTTGGGTCGCAGGGATACCCCTATAGTACCAAAAAATAAAGAACACAGTACACTTATATTCTAAGTGGTTAAAAGACTAAAAACTTATATGAAACATAAATTCAATACAGTAAAATTTTAAATTAAAGATAACATTCTAAAAAAAATCAATTTCTAAAATATTAAAAATGATAAAAATAACATTCTAACAAAAATCTATTTCTAAAAAAATGAAAATGGTCAAAACTATGCTTATTTAAATCTAATACTAAAATATTAAAATAAAAAAAATTAAAAAATACACTATATTCCAATTCAATGTGCACATAAATTATATTGTTAAAAAATGATATTTTAAGAAAAATGGTCAATGAGATCTGATGCTAAAACAAGCGCAAAACACTTTTTTTTAATGCAAAACATGCCTTTTTGGAGCCTACATGATGATATAAGAAAGTGACTAGAAAGAATTTTGTTCCAAAATGGATAAAGAATTCCACCAAGTTTGAGTGGTGATAGGTTCAAAGGGGGGGATGGGTCAATGGACAAAACCCACGATGCTTCTAAGGCAAAGAATGCATCCAACTCTCAATTCTATCACATAATTGTCTTGAATGGAATGGGTATCAAGCAAGGAGGATAAAGAATGGGCCCATAATATTATTGAGTCAAATTTCTCTTGGACATTGCTTTCAAAGGGAGAGCATGCGCACCCCTTTGTGGATAAAACAAATAATATGCTTTCGAACTCCTTGACTTCATCCTTGTTAGACAAATGATAAAGCTTGTCATGTCATGCCTTGTCATAATAATTAGGTTTGGTAGATAACTATTTCTTAGACTTACATTTAAGAATACAAGTTTGGTTAATATACATTAGACTATGCTACAAGCATAGAGCATTAGAAGAAAAGAACAATATTATACTTTAAAGCAAGTTAAAGAAAAAGAGCCCATTGCTTAATGCTTTGCTTCCCCACTAAACACTTCATGAAGGGTAAATTCTAAAGTTTGTCTCTTAGCTAAGATACTTAATATGTTATTTATATTTTGTATCTTTTTTAACTAACCTGACAAGGATTTATAAGTTTTATTATAGAATTTTGTTTCTTATCTAAGATATTTAATATTTAAATTTTGTATCTTTTTTAACTAATCTGACATAAGGATTTGTAAGTTTTATTATATTCTAATTTTATTATTAGTCGATATTATATCTCAACAAAATTTGATAGATAAGTTACATAACTATTTGTTAAGGATTTGTAAGTTTTATCATTAATTGGGATTGTATTTTAACCAAATTTGATAGATAAGTTTGCATAATTATTGGTTAAGTGATGATAATTAGATTTAAAAAATAAATTACAATAAAAGTGTAGAATTTAAGGAAAAAATAAGACACATAAAGTCATATTAAAGACAAATACTTCTTAAATTTATGTTAACTTGTTTTATACGAAAAATCAATTTAAGAGTAAATTATAAATATTATCTAAGTTATAAGTAAATTAGAAAGGTTAAACCTCATATGTGTGTGTATGATTATAAATTTAAAAAATTACATTAATTATAATTTGTGTTTCTAATTTTACCTTGCTAATATACTAATACTTAAACAAGTTTATATGTTGTTCAAAAGAAATATAAGTAAAAATTCAAGTTTGAACCTCTACGGAAATGAGAGCATCTACAATATAGTTTATGTGCAACTTTAGTAAGGTATAATCCATTTATTTGTTTTATATAAAGGCATTTTAAGGAAGTGTTATAGTTCACTTATGTGTTATTTAAAAAAAGGTGAAAATGAACTGTAGTGTTTAGTTATAAGCTAAAAGAGAAGGGAAAACTATATAAATAGAAAAACGTATGAGCACGTCATACATAAGGGATGTTGAGGATTTAGCCTTTATTTTTATTAAGAGACCATTATAATATCATCAAATATGATGAGCTCAAGTGGTAAATTATTAGAGCTTTTATAGTATATAAAATTTCTAGGACTCATGTTATGTGTTTAAAATGTATAAATGTTGAATGTTATGTTAGGTAATAAATCACATCCAATTCCAAGTGGGACATGCTCCAATAGACGAGGCAAAATACAAGTCCTAGATGAATTTGATTGAAGTACCATGAATTGTTATAGAATCTAAGCTAAAGGACACCCAATAAAGAGATTCTACTAATAAAAATGAGACCTTTAGAATGTGGTAGCATAATATATGTTTTTTCAATAGTTAAAGAGTTTTAAAAATTTATTTTAATAATAAAGGGACTTTGAGCCCGCCAAGGATAAATATTGGGTTTTTTATCTAGAGATATATCATCTCAATGTGTTGATCTAACTTGATAGACCAACATATGATGATATATTACATCAATTTTTAATTCACACAAAATTATCTTATCATCGAAGAGAGCAATCTTCTCTAGGCATACCACTTATCAATATTAATTATAAATTTTAAATAGTTAAGTACCTTGTAAAGGATTGAGAAATAGCATGATATTTGAGAAAGTGGAAAAAATGGCTCCATTATATATAACTTGAGAACTCGTGACACAAATAATTGCAAGATAATGTTGGAAGACTGAAATCACTAAGAGAGGGGGGTGTGAATTAGTGATTTATGAAAGTCACAAATTTTTCAAAATCAAGATTGTAAGTTTTCTTTTGAACAAAGAGGATAGATGACAATATGTGAAGCAAACTTGACTTTTAAATAAAAATACCAAATGATAGTTCAAAGAACAAATTTGACTTGTGCATGAACAGTATTGTATTTGCATGAACCATGAATTAAACATGAAACATTAACAAAGGTGAAACTTAACACTTTCACATGTACCAGAGCTCACTTTAAATTAGAACCTTTTATGCATGAAATGTTCATTGACAAATATGAAAGATTGATATGAAATGTGGCATAACATTGAAAAATATGAAAGACTGATAATTGTACCTTTGATAACACATTAAAATAAAACTAATAATAAAAAGATCACACACATAAAATCACCACATAACACATAATTTGTCCTGAGTGGAAAAACCCTCTTGGGGAATAAAAAACCACTCGAAAAATATTTCCTTTATTCACTTAGAGCACCAACTCTTTCACATTCAAGAGCACCAACTCCACAAAATACAGGAGCGCCAACTCCACAAAAATCAGAAGCACCAACTTCATAAGTTTAGGAGCACCAACTCCAAAAAAATCAGAAGCACCAACTTCATGAGATATAGGAGCACCAACTCCTTTTAATGCATAACAAATTATAGCATTCTATCATAACCCTAGAAGTGCAATTTTTGCAACCCTAGAATTACAATAGAAGACTATGAATATCCTCATCAAGTTCATTGAAGAATGTTCTGTATCGACATCTTCTTAATTAATAAATAGATTTTCAATATAGAACAACTTTTTGTGTCAAAATAATCACTTAAGAAGTACTCATGAAAATCTCCTTTTTCTCTTCACTGATACATCATCAAAAAAATACCAAAAACCCCTCTTTTTAAATAGGTACATAATCTTTGCATACAGTTTTTGTAACTATAAAAACCATCTCGAGTTAGGGTTTTTGAATAAGAAACCCTTTTACCAATTTTGTAGCTAAAACAAGATAAGTATATTTAAGTTATACCCTGAGAGAAGAATCACCAGAAACCCTACAAGATTGTTAACCAACCTCTTCAAATAGATTCCTTAACAAAAACATTATCAACAAATTATTCACAAAACCAACATCATTAACCTTCTCTTTAACCAACTAATCCAAAGCCTGTATTAAACAAAATTTGCAAATATATGGTGGAAGAAACTGAATGAGAAACATGATGACTTGTCAAGAAGTTCCCAACAACCCAAATGGTTGCCACTGAATCTCCACTGACTAACTTCCACATTTGAGCTCTTAATAGCTTACAATCAACATTCAATATCAATCAAAGTGCCAATACATCAAACCATCCTTTACACACATATTCTTTCAGAGTGTCGATCTGCAAATCAGAAAACATATGGCGGTTGCTAGGGTTCCAGAACTATACAAAATGCATAATAAGTTTTCCCTAGCTTTTACTTTGAGTCTTTCGAAGACTTTATCAAAAACAATGATGCTTTGAAGTTCGGTAACAAAAACTCAATAATACGCATGATTTAATCAGACATCATAATTATTTTGAGTCTAATGTCAAAGTCTTCTGCTACAGATGTCGACACACATTATTTCCACATCATAACCAAACATACATTGTCGGTGCCAAGTCACCAATTCAACAATCGATGACTTTCAAATACAATCATAATACCTTGCACTGCCAGGTCATCTAATGAATGAAGTCGATAACACATGTTTTGTGTGTTGTAACTCAACAAAATAAAAAAATAATATTGATTCCTTGTTATTGTCATATCAAAAACTTTTAAGGTGCAGAATTTTAAAGATCCTATAATGTCAATGTCACATAAATACAATGTGACTAATTTCTTAATGCTTTTGAGCCACAAAGTGACTTTTACCTAGTCACATATATATTAAAAAAATGATCAAACAAGATTTCAAAACAAGTTGTCTAAAGCCTTGTATTTTGCATGCTTTATGACATCAATCATTAGTAAGATATGTCACACATATAACATGTGAAGACAACTTGCAAAAGATCAAGTTAAATATACCACAATCTAAAAGTGATCAACCTGGATATACCTGAGACTTGTAATGATGACAAGTCATATATACCTGAATAACCATGCCATATACCTGAAACAAAAATATATATACCCTGAAGCAAATGCATGTGCATGCCCTACCATAATGAACACATGTCAAACATCAGTACTAACATGTACATGTAAAAACTGAAAAACTGAAAGTACATGCCATGAACTATGTGAACCAACTGTAAACATCATGTGCCACCAAGATTATATAAATATGTCCAATTTTGTCATCAAGGACAAACAATCCCAATAAACAACTAAAAGCCAACAGATAGAATATTGCTTCATAATTGTGTAATGTAAGTTGTAACACATATTATCCTTCCACACTTAAATTATTGGACTATGATAGGTAAACTAATATTGTTGATCAAGTTGCTCCTTGGATTGTAGTAGATAATCCTTGTAAGGTTTTCATAATTATAGTGTTCTAAGAGGTATTTAATTCTTTTAACTTTTTCTCATGTTTCATGATGAAAATGTACGGACCCTAAGATTTTTACTAATGCTTAGATCTTTTTATAGTTTCAAGTCTTTTATTTTTGGAGTATCCATACTTCTTTTTTTACTTGTTACATACACCTCCTATAGTTATTTTTATAACTAATGCATAGCTCCTTCCACTCGATCTAGTTTAGTTCTCAATATCCAAATTTCCCCCTTCTATTTTTGGATGATTTTTGAGCTATGGTCCTGTTGTCAATGGATCTAGGGAATTTTCCCTCAACACTAATTTCCATTTCAAACATAGGATCCACACCTTCCTCCTTTTCCATAGCTATAGGACTATTACTTTTGTGTTTCATGGAGGTAGAATTATGCATGGGATTTGTGAAACCATGTTCTAATAAGACCATAGGTAGTTCTTCTTCTCTATTGATAAAAGTAAGGGTGGTACTCTTTTCATTTTCAACACCAATAGAAATCACACAATCCTCTCCCATAAAAATCATAATGTGTTCATTCCTATCCCATTGTGAGACCTCAATATTCCTTCATCTATCTTAATTCCTTTTTTCATGACTCTAGTGGTCTTTTCCTTTCATAAGCATGATAAATAAAACCTAAAAATTAGAGTCTAAGGCTTCATGTTCTTCACTTATGGTCATTTTTATAGCAATATAAATTAGGCTATGTAGCATGGTAGAGAGTGGAGGTGAGTCCTCATCTATCAATATTTGAACTCACTTGTGTTTTCCTCTTGTGCCTTTGGAAGGACATGGTGAAGTGTTGGCGATGGGGATTCTATTTTGGTTGACCCTTGTAATGTTTAAAATTACACACCCATACAATTTGATTTTGTGTCTTGTACTCACTCTAGCACCTTATATTTCATTATCCTAATGCTAAAGTGTTAGCACCTTTTTATCATACTTTTCCTAGCCCTTTCTATTTTTGAGTGTTTTAAACTTTTTTCGGTTTGAATTGTCTAGACAAGAGTGCTATTATAGAATTCCATGTAACATGCTAGCTTCCCATGACAATTCATGATTCAATAACTATTTATAGGTATTTCATAGAGATTTTGGTAGTATATTAAAAAAAAAAATCACTATCCCTTCTTGGCTACTACAAGTTTTGGAGGTGATAATGTTCTTTTATATTTTCTCCAATCTCTTCTTATTATCTCATTGTTTTCTTTGTTATATCCTAGGTATTTGTTAAATCTTGGAATTTTGGATTTTATTTACATTTTATAGTTTTATTATTATTGTTCTCTCCTATTATACTTAGCATAATTCTTGCATTTGTTATTTCATTTTCAAATACTATCAAAAAATAGTTTATTATGGAGGTAGAGATGCAACACTAGGGATTTTACCTAAGGAAAATCCCCAAACAACCACAAAAAAATCTATTTCTTCTCTTTTTTCATAGATTCCATTGAAGATGAAAAAATTCATCTTCCTTGGAATTTGGTAATATATTCTCCTTATCCCCTATTTTGTTGTCATTTTATTAATTTATTTCAATAGATTAGTTTATTGTACTATTCTTATGTCATGTCCCCTCTTTTGATGATTAATTGGGTGGATAAAAACACCCATTTCCTAACTCCATCACCACCCTCCACCCCATTTTGTACATATTTTTTTCATCTGCATCATCCATGTGTCCACCTAAGGCCCCTAATTTTTCTAAGTATCGAAGCATACCAAATTCTCTTAGCATTTGTAAGTCATCAAAGTTGTATATTTTCCCTACCTTACACACCCTCTCCTATATTTCCATTAGGGTATCAGACTTCCCCATGTCTCCAAGCCTCCCAATCATTCCCTACTTTCACCCTTACCTCATTAGGACTTTAGGGTTTTGTATACCACCATACTTGTCTGGAGAACCACAATCCTCCACATGCCATTATCGAGAAGTTGGACTTCTTTTCTCTGACATATCTCACATTCAAACAAAGACCCTTGACTAAAGGCATGACACACCTACCTCTTTTCACTATTCATCTCCACCTACCACCCTACACACTATGTGTGTCATTAATCCACCAGATGATGTGACTCTCTAAGAAAGAGCACCCAATATAGAGATTCTACCTAAACTTTCAAGAATAGATTCATGTGGACATCTAGTAGGATAGACCATTAGGGAACCTTCAACTACCATTAATGTGATACTTAGGGTTTTGAACCCAAAGGGGCTCCTTACCATAATTATTGAGGATAGTTGTAGACCACATAGAACCCTCATCTATAACTCTCAAGAACATTTATACACATGATTCCACCCATTTTTTTATGTCATTTAAAGGTAAATGACACTCAACATGTATAGGAAGCTCATTCTATATACCAACTTTAAAATTGAGGCTATTGTGTAGTTTCCAATGCTCTTTATAGGTTTCTTAAGGCTATAGAGATGGTATTAGAGGATTATATGAAAAAATTGACAAAAAACCCTAACCAAAAGTCACAACGAGCACTTGTTGTTTCAAGTATCTAAATTTGAGGATGAAAACCCATGATTCTATGAAGATTAAGGAAAAAACACCTATCTATATCACATTGGAGGATAAAATCCTTTGGTTAAAAGACTATTCTCACCCAAAAGTTGTGTTCAATCTTAAATTATGGCAATTACCAATGACATTGAGTTACTTGACACTTACAATTATTATGGGTGAATCCTTACACTTTTTTTGTATTGGCCTATGATTATAGCATTTGGGTCACCTCTCAACCTATTAATGTAAGAGTAGTTTAGGAAGATCTCATTCAACCATTGATGACTTTGCAAATTTGTAATCTACTGTTAATGTAAAAAAGGTGTTTATATTTGATTTTTCTAAAACTAGTTAAATGTATTTGAAGTTGTGGTTTACATTCATTTTGTGAGTCAATCCACAATACTAGGGTTTGCTATTATTTATATAATCATAAAGGAATTTTTTTATGCTCACTAGTTTTAGGTAGAATAAATTAGGGTTTTTAGATTTAAGTCAAATAAGGGAGTTTGAAGCAAAATACTAGTTATTAAAGTTGCTTTGCAAATGTTAATATAATCTAGCATTTATAAGGATTAGGTGTTAGAATACTTAACACAAATAGTAAATAGCTAAAATATTTTCCTTCATATTTATGGTTTCTAAGGTTTTGGGTAAACATATTTAAATATGTCCTAGAATATTAGTGTTACTAATATTGGGGAATTACATGGATTTTATGGAAAACCTTGTCATTCTCTTGGATTTTCTTTCTTGTATGTGTAGATGATATTTTTTTGTTTATACTAGAGTTTTCAATTTTCTATTTATATGGGACTTCATCACATTGCATTGTCATCCAAACAATGTGCTAGTGTATATCATAGTCAATTTCAAAATAACCCAAATGCCTCTTTTATAGTCTTTTTTATTTCACTTTCAATTTGTGATTTCTATTTATCATTTTTTTATAATTAGCATCACAGTCCTTCTTAAGTGTTTTATCTTCATTTATTAAAAAAATACATTTAGAGTTAAAGCACTAAAAGGATTAATTGGAATAATATCAACACTAGACTATTTTTAAATAGTTCAACCTAGGCTAGTTGACCCTAGTGTAGACTAAATGGGGTCACTTGATAAGAGGAGTAACTCTCTTTTATTAGGACATTTTTTACCTCTAGATTTTGGTGAACCCATTTTCTACACATCCAAACTTTAAAACTTTATAATAAAAAATAAAACATCACAAAACTTAAACACTAAAACCCTTATTAATTTTATATCTCTAAGTTTGAGGTTGTGTGTCATGAACCTTTTCATGAGTTTCACAATCTAATCCTCACACTTGAACAATTTTTTTGATCATATAAGTAGAATTTATAGGGTGTTGTACCCTTCACATAGAGAGCCCATAGGGCCAAAAAGAAGCTAGTTCAAAACAAAACATGAACTAGGAAAAGAACAACAGAAAAAATTGACCAACAGTTGTAAAATAACAAATAGGGACTAGACAACCCCATAACCTGAGGGGGATAATTTGACTCCCAAAGCCCAAGGTTGCGAAGAGGTGACAGATTTGGGGAGTCCCTTCTTCCTCAGCACAACAGAATAGGAAGACTCAGAATTGAAATCCACCGAACGAGGTGAGAGGAGCAGATCCTCTAGTCACCTCGGGCATGAAGCCACCACGCAATGATGGAGCCATCAACGTAGAAGAAGAGACAGGAGCTAACAAAGGATTAGCTGAGTCAATCAATGAGAGACAGGCAGGTTCCGCCAGGACAGCGACAACAGATTAAGGAAACAAAGGTTCCACAGAAGGGATTTACGGAAGAGGAGCCAAGGAGGCCTCAGACACCAAGGGAGCAGGAGGGTCGCCCTCCTTAGAGGAATCATCCGAAGAGGGAGAACTAATCGTGATGACACTTGGACAATGTTGTGTGAAGGGGTTAAAAAAATAAACATGAATTCTCATACCATTATAATTCCTCTTACAACTAGTCCAACCTTTAATGAATCCCCTTTTAATCAATTATCCATTATAATCTTCTTTAAGAAATGTACAACTAGGCTCTAAAAACTAGCTTCCATGTTACAAATGTTGGTTTCTATCACAAGGCAACTCTTATTGTCTCTCAAAATCAATTGCATGATCTTGATCAACACTTAGAACATTTTCAAAAATTTGTACAAAATAAGAGTATTTCCAACCAAGTCGTTCCCATGGTCAAATCCCTTCATAATATGTTAACTAATCATTTAGATGGTCTATAGTTTCTTAGGATTTTGGTGTAAATCATTTACAATGATGTCCATTTGATGATGGTAGCTTTATATGCACAATATAATGTGAATAACACATAAATTTATCTATTGATGACAACATCCACCACCTACATATCCTTTAACACACAAATGGCTACAAGAACTGTATAGTAGGGGTGACTACACACCTTGCATTTGGGTTTTTACCTTCCATCTCAAGCCATGAACTATGAACCTCATGGTGGGAACCTTCACTCCTTTGGCTCGTATATATCCTCTTCACGTGCTATAACTTCTATAATTACTACATCCATTATTTCTCTACTTCCTTTGTACACAAATGACCCAATTATTAATCAATTAAAATATAAAATTTTGGCCAATTATATCATTACCTAGTTATGATCTCTACCTCTTCCAATCAACCACTTATGCCTCCATATTATAGATGCAATCCAATTTCTCTATGTATTCTTGCTACTCCTCTACCTACAAGAGGTGCCCCATTTTAAAAAAATTATAATGGTAAGGGAAAACCACAAATACATTTATCGTCTTTCACTACATTGTGTAGTGATTTAATTTTATAGGATTCTTTGATAGAAAATATCTTCCCATAGTCACTCAAAGATACTACGTTAGATTGGTTTTTCTCACTCTTAGATCATTGAATTCATTCTTTGAACAATTAGTTAACCAATTCCTCTAGCATTTTCAAAAAAATGGTCCTTAGTTTACTTTCACTGACCTAATTTATTGCAAACAAAAAAAAAAAACTATATTTTTGGTTATCAATCACTATTTTATCAAATACCATATGTGCTCTAGACTCAAACATGCAACAAATTTTCAATGGAAACCTACAACCTCTAATATGGGATAAGATCTTATTGATTTATTATCCATCATTCATGTATTTGTGTATAGCTCTTCAAGATTACTAGCACTCACTTAGCCAATATGAGGCTCTTGGCTCACATGCTCCCACTAATGCTTTTGGATGTTCGTCATCTTTAATGTTGAGATATGAAAAGATTTTAAAATAATAATAATAATATAAATAATCTATTTATAATAATTGTCTCTATTACTCCACATCTAAAATGTAGATATTTTACTTAGATGTATAAATCTCTTCATTTCATTCTTCAATGACCCCTTAAGAATAATTTGGTGCAACTACCTCCCATTTTCCTACTAGATACCATCGAGCCTCTATCACCTTCTTACAAATCAAAGTGATTCTATTTGTTTCATAGAGTACCCAGCCTTAACACCAAGTGATGCTTTCATCTTAGGCACATTATGCAAGACCATGTCAACTATGGTGTCATCCATGTATTAGGTGAATCTAACAAAAGTAAAAAATCTAGTATAAAATTAAATCCAAACTTATAAACATACGCAAATCCTTGTCCTAAGAATTCCTCTAATTTCATTAGCTTTACACCTACTCATGTGTTGGAGTCTGACATTGAAAAGTCTTCATTTTATTTCTTTAATATGGTAAGGACTGTGGATGCTCACCTTTGATCCTCTTTAGAGCAATTTATTATCAAACCCACCATATCTTTCTCACCCAATGACATGTTTGATGTCATCTATGATGATCATTTATATATCCCTATTAATTTCAATTAAAACCCTATTAGGGGATTAATTTTTTATCCTACCAACATGGTTAATTTTGTGACAGAGGAGATCTTATATGTGCATCAATGTATAGAGAAAAGTATGAGAAATAAAAATTATTTATTTGTGCCAATGACCTATATCTCCCCATTCTAGGTTTTATTACCTTCTTCATTTAGGTTGGACCTAACATCCTAGAGGTTTTCTTTTCCATGATCACAAGCTCTAACTTCTTTTGTGTGAATTCAGGCCATCCATGGCTTGCTTCCATGAAGGTAATCACAATATATGTGTATATCTGTATAAATTTACCTCATAATAGAGTCATGAACATAGTTCACCATAATAGATTCTAGCCACTTTCATTACATGGGAACTCATCTTTGGATTATTTTTGGCTAACCTCAACAAGACCGCTTTGGCCCAATGTGGATTTCTTGTTCAAATAATATTAGAAATTCAAGGTGGATCAAAATGATTTTTATTTTTTTATGTTGGTCCCTCCATCTCATCTTCTCCAACTATATCCCTTTGGCTTCATATCCTTTACAAGTTGCTTCACTTTACTTACCCCTCTTTAGTGGTAAAGGGAAAGCAATCTTTGTTGGGATATCCTATTATTCCTCCCTTAGTCTCATATCTTCTAGTGATGGTCTTAATTCCTCCCTCAAATCCTATTACTATAGGAGGAAAGACACCTATATTTCATATACCTCCCCCTTTAGTTTATCACGTTTTTATGGTTTCTATATTTCCCCACTTACCTCTTCAACAATAAAGGAAAAGTGGCCCATGGTACTACAAACTCCCTAAGCACTTATAAAACCTTTCCTTCTAATATTCAATCCAATTCATCTACCTACATATTTAGTAGTAGAAGAAAATTGACCCATAGTGAGTTATCCACCTCATGCTCCCATGATCTCTTAGCCTATGGAAATCCCATATGTCCCTCCTCCTATCCACCAAACAAATAAGGGAAAGCAACTAATGCTAGTAGATCCTCCCCTTCCCCTAGCCATGTCTCAAGCCCACACCAAGTGGAACTATCTTGTGAGATAGCACAAGCTTTGTCATCATGCTATAACTAAAGAGCATTCTACTTTATTGTTTCTTAATCTTGAGCATTCCCCTCCTATGTATTTTCAACTTCTATTTTATTACCTCCTCCCCCTTCTTCCCCTCCACATATGAGTGTCCCTATCATGACCCTTTATGTCCCTCCTTAATATTCAAACAAGAGGAACCCAAAAAGAGTTCATGTATTCTTATCCTTATCAATGGACCCTCTTGTTCTTCCTATCACCACTTAAGTTCCTCCTTTTCTAAGCCCCTACCTAAGTACAATCCATAATTTTTTCAACCTCCATGTTTCCACAAACCTAATCTTACTTCACCTTCACTACCACCTCTAGACCATTTTGCACCTAGTCTTCCAATCTAGTAGAGGATCCTTAATTTTCACTTACACTTTTTCCTACTATTGATGTGTATACTAGAAAACAAATTATTTTGGTTGATTATCCCAATAGTAACTCACATGTTTCTTCCCCTAAAGAGTGCATGATTTCATCCTACATGGATATTTTTTCACTATCATTGATCTTCACAAGATTGTTGACACTCACCTCACCTGTTACTCTAGATGATGTTATAATTGCAACTCAATCCTTGTGACACTATATCTGAGTCTTCAAGTACAACTCTGAAAATTATTCCTCTCATTTTTTCCTCCTTATGACCTAGATTTGGAAAAAGGATTTTTTGATGGATGTGAGCCTTACATTTCTACCTTTTTGAGTTTGTATATATGTGTTTTTTCATTTTTATCTTGTTATCCCCATGTTTTTTGTATGATTTGTGTTTTTTATATCCTCTTTGACGGCCCATAACACCATTTTACATGTGTATATACAAGAGTCAACTTGTATATGTTTGTATATTCTTCTATATGTTGTAAATTACATTTTTGAAATTTTGCCAGGGACAATGCAAAGCATTGAGACATTTAGTATGTAATATTCTTCATTTATACTCATAGTTCCACAAGTTTTGGGGGATGATGATAATTTAATCCATCCTCTATATGATCATTATGATTATTATTTATATGCATATTGACTTCAAGCCTATGGATCCCTTTGAGTGTTTATTTTTGTGTGTTGTTTCTTGTTTCTTGTGACACACCTATGTTTCATGATGTCATTGCATGCGCATAATGTCACATGTTCCATTATTATAATGTCCTTCTTGTTGTCTCTTCCTTGTAGACATATTTATTCCCATTTTTTTAACTTAAATAATTTTTCATCCTATGTGATTATGCAATTATTTTAATGGGGGATATTACTTGCACACATTTCACATTTATACTCCCTAAATCTTTTTCCCCCTGTGACATTATTTTGTTACACTCCTTACAACATGTGTTCCTTATACATTGGTAGCGTATGTATAGCTAACTAGATGTTGGGTCCTCATACGTCCTACCCCTTTTAGATACTCTTCATGGTCACCCTACAACCTAGTTTGTAGTGCTAGTGATTTATGAAAGTGTTATATGGATCCTAGTATAACATACCTTGCTAGCCCTAAAACCATACTTAGCATTCCTTCTAGAAACACATCACTGGAAATTTTTGTTTTATTTTTGATATTTTCTCTCTTTATCTTCTTGTGTTTGATTTATGTTTGTGTGTATGATTGTTCATGATATATTTATATTTTTTATGTAATGTGTCTATTGTTTAGTTTTATGATCTTTCGAACATATCTATTTTTCAAGGTTTTTATTTCTCTAATCTTTATTTTATGCAATTTTTTATTGATATAACTTCAATTCCTATAGTATTTTTCTCTAATACATTTATTTTGTAAGTTCTCAATCTGGAGAAATGTTCATCCTTCTTGTAGAATTATCTCCATCTACAATATCCCTTTTCAGTATATATAGTTTTTAATATTTCTTAAATTTACTTTAACATGCATATTTAGTATAGTTCATATGCCCTCTAAAGTGGTAGAAAAATGTAACATACTCTTGTAATTACACGGTGTATCTTTTACTCACTCTTGTTCCTTAGCTTGTATTATCATGATGCCAAAGTGTTAGCACCTTTTTTAAAAAAATTGTAGCCCTTTTTTTTTTCATATTGTTGTGAACTTTTTTTGGTCTAAATAATTCATATGAGAGCACTACATTTGGATATCCATGTGACATGATAGCATCCCATGATAATTTATAATTCAATGACCATTTTTCAAGTGTTTCACTTCTCTGCCAAGGTGTGTACTTGAAAGATAATTTCCCTAATGATATTTGGATTGTGAGAAAAAAATTATTTGTTTGTTTGACCTAATTCAAACATCTTTCAATCTCTCCATTTTGTCACTTTGAATAAAACAATTTTAAATCTCCTGGAGTTCTCCATTGAAAATTTTGAACTCTCTTTTTTTAAAGCTTTTTACCAACACTTTGTGTATGTGAGGAGTCTCATCATGCTTGTTACATTCAAGGATATTTTAGTAGCATCATCAATGAAACCAACACTATCCATTCGTGGATACTACAATTTTAGAGGTGATACTATTTATATTTTCTCCAATCTCTTCTTGTTATCTCATTATTTTATTTATTGTATCCTAGGTGTTTATAGAATCTTAGAATTTTGGATTCATAGCTTTATTAGCATATTTCTTATATTTATAACTCTATTTTAAAATGTTATAAAAAAACTAGGATGTTGTGGATGTAGAGATACCAAAATAAGGATTTCACCTAAAGGTGAATCCTGGATACCACAAAACATTTCCCATTCTTCTCTTGTGTTGCAAGTTCCATTGAAGAGGAAAATATTTCATCTTTCTTAATGATCCATAATATATTCTCCTTCTCCCCTATTTTTTTCATTTTATTAATTTTCTTCAATAGATTATTTTAGTGTACTATTATTATACAATTTTTACTTCTGAAAAACTTCATCATTCTCCTAGATTTTATTTCTTGTATCTGAAGGTGATATTTTGCATGCACACTATGTTTTTTGAGTTTTACATTCATATGAAACTCCAAAACATTTCTCTATCATCCATGTGAAGTTCTAGCATCTAGCACAATCACCTTAAAAGTTGCATCCCAAGTTCCTCTTTTATAGTTTTTTATTTCTACTTTCAATTTTTATTTTTATTTATCAGTTTTTTATAATTAACATCATTTTCCTTCTTTAAGTGTTTTAGGTTTATTTATTAAGCATATCCATATGTGTGTGTGTGTGTGTGTGTGTGGACATAGAAATTGTACTCCCTTCTTGGAGATAGTACAATATGTGGTTTAATTTGGTCATATTTTAGACACCCTTGCATTAATCACCCTTTAAAACAACATTTATAGACCCCTAAGACTCATTATTTTGGACTTTAAGGCCTATTCCACTCATAAATCATAGAAATCCCAATAAAAAACATTCAAATCATCCAAATTCTAGAAAACCCACCTCAAAAACCCCTGGTGGGACTAAGTCGCCCAAGGTGGCGACTTAGTCCCTTTTGGGGGATTTTTCAATTTTGAGTAGGAAAATCATCGACTTAATTCAAATTTTTGATGGATGTCAGCTTGTGATGTCAAAATAATAAATAATTAGATTTGAATTCCTATAAATATATGTTTTTAGGTCATTTTTCACAACATCTAGTCATTTTTTAACAAACAAATTTAAGAGTCAAGTGTTGAATATCTTCCACAAGAAGATTTATTAGTCTATGTACAACAAATATGAAGCTTTAGGGCAGCAAGCTAGGGTTTTCGCAGGTCTTCAAGCTCACTTTTCATCCAAGATATTGCATTTTCAAGGGTTGATTATGGATGCCTATGGAGAATAATGGAGAAATCTAGGTTGAGGAGATGTAACTAGTCATCAAATCAATCCTAAGGACTTGTTTTCAAAGTGATTCCATCTTCCATTTTCTCTCTACTTTCAACCTAAAGAAGGTAGTTATGTTATTAATATTCATTTCTAATGTGATTTAGGGTCTCTTGGAATGAGTCTTGCATCATTCTAGTTATGTTTATGCATCTTATTCTTGCATGTTAGAATAGGGTTGCATCTTATTTCAGACTTCCTAGTATTAGACACACTTAAGGCTAGGGTTTTATGCATATTTCATTATCTTTTTCAAGGTTTAAATACCAATTAGGGGTTTGAGCAAGGAAAACCCCCCATTAGAAACCAAATTATACTCTATTTTGTAGGTGTTTCCATAGATTTGGATCCGGCTTCCATCAAAAAACAAAGTGCAGACTGAGGGCTTTCGTATCCACTTTCAAATTTTTAGAAAAGCCAAAGTGGGCTAAGTCATCGACAGTGGTGACTTAGTCCCACTACACTTGTTTGTCAGAAATTTTTGTAGATCTGGATACCCATTTGGTTGAAACAGGTTTCGAAGCAGTTTCCCAGATCTGGGACTAAGTTACCCAGCTTGGCATAAGTGTCCCAGTTGGCCAAAAAATTAGATTTTCTAGAATTTTAGAGACATTCACAGTCTTCATTTTTTCCTTCATCAGTTTCCAGGTGCACTTTTTTTGTTAACCTTCTTTATCTTGTTCCTTATTGCATTTAATCTATCATTCTGCATATTACAATGTGTTTTCAAACAACTTGCATTTCTTAGGTTTTACATTAATAATCCATTTCCTTTATCAGTTTACATTTAGGTATATTTAATTCATACTTGCATTATTTTTGAGTGGGGACATTGCCCATTTTGGCCTACCTCTCTCCTTTTAGGTGAAAAACCCTAGAAGTGTTAGGGAGTCTTATGGTGCCAAAATCTTTATCCACATTTTGGTGAACCCGACTTTAGCACATTTTACTTCTGATTTCAAGTGCATCTACATCCTAGGAATAGTTTGCATCAAAATTGCATTACTTTTTGCATTATTTTATATTCTAGGGTTTTCAAATTTGCATTAATGAAAAGCTCATTTAAGCTTGCATTATTGTACCTTATTTCCTTAACCAATAGTGAAATTTTGCATCTATACTTTAGATTTACATTGTATAGTACATAACACATACACATCCATTAGAAAATTTAGAAAAACTAAAAAAATACCCCTCCTAGGACTGATTCGCCACCTAGGCGACTTAGTCCCAATACACATTTTGCATCAATATTTTCAGAATTCATATTCCAACTACTTAAGTTACTATTTATTTTAGTTACTTTCCCATTTTAGTTCAGTTATCTTATGTTACATTCAAATCATTAGCATTAGCATCATTCACTTTAATGGAAATTATGGATAGCATTATATTTTTACAATGTTCATTTTCAGCATTAGTTCCTAGTTCATTTAGATCATATTCATCAAAAAATACAAACATAAACCTCAAAACATTAAATGAAACAATACAAACTATGCTTCACTTTAGAAAAACTATATCATCCAAACCTTTTATTAGTGATGACTTGGATAAGTTAGATGAAGCTCTACAGGGCTTCCTCTCACTAAGTTCATCCACTAAGTCTTGTGATGACAAACCCAAACCAACCAATGATAACTTATCTCCCAAACCTTTTAGTAGTGATGACTTTGACATGTTAGATGAAGCCCTTCAGGACTTCATCTCACAAAAGCCGTCCACTAAGGTTTGTTGTGAGCAACCTAAAACAAAAGATGCCAATGTAATTCAACCCCAACTCATTCTTTATCCACCTTCACATAAACTTCAACCTCCACCTAAACCTGAGTTTACCCTTTACCCACCTAAGCATGATGTTTTTGCTCACACACATTACACTAGAAATAATCTGCAACCATAGCAACCAACCCCAACCTCCTTACCTTTTCCCAATTCTATACTACGTAGTGATCCTCGATTAAGGGAGTATGATCTTGTTGAGCACTTAAGAGCACTCCCGCAAAGATATCCCTTTGGGACTTTCTTCAAAATTCACCAAACTATCACTCTATGCTTCAAACAACATTGCAACAAATAGTGGTTCCTCTTGGTACAAATGCAAATGATGTGGCAGCTCTAATACAAGGAATCAATGTAGTTAATGTAGACATTACCTTCCATAAACACAAGCTCCCTCCATTAGAATTAAGGAAACAAAATGAGGCCTTTATGTTAATTGCTCAATTAAATAGAATAGGCATCAAAAGGACCCTTGTTGACAATGGATCTGCCCTTAATGTGTGTAGTGTAAAACTCCTAGATAGATTACGTGTGGATAAATCACAAATCAAACTTGATTCCTTATCTATTAGAGGATTTGACAATATCACAAAGCAACCGATTGGTGTAATTAATTAACCTATTACAATCGGAATGGCTACTTTGCAAACTCCTATTCATGTCATGCCCTATGATATTTCCTATAATCTTCTTTTGGGAAGACCATGGATTCATGAGATGCATGCGGTGCCTTCGACCCTTCATCAAACAATGAAATATGTCTATAACAACAAATTTTATCAAGTTGAAATAGACCCTGAGCTTGAAAGTTGGTTACAATGAAAAAGGAGTAACAAGTCCTTTGAACACATTGATTCCAACATCTCACATTGAACCTCTTGGGACCAACAAACAAGAAGAAGAACCTGTGTCTAAATTGTTAGGCGATGATTGGGGATCATTATAATTCACACCTTCATTTATGGACAAATACATAATCACATGAAAAGAAGATGAAAAACAAGAACAACCCACAATTATGTCCACTCAGAATTCAAAAGACTCTTCCCAAGCCTCTACCTCATCTACTTTGGAAGAAAATACAAATTACACAACAAATTTTGATGAGATAGATTATCAACATCTACCTAACCTGAAGGAAATGGAAAGACTTTATGGGAAAGGCTATGAGCTTGTTAAACAATTGGGATACAATGGTAAAGGATGTGGAAAGAATGAACAAGGAATTTGAGTACCTATAGAACCTAATACACAAGAGACAAAGACTGGTTTGGGATATTCTTTTTCTAAGACAACAAAAGCAACTCAACGACCATCGCTAAATATCAACACCATTACATGTAAACTAAGAATCAATCTCATGCTACAGCATCCTAAATTCCTTGATATGGATTTACCACCATCATGGGAATACTTTGACAATGATGAAGCTCTAAAATATATGTTAGGTGCTTCTGATAAGACATTTTCTTCCAAGAGAAAAGTTACATGTGCTATGATAAGTACCAAGCAAAAAGATATTGATACCAATGACACAAACACAAGCATGGAACCATATGATCCTGAATTTCCTAAGTCAAATGCACTCCCCTTAGGAGATACAATTGATATACCAATGGAAATAGATGATAAAGAAAAGGTCATTAAGATTGGGAAGTTCCTTGATGATGAAGAACAAGAGGATAATACAACCTTGCTTCACGACTTTCCTGAACTTTTTGCTTGGAATTATTCAAACATGCCAAGAATCGATCTGAAGATAATAACACATAACATTGTCCTTACTAAAAAATGTTAAGCATGTTTGCCAAAAGATACGAAAGATGAATCCTAAGATAGCCTTGCTTGTTAAAGGAGAACTTGAAGGAATCCTTGATGCAGGTTTCATCTGACCTATTGATTATTCTCCTTGGATCTCAAACATTTTCACAGTTGCTAAACCTGATAATCATATTAGGATGTGTACAAATTTTTGTGACTTGAATAAAGCCTCCTTAAAAGACAATTTTCCCCTTCCTAATATTGAAATTATCATGGATTCAACTACGGAACATGCTTTGTTGTCATTCATGGATGGATTTTTTGGTTATAATCAAATCTTTATCAACCCACAAGATCAATATAAGACAACATTTACATCTGTTTGGGGAACATTTTGTTGGGTTATGATGTCTTTTGGATTAAAGAATGCAAGTGCAACTTATCAACGAGCAATGACATTGATATTTCATGATTACATACATAAACTCTTGGAAGCTTTTGTTGATGAAATCCTAGCCAAATCCTTAACACGACAAGACAATGTGAATTTCATTTGAAAAATCTTTGAATGGATGCGTAAATACAACATGTGACTAAATCTGAAAAAAGTGTCTTTGGAGTAGATAGTGGAAAAAATTTAGCGTTTATCATATCTCATAGAGGCATTGAGGTTGACATAAAGAAAATTGATGCTATAATAAACATGCCACCTCCTAAAAACATTTCTCAATTACACATGTTACAAGGAAGAATTCAAGCCATTTGTCATTTTGTCGCAACCTTAGCCGATTGAACATTAACTTTCACACATCTCCTCAAAAAGGATGTGCATTTTGATTGGAATGAGGATTGTAAATAGGCCTTTGAGAGTTTGAAGGAATATCTTACAACTCCACCGATTTTACAACTTGTTATGCTAAACAAACCATTCATCCTTTATATCACTGCATCCGCCCATGCTCTTGCAACATTATTGGCTCAACAAGATGACAATGGTAAAGAATATCCTATTTATTACATTAGTCAAACTTTAATCGATTATGAAATGTGATACACAACAATCAAAAAATAGTGTTTGGATCTTGTATTCACTACTAGTAAGTTGTGACACTATTTACTAAATGCGAAAATACAAGTCATGACAAAATTTGATCCTCTCAAACATCATTTTACTAAAACAGACTTATTAGGACATTTAGCTAAATGGGTAATATTGTTGACCGAGTTTGACCTTAAGTTTGTTTCACAAAAAGCAATCAAAGGCCAAGCCTTGACCGACCACTTAACTGATGCTTCTTCTCCTCTAGCACTACCTAGCAATGACTCTTTTCCCGATGACAATGTGTTGACATTAAACATTCCTACATGGGAATTATATTTTGATGGATCCAAGTATAGAAAAAACTCTAGTGTTTGGGTTATATTAATTCCACCTGTAGGAAAGCCTATTCCCTTGTTGTATCGATTGAATTTCCTATGCACGAATAACATAGCTGAGTATGAGGCATTAATTGTTGGGTTGTGTGTTGCTTTGATCATGGGTGTCAGAGATATTAAGATCATTAGTAATTAAACAAATAAATGAAACATATCAATCAAAGCATGACAAATTATCCAAATACAAGGATCTTATTATGCACTTGTTCAAGAAGTTTCAGACATTTACCATTGATAACATCCCACAAAAAGATAATCGGCTTGCGGATGCAATGGCAAGTGCCGCCTCTCATATATCCCCTCAAGACCCTTCAAAAAAATTCACATTCACTATTCACCCAATCATGAAACCTTCGATCAACAAAAGAATAGAAGAAGTTTTAATGACAAATGAGGAAAACTCAAGTGAATGGTATGATACAATATTCAACTATTCGAAAAGTGGTACCTTTCTAGAGCCAACAACTAAAAACCTTTGTGCTCGTTTATGAAAACTTGCATCTAAATATATAATTCTCACCGATGTACTATATTCAAGGTCATTTCATGGTCTCTTACTTTGATGCTTAAAAAAATATGAGACGCCTATAGCACTTCACCAAGCTCATGAAGGTGCTTGTGGTGGACACTTTGGAGGACAAACATTGGTTCAAAAAATTATTTGTATCGAGTACTATTGGCACAACATGGAACGTGATTGCTTCAATTATGTTTGAAAATGTCATAAATGTAAGAAACATAGCAATTTGAATCATGCTCCTGCTAGTGAAATTCAAACTCAAGTTCTGATATGGCCCTTTGGAGTTTGGGGATTAGACATTATAGGAAAAATTTCACCTCCTTCTTCCGTTGGACATACCTTTATCATCACTGTAACTAATTATTTCACAAAAAGGGTAGAGGCCATTCCTCTTCGATCTACAACAACAGAGGTAATATGTCATTTCATCCTAAAACACATTTTTGCTCGCTTTGGACTCCCTTCCGCATTAGTCTCTGATAACGGTATGTACCATTTAAGAATAATGATGTGAAGAAATTCTTGGAGACCTTTAATATCCAACATCATTTTTTGACACCTTATTACTCACAATCTAATGGTCAAGTTGAATCAACCAATAAAGTCCTTGAACAAATTTTGAAGAAAACTGTTAATAAACATCATAGGGATTGGCACACACAATTACACTATGCACTTTGGGCTTATCGCACAAGTGTTTGATCTTCCACAAGGACCACACCTTATAATATTGTCTATGGAAGTGAAGCAATAATGCCCTTGAAGTTAGAGATTCTCATGCTAAGAATTTCTCTTCAAGGACTTATTAACAATAGACACTATAAAGAGCACAAATTACACCAACTTGAGATGCTTGATGAACAATGCATTAACACTCTTAAACATCTTCAAGCTTATTGTGAAAGGAAACAACATTATTACAATCTCTATGTTATCCCTCGCACATTCCACAAGGGTGACTTAGTTCTATCTTTAAATCAACGCAACATCAATGTTGACCCAAATGGAAAAGGTAAATTTAGTTCTAATTGGTTAGGACCATACATCATTGACAAAAAATTTGGGTCTGGTGCATACATGTTAATAGAACTAGATGGCATACCCCTTAAGAAACCTATCAATGTTGCACATCTACGTCGGTATTATGTCTAATCTCTTTGAATAGTGTGAATGATAAATTATTGTTGTTAGAGCTAATGGGTCACATCCTATATGCTTTCGCATTGCTTCATTCTTGACAAAAAATTACGCATATGTCTTGAGCACTAAAGTGATTATTTAATTTATTTTTATAATTACTTTAGGTTTCATACTATTCAAATCTATCTTATGTGTTATGATAAGTTAGATCATTAATACATCTACTTTAGCATAACATACTTAATCATCATGTCATATCTAAAAGAAACTGTACTAATTTTTAATTAGATCACATAAGCTTCGTTAAATCATGAAGACATTAATTAAGTAATCTTACAAAGGTTATTTAATTAATCACATTGCTATTTAACATTCAAACACATTAATACAAGTGATAGAACATCAAATGCTCACATATATATATATCAAAAAAAATTCTATACATGTCATCAAAATATACAATATCACTAAGGTCTGTAAATACCTGACCCCTCGGGATCTGGTACTCGTGCTAATCTGATAGCAGGACATCGAGAGATGGTTGTATGTGATCATGACCGCGATCCACCGAATCTGAGTGCAAAATATAAGCCTTGTATCTGTCCAAGGGCCACCTGATGCTCCTCTACTATATGATCCCTCTCTTCCTATAGTCGTGCTACCTCTACCTCTAGTCTCTCAACCTTTGTTGGGGTTTGAGATTACTATGCCTCTGCTGCAGTCTCAACTGGATGGACTCGTCTCCTCAGACTATCATATGCTACCTGTAATCTCACAAATGGCCTGAGTGACTCTAGATCCTACTCCACAATAGGTGGGGGCACATAATCTAAGTCCATCTTCTCCTTGTTGATAGATGTTGACACTATCTCTATAGTTGCTTGATGGTAGAGATCCCGCCAATCTCTCGTAGCTCCTGCAAGGTAGAAACAATACACAATCAACACACATCATGATATATATATAAAGAGCATAAACACTAAATTACATGCATAAAATCAAATATCATCACCTATATCTTAGATAGGCTGAGAAATATCAACCTCATCCTATGCAAGGGGCATGGAAGATGTGCTAGCCTCTACACGATTGTGGGTACTAATGCCTACTGCAGTCATTGCTCGTGATCTAGTCATACGAATGGGAGAGGTCTCTCCCCACTTGTGTTGATCCTCAGCTACTACCTCATCACTCTCACTAACATGGTGGCTCCTCATCCTTGTCCTCATCCTTGTCCTTGTCCTAGTCCTCGTCCTCATTCTCCTCCTCTTCCTCTTGGCCATCATAGTTAGGATTTGCATCCTCATCATACTCATCATCAATGACATCAATAAATATGTCTGCAGCTCTGTGTCATGTCTCCTCGGTCCTATCCTCTCTGTCATCTCCCTCATCTGGTAATGGTCTTGCATCTCCTATAGGCTCATCAATAGGATATATAGGAGTTGGTTGTGATACTGTCCACCATTCATAATCCCATGTGGCACCAGCGTCGTTTGTGTTAGAGACTGGAGGCTGATCGTGATTTGAGAAATCAAAGTCGCTCTCGACAACATGGTCTAGAGTGAGCCGCATTGTATCACCTGGTCTTTGGGCACTCCGCACTGACCTCCTGAAAAAAGGATCGTGCTCTAGGTGGTCTCTAAATCTTTCCAAACTATCACATCACTTGATTGTAGTATAAGGGACGTACTACATGATCATATCGTCCAACCAAAAATACATCTAATTGTAGTCTCGTCAACTGCCTAGTGTGATCTGGCCAGTGCAGTGTTAGTTGATAAGGTCTCCATAAGATCTCATCCTCCTCTAGTTGGTCAAATCTCTCTCCAAAATTGTAAATCCCCATACTGCCATAACTGTCGTAGAGGATAGCCAAAGGCTAGAGGATACCCCACTGTTGTAGCACACAGGAAGCCGGTAGGCTTGGTGCATGCGATATGCTCAAGGCACCAAACCTGTAGAAGCGTGCAGTGTGATGAGAGCTATTTGTGTCCCATTTTATGCCATATTTTATGCCTTTTTATGCACCTTCATACTCATCCCCACATTCTATTTTCATTCAATATCTTACCATTTTTTCCATTTTAAGCTAGTTATGATTTAATAAATAAGTCATATTTAATATAGTTTTCATATTAAAATATGGAAAATACTTATTGGTTGAGTTTACTAATGAGCATTGTGATTTCTAGCCTTGGACAACATAGCTGGCAGCATGCTGATTTCCTGTCACATTTTATGAACTTCCTATCACTTTCTATGTAGGAACCTTCTTGCCACATTGGCTCAATGTCACTACCACATCTACCAAGGCATCGAATTTGTTTTACATGGTTTCATACATCAAAATTTGATTGGATATTTCAAATGTTGATCTTCACCTCAATATTCAACATTATTAGAAGACAATTCTTCTAGTTGTGTATGCCTCTTTTGCACATGGTCCTCTCAGCCAATCATTTTATTACTGCCACATCAAAAATACTGGGTCCAAATAAGGGGAACTCGTTATTCATTTATTAGCTGGGAAACCAAAATCTACTTGTTTCCTATTTTTTGGCTATTGTTGTAACAAGAACATTTTTAATCTATGGCTTGCAAACAAGGATTTATGTGGGCCATTTGGTTGTATGCCAAAAGAAGCGTATTCTATTTTATTCTATTGTTATAGACCTGAGCTATAAATATGATATGTAATATCAGCTCAAGGTGAATTCTTGTACGCAAATTTTTGTATAGGCTTTTGTATCGATAGTGTTATTTTTTGATAAATAAAATCAGTGTTGCATGATCAGTCTCGTGTAGAGAAGCTTCTTGTATTTCACCACCCGAAGGACTAAGGAGGGGGCCCACTTCTTGAGACATCTGATGATTTTTATCCTTCGTAGTTTTAGTAATGTGTTTCTGTTATTTATTGGAAATTGTTTTTGTGTTATTTGTAAGTGTGGTTTGCAATTCATTTAAATTTTGTAATTCTTATGAGTTGTTGTTCCTATCGCTAGGAAGTGACAGTTCCTGTCGCTGGAATCAATTTTCATTTTGTTTTGTTGTAGGTTTATTTCCATAGCTGCATTCATAGCCACTCATCTCATGGCTTTCACCCCTTCAATTGGAATATAGCCACGACACCTCTCGCAAGTTTACGCCCCCGGATTAACATGTATAGACCAAACTAAAATTCATTATAAAGCATTAAATATTTCTTCTTATTTGTACCCAATGTTGGCCTATCACAATGCACCATGTTGTCTACCTCCCGAAAAACAAATAGAACAAGATCATAATATAAATGTGCTAAGATACAGCGTACACTGTCCTATGCTCCTCCATCCCACGTATCAAATGTACTAGTCCTCCCTCAAGGTGCACTGCCCACCCAACTGGGATGAGCACTAGTGCCACTGTATGCATCATGATCCATATCACAGTTGGGGCTCGTGAATATAGCAACATCGCCAGGTCAATCTGCCTGCTCATCGTGCACTAGCCCATCCAGACAATACTACATATTGGTCTTCTGCTCGTAGAAGGTGTGATCTCTCTAGAAGCGTACCCACTCCCCCCGAATAGGAACTCGAAGAATGTGGTGCATGTCCTCTAGAGAAATCATCATCTCACCAGTCAAAAGGTGGAATGTACACGTGTCTGCATCCCAACGCTCGCATAGCATCATGGTACCTCGTGGGGGATATGAGGTACGCCCATATCCTGCAGGTGCTCTATGTCCTCTATTGTAAGTGTAAGGGCTAAATCTCTCAAAAAACTCAGCTACCTACCCCCTAGATGCTGATGTGAATGGGTGGGTACCTATCAAAACCACAAAAATATGCTCTATAACCCATCTAATATCTTTAATTTTTACTCTATTCATCATGCAAGTGTACTAAATTTCATCTAGTGTTCTTCCCTAAAGGCAGTAGACACTTTTGGAACACTTCGTAAAGAAATGAGACACTTTGTGAAAAAGTGGGACATTTTGTGAACAAATGGGACACTTCACGAAAAAAGGGGACACTTTGCAAACTTTTTTTCCAAGATCCTAAATTAACCTAGAAATGCATAAAAATCATTAAATAACTACGTAATCACAAAGCATAGGTAGCAGAATTGACTCACCTCATGATGACGCTCGTCGTGTGCCACCTGGTCCCATAGCACATCTAGTCTCGTAGGTGTGTAGCCCTTTCTAATCGACATCTTTCACTATTCCCTCGTCACTCTCACACTATAAGAAAGTAAAATGAAAAATTAAGTGACAAATTACTTCACTTTTAACCCTTTTAACTCTTTTCACTCTTATGTATGAAATTAGGGTTTTTACTATCTTAAGAGTTAATAAAGTACTTTTTATTCAAACCAACATAATCGGTGCTAGAAAATCCATTTTTGACGTCATTTGATGTGTTGGAATTGTGATTCCACACCCAACATCATCAATTCTCTATTGTTATGTGGCATGGTACTTGGATATGCCCTACGATATGATGTTCCTTATTCAATGTGGCTAGTTTGCTACCTTGATTCCACCTTCGTAAAGCAAGCGGAATCAAGGGGGGCATACATCTACCCTCAAATTTTATTTCTAGAAGTTGCATAAGAGGATTTTTGGATAACTAACGAATTCGTGTTACAGGATGTGGTTCCTAATGTTGTGGTTTTGTAGATAACTACACTGGGGGCTTCATTCTCCCATCTTTTGAATGAGTGTCCTTTTATGAAATAAAATGCACTATTTAGAGTCCTTTAGCTTAGATATGCACATAAAGTCATATGGACGCTAAAGTGGGGGCTAAATGTGGACACGAAAATTATACTCCCTTCTTGGAGATAGTACAATCTGTGGTCTAATTTGGTCCTATTTTAGACACCCTTGCATTAATCACCCTTTAAAAAAATATTTATAGGCCCCTAAGACTCATTATTTTGGACTTTAAGGCCTATTCCACTCACAAATCATACAAATCCTGACAAACAACATTCAAATCATTCAAATTTTAGAAAAACCACCTCAAAATCCCTTGGTGGGACTAAGTCACCAGGGTGGCAACTTAGTCCCTTTTGGGGGATTTTTCAATTTTGAGCGGGAAAATCATCGACTTAATTCAAATTTATGATGGATGTCAACCTATGATGTCAAAATAATGAATAATTAGGTTTGAATTCCTATAAATATATGGTTTTAGGTCATTTTTCACAACATCTAGTCATTTTTTAACAAACAAATTTAAGAGTCAATTGTTGAGTATCTTCTGCAAGAAGATTTATTAGTCTATCTACAACAAAGTTGAAGCTTGAGGGCAGCAAGCTAGGGTTTTATAGGTCTTCAAGGTCACTTTTGATCCAAGATATTGCATTGTCAAGGGTTGATTATGGATTCCTATGGAGAATCATGGAGAAATCTAGGTTGAGGAGATGCAACTAGCCATCAAATCAATCCTAAGGACTTGTTTTTAAAGTGATTCCATCTTCCATTTTCTCTCTAATTTTAGCCTAAAGAAGGTTTGCATGTTATTAAGATTCATTTCTATTGTGATTTAGGGTCTCCTTGAATGAGTCTTGCATCATTCTAGTTCCATTTATGCATCTTATTCTTGCATGTTAGAATAGGGATGCATCTTATTTTAGACTTCCTAGTATTAGACACACTTAAGGCTAGGGTTTTATGCAAATTTCATTATCTTTTTCAAGGTTTAAATACCAGCTAGGGGTTTGACCAAGGAAAACCCCCCATTAGAAACCAAATTATACTCTGTTTTGCAGGTGTTTCCGCAAATTTGGATCCAGGTTTCCATCAGAAAACAAAGTGCAGACTGAGGGCTTCCGTTTCCACTTTTGGATTTTTAGAAAATCCAAAGTGGACTAATTTTTGATAGTGGCAACTTAGTCCCACTACACTTTTTTATCAGAAATTTTTGTATATCTGGATACCCATTTGGCTAAAACGGGTTTCAAAGCAGTTTCCCAGATCTGGGACTAAGTCACCCAGTTTGGCGTAAGTGTTCTAATTTGCCAGAAAATCAAATTTTCCAGAATTTTAGAGACATTCACAGTCTTCATTTTGTCCTTCATCAATTTCCAAGTGCACTTTTTCTGTTAAGCTTCTTTATCTTGTTCCTTATTACATTTAATCTATCATTTTACATATTACAATGTGTTTTCAAATAACTTGCATTTCTTAGGTTTTAAATTAATAATTCATTTCCTTAATCAGTTTATTGCATTAGTACATTACATTTAGGCATATTTCATTCATACTTGTATTATTTTTGAGTGGGGATATTGCCCATTTTGGCCTACCTCTCTTCTTTTAGGTGAAAAACCCTAGAAGTGTTAGGGAGTGTTCATGTGGTGCCAAAATCTTTGTCCGCAATATATATGTATATATATATACTTCAAAATATTAAAATGGTTAATTGGTATAATCTCAATAGAAAACTAGTTTTAAATATATGCCCTAGTTGACCTTAGTGTAGAGTATTTGGGATCACTTGATAATAGAAGTAACTATCTTTTATCAAGTCAAAATTTGATCTCTACAACCTTGGTTCAAAAACTTTGGTTGTAGGGTCTTTAGCTTCATGAGTTTCCATATAAGGAGCTTTAAGATCTTGTGGATCATTGGTTATAGTTGTGGGAATTTTAGTTTTAGTAACATCACTTTCAATAGCTAAACTATTTGATACCACCCATACTTTTATCTTTTGTATATTTAATGACTATTGATCATTCCCTCAATGGTGTGACCACTTTAGATTTCATGTCCTATGTGAAAGGAGATCTGCTTGCATTGATGGGGTAGGTGTGTTAGTCTTCATATCTTATTTTAAAATCTCAAGGTTGAACAATCTATAAACGTTATTGCATTTGTATGTTCCATCTCTAGCTTGGATCTAATGTTGACTATGCTTTAAATTTTTCCAGTAGATCAGATACTCAGATTTGTCGTGTCTTTATTATGTGCTCTAAAAATTTCTAATAAACATCCATAAAGTAACTATAGGTAATTTTAAAATGTTAATAAGGATAACCAACATAACCAAATGTTGTGAACATCTGAAGCGAGTGGAACACATAAAAGCTAACTTCCTAGAAAGGTGAGATATGTGAACTTTGAAATAATCCTCTCCTATCGACAATCACACATTAAGAAGCTTTGGAAGATTGCATCCCATGGACTACTACATCATTCAAACCTCCTCGATGCCAAATACAATCATAAAAAATATTGTTTACAACACTCATTCAATTGATAGGCAAAGATATGTGTTGATTCACATTACATTACCCAAAGATAGCACAAAATCAATAAATCTTCAAAATAATGTAAATTTCAAAATCCCTTTTTTATTGGTTTATGTAGACACTTAAATAGTCTTGATCGATATTATGCATCTGAATCTAAATACTAACATCATTTATTCCTAAATAATTTCTATTCTAACCATTTAACTAAATAATCTATATTGTTTAGTTAAATTCATCAATTTCCACTATTAATCAAATAATGAAATCTATCAAATTAATTCATCCTCTTCTCACTAATATTCATCCTGCTTAATTAAATAAATCAAACTATTTAATTAAAACCCATAAGTCCTCTCATTTGATTAAATAAATCAAATTATTTGAAACAAATGTCACAAACCCCTAACACACTTAAGTTGATTAATTATGAATTAATTAACTTTAATTAACATCCTAATCCTCATCACCCATTTCTCTAGCTTTTAACCCCGCCAAGTTTAAATAAACCCATGATCAACTAACCAACTTGCACATGAAAATCATTTCTTTTAATTAACTAATTAGCCTATTTTCACAAAGGCATATTCTTTGGAATATTCCCCTCAACTACCCATTCATTAAATTTCCCTCCAAATGTTTTAAAAGCCTCTTACAAAGGTCTTAAATGCCTCTTACAAGGGCATTCAATTCTCTTACATTCTCTTACAATCTCACCTGCATGCCTTAAACTCATCCCTTCTTCCAAAATGTGTGAGCACATATCCCCATGGATTTCATTATCCTTGTGACAAGTGTCACAAGGATAAATTGATTCCCATCTTATTCCCACATTGCTCAAATTTTCCCATTCTTCAACCCTTCTTTCTTATAAACAAAGGCTTCCTCTATTGAATATGGATCCACCTCTTCATGCAAAGTCATTATACTCATTTTCATCCATCAACCATCCAATTTCTATCATTATCTTTGAGGGAAATTGGAATTTATCAAATCTATTTTCATCCATCATCTCATGCATTGTTACTGTACTCATTTTCATCCACAATCACTTGCTTTCTGTCATTTTGCATCAAAATCATCATTGTTTATCAAAGATATTGGAGTTGATCAAGTTGGGATTGGGAAAAGGAAAATTTCCACATAAAAGTGACACCAATCCCCCTATGGGAAGGAGGTTTGAGCTACTTAGATAGGTTTACATGCTTTCATTTGCTTGTCTTTCATGCTTTGTTTCATGTTTTCATATCTTAGTATGATTAATAATCTCATAGGGAATGATAGTTTATGCTTGATAATGTGAATAACCTTGTTTTTTTTGTCTATGATTAACTAGGTACAAATTATCATTCACATTTTGGCACTAGTGTGGACACTGATTTTGGTATCCAAGGTTCTCTAGCACTTCTAGGGTTTTTCACCTAAAAGGAGAGAAATGGACCAAAATGTGTATGAAAGAATGAATGAAGTATGCCTAGATGCAATGTCTAAATGCAATAAACTGATAAAATAAATGACTTATTAATGTAAAACCTAAGAAATGCAAGTTGTTTGAAAACACATTATGATATGCAAAAAGATAGATTAAATGCAATAAAGAACAAGATAAAGATGCTAAGCAAAAACTATGCACCTGGAAACTGATGAAGGATAGAATGAAGATTATAGATGTTTCTGAAATTTTGGAAATTCTAATTTTCTGACCAACTGGGACACTTACGCCAAGCTGGGTGTCTTAGTCCCAGATTAGGGAAACTGCTTAGGAGCTCGTTTCAGCCAAATGGGTATCCATATCTATAAAAAAAATTGTCAAACATGTGCAGTGGGACTAAGTTTCCACTATTGGTGACTTAGTCCACTTTGGCTTTTTTGAAAATCTAAAAGTGGAAACAAAAGCCCTCAGCCTACACTTTTTGTTCCTCCAAGTGTCCAAATCTAAAACTGTCAAATTCGAACCTGAAATTGACTTTTTGTGGATATTTTGACATAACCAATAAGGAGATGTCTTCAACAAATTTGCAATCTATTCTTCAATGAATTCCAAGCCTTCAAAGTGTCTAAATATGCAAACACACAAAGAAAGAAAGAAAGAAAGAAAGAAAGAAAGAAAGAAAGAGAAATGTTGAATGTTAGGGAATAGGGGTTTGCCTTGGTCAAACCCATTTTAGATAATTAAACCAAATGAAGAAATAAGATGAAGCATGAACATGAAATGAAGGAATTAAAAACTTTCCATGATGATTTATCTTGTATTGCTTCAACAATTAATGAAGAATCTTGCTCTTGAATGCCTTAGAATTGAGTTTTGAATGCTATCTTGAATGTTATTCTTACTTGCTTGACTTGACAACATGCATGAATGATGAATGAATGATGAATTAATCATGAATGAATAATGAACTAGGGTTAAAGGTATCCTTTTATAGAGGAGAGATAAGTGAATTGCTAGAATAAGAATCATGATCAATGGCCAAGATTAAATTAGAAGATAATTTAATCAAGGGTGGAGGTTAATTGAGAGAAGAAAGACATGGATAGATAAAGACTTGAGGTGGGAGATAAGATTGGTACAGATAAAGAGGTTGTTGGAGAAAATTAAATAATAAAAATTATTTAATTTAGGTGGCCAACATAGGAGAAATCAATAAAATATTAATTTTATTTATTTCAAAAGAAAGGTGAGAACAAATAATATAATTAAATAAATATAACATTTATTTAATTATAGAGAGAAAAGGCTAATGAATAATTAAATAATTAAAATAATTATTTAATTATAGAAAAAGAGGGGAAAGCTAACTTTTGAATTAAAATAATATTTAATTCAAAAGTGGGGGGGGGGGAGGACCATTAGACTTAAATGCTTAATAAAAGTCAAGAAAAGTGTGAAAGTCATTTATAATTCTTTACAACACCTTTATGAGACATGCATTTTATTCAATTTGCAAGGGTCCAAGACCTAATGTGGATGTGTAAAACACCTCACAACACTAAATCAAGGCATCATTAAGTCCAATTTATCATCAATTATTCCCATATCAAGCAAGAAATACATTTTTTTGGAGACACAACTAGAAGGAGGGGGGCTTAACCACTCAAATTTGACATTTTTTGCTTGAAAATCAAGTTTTTGTAGGTTCCAAAAAATAGTGTTGCTCTTGACATTACTAGAATGTTGCTATTGCAAACAAAGTGGCTATTAATGATACAACATCGCTATTTATGATATAGAGTCACCATTGAGCTCCCTATTTTATTGCAGAGCATTACTATTGTTTTTTTCATCAAAGCGTCACTTTTTCTAAATAACGTTGCTATTGCAATGATATAGTGTCACTATTGCAAAATAGCATTGCTATTGCAAAACAAGGTCATCTTTGTTTTCCTACTTTTGCACTCTATCTTCAAATGACCATATCTTGGTCATATTTTGGTCTTTTTTAGAGATTTTTTTTGAAATGGGGTAGACTTTCATGATCTATGCAATGGTGTAGGTGTTTCTCAATTATAGTAGAGTTAAATTTTTCAATTTTTCACCTAAAGTAAAATCACATTGCAACTTGGTCTAGATTGTAGGGTTTTAATGCTTAATTTTCTATCTAACCCTAACATCTTCTTGTTTTCTTGATTTAATCTAACATTTGGAGCATGGATTGCAGGTTTGAAGAGGAGCATGGAGCATTGAAGTGAAAGAAAAAGTATTTGATATTCATTGTAATAGTGTTTTCAAACACTCATTGGAAAATAACCCATCATATACTATTTTACTTTCATGCTTTAGGACTACTAGTTTTCAATTGGGCTCTAAACTTAACCATTACAATATTGCTTTCAAAGTTGGTTTAAAATTGAACCTACAAACCCACTAGTCATTGTTATGTTGGGATAAAATTGAACAAAAAAACCTCACACTTAGATTTGGTGCTTAGAATGAAGTCATTTTGCTTTGAATGATAAAATTAACAAGTGTTTTGTGTGAGTGATCTTGTTTCCATACACTTTAAGTGTGTATCCTCTCCCCTTGCGCTTTGTGTGATCTTGGGTGAATAGAAACACTCAAAAATGTATTTTCATGCTTTGAGTCACCTTTAGAAAGGGCCTGCTAATGAGACACATCCCACAATGGAGAGATCATACAAGCGACTCTATTAAGCATGTTTATCAATGCACTATATAAATTGTTATGAAATTGAAAAGATAGTAGCTTCAATCTGGGCGTTCAGTAACAAACATGTGCCTAATCCTTTCTCAATCTTTTTAAAACAAAAAAGGAACAGTTAAAGCCTTAAGTTGATTTCTGGTGGATTATGTATTCTGGTATTCATGGTTTGTTGTCATTAAAAACCTTTGTTTGTAGTGGCCAACTTTTTCCATCCAAAGAGTTCTTCAAAGTGGTGCATTGGAATTTATTTCCAAGAAGTTACTTGCCATATCCGATTTTGGTTAAAGTGTATAGATTAAGAGTTCATTCTTTACATTTCTCTACACTCTTCCCTCAATTTCATGTAAAATCATCTCTTCTACTACAAAGGGCATGAGGCAATCCCACCAAGAAGAACGTACCCACTTGAGGTAGGAATGCTATATTGCTTGTGAGTCAGTTTGACACATTGCTTGGTTCCAAAACATTGAAATTTAAAACCATTTGAAAAGTGTGAATACCTTTGAGGAGTCCAATATTATTGCTTGTCCCTAAGGATTTTTTCTTTAGAGGATTCTAAATATTTGGACTCATATCTTAATTCACATTTTCCAAAGTCAACATAGGAAACTATGGCCTTAGCTTCTTGATTTTCACATAATGGATTTTGTGGAATGAGGGTTGCTTAGATGTAGACATTTATTTTGAAATGTAAGCAAGACAAGTGCATGTGGTAAAATCAATTCATTAATCAAGATTAACTCAAATTGAACCCCACACATGTGCATGTTATCTTTTGTCATATGATCTTCCATGCAAACATTGGTCTTTTGGCTTGAGTTATTCACAGGGTAAGGCATGTTCTTCACTATCTCGGTCTTGTAAACAAAGTCCTTTTAGGCTCATTTAGGATCAAAACAACACTCCATCCATCCCAATAATATATCAAAATACATCCCACAAACAAATTTTCTAGAGATTTGGAGACATCATTATGTTATACTTGGAAAAATCACTTAAACCACATCAAAAATTATCTTGTTTAGTTAGGAGTGTGATAATGCATCATTTCTCATACCTCTAGTTAAATTATAAGCCCTTTAAACAATTTAATCCTAAGATCACAAGTCCATCTTGGGATTTACAAGTTCATTATCCAAATCGAAGCATGAAAATCAAAACCCTAAGTCTAGTATTGACCAAAGTTCTTAAAGTTCCAACAACCATATGACTCACCCTTCATCTTTCATATCATCATCAATCCTAAAAACACCTTAGAGGTTCACTTTTTCAACAAGATCAAAACACAAGAAGGACATGGAACAAAACTAAAATTTATCTACCATGAGTGACATGAACCAACAAAGCCTTGGAATGGATGATCTTAATCCTAAAGGTTTCATAATTCCACCCTACAATCCATACATGGGGTCATCATATCCTATAAACTACACTGACACAACAAATATGGGTATGATGATAATTCTTATTGTGAATACCATAGCACAAAAGGTCATAACACGTCAGATTATATCAAACTCAAGAACCTCATCCAAGACCTCATTGATCAAGAAGTAATAACTGTTGACGATAATGATCAATATTCAATCTTAGATGATCATATTGATAATGTATCTACCTCATCCAATGATAAATTCAACATAGCTCAAGATTTTCTTCTCAGTCATGATCAAAACCCCTCAACAATATCCAACAATATCCAACAATATCCAATAATGATCCATTTCAAGAAACATTAACATCATTTGATCATATTGAAAATATCTCCACTACAATTGTTGAGGACACAATTCACAATCCATTCACTAATGATCATGTTGAAAATGCCTCTACATCATCCAATGATTTAGAGGACACATCTCAAGAATTTATTCCAAAGCATGATCATCATCTTTCACCAAATTCTAGCAATGGTCCCTTCCAAGACATATTGACATCCTTTGACCTCATTGTTGCAGATATTGAAGGAATCCTCAACTCAACACTTGATCCAATTCCACTCAAAGATCAAGAGGATATTGAGCCACTTCCCATGCCTAATGAAGACATCCAAGAACCCTTTATAATAAATCCATCCTTTGAAATTGATCCATGTTAAGAACTTGATCCAAAGCACGTCGAAAGCAATTCCAAAATTAATCAAGATCAAGAATCTATATCTCCAAGATGCTACAATGATCTGATGAAAATTCTCCAATCTATACAAGATGTCGCAAATGATGATCATAGCCATGTAGCATATACTCCTTTATCTACCCATGAGATGCTTTCTTTGGATGGAAATGTAGATGATCTTCATTCAGAACAAGATTCCTTTACTCTTGAAATTATTGCATAAGGACAGGAAGTTATTGATTCCTACAGTCAAGGTGAGTTGTCAACATTAGGATCATATATATCTCAAATTCAGATTGAGGACATCATGTATGAAGATATCCAACATTATCCACTCAAGGAAATAGTTCAGACCAAACCGGATATTCCAGAGTCAATAAAGCAACAAATTGAAATAACATCATCTACAGTGGTCATTTATCAGAGAATGCTTGCTAAATAGGACATCTTGAAATAGGAAAAATCCAAGCATGACGGTACTACTTCCACAATACTGGGGGAAACTTCATCTCAAGAAAACATCAACATAGGGAGCATGAAGAATCCTTATGATGAAACCAATGCTAATACTGCAACTAGCCACATCACAAATATTCATCCACCCATCACCCCATCCACGAATTGGGACCAACATCAAAACAAAGATGTGAATCAAAGAAAGAAGAACATTATTAAAGAAAAAGAAGTAGTGAAGCATGAAGGACAAATCAAATACAAGTGGATACCAAAGAATAAAAAGAAAGTTTATCCCTATCAAACTCCATTAGTCAAAGAAACTATGGGAAAAAATAAAAAAGTGCAATGTATCCATCAAAGACATCCACAAATACAAAAGCAGGCTTCTCAAGCAATGTACAAAGTATATCAAGCAGTTGGTTCTAATTCCACACACACTTTTATATCCACCCATCATTGCTCATCATCCAAAGTTTGGAGAGTCAAAGGTTCCCAGTTATCAACCAATCCATCTTTTATTCCTAAACATACTTCACCATCCACTCCTCCATGCATGATATCCAATTCTTACATTGACCATGTATTGGCAGCCACCCTTCATCATAAGGATTCAAAAAGCATTCTATTGTGATGTGCACACAAAGACAATGTTAACTTTGGTAATAGCAAAGAATAGAATTATCAAAAGTTGCATTCAAGTGTACGTATCTTAGTAAAACAACTTCTTCAAAGAAGATATTGATGGCACATTATGACATAAGTGTCAACATCAGCACTACCAGGTGGCTCAACATGAGCATAGATCTTATAGAAAAATAAAAAAAATCAACAAATCATGAAAATAGTAAAGATAAAAATCATCCTCCAGTGAAAACCACTACGGTGGCGCTTTGGACATGTACCATGATGAAAACCTTGCAAATAGGTGTCATGTGTAGAATCAAGCATCTGTGTGCATTAATTCAGGTGGAAGCATCTTATCTCATTCATAATAAATCCAACAATCCATCCATCTTATCCATAATAAATCCATTCATCCATGAACCATTTATCCAATCCATTTTTCTCCATCTACATCCATCTTCCAAATTATCTTGATCTTGACAAAATTTTGGTGTACACTTTACACTTGCTTATGGCACATGGGTCATTGTCATTGATCCTATCCTACCTAGCATTATTTGAGCCATGAATCATTATCCAAATGAGCATTCTTTATTCAAACACCTTATCTTATCACAAGATAATCCATATCCATCCATACATACATCTATCTAAGCATCCACCCATGGAATTCCATACATTGCTAGACATTGGGGGGCAAATATTTACATCTTGCTTTGAGAATAAATTTGGATCTATATCTTCCAACTTATGTGTTGATCCAAAAATTTACAAACATAAAATCAAATTGGTCAAAGCACTTGTGAGCAAACAAATCCAAATCACTAGCCTATGACATATTTTGACGAGAATATGTTCCTTAGTCAGTTTTATCTTTCATCGAACATCTATCCAAACAATCAATATCATTTGCATCTAATTTGCACTTCAACATCACATTAAATCATTCAAAAAAAAATTGTTCCAAACCAAGCTTCAAAATCTTGATCAATCAAATCCAATCAATCCATCATCATCTCGGGATATCCTTCCCAATCCTTGTGTTGCTTAACACCATCCTTGCATTGTTGTGTATCCTCAACAATGTTATCATCATCAATCCATCAATTAGATCAATCAACCATAGCTTTTTTTTCAACAAAATCCAAAAATAGATCACTGATATCGTCACACATATCCATATCCAAATCATCAAAATCATGCAAAAAAAGTTCCCAAAAAACATTCAAATCATATAAAAATCCCAAAACAGGTCAAAAATAGAAAAAGTAAAAAACATGGTTGTTGAACTACATCATCTCTGAGCTTAAATGTAGGAAAGGCCATAATTTATGAGCCCTCAAGACACAAAAATATTCATATATCTCAAAAAAACCCAAAAAAAATTGAAAACTCGAAAATCAAAACATTTGTAAAACACCCCAAAATCCAAAAAAAAAAAGCCTCACAAACATTTGAAAACACCAAGAACATTGAAATATTCCAGAAAATTCCAAAACCACCCATCCCATTTCGCTTTCACTCACAATAAACATCTATCCACAATAAAATAATCATCATCTTCAACCTTTGATAGGACAAATGGAAACAAGTATACCATATTTGTAAAGTGTAAACCTAAATGTAAAGGTCTTAAGTCTAGGTTGATAGGTAAAAAAGTTAGTTAACTCTTTGTATCAAAAGCCCATCATCCCATTAGTTTCTCAATCATCTGATATTCATGTCCTCGGATGCGTCCTTCCTACAATGGAAATCACCATCAAACATCACTGTAGTTTTAGTCTTGGTTATAGGTATGAAGAACATTAGCTTGTTTATTTGCTTGATATTTTCTTATGATTTATCTTATTGTGCTCATTCCAATGACCTCTCAATGATGTCTATCAAAATGATTTAGAGAGAAAGGAATGGGGCATGGATCATTATCTTTCATTTGTTGTGCTTGTTGGATATTCTTGTAATATAACCTTGGCGAATACTTGCTTTGTAGGTGTGAATGGAAGGTGTTTTGGACAACTTGTTGACGATTACATTGATAGGTTATGCCTTTTTCGTGTTTTGGTCCAAGATGTTTGAAGTTCTAAAGTACATCCTCGCAAGGTTCGAGCAAGACTACTCCTATCTATTTGTCGAGTCAAAGTCCACACTAGATACAACACCATCCTAGTTGTCTATACTTTGATGCATCATATCTATGTGTTTTATCAAACATAAGGAAAGTTGTGTCATTCGTATCCCAATCCCTAAATAAGCAAATCATCATCACTCATCACCATATCTAATAAAGTCTCGACGACTCATTAACTTATTGGACTTTTGAATCTTCTCAAAATCAAGGGTCGATCCCTCTTATTCTTCTTATTCATCTATCTTTACTAACATTTCTATCCAAGTATCGAATATGTGTGATATATGAAAATATACATGAGGCTACCCATGGTCGATGATTGTTTATACATCAAATATTTCTACATCAGACATTTGAGCTTTCTAGACCTCTTTGAGTTGATATGATCTTGAACCTTTATCACGATCTCGACCTGTAAATTGAAATCTTCGCCCAATCTCTCGAGGGGGTAGTGTAGCAGCGTAATTCCTTCCGTTGGGACAACAGTGGGGCATCCAAAAAAAATTTAAAAAATTGAATTTTGATCTTGGCAATGTCAATCTTTGAATCAACACAACAGGTATCTCGCTTCAAAGAGGGGCAAAATCTAGACACTTAAATAGTCCTGATCGGTATTACACTTCTGAATCTAAATACTAACATCATTTCTTCCTAAATAATTTCTATTCTAACCATTTAACTAAATAATCTATATTGTTTAGTTAAATTCATCAATTTCCATTATTAATCAAATAACTAAATTTATCAAATTAATTCATCCTCTTCTCACTAATGTTCATCCCGTTTAATTAAATCAATCAAATTATTCAAAACAAATGTCACAAACCCCTAACCCACTTAAGTTGATTAATTATGAATTAATTAACTTTAATTAAAATCCTAATCCTCATTACCCATTTCTCTAGCTTTTAATCCCACCAAGGTTAAATAAACCTATGATCAACTAACCAACTTGCACATGAAAATCCTTTCTTTTAATTAACTAATTAGCCTATTTTCCCTCACAAAGGCATATTCTTTGAAATATTCCCCTCAACTACCCATTCATTAAATTTCCCTCCAAAGGCTTTAAAATCCTCTTACAAAGGTCTTAAATGCCTCTTACAAAGGCATTCAATTTCACTTACATGCCATCTTGTCCCTCTTACATTCTCAACCATATTCATTCAATTTTCTTACATCCTCTTACACTCTCACCTACACGCCTTAAACTCATCCCTTCTCCCAAAATGTGCTCACACATGTATGAGCACATATCCCCATGGATTTCATTAGCCTTATGAAAAGTGTCACAAGGCTATTGGTTCCCATCTTAGTCCCACTGGTGTAGGAGCACCTAGGAAACACACCTAGGAAGCAGTCTAGTTTGAATTTTGTTTTGGTATGTTTTTTTGAAGGTCATGTTGACCATTTTGTCAGCATTTGAGGATTATGAATAAGTGTTGATTTGTTGTGATTAGTGGAATTAGAAGTAGAAAGAATGGATGGGTTTTGAAGCTCATTCCTGTTTAGGTTGTTAACCTTGGAAAAAGTTAGAAAACACAGTGGATTTTGGTAACGTTGGCCATTAGGTCATGAAGAAGTTTGACCAAAGAAGTTAACTAATTGAAGATCCTTATTTAAGGTGAGCCTCGACCTGTAAACAGGGTTAGAAGGATTGGTATTGTGGAAACATTTTGTGAAGTTGAAATAAAACAGTGTTCTTAAAGGTTATTTTTGATTTTTGCTTCATAACAGAGCTTTAAATGGATTGAAATAACTACTTTTATGTAAGTAGAATGTAGTGTTGAAAGAATACAAGCTTTGAGTGCCATCTATTTTCCTTTGTGATTCGTTTTCATCATTTTTTTGTAAATAGTTTGATTTCTTTCTCTTTCTAGCCTGAACCAGGCAGTCTTGAGAAAATGGAGTGCTAGACCACTTTCCCACCATACAAATTGTACAGCCCTTTGGGAATAGTGACTAGGCTCCATGAGTGTAAATATGGTAGGTTTTAGGAGTTTTTTGTGTATAGGAGCAGTGAGCAAAGTCTTGCCCTAGGCGAGCTAGAAGGAGTCTGGCTAGGGAAGACAGGGAGTACAAAACTCAAAATTTGCAGGGGTGTTTGAAACTCGTAGTTTTTCTTGTTTGTGAAGGTAGGTGGAAGTCTTACCTAGGTTAGGTAACTAGGAGGAAGCTCCATTTGCATTTTTGGTTGGAGAAAGGCTTAGCAAATTGGAAACAGCCAAAAAGGTTTGAAAACCCTATATTTTGGCAAATTTCAAGTTGAGGCCTTGTACGGCTAGTGAAGACTCAAGACCTTGAAAATATTTGAGGGGTGGGAAAATGGACCAGGAACCCTAAGGAAATTTTGGATTTTTCTTTAGAAAGAATGGATATTAAGCCCATCTCCTCGAAGAAAGAGGCCTAATTGGGGCTCTTTGCTAGTAGCCCTTTTTAACCCTAAAAGAGGGTTTTGATGAAAGCGACCAGGAATTGGAGCAAGAAGGATAATCAAGAACCAAAAATTGATTGATTTCAATGTTTTAAAAACACCTCCACACCTCTGCAAGTAAAAATGCAACTTTGGAGGTATGGTTAGTCTTTAGGGAAGACTAAAGGTTAAGGAAGAGTGAGAGTTGTTGCACCAAGATAGACTTGGGTGGTTGAATGGTGATGGAAGTGGGGTTGGCCAGGAGAACCAGGGGCATCTAACAAGCATTAGGGCCTATAGGTTGAGAAGGTGGAGAGTGACACCAAAGGGGTTTGCCAAGGTGAGACCCAGAGCATGGAACAGTGAGTGTTCCATCCAACCCTACCGCATCAGATTGGTATCAAAGCAAGCAAAAGATTTGGGATAAAATCTTGCATGTCAGACCTTGAATCTAGTGGTTCTACCATCATGGTGACAAATGTTGAATTGACTAAGATGGTTGAAGAACAGGAGGAAGAAAATAGGCTAATGAGGGAAAGAATAGCCCAACTTGAGCAAGCAATGAGGAGCACGCAGTTAGAAGGAAGGATACCAAAGGAAGAGGTTGCAGAGGAAGACAAGACCCCTGAACCTGACCCTGTTCTGAAAGAAGAGTCTTTCTTGAAGGCATTGAAGGCTTTGAGTGGGAAGGAACTTGAAGGCATACCACTATTTAGTGGAAAAATGGAAGTTGATTTAGTTGTGGATTGGATAGAGGGAATGGAAAACCATTTTGAGTGTGATGGAGTCACTGAAGCACAGAAGATAAAGGTGGCCAAATCAAGATTAAGAGGTTCTGCCTTGACATGGTGGAAATTCATTCAGACAAAGAGGGAAAAGGAAGGCAAGTAGCCTATAACTACTTGGAAGGGTATGGTTGCCAAAGTAAGAGAAGCATACATGCCAGATGACTATGAGATTCAGTTACACAAGAAAAGACAGAGCTTGAGGCAAAGAGACCAAGATGTAAACACTTACATTAAGGAGTTTCAAAAACTTTGCATGAGGTCTAATGTGACAGAGGATGAGAGTCTCAAGGTGGCTAGATACCTTAACAGTTTGAAGTGGAACATTTAAGAGGAAATGACTCTTCTAAGTCCCAAGACAGTGCACCAATGCTATCAATTAGCTATTAAGATTGAGGAAAGAAGCAAGAGGAAGCAAGACCAGGCTTCCAAGGGCAGAGGCAAAGGCAAAGATCAAAGAGGACAGCGAGGTGGCTACCAAGGTAGAGGCAATGACCAAAGAAACCAAGGAGAGTCTAAACTCACAGAGCATGGAGGTGAAACATCTTCTAGAGGAGGATATAACAAAGGTAAAGGACCTCAAGGAGGTTCAAATAGAGGAAGAGGAGCAGGAAAGAGCAATTCATACTTTGCAAACATGAAATGCTACCATTGTGATCAAGTTGGACATCCAGCTTATAGGTGCTCGTAGAAAGCATCTTCTTCAAGCAATGAGAAGAGAGTGGCTTATGCACAAGAGGACATCATGAGTCCTAAGTCATCTGAGGTCAGTCACATTGAATCAGAAGTGGGGGAGAATCTGATGTTCAGTAGAGTTTTGATCAAACAACCGGTCAAGGAAGAACCAAAACAGAGAAGAGCTCTATTTAGAGTAAGGTGCAAGATACTTGGTAAAGTATGCAAGGTCATAGTAGATTTGGGTTCAACAGAAAATATTATCTCATAGGAGGTAGTAATGAAACTGAAATTGGAGAAGGTACCCCACACTAACCCCTACAAGGTCACATGGCTAAACAAAGGGCAGAGTGTTCTAGTGAATGAGCAAGTAACGGTGGAGTTTTCCATTGGAGGGTACAAGGACAAGTTAGTTTGTGATGTGTTACCTATGGATGCCTACCATCTACTATTGGGTAGACCGTGGCAATATGACAGAGGTGCCATACATGATGGGAAAGAGAACACCATCTCATTCAAGAAGGATGGGAAGATTTTCAAGTTGCAGTCACTGTCAGAAGAAGAAGGGGGGCAGTCAACGACACCAAGAATCATGTTGAGTAGTGGGAAGGAGTTCCTTAACAACCTACATCAAGGGGGTGAATGATATGTGGTTATGTTACAACCTAAAGAAGAAGACAAGGCTGAAAAGACAGTCATACCCGGAGCAGTCCTAAAGTTGTTGGATCAGTTCAAGGACATTGTAAGTGATGGTGCACCTACAACTCTACCACCAAAGAGAGCCATAAGTCATAAAATTGACTTCATACTTGGAACCTCATTGCCTAACAAAGAAGCTTATAAGCTTACACTGGATTATAATCTAGAGGTAGCTAGATAAGTGCAAGAGTTGTTGGATCAAGGATTGATTCAAAAGAGCATCAGCCCATGTGCAGTACCAGTGGTCTTAGCAACCAAGAAAGGTGGTAAGTGGAGACTTTGCACTGACTCTAGAGCTATAAAAAGAATTACAATCAAATATAGATTCCCTATCCCTAGGATTGAAGATTTAATGGATTGTCTTGGAGGAGCTCAGTACTTCACCAAGTTGGATCTCAAGAGTGGATACCATCATATCAGAATCAAGGATGGAGATGAGTGGAAAAAATCCTTTAAGACAAATGATGGGCTCTATGAGTGGAGAGTGATGCCATTTGGCCTCTCTAATGCCCCTAGCACATTCATGAGGCTCATGAATGAAGTGCTTAAAGACTTTACAGGGATATTTGTGGTAGTGTATCTTGATGACATCCTCATATTCAGCAAGACAACAAAAGAGCATTTAAAACATGTGGAGATGGTTCTTAGAAGACTGCAAGAAGAGAAGTTAGCCATCAATCTAGAGAAATGTGAGTTCTTCAAATAGGAGCTTGTGTATTTGGAGTTTGTAGTATCCCAAGGATCATTGAAGATGGATCCAAGTAAGGTGGAAGCTATCTAAAAGTGGCCTACACCAACCACAGGGACTAAGGTAAGAAGTTTCCATGGTTTGGCTCAATTTTATAGAAAATTCATAAGGAACTTTAGTGGTATATGTGCACCAGTCCTAGATACAATCAAGGGTGGTTTAAAAACTAAGTTTGTGTGGACTCAAGAAGCTGAGAAAGGGTTTGAGAAACCGAAACAAGAAGTGGCAACTCAACCTATTCTTTTGTTACCTAGTTTTGACAAATTGTTCACTGTTGAATGTGATGCAAGTGGAGTGGCAGTAGGAGGAGTGTTAAGTCAAGAGGGCAGGCCTATAGCCTTCTTTAGTGAGAAGCTCAATGAAGCTAATAAGTATTCAACCTATGACTTAGAACTTTATGCTTTGGTTCAGTCACTTAGGAAGTGGAGGCATTACCTTCTACCCAAGGAGTTTGTAGTTTTTACTGACAATCAGGCACTTAGCTTTATCAACACTCAAGAGAAGTTGAGTAATAGGCATTTGAAATGGATGGAATACATCCAAGATTTTACCTTCACCATCAAGCACAAGAAGGGACAACTAAACAAAGTAGCAGATGCACTAAGTAGGAGATTGTTGACAGTGCAAGAGATACAGATCAAGAGCATTGGCATAGAGAGTTTCAAAGACCTCTATGGTGAAGATGGAGACTTTTCAGAGGCCTGCAAGGTATGTTTAGACTTTGAGAATCATTTCCATAGCCAATACTCTGAGTATACTTTGCAAAGTGGTTTGTTGTTCAAAGGAAATCAGTTGTGTGTTCCAAGAGGATCAATGAGAGAAAACCTCATTCAAGAGAAGCATAATGGCAGTCTTAGTGGACATTTTGGCATCAACAAGACATTGGAACTAGTGTAGAGGTTCTACTATTGGCCTAAGTTGGCAAGAGATGTCAGAAAATATGTGGAGCAATGTGTGGTGTGTATGAAAGCTAAGGGAGGAGCTAGTAATGTTGGTTTATATCAACCCCTACCCATTCCTAATAGACCATGGGAGTGTGTAATCATGGATTTTGTGGTAGGCCTTCCTAATACCAAGACTGGTTTTGACAGTGTCTATGTAGTAGTGGACAGATTTAGCAAAATGAGTCATTTTATTCCCTGCAAAACTACTCATGATGCTAGCTACATAGCTCATCTTTTCTTCAAGGAAGTTGTAAGGATCCATGGACTACCTTTAAGCATTGTTTCAGATAGAGATGTGAAGTTCATGAGTCACTTTTGGAAGACTCTATGGAGTAGATTGGGTACCAACCTGTCTTTTGGATCAGCTTACCATCCTCAAACCAATGGTTAAACAGAGGTGGTTAATAGGGTGCTAGGTAACCTTCTAAGGTGCCTAACTAAGGAGTATGGACAGACATGGGATATGGTTATCTCACAAGCTGAGTATGCTTACAATGATAGTGTGAACCAGACCATAGGGAAGAGTCCTTTTGAAGTTGTATATGGGATGCACCCAAGAGGAATATGTGAGCTCAGAGATCTTGGAGCTATGGAACATAGAAGTGGACATGCAGAGGACTTCAGTCAAACCATGAAAGAGATTCATGAGAAGGTGAAGAAGATAGTCACCGAGGCTACACAAAAGTTGAAGGAGAAGGTAGATTTGTCAAGGAAGGATGTGCAATTTGCAATAGGAGACTATGTCATGGTCCACCTCAACAAATCAAGGTTACAGAAGGGTACATCAACCAAGTTGCAGATGAAGAGAGTGGGTCCATGCAAGGTATTGGCCAAGTATGGCAAGAATGCATACAAGGTGGAGCTACCTACCGATCTAGGAATCTCACCAGTTTTCAATATAGCTGACTTGATCAAGTACAAGGGATCAGTCAATGATGTGGATCAGAATAGTAAGGAGATCTTCAAGGACATCAACAATATATCCTTACCTAATCAAGACAAGCCTCAGGTAGAGAAGGTCTTGGAGTCCAAAGTGCAAAAGTCTACAAGGCACAAGGTGTACATGGAGCACCTTATCAAGTGGAAGAACAAGCATGAATCAAAAGCCACATGGGTACAAGAAGATTAGTTCAAGAAGCTTGGTATTGACTTGTCATTGATCTCTCCTTCCATTCCTTAGTTTTGGGCTGGGAGGGGGAGAATGGTGCAGGAGCACCTAGGAAGCAGTCTAGTTTGAATTTTGTTTTGGTATGTTTTTTTGAAGGTCATGTTGACCATTTTGTCAACATTGGAGGATTATGAATAAGTGTTGATCTGTTGTGATCAGTGGAATTAGAAGTAGAAAGAATGGATGGGTTTTGAAGCTCATTCTTGTTTAGGTTGTTAACCTTGGAAAAAGTTAGAAGACAGTGGATTTTAGTAACGTTGGCCATTAGGTCATGAAGAAGTCTGACCAAAGAAGTTAACTAATTGAGGAGCCTTATTTAAGGTGAGCCTCGACCTGTAAACAGGGTTAGAAGGATTGGTATTGTGGAAACATTTTGTGAAGTTGAAATAAAACAGTGTTCTTGAAGGTTATTTCTGATTTTTGCTTCATAACAGAGCTTTAAATGGATTGAAATAACTACTTTTCTGTAAGTAGAATGTAGTGTTGAAAGAATACAAGCTTTGAGTGCCATCTATTTTCCTTTGTGATTCATTTTCATCATTTTTTTGTAAATAGTTTGATTTCTTTCTCTTTCTGGCCTGAACCAGGCAGTCTTGAGAAAATGGAGTGCTAGACCACTTTCCCACTGTACAAATTGTACGGCCCTTTGGGAATAGTGACTAGGCTCCATGAGTGTAAATATGGTAGGTTTTAGGAGTTGTGTGTGTACAGGAGCAGTGAGCAAATTCTTGCCCTAGGCGAGCTAGAAGGAGTATGGCTAGGGAAGACAGGGAGTACATAACTCAAAATTTGCAGGGGTGTTTGAAACTCATAGTTTTTCTTATTTGTGAAGGTAGGTGGAAGTCTTACCTAGGTCAGGTAACTAGGAGGAAGCTCCATTTACATTTTTGGTTGGAGAAAGGCTTAGCATATTGGAAACAACCAGAAAAGGTTTGAAAACCCTATATTTTGGCAAATTTCAAGTTGAGGCCTTGTACGGCTGGTGAAGACTCAAGACCTTGAAAATATTTGAGGGGTGGGAAAATGGACCAGGAATCCCAAGGAAAGTTTGGATTGTTCTTTAGAAAGAATGGAGATTAAGCCCATCTCCTCGGAGAAAGAGGCCTAATTGGGGCTCTATGCTAGTAGCCCTTTTTAACCCTAAAAGAGGGTTTTGATGAAAGTGACCAGGAATTGGAGCAAGAAGGATAATCAAGAACCAAAAATTGATTGATTGCAATGTTTTAAAAATACCTCCACACCCCTGCAAGTAAAAATGCAACTTTGGAGGTATGGTTAGTCTTTAGGGCAGACTAAAGGTTAAGGAAGAGTGAGAGTTGTTGCACCAAGATAGACTTGGGTGGTTGAATGGTGATGGAAGTGGGGTTGGCCAGGAGAACCAGGGGCATCTAACAAGCATTAGGGCCTATAGGTTGAGAAGGTGGAGAGTGACACCAAAGGGGTTTGCCAAGGTGAGACCCAGAGCATGGAACAATGAGTGTTCCATCCAACCCTACCCCATCACCCACATTGCTCAAATTTTCCTCTTCAACCCTTCTTTCCTATAAATAGAGGCTTCCTCTATTGAATATGGATCCACCTCTTCATGCAAAGTCATTATACTCATTTTTATTCATCAATCATCCAATTGCTATCATTATCTTTGAGAGAAATTGGCATTTATCAAATCCATTTTCAGCCATCATCTCCTGCATTGTTATTTTACTCATTTTCATCCATAATCACATGCTTTCTATGTCATTTTGGCTTGAATCTACTATCATTTTGCATCAAAATTATCATTGTTCATCAAATATCTTGAGCTTATCAACTTGGGATTGGGAAAGGGCCGCTTTCCACATAAAATTGACACCAATCCCCCTATGGGATGGAGGTTTGAGCTACTTAGATAGGTTTACATGCTTTCGTTTGCTTGTCTTTCATGCTTTGTTTCATGTTTTCATATCTTAGTATGATCAAGAATCTCATAGGGAATGATAGTTTATGCTTGCTAATGTGACTAACCTTGTTTTTTTTTTCTATGATTAGCTAGGTACAAATTATCATTCACAGTTTACTATCTTATACATTAGAGCAAGGGCAAATTGAATCCCAAACACAAGGGCCTTTGCAACAGTTCTCGCCAAATTAAGTGGAACAACACAAAGGGTTATGATTTCCTTAATGATATTTTGAACCCTAGCTAGATCAACCGTAGAAGGATTTAGGGCAGGCATGAGCTCTATGAGTAATTGAAATGTGGTAATTGCAAGAAACTCAAGCCCATCATTCATTCCAAAGGGTACAAACTTGCGCCAAGAGGGTGCCATGATAATCCTACAATATTGCCACCCAAAATCCTAGGTTTTCATATTTCATTTTCCATCACATTCAAAACAAAATAAAAGAAAAGTGTCACATAAGAAAATCCTAAAAAAATTAAACCCCATAATCAAAATCCAAAAAAAATCAAATCCTATAATTTCAAACCGTCAAATTTCAAACCATAGGATTTCAAATCTTATAATTTTAAACCCTAACAAAATCAAACCATAAGAAATAGAGGGATATTACATGTCAATGCACTCAAGTTTTGTATGTGCACTTAATTAAGCATCTAAAACTATCAGGGTTTTGGGGCTACTTGATTCGTGTGTTTGAAACAAGATTGTTGTAGCCTTTTAAGAAGAAATTATCGGTTGTGAGTTAAAGTTTGTTTTCAGGCGTGGGGTGAGGAATGTTTCAACTACCTAAAAAATTGTTTTCCCAATGCGAGACAACTTTCACTTCATTTAAAAAATAACAATAGAACTGTTTTACGGTCACGAGAGATTCCAAAAAAGGAAAATTCACTAAAACTATTCAAGTGACTTACCTCAAGATTATGCACAAATTGTGTTGTGCTCTCAACGATGTCGATGAGGAAAAATGGGAAGAGTTTGCCGGGAAAATTTATGAAACCCTACCATGAAAAAATATTTTTAAAATAAGATGAAACCAAAACCTATCTCCCTTCAGTTGTTGCTTTAATCTATTCATAGTAAATGTAAGTAGATCTGAAAATATCAGGGTTTTAGGTCTACTCAAGTTCAATTTGATTTGGAGATCAGAGAGATTTTTTTATCCTTTTAAAAGAAAATATTACATGTGAGTCAAATTTCATTTTTAGGCATGAGGTGAGGAATGTTTCAACTGGACAGGATTTTTTTTAGGCATGAGATATACTGGCATTTGCAAGTTGCGATGTGACAGAGCAAAACGTATGTGGACATTAAATTGCAGCTGAAATTTTAAAGTGATGAATTAGATGGTCAAAATGCTTTCAACCATCTTGCATGCCTTCTCCAACATTGTAGGTCGTTGATGGTGAAATGAAGTTCAATTCATTTCAAATAAGGATACGCTTTTGGTGTAATGAAATAGTTAGAGCAAGAGTAAAGAAGGAAAATTAATTTCAATTATAATTTAGACAAATTATTTTCAAGATTGAAATTAAGAAAATTGATAAATCTATAGTTGTGTAATTGCACTAAGATAATTGAATTCCATAAATATTTTCTAATAGCATTCTTTGAATCATTGTCACATTAAATTTAATTACTACTTAGTTTAGTTGTTGATTTTCAAAAGGTGAAATCTTTTGGTTATGAGTTGAATTATGTGTGTCTCTTATGCTTGATTGCTCGCTCATATTATGCTTGATTGAAACTTGAATATATTCAGTAACCTAATATTTTTAATTAGATAAAGGTAATTTCAATTATGGATTAAAATATTTAATCTCATTTACTTGTTGGATACATAGCATGTTGAAAGTAGAAAGTTGGGTAGTAAAGTAGATGAGATGTTTTCAAATTTGAACCTTGGGTTGCTAGATGAAGTGTGAAACATTATAATTGTTAGGATAAACTTAGAGATGCAAGTAGAAAACATGAAAATACAATAGTGTTAATAAAGAAACAAAACTTAGATTAGGGTATGAATAACTTTGTTTATGTTTTTTCTTTACAAAATAGTAATGGTGATTAAAATAAGTGTAATATAGGAAAAACAAAGTAACAATGGAATTATAGAAGTAACATGCGTATAATTTTTGTAGACAAAGTTTTCTTGTAAGTTATGATTGTTATGCCTTGATAAGTATTGATAATAGAAATTAAAGACCTAAAAAGTACATAGAGTTATGTTTTGTGGAAAACCAATGAATGTTGTGTTCATAGCTCAAGTTTGAGATACAGGGTGTCCAATTTGGGATGAGGGTGTGGTGGACATATGTGATTATCTACCTATGTATACCCTTGTGTTAATCATATTTGATGTAAATTTAAATGTGAAGATAGAATTTTGTGTTGTTGAGCATGTTTGACTATGTAGTAGAAATTCCCTAGTGTTGATTGCTCTAATTGGAGAAGGGTCCACTACTGTACTTGGGGTTCAGGGAAAGGTCCATTCAATATTGTGATTTTTCCTTGATGTTGTCCTTGAGCTAAAAAAAGGACTGATGTCAAAATATTATGATTTCCTTTGGAATGTTGAGCTAGATCTATCTCCCCACTTTTAGGACCACACTTGTTGGTCCATAGTGTAAGACCTTTTTCCTTGAGTTTTGTATCCCACGGGTTAAGGATGGATTTGGTGTGCCAAAAAATTGGATAGGTTTCTACTTGGGCTACAAATATTGGATGTTCAAAAGCATGGGTATTGGATGCAGTTCGTGGATGTGAGATATCATTATTGTTCTATTTTGCATAAGGGTCAAAGTTCAACAGACATGGGTCATGAGTAGCACGAGAAAAGAGTGGGAAGAATGGAAATTGTTTTAACTATATTATCCAACATTTACAATAGAATATAAAGCAATAAAATGCAAGGTTCGTGATAGTGTAACATCATGATGTTACTTTGGTTGTATTATTTGAGTGACAGATTTGGTAGTGATTATGATAGAGTTAAGTGTTGGTAAATAGTGTTCTCATTGAGTGAGATCCAACGTATAGATAACTTCTATACGAGATACTTCAGATATACATGATTTATGGATAAATTGATTGGCATGTCCCGGGTTGGGTAGGACTATGCTTGGTTATTATGTGGATATTTGTGGTTTGAGACCACTATGTTTTTATTGACTATTCTATATATGTGGTTTGAGATCACCATTCCCCTCCACCCCTTGAGTGGCTTAGAGAAGTCACATAGTGGATGTAATGTGCAAGTTTTTGCAAGAATGTGAATTATTGTTTATTTCTTATTTCATGATTCTTTATGGTTTTCAAAATTGATGCCAATAGTGTTGTATCTTTGAGCTATTTAATTTGTGTTAAATTTTGCAATAGTCCTTTTTGCCTCAAGGACTTAATTTGATTTAAACATTTTTAATTGGATTTGAGATGTTTCCTTTTGTTACTTGATCGCACTTCTTACTTCTCTTTTACAAAAATTTTATTATAATTTTAGAATCTTATTTTTACCTTCTTGAATTTTGAGGCTTTCTTAATGATTTTTGTACTACTGGCATATGTGATGTAATGTGAAAGTTGTAAACTGTTATATCTAGAAGGGATCCTTGACAAGTCATATGGGGGTGCAAATGTGTTGGGGAATTTTTATTGTGAGAATGGGGGCTTCAAATGGGATTGGTATGGGATGGTCATAATCCATTTCCCCCTAGTTTTTATGTGCGACTTTTGTGTACCTTCCTTCTTGGAGGCTAACCTTGTACACAAACAGGGGGAGGTACTAGAAAATGTATGGAGGGGTCCTGAGAAAGGGGCCTCTAGACCATCCTTCCTAATATTACCATATTTAGTGATGCCACAAAGACACTCCATCTTTGTGGCATCTCAATTACAATTATAAGATCTATGATTAATCAATGGAATTTGGAACCATTTGATCTCATAAAACCCATACGGTGAACCTTGTGGTATGTTCATGGCATGTGTGTTGTGAACTCAATTATGTGATGTGGAATACCTATGAATTAGTGATAGAAATTGAGTGTTTTCTTGAGATGTGAATTAATTTGAGAACATGATAAGAATGTTATTGTGGAATGTCAATATAATTGTGTAATTAATGATGATTGAAGTGAATCTAGCATATGTATGTGTAGTGTAGTCTTCAAATAATCACAGAAATAAAATACAAGGTCATGTGGATTTGACGTCTATATGTGTAACATTGCTTTAATTGTGTTAATATGAGCCAATAATCTCTTAGGTTGAGTTGGAAGTTAATTATAGAGCTTAATTTACACAATTTAGGATACCTTGTAAAGGAAATTTTATTTCCAACATACTTGAAAAATTATATAAATGAGATAGTTTGTTTGCAAATATGTATGGTATGAGTAAAAAAAATTACCCTAAACTTTTTAGTGACTTCCAGGAGGAAGCCCAATCCTAGGGGGGAGAATGTGAGACCCCGTCTTTTGTACTCTTGATTTCTCTGTGATCTTTAGTGTTTCTAAATACATTTTGATGGACATGATATTCATGACTTCATGGATGATGCATATTTACTTAATTGTGGACGATATTTGGATGTTCCTATGGTTGTTTGATTTATGATGATTATTATATTTCATATGATATTCACTAATGAGATCATTTTTAATGTTGTATATGTGAATGGTAAGTTATATATGGGTAAAAGCAAGAAGTTGAGTACACGAAGAGGGGAAATTTTGAGCAAAAAAAAAAAGTTTCGAAGGAAACGTGTGCGCGTTACGGATCGGGTACCCGAGCTAAAATCTGAACGCGTACGCGCTCAGCTACGGGTATGTGAACCAGAAATGCGTATGCGTTATGAAATGTGTATGCATTTCAAAACACGTATGTGTTTTGCGAAGGTATTTATTTTTAAAAAAATAAACGACTACGTTTCATTTTCACTCATTGTTTCAAGTCATGCCAGAGAAGAGAGGTTCTTGATCGCATACGCATTTCGAAGCTCATGCTTAGTGAAAATTTTGACTGCCACCTCCTCCCGTCAACACACCCGACCTCAATGACCTCCAGGTTGGTTGAATTTTGCCTTTTTTTGCTTTGTATCTTGTTTTTTTGTTTTGTAATTAGTATTCATTTTTTGTTTCTTTAGTGTGTTTTAGTTCAATATTTTATAGTTTTTAATTGCATTTAAAAAATCAAAACATCAACGAAACAGATAACGTTAAATTGTAAATTGAAAACCATAAAAAATAAGCCTAAATTGGACACATTTAACTTAGAAATCAAAACCCTAGGTTACAAAATTTACATAGGTCCCTAAAAACTAATTTACATAGGTTAATCCTTGGTCCTAAACCCTAAAACATAAACCTAAAACCCCATTTACCCTAAAACGTAAACCTAAAACAGGCTATTTACCCTAAAACGTAAGTTACGTAAAACCCTAAATTAGGGATCACAATTTATAGTCCATAGGTTCTACCTATACACTTTGGTATGTCGTTGGTGATCAACTACCAATGAAATTCATAAAATTGACTAATAAAGGAGGTACAAACAATCAATGAGATTCATAAAATTGACTAATAAAGGAGGTACAAACAATCGATGCATAGATATATATATTAACTAACAAATTATTGATTTAATTATAATATATATTCACATAATATAATTTTGATAGCTAATTTTATCTCAGAAAACTTCATGATTGTATAATTTAACTTGAGAAAGTGTACTAGTGAAGTAAAATAATGTACCTCATGCGAAACTATGTGCTTGATTTAATAAATGTATATATCATGATGCTAGTTGATATGAGCATGTAATCACTCTATATCAATGTTATATTAGCTTATATAGTGTATGATGTATTCTCTTAAAAGAACATAGAAATGAAAGTCATACTTGTTAATCTAGACTATGTGCAATATGGATAGAGCTAGACACATAAATGTTATTAAATCAAATAAATATTAAAATGTGAAGCACGAATGATTTCTACCCAAATCTTATTTGGATGAGATCCTTTGTATATTAAATGTAAGGATGCATTATGATCATATTCAAACCTTAATTTATAGGATATTATTCATAAGATCTATAGGTTGTGTGTAATATAATTCCTATTTTAACTCTCATGTGTAGTGGCATTGTTCTAGATTAGGAAAACTAAATGTTGTACTTTCTCTAGACTAGTGTATCAAAGATAAATTATAGCATGAACATTTCAATGGAAAATTCAAATTACTTTTTTGAGAAACTTGATAGATGATGATTCGTTAATGCAAGTGAATTCTATAACCAAAGGTTTATTTTCTAAGTTTATTTAAATTTATTGAATTTATCAATTGATTCCTCACTTAGTGGTAGTTAGGTTCTTTTTTGAAAACCCATGTGTCTAGAATTTATATAAATATGAAGGAAGAGTCTATGCCATAGAAAAGTTTCAAAAATATATGATTACAAAAAAATTGGGTCTAAATCACTTTAGATCCCCTCTCCCTTTTTAAATCATCCAAGAGTGCGTAGAGGTCCAAATAGGTTCAAAATCCATTGTAACTCAACAACTTAGTTATATATAATTGAAATCTAAAATTCCTAATTGTTGCAAAATCCATCGTAACTCAACAACTTAGTTATAATTGAAATCTAAACCCTAAACCCTAAAAGCATTCATTTTGTTGTAGGACCTTAAAATGAAATTTGGTTTCCTTAGGCAACTCCACAAAATTTTATTCCCTTAAGCCATGGAACATTTTGTCCTAGTTCCTTACTAGACATAGATCCCCTTAAGCCATCCTATCACCCTAAATCGTAAATTGATGTCTTAAGGGGTCCTAATAATGACATTTCTTAAGGGGATCAAAGAAGTTCTCAAAATTTGGTGAATAGAGTTGAAGCTCATCTTTGTTTATTTTAAACCTGTACATTGCAATTAGGTCACTAGACACATATATCTATGTGTCCCTTTAAATGTATTCTATTAAATTTTCATTCTTATCTTTAGTATTCTTTGAAAACAATGAATGAGATTATAAATTTTAATGTTAGTGTTAAACTTATAATTTCTTCTTAACTACTTTGTCCCACTATAGAGAACTTGTGTCTCTTATCATGAAATTTGAAAATTTAGATAAATCAATTTATGTCATCAGATTTAATTAAATTCTATGTCATACTTGATTAATAAATCTATTCATTTTGTTGTAGGACCTTAAAATGAAATTTGGTTGCCTTAGGAAACTCCACAAAATTTTATTCCCTTAAGCCATGGACCATTTTTTCCTAGGACCTTACTACACATAGATCCCCTTAAAAGCCATCCTATTGCCCTAAATCGTAAATCGATGTCTTAAGGGGGAATTTGACATTTCTTAAGGGGATCAAATAAGTTCTCAAAATTTGGTGAATAGAGCTTGACTCATCTTTTTTATATATTTTGTACATTGCATTTAGGTCACTAGCATATATATCTATGTGTCCCTTTCAATGTCTTCTATTAATTTTTCATTCTTATCTTTATTATCATTTGAAAATAATGAATGAGATTAAATAAATTTTAATAAAACCCCATAATTTCATTTCTACCCTTCATATTAACAACCCCACATTGGACTCAATTTAATGTGTGTACATGTTATATGAATTTTTAATGTTATAAATTGAATGGTCTTCAAATGAAATATATTTTGAATTTGTGCATGTTCAATGTGATTTTTAAATAACTTTCAAATTGTGTGCATTATTTAATTAGTTTGTTGATATATATTTTTTAATTGTTTAACATGCAGTTTCCATATTACTGCTCAGATGGATCCACTATTTAATTTAGAGGATTTCATGCCTGATCAAGAAATCCCTATAGATCCCAACGCACATCCTAGTCCACCACATGAAAAAAACCCTAGCACACCTCCACATTCTCCACCGCCTAACCCCCCACCCCCTCCTCTAGTTGACCAAGATCAACTAAGAGAGAATATTCGAGCAAACTTGATTGTCATTCAAGGAAATATAGATCTCATAAAAAAATGAGACTAGAGTCCCTCCACATCTCGCACGGTTTGCATCTACGATGCAAATTGTTGTCGATTATGTTCGATCTATCGATGTGGACCTAGATAGGTTCCATCGATGGAGAGAAGATATGAGACAATTCTATGCGGATGGATTGTCATATAAAGAAATCAATGACCTAAAAATTACTAAACAAGCCATATGCCAATATTTTGTGAACCCCCAAACAAACCAACCAATACCACCCACAAAAAAATGAATTTTAATTTTATGTAGGCACCCGCAGATAGCTGCTCATTTTTGGGAGAGATGGTGGATGGTGTTTGATACTCCACCACATGGAAACAGTGAGGTGCCCTTATAATTTTTGAGAAAGTTATGGGTTGAGTTTGAGTTGGGTAAAAAACCCAACTATTTTGATATGAGGTCATTTCAGGGAGTTGGGTGTGGCATACCCCAACATAGACTAGGAGCATGTGTCGATCCTCAGCGACGTGCTCTAGTTGCTCCTATTGTTCCTCCTCCTTCTCTTGTTGTTCCTACTGCATTTCAACAACAAACCATGTTATCAACATTAGGAGCATTGAGTTCACTTTCAAGACATCTCACTCAACAGACTACACATGCGGCCACTGAAGTGGCCAATAGAGAGCATGGAGGCTCAGGCTATAGGGATACTCATACATCCACTTTAGGTGAGGCACATGCATCTGGGACGGGTCATACCTAAATTTACTATATTCTGAGGATCGTTCTACACAGGTATGTTCATCTTTTGAACTTAAATTTAATTCAAGTTTGAAATGTAAAAAATTCATGTAAATAATAACATCAAACTATATATATAATATAATATTAATTCAATAAGTTTGTGTTTGGTGTAGACACATGATGACATGATTCCTGAAACTCAATATGATCATTGTGTGTATATGTCGAGTGCTATAGATTTGGGCTCACCTTTTGGACAAGTACTTGAACCAAAATATACTAAATAATTTGTGTGGATATATATATATATATATATAATTTAATTTGAATTTGTACACATGTGTGAATTGATATATTATATCTAGATGCAGGGAGGTCATACTATCCCTAGTATTGACCAACCACAAGTTACAACGGTGAGTGCTCCTGAGACATCATCAGCTCAGGTGTGTGCTTTCAAAAGTTTGTTAAGTTTAAATTAAATACACATCATAGATCTAATTTAATTTTTTCATTTACATACACATGTGTGAATGATCTATATGAACTGTTGTACATCTATATGCAGGGATTTGATGAGATAATAAATAATTTGTGTGGATATATATATCTAATTTAATTTGAATTTGTACACATGTGTGAATTGATATATTATATCTAGATGTAGGGAGGTCATACTATCCCTAGTATTGACCAACCACAAGTTACAGTGGTGAGCGCTCATGATACATCATCAGCTCAAGTGCGTGCTTTCAAAAGTTTGTTAAGTTTAAATTAAATACACATCATAGATCTAATTTATTTTTTTCATTTACATACACATGTGTGAATGATCTTTACAAACTATTGTACATCTATATGCAGGGATTTGATGAGATAATAAATAATTTGTGTGGATATATATATCTAATTTAATTTGAATTTGTACACATGTGTGAATTGATATATTATATCTAGATGTAGGGAGGTCATACTATCCCTAGTATTGACCAACCACAAGTTACAGTGGTGAGCGCTCCTGAGACATCATCAGCTCAGGTGCGTGCTTTCAAAAGTTTGTTAAGTTTAAATTAAATACACATCATAGATCTAATTTAATTTTTTCATTTACATACACATACATGTGAATGATCTATACGACCTGTTGTACATCTATATGTAGGGATTTGATGAGATACCCATGGCAGGCCACGCACCTGAGACATCATCGACATTTATGCATGGGCAATCTCAGGTGCGTGATCATGAGGTCATATCATTTGAGGTTGTAAACATACACTTCGAATCTCCAATTACTTTAAACGTACGAACCTTTTATATATATATATATATATATATATATATATATATATATATATATATATATATATATATATATATATATATATATTCGAGGTTTTCACATATTGTTTGCTTTATATGAATATGCAGGATATAGTAGATCAGGCATTTGCATCTTTCAACTGACAGTTATGCTAACCATTGAAGAAAATGTGCCAGTTGATTCACATGACCATATGGTAATTTATACATACTAGAAATCATTTTTACTATATTTACTCGATATTTAATTAGTTTTTTTTTTAATCTAAAAGTTTATATTTTCAATTTTAAATATGTTTATTTATATCAAAATTTCTAAATAAATTTAAATCTAATTTCAAGTTTCTTGTACTCTTTTATAGCATGATGCGAGTACATCTAGTCGACATGGAACAAAGAGGAGACTTGATTTGACCAATCAGCCTGAAAGTTAGATGGTTTTATATTTTATGGACTACAAATCTCTAGTTTTATTTCAATATATGTGTTGGACTTGACATATAAATTTTATGGACTATCTAGATCTCTAGTTTTATTTTGAACATGTTATTATCATATGTGTGTTTATTTATATCAGTTGACTTTAATATGATGATTATATATGCAGTCAATTATGAGATCGTGTTATGTTCATTTTAATGATTATATGCATTCATACATATCTATATTTATATTTTATCTAATTTTCAAGTAATACATGCACTATATAAATTCTTATCTAGAATCAAATTTCAATATATAATTTATCAGATGGTTTTTAAATAAAAGTTATCATAATTTCAAGTTTCTTGTACTCTAATTTACTTAAATCGATCAAGGGCTCTAACATTATATAGCCAAGAGATTGTACATCTAGTCGACATGGAACAAAGAGGAGACTTGATTTGACCAATCAGCCTGAAAGTTAGATGGTTTTATATTTTATGGACTACAAATCTCTAGTTTTATTTCAATATATGTGTTGGACTTGACATATAAATTTTATGGACTATCTAGATCTCTAGTTTTATTTTGAACATGTTATTATCATATGTGTGTTTATTTATATCAGTTGACTTTAATATGATGATTATATATGCAGTCAATTATGAGATCGTGTTATGTTCATTTTCATGATTATATGCATTCATACATATCTATATTTATATTTTATCTAATTTTCAAGTAATACATGCACTATATAATTCTTATCTAGAATCAAATTTCAATATATAATTTATCAGATGGTTAGGTGACAAATTAAAACATTCCTTAAATAGTTTCTTAAATCATATTCATAATAAATTAAGGGCAAGTAATTTTAACTATTTTCCAATTACATAGCAAATATTTGAATCAATAAAGAAAAAACTATCTCCTTGTATGTATAAAATGTATAATCTATACAATTGAATAATTATATAAAATGTGGTAAATAAAAGACATGAAACATGTATAATCTATAAAATTGGAACAAGATATTTAAAAAGTGACATCGAACAAACATATATAATGTACATCAAGATGTTTAATACAACTATATAACATGATGAAACATATATGTGCATGTAGATACAATTAAAGCTTATCAACTTTTAGGTGAATACCAAAAATTGATATTTACATAGTCTCTTGATAAAATAGTTTTTCAGTTCAACAATCACATCGTAGACCGACTTGATGAGAACTTGCAAAAATAATTAATGTAAGTAACTACAATTTTTATGAGTCATTTAAGTAAAAAATTCATGCAAGAAAAGAACTATATATAGTAAATTCTATACAAATTCAAATGATGTTAGCCATAGGATGGATTAAGGGGACCTAAGAGGATATATAGCTTAAGGGGGGTCTTAAGAGAATTCCTTAAGGGGAGTTAAGAGGATGCATCTCATGAACCCTAGGATATGGCTTAATGGGTCCTAAGAGGATTAAGGAGATGTAAGAGGATATGACTTAAGGGTCCTTTAAGAGGACGGCTTAAGGGGATGCAAGATGGTGGATTAAGGGGAGTTGATAGAATGACTTGAAGGGATGTAGGAGGGTGGATTAAGAGGAGTTGATAAAATGACTTAAAGTGATGTAAGAGAGTGGATTAAGGGGATGCAAGAGGGTGGATTAAGGGGAGTTGATAGAATGACTTGAAGGGATGTAAGAGGGTGGATTAAGGGGAGTTGATAAAATGACTTCAAGGATGTAAGAGAGTGGATTAAGGGGATGCAAGAGGGTGGATTAAGGGGAGTTGATAGAATGAGTTGAAGGGATGTAAGAGGGTGGATTAAGGGGAGTTGATAAAATGACTTAAAGTGATGTAAGAGAGTGGATTAAGGGGATGCAAGAGGGTGGATTAAGGGGAGTTGATAGAATGACTTGAAAGGATGTAAGAGGTTGGATTAAGGGGAGTTGATAGAATGACTTGAAGGGATGTAAGAGAGTGGATTAAGGGGATGGAAGAGGGTGGATTAAGGGGATGCATGCCATGAACCTTACGATATGGCTTAATAGGCCCTAAGAGGATGGCTTAAGGGGAATTATGAGAGTGACTTAAGGGATGCAAGATTGTGGATTAAGGAGATGTAAGAGGATATAACTTAAGGGTCCTTTAAGAGGATGGCTTAAGGGGATGGAAGAGGGTGGATTAAAGGGAGTTGATAGAATGACTTGAAGGGATGCAAGAGGGTGGATTAAGGGGAGTTGAGAGAATGAATTTAAACCCCAAGGGGTGTTGAGAGAGTGACTTAAGGGGATGCAAGTGGATGGATTAAGGGTAGATATATGAGGATATTGATTGAGGGGTCCTAAGAGGATGAATTAAGGGGTGTTGAGAGAGTGACTTAAGTGGATGCAAGTGGACAGATTAAGGATAGATATATGAGGATATGGATTACGGGATCCTAAGAGGATGGATTAATGGTAGTTGATAGAATGACTTAAGGGGATGCAAGAGGATGGATTAATGGTACATACGAGGATGACTTAAGGGGTTTTAAGAGAATGGCTTAAGGGGATATGAAATCAATTATAAAGTATCAATTAAATGTATCTAGAACTATATATAGTTACCTATCTCTAGATTCAAATTCCATCGTAATATATGTACATCTCCTCTCTTTTTTGTAAATCATCTAATTTTGGGAGACCTAAAACAAAAAATGATATAAAACTTTAATTAGGAAATGATTAAAGACATATATATATATATATCAATTAAATATATATACAACTAGATATACATACCAATATTTATTTACTCTATTGTACCATATGTATCCTCTCTTTTTTGTAATGCATCTATGATTGTCTCGTGATCATCCATTGAAAGTGTCCATAAATTTTTTTAGCAGGCCTCCCTTGATATCTAACTAGTTTTATATTGGTTTCCAAAATCAAATGTGAATAATGTATAATCTTCTTGTGTCTTTCATAATCTTCAAATGTAGGCAAGCCATTCTTTCTCATCAAATATTTTCAAAGGCAGGTGCCAACAACAACCACTAAACCAGTTGGATACTCAAAGTTGTCATCATCCACTCTAGTATGTACCAACTTATGTTTTCTCTCAAGACATCTAGCCAACCAATACTCTATTTGCTCTTCATTCCCTTGAGGTGCAACAATAGCATACACATGTCCTGCAAAAATAAATACAAAATTCATTAAAGAGTGACTTATATTTAACTCACATATAAACATGCATACATACAAAATTCAACTCAATAAATAATGTACCTTCTTGTACAAGATCTGAAACACGATCATAATCATCCGATGCGAACACTTGATTATCTTCAATTGTCATTCCATGTTGAACATGTGTCGATGTAGGCGTTAAAGCTCTTTGTTGCCATTGTTTGACCCATTCCATATTTTCACATGCCTGCCAACCAGCTACAATACAAAATTGACAAAAGCATGCCAACTCCCTTGTCCATATTGTCCATGTGTTTGCATTCGAACTCTTAAATGAATGCCATTTTGCAGTTCCATTAATTGTTTCACAATCTTGTCAAGAAAAAATATCATTTTCTTCAACTAACCAAAAGAAGCATCGAATTATTGAGCTCTCACTTGTTCTTGTAGATAATTTGGTATTGCACCAATCTACAATTGCACGTGCATCTCTAAATTTCGTAGCATCCTCAAATTTTAGTTGCTCTCTAGCAAGAGCTCTTTTCACACATGCACCTGCTCCATCGTGTTCTCCCTAACCATGACCAGCTTCAAAAAAACTCCATATGTGTTGGATATTATTTTCCTTATGAACTCTACATAACCAATAAAACATTATAGCATTTTTGAATTGACCCGTGCAATTATCTGATAATATGAGATGTTCTAGCATTTGAATTCCTCTCTCTTTTAAATTTTTATAAAATATATCAAAACAATATTGCACAAACTCAGATGAATGTAATCGATTATCACTTACATAAAAATGGTACTCTCTCAAAAAAATTCTATTATCTTTTGTACTATCTTCAGCATGTCTATAAACAATGTGAACAAATATAGCTACTTGCATTGAATTATAATACTGTGATTGAATTTCTTTTTGTGGAGCAAGAGTATAATTTTCAGCAAAATCAACAACTAACAATATAGTTCCAATTGGGAATGTGTTTTTACATAAACAAAATTGATTATCAAGCCAATGAGCATTCTGAGAGTGTTGAACATATTTAGGTACAAACTTATCTTTAAATTCAGTAATAAAAGCATGCACACTAACTTTTTCCACAATTAGCTCAACACGTTTTCCAGTTTTTCCATCTTTTAAAGAATACTCAATATTTTTAATTTTTTTTACATCCACTAATTGTTTTCCAAATTCATCTAAACTACTTTCATGCATACATTCTCCTAATAATGAAAAGTTACCACATCTATCGCATTCTCCATAAATGCATGCTTTTAAAAAAAATGAGTTTCCATTTAAAGAGGGATTACAAAACAAACCTACTATAAAATCTTTGATTCTTTCAGGTGGCATATTAATACCACAAATGTCCTGCATAATTTGGTTAGCATGCAAAGTGCATCGTATATATCGAAATATATCATAATAATAATGAAATTGTACATGAGTCTTACAACAACAAGAGATTCGTTGCTTATTAATTCTAACATAAAAAGGTTTACACTTTTGAATGATCTTTGACTTATGCTAATATTCAATGGTAAGATTGAAGCATCTAAATTTTTTTATATAATTTGGTTTGAGTCATATCTAAGAGATGCTTTGGATGAGGTTCACGAATTTTGGAACCCACCCTTAATTTTAAGACATCTCTAATGTTAGGTGATACTCTTGTATTATCATGCCAAAAAATTTTGATTAAAGATTTAATTTCATTAGTTAATTTCATGTTTGATCTTGGGATTCTACCACTAAAACTCCAACATTGATTAATAGGATCCTTTTCAATACTTTCTCTTCTTTTAGCATCTCTTATCAAAGTTCTAGGATTTAATTTTATACATTTACTAATCTTAATTAACATTCTTTTATTTGAAGCTACTTTATCAACTAGAGCAGTTGTTATTGCACGAGCCACATTCTTATCTTTTGATCAACTTTTCTTACCAATAACATCAATAGCATTAGCAACACTAGATATGGCTTGTTCTACTGAATCATCTTTATTTTTTGGTTTTACAAAAACACCTAATTTTTTCATCACTTTTCTCATTTTCAACATTCTCATCAATTGCACCATGAGTTGACATTGGAATCCTAATTTTTTCTATAAAAAAATTTTATATATTTTATTTCCATAATTTTAATTTGTCTTGAAGAAACTTTACCACGAAGGTTATCTAGCACATCTGTTTCAATTGTAAAAAAAATATTTTCACTTTCATCCATAGATGGAGTTTCATTTTCATTCACACAAGGGGTTTCATTTTCATTTTCAAATGTAAAAGGGATTTCATTCTCATTTTCATCAATATTAGGGATTTCATTCTCATTTACATTCTCATAAGATATAATTTCATCATCTTCTTGTTTCTGCATTGTTTCAACCCTAATATTATTGATCTCACCAATGGTGTATCCAACTTCATCTAAACAAGCAATATCAATATTATGAAAACTTGGGTTTGAACACATACCTGGATAGATTGTTTGAATAGGTGCATTTTCCATATCATTGGGAGGTGGATTTGAAGATACACCCTACGTTGTTTACATATCATTCAAAGTTGAAGTTGAAGGCACAGTTGGGTTTGTCTCTGTAATTGCATTTTCTTCCATATTCACCATCTCCACATTTGCATCATCTACATTCATTTCATCATTCATGGATTCCTCTTCAACATTATTGGAACTAGATGCTTCCAAATCTTTAATTTGATGAATCCTTTCTCTCATTTCCCTTTGTCTTTTTGCCTCCTTATCTTTATTTGTTTGAATTTCTTCGGGTGTCATTAACTTTCTACATCTTTTTTTTTGGTCTTTGCTTATCACCCATCATTACCAAACCCTCTTTGATGAAAAAAATAATAATTCAAGAAACCTATTTTCAAATTTCCACCTCCTTCAAATATTCAAATTAAACTATGTACTATGAAGATCATTTTTTCTATAAACTCTGAAGTACAAAAACATCATCAGTACATCCAAAAATTCACTTTTTCCAAATCTTCTTGTAAAAAGTTCTTGCACTTGATTCCACTTCCAGAAAATTCAACCTGCACTTTGTCTCTTCCAACAATTTAAATAGAATATGCCCTACACAAGACAAATTTGCAATAAAAAATGCAGAAAATGACACTTTCGGACTGTACTACAGAAAAAGAATGTTGCAGAAAAATCGTGTTTTACCAGTATTTTTTAAATTAGGGAAAAACGGCTATATTAGGAATGCGTACACGTTATTTTATGAAATGCATATGCGTTTCATAACGCGTACGCGTTGCGTTTTCCCAATGGGTCAATGGGTAACACGTATGCATTTTGAAACGCATACGCATTTCATTTGAATAACACGTACGCATTATTTAAAATTTGAATTTTCACACCACATCCAGCCATGGTTTTAGGCTTGGGAAAGGCTTGGCAATCCAAGTCTTAGCCTTTGACGTACAACTAAAAAACTAAGGCAGATTGAATAAGAATGTCCAACTTTGACAACATAGCTGATGGACTTTTTTTTCTGAATGAATCTATAAAATTAAAACCCATTAGATAACATAATTTCTACTTTCTAAATATATAAATTTTGTTAAGATTGGATTATGTTTTCTATTTTTTAATTAATTTTTAAGCAAACTAGTCCTTAAACTTGAAATATCAGGTTTTTTTGGTTTTTTAAATTTTTTTTATTGGTTAAGTTTATTGTAAAAAAAATTATATGGCATCAAACTTCAGAAAATTCTCTACACAATGAAAAAAGAGTCAAAAATTTTTTTGTTTAGGTCCAATTATGTTGTCCGTACACGTTGATTTTAAAAAACATCAATTAAGGCCAATAAAAATTTAATAAAAAAAAAATATTCAACCAAAAATTACAAAAAAAAATCCACATCAAACTTCATGTTGTTAGTTCTATTTTCCTAAAAGGAATTAGCAAAATAATTTTATTTGGGTCAAAAAGTGTTGTCCGTACACCTGCTTGGTATGGTAAAAAAAAGGGACTTTTAAAAAGTGGTTTTTATAGATCCCTATCAAAATTTAATTTATATAATTTGGGTATTTTAATAATTTACATATTTGGAAACTAGATTCAAAATGATAGATTTCATTTTATTGACTTTTTTTAAGATTCATTGTGTAAGTGCCTCAAATTTTCACTCCAAGTGTGACAAATTCTGAAAAACAGCAAAAATATTTCCACTTTTTGAGCTTTTTGTGTACCCAACTTCTTGCATCAGCCCATATGTTATTTTATGATTTATGCTATCTTATATAATGGAGTTGCTTTGGCTATATGATCTGAATATTATACTGACACTTCATGTTTGAGTGTACAAGTAGATTTTAGTGCCAATGGTTGATGGGGTTATTTAGCCACTTTTATGTCTTTCCAATGTGATGATGGACCTAGGCTCGTATGGAGTGCTAAGGTCTATTTGGCCCATGTTGTAAAATATGTGTTGTTGGTGTATGTGCTAATGTGAAAAATTATCTAATTATCTTTTGAGTTATTTCTTGAGTGAGTTTAAACTTTTGTGATTTTTAAGCAATTTTATGAGGTTTAAGTTTTTTTTAAAGGTTTAGAAGGTTGCTTAGGTATAGGGTATATAGGTTAGGAGTGTATTTTTATCATTTAATCCTTTAAAAAGGGTTTAATGACCCTCCTTTATGTCCCACATTTAAAAGTGGCGAAAATGAGGAAGTAGTTACTTAATTGAGTTAGTTTTGGGAAGGAAGTTACCTCGTCCTCTTCTTTATAACTATTCTTCCATAGTGTGGAAGGGTGGCTTCATTTTTTCTTTTTGAGATCTTGATATTTTGCTTGAGTTCTTTTAGGAAGAGAGAGAAGGAGTGTGAAGAAGGAATGAGGAAGGAAGGAGAAAGCTTGAAGGAATATCTTCAATCAAAGTTCATTCATTAGTGGGATTGTGCTATTTCAAGGTAGGATAGATTTTCCTTTCTTGTTGAATAAATGTGAGTGTTTGTGATGTGTTTTGTTCTTTGAGATTTTAGGGTTTTGATTTGGGAAAAATGTACTTTAATACTTCATGTGTTCTTTTTCTTTGTGTGGTTTAATAGGTAAGTTGACCCCCTCTTGAGATAGGTTGTTTTGGTCCTCCATGTACAAGGGGTTGAGTGGGTGTGGCTCCCTCTAAGGGAAATTTCTTCAAAGTATGAGTACCCATGATCATGTCTAGGGATATGATTATCTCATATTTGATTTTGTGTTGGAGGGAAAAGGGGTGGATGTGGTTGTGTTGGTGATGCATTGTGATATGTGGAGACATGATACAAAGATTTACATTTGGATATTGCGATACATTTATTTCTTCTTATTAGGTAGAGCCCCTGCCCCCCTTAAGTGGATTCCATATATGATATCCAATGTGTGATCAAGTGTTAAAAGGGATGTTTTAAAATGTTTACTATGTGATCCCATGTATGTAAATGCGTGCAATATGTATGTAAAATGTTTGTTCAAATCTTGTTGTGTTTGTGAAAGTTTCTACCCAAGTGGCTATATAACCCCAAACTCAGGAGTGGGTTGTCTCACAACCCTATGGTTGGGTGGAGAGCCCATTAGTCTTAACATTTTCCTCTCCCATTCTTTTGTTGGTTTATTTTTAGGTCTTACGAAGTGTGATGAAGGATTACAAATGATTATGCATTGCTCTTGTGAAATATTTAAGAACATTTGTAAATGTGCAAGTAAATTGTATACAAAAGACTTTTGTTTACAAGTGTAAAATTGTTTATTTTAGAAAAAGAAAGAAAGGCATATTTTGTTTTGTGAATTCATTTTTAAGAAAAGTTAAATGATGTTAGAATACAATCATGCAGATGTGTCTTGTAACTTCATTGAAAACTTGAAAAAAGGAAAATTTCTTGTAAATGTGTATATGGACTTAGAAGTAGTTAATTTTTTTCTTGTTAAATTAGTGCTCACCTTTAATTCGATATGATTTCAAATGAAACTATATTTCTTTTTAAAAAAATAAGGTGAAGGGTTTATAATTAATCCCAAGAAGAAGATACAAAAATCATAGAGTTGATATATATATAATATATATATATATATATATATATATATATATATGTTCATTCAAAAATAATGTATTCAATTTTTTGTGTTAATGAAATATTTTGTGTATAGGATGTTGTTGTGTAAATGTTTAATACATACATTTTTCAACAATGTTTAATTTTATTAAAATAAAATTTCTAATATTTATTCTAGGGTATTTCTAATATAGAAATAATCAATAATAAGTTTAGAAAAATAATATCAAAGAATCAACTTAACCCACTTGATTAATCAATTATTGAGGTTACAACATTGTGGTCTCTATGCCAAACAATAAATTGTTATAAAGTAGTTTCAAATATTTGATCATAAAAATAGATAAACATGATATTGAAATATAAAATTTAATGGGATTTTCATTTACTAGTCTTAGAAAAAACATTAAAAAATTGTATTAACCTAGATCATCAATTATAATTTAATAAGAAAACATTGACATCCTTTTTTCACAATAATAATCTGTCATAAAACGGTCATACATATTTGATCACAAAAAATGATAGATAAAGGAATTAGAAGATAAAATTTAAAGGGTTTCTTTGAAATAGATATTTTTATGACATAACCAAAAATCAAATCAACCTAATAAACCAATTGAAATTTATAATCAAAACATTACTTTCCTCTACTTTAAAACTAAAAACAAATTGACAAACAAATTTAGGAGTAGTCAAGAGAGTTGTAATATGTTTCTTTCATCTTCTTCCTCTTGTTAACCTGCAATATAAATTTTACAAAATATTTTCATTTTCAAACAACAATCAAATGGAGGAAGACAAGAAATAACATTTCATATGAAAAATAATCTTCAAAGAGCAAATGAAAAATAGTTGAGGAGACCCATATAGGTATCAAAAGTTAGTTCAAAATTAGTTTTTAGTTATTTATTAATTACTTAGTTAATTAGTGTTTAGACATACTATTTTCATATTTTTGTTTATTCCCTTTAATTTAATAATTCATCTCTCCTTCATAAAAGTTAATTCAAGAATACTTATTATATCTTATAAATCATACATAAACATTGAGTCTTAATGTTCAACTTGAAATTGTAAAGTATAGTAATGATATTGAGAAAGGAGTTTTATGACTTTTTTTTTTAAATTATCAAGAAACTAAACAAACTAAAATTCAAAACTAGACTTGATTTAAAATTGTTTTGATATAAAAAGAATATCAACAGTTGGGACGAGAATAAATTGTTCAAATTAAATCTTAGAATTGGTACAACTTTTGAATTTGACAAGTAATGTCATAGTTAGATATATAAAATGAAGTATGAGTATTAGGATCACTATGTTGATGTTATCTTCTTGGGTTATGAAACTAAATATTGTACATAAATAATTAAATAATTAGACATATTTAGATTTAACATTACTCAATATTAAAATTGTGTTGGTGTGGAGCCTGATTAGTCTCCAAGTGGGAGATTGTTGGTATGTGGTGACTGATCATGCTATACTGTATAGCCCATGGTATACTGTACACCCCGGCATGTATCCTTGTTGGGGTCCGGGGCCGGGCCGGGCCTCGAGTGGGGGTTCAGGGGCTGCAGCCCCCGAGAAAAATTTTCCTCCTACTTTTTCGAGTCATCATCGAAAAAGGGAAAAATCAACGAAAAAAGAAAAATCCGATTTTGTAGAACCCAAAATCTGGAAGCTTTTAAGCTTGATAAAAAGGGGTTCGGATGGGTGTTACAGGATGATGGAAAAACACAATTATTCACAAGATTGTAAGAGGTTTTTGCACTGGATAATAAAATCATTGGATGGTTGCGGTTTGGTGGATGTAGCCCGGATTGGGTGAACCACGTTAAATTCTCTGTGTTATAATTTATTCTGCGTGTTTTTAGTTTCTCTATTTATTACTTAAATCTGCATTTAATTGTTAGATATCTACCTTTCTAACCCTAACATAAATTTTAGAGAATTTTTATATGTAAAGAAAGAGAAATTTGGATAGTAATTAATTGTTCAATATTTTTTGAATTAACATGAGTTATACAACTTTTGAATTTAACAAGTAATGTCATAGTTAGATATATAAAATGAAGTATGAGATATTAGGATCACTATGTTGATGTTATCTTCTTGGGTTATGAAACTAAATATTGTACATAAATAATTAAATAATTAGACATATTTAGATTTAACATTACTCAAATATTTAAATTTCAGAGAATTTTTATATGTAAAGAAAGAGAAATTTTGATAGTAATTAATTGTTCAATATTTTTTGAATTAACATGAGTTATACATTTATGGTTATTCAATAACTTTGTTTCTTTAGTCTTAGTGATAAATCACTAGTTATACTCTATGTTAGAATGTAAAATAACTTCACGAACATATTTATCTCCTTTAATGTTTCTTTCTTTTAGACTAAATAGTTTCCCTTGGTTAGAGGTAATATTAAAGTTAACCCTAGACTAGTTTTTCACCATTCCACTCTCATTCATCAATAATGTTCCAATGCTAGGAAATCATTAACTCATGTACCTTAGAATATTAATTTAACTTAAGTGATCAAGATTTGAAAAGTATATAGAAATAGAAGTGCAATTAGCATATTTATTTTAAGTAAACTTGTTTCCTTTGGTATAGAACTTTTTTTCATTTAAATTAATTTATATATTTGTTTAGTAACATTTCCTTTTGGTTAACTGAAAAAGGTTAATATAGGTTAGAAAGACACTTTTTATATTTGTTTTGTTTACTCGTTAAAATTTCCAACCTAATAAAATCTATTCACTAGCTATACCCTAGACTCCCTAGAAGAAGTTGGGAATGTCTTGATTAGAACTACTCAAAATATAATGTAAACTAGGTCCTTTCTATGAAAGTTAAAACAATATGATGACATTGTAAACTTGATTTCATCGGTTGTAGGTAAGCATCTAAAACTCAAACTTGTCTTAGTGAGAATAGAAATCGGAAAAAAATTGAGGAAATTTAGGGCATGACATCATATTTGCAAATAGTGAGATATTGAAGTTTCAAGGTTCAAAGATCCTATAAAAAAATATTCAACTTTAATTTTGGACCTTTAAATGATCAAATGGGTGGTCAAAACTAACCAATTTTTTATTTGGAACAAATATGTCGTAGAGCACTCCAAGCTCTTCAATTTAAAAAAATGGGCTCTTGGATCAAAAGTTATGGATTCCGAAAGTTGAGCTATTTTTGGGCGAGAGTTACAAATTTCAAAAAAATTCTTGAAGGCACCAAACGACTATTTATGACCCATTTTTTTAGTGGTGGAATGATGATGGGAAGGTGGTAATTCATGATGAAGGGTGGAAAGTAGGATTTGAAGAAACATAAGGTAGAAGGCTCTAGAATTCGAGGGAAAGAAGCTATAATGTGTTGCAACCTATGAGGATTTCATCCTCTATTTTGTTTTCTCATTTCTATAATATAAAGTGTTTCATTCAATAAAAGAATATTTATATCTTCCTATGAGAAATTTTTGTGGTTGTGTGTTGTGTGATTTTCCTATTCATTGAAGTCTCGAGAATTTGAGGGAAAAAAGCTATATTGTGATGTAACCTGTGAGGATTTCATCCTCTATTTTGTTTTCTCATTTCTATAATATAGCGTGTTTAGTTCAATAAAATAATATCTATATCTTCCTATGAGAAATTTTTGTGGTTGTGTGTTGTGCGATTTTCCCATTCATCACATATAAAACATAAACAAAATCATACTTCACATAGGTGTATGTGGGGAAACCCCTTTGGAAGAAAAATCCACATTCTAAAGCAATTTAATGTATTATTCAATAATCTAAAGATAATCAAAATATACTTGTAGAGAAAGTCTTTACAAGAGTGTCACTAACTACAAATCTAGAATAATTTTGGTAACATAATAATGCCTACAAACTCACTATGAATACCTCCATCTCAAAAGTCATAAATAAGATAAATAGTATGAAACCATCAAATGGTAATTACAAAACTACGAGCTAAAATCACCCCAAAAGGTGATGCCCAAATACTTAGAAAACCAATTGTAAGAGAGAGGGACGAACCACATCAAGGCTCCAGGTCGCGAAGAGTCAAGAGCAAAGGACTTCCCTAACCTACCTCACTCTAACAGATGTTTTTGGGTGAGGATCAAGAATGGAGAGCACTCCCAAGTGCTTATGTCACTCGATAGACCTGAAAATCCAATAGGGGCTAGACAAGTTGGTTTTTGGAGTCAAAACTACACCTCAAACAACTCTATGTCCAAGGAGGACAGCATGGGTTTGGGACGATAGCGTGACGCGCTGGCGTCCATACAGCCAAAAAATGTTTAAGGTATAATAAGAAATTCCAAAAACTAATTTAACAAACTAGCTAATTGATTTTAATGAAAGGAACAAAATGATAAAGTATGATAAGTAAATGTGGAAGTGATAAAGTAAGTAGATATAAACTCGAGTGATGAATATCAACTCACTAAAGTGCTAGTTCGCTAGCAAGCTCCACGCACAAGATCATCTACACACAAGCAAGAAGGGGAAAATTGTTGGGGTTGTATAGGGGTTTGCCTCAGTCAAACCCTTGCTTCGGTGTTTCCACTTCCACAGATAGCCAGAAAAGCAATGGAGTAGAAAGTATGATAAAGGGAGGAAATAAATACACACTGAACACTACAAAAGATAAAAGCTACTCTATCAAATCACAATGTGAAATTCCAACCAAAGGCACTTAAGGCCAATGAAGGGAGAATGCAAGGTAACGAACTTGGCAAGTCACCATAGCCACAACAGTGACGAAGGGAGGTCTCACAAGACTCTGAGCTCACAATTTCTATGGTAGAGCAACATGTACAAAGATGAGGTTGACAGAGTAACCAACTACTGAAATGCTTAATGGAGTTGTGAAAATGGAGTGCTAAAAGTGAGAGATTGAATGAGATTCACTTGAGAGATCGAACGAGTCTATAATAGATGTGAAAAATGAAGTGATAGTGAATAGAATGGATTTGAAGGCCAAAAGGAGTCGTTTCGGGTTGGTCGGTCGCATAGAGGCATTACAATTCAAACCCAATGAGGTGTGTAACATCTCTGCAAACTCCAAAAGCAGGAATCTATTAGGGACGACAATGTGTCACGCAGACATCCACACGTTGTGCTCGTGTCCCTGATGAAAATTCTCCCACCGACACACAAAACACACACCAAGTGGATACATTTCGGATGGGTGATGTTGAATTTCACCTTCATATTTGAATTTCTAAGGTGAGGGTATGCAAATGGGGAATTTACACAAGGGGTGCAAATTAACTCCTATACATTTTGCCCCCACTTTAGTGAGCACGAGTATTGATGAGTGTTTGGTAAAGTAGATCGAAGAGTTAGAAATGTATACTTGAACCATTGAGGAAGCAGACCACAATTTGGAAAACTTGAAAGTGCAGGACATACAAAGGAATCCATAGGCACTCTCTCCTAAGGAGGTTCGAACAAAAGGACTTTGGAGCTCCATGAAACTACGAAGTTGCACAAAGTACATTGAAGGCCTGCAAACCAACGATGGACAAATACCACAAGATGCAAGTGCTTCACATGCCCTTGGAATTGCAAAGAAGGAATTCCCCCAAGTACTCTCCCATGAAGGAAGCCCAATGTAAGGGGACTTTGCAGAGTCAGACTGGAAAGTGGCTTCATAGGCTCACCTACAAAGCAACATGTTAATCCGCAGATAAAACATGTTAGAAAGAAAAAGGTAGCCATGCAGGAAGACAAGCAGACAGTCACATAGACAATCAAAAAAATTGCAAAGATTTCAAAGGGGTCCCTCGGGAACCCTTCAAAAGAAGAGGGGTCCACTAAAGGGACGTGTTGTTTGAAAGTGTAAGAATATTTTTCGCAAATCGATTCAATCATCAAGGAATTCGAAAGGAAGAAAATGCCCCCTCGCGAGGGGAAGGTCGAGGCTTCTCCCACAGGAAAAGCTACTCCCACCTCGAAGGAAAGTTTTCAAGCTCTTTCTTTGCGCACCCATGATGAAGGAAACACGTTCTACTAGGGGTCTAAGTTGAGAATGCAATTTCTTGAAAAAGGTTGCAAGGACTTTCGAGAAAAGATTCGTTGGTAACAAATGCATTTTATTAACATGGTGGTGGCATTGTCACACACATGAGGGAAAACTCAAGCAAAGAAGAGAGAAAGACGACAAAACTGTAAAAAAAATAGTATCACAAACAAAGGGCACCGAGGTGATCTGATATTTTGGGGTCAGAGCTACTCATAAATATATATAAGTATAGTAATAGTATATAGATGAACTGTAATCAACCCCTTACTATATCATACCATGCGAAGAATGCACGAGAAGACAAAGTAAAAATAAAAAATTGGGTCAACATGGAAGGGAAGCCTAAATGCCCCCAACACTTTGCATTGTGCCAAATTTTCCAAAAATCAATACACATAACAAAGGAAGAATGATGCCACAAATAGAGGAATTTTTACAACACATAATCACTCCTGTATCCAAGCACCTACAATGGTGACACGAGTCATCTAGGAACACATAACACAAGCACGAGGGAACACATCACAATAAACACACACCTAATCTAAAGGTAAAGAAGAGGCGCTCGCTAACATTCATCGACCAAGAGGTCATCTGCTTCCCAATCTAGATCATTGTACAGGGAAGGCAGATGAGCATGCAATGGTGGAATATTAAGGGGAGAACCTTCCGACCCTCCCACAACAAGGGCCAAGGAAGGAGACTCTTTAGGGTCTCCTACACTCGGTTCTTATGGGGCAATGGTCAATGATTTCACGAAAATTGTTGACAAGGCTGGGACCTTGTCTAAAGAGTTAAACATGCACTTTATGGAAGGCAGCGCTCGAGATTCACTTCTTGGCTCACCAAGTGATTCGGGAGCAGTGACAAACTTAGGGGATTTCAGAAATGGCTCCATCACTAGGACAATGCATGTTAATGTAGGACCACCCTTTAGAGAGGGTGGACTCCACTTACGACACCCATTGCTGGAAGGGCCAACCTCCACCCTCTGCTTCATCGAAGGATGTGAACTCCCCACAAACGAGGCAAGAGGCATGGAGGAGGAGGAGAAAACCACAAAAAACTCCACCGAGGTGTTTTCAATGTCCACAAGTATAGGGAATAGCAGGATGTTCGAAAGGGACATCAAAAGAGGTAGCTTGATCGAAGGAGTGATAAACATCTGTACCTTTTTAGGGTCAAGAATGTTCACACTCACAGTGAGAGCCAGAAGCAAAATTGAGTACAATTGAGCCGAGGCAGAGGGGACATGAGAGGAGGACATAACAAAAGGCCTTGAAACATGGTGGTTGGCTCCCCTTCTTTACTTTACAAAGCGACCTGCTCAACCGCTAGAGTCTTTCATCAGTTCTTGCGCTCATGCACAAGGTGGTTTTTGCGACTTTGGGAGCTAGAGGCCGAGAGCTGAGAAGGAACAAAAGGATCCTACTCATCCCTAGTAGTATCCACCATAGCCATCTCCACCAGAGGGACAAACTCCTGGACAAGAGTAGGAAGAGACTGAGAGACAACAGGGGGAGTCAGCTCTAGTGCCTTGGCGATGGGCCTCTTCCCATTCACTGCTTTAGGAATAGGAGTGGTAGGAGCCCACAAAGGTCGAGACATAGAGGATTCCTTGCGGGGACCCTTCTACCATATCAAATGAGCCTAGGCTCTGTGGGCAGAACAAGAAGTTCGAATGTAGGTCTCTTGGGATTTTTCCAAGCAGGCACCATAGGGTTCTCTCGCAAACGCGAAGCAGAATTTGATGACGCCACAAAAGGGTAGGAGGAAGCAATAGGATGGAAAATAGAAGAGGAGGAAGAGGAGCCTCGAGAGTGCTTCTCTTCTTCCTTTCTATGTGCTAGGGTGGCATCATTGTCAGCTTTCAAACAAGCCCTATGTGAAATAGCATAAGGAGACGAAGGGTATCTCACTCTAGTCGTTAAGCGCTCTTTCTTATACTTCTCATAGGTTTGGTATAAGAGGTATGTCCTAGGTGGAAGCAGACCAATAGGTGCATGCCAAAAGTGATCTAAGGAATAACTGCCATGCGTAACCGACGATTTATAGCCAGTGTCGTGGATCACATGTAATGAACCCTCGTGAATAAACTTTAGACATTTATGCACAATTGAGGGAATTGCATTCATAGCTACTAACCAGGGGATACCTAGTTTCGCTCTGAAGAGTTCAAACCTCAGGATTATGTTGAAAAGAAAGTTTATAGACTTAGGTCCAACAAGGACCAACAAGGTGATGCTGCTAATGGGAGGTATAGGAAGTTTGTTATGCATACAAATGGTACTTTTAGGTGCATTATACCCATCTTTTTGCAAGACTTTAATTAACATGATCTCCTTAATTATAATATTCACCTGACACGTCAAGTCAACAAGAACACTTGCTATAGTGTTTTCGTTGATCCATGCAGGGATGTAAAGAGGAGATGGCTTTCTATTATAACCCATCGACATGTCTTGCAAGGTGAAGGTTATACCTAGACCACTACTCGTAGGCCACACAGAGGGGATAGGTAGATGCAAGAAGGAAGTCATCACGTACACTAAACAATACTCTCACAACTAGACAATGACCCAACTAAGGCTTCATTCTGCAATGCTTATGAAATCTTCCAACTATGCCTACTAGGGGTCACGGGTTGGGTTGTAAGGCGAAATACCTCATAACACTCATACCTACAATGCTCCTAGGACATGAGGAAAGGACCCTTCAGCACTACTAAATGGAACCAAAATGGTTCACGTCAGGTTCACTAAAAATGTAAGAGAGGGGGACCAACCATGTATCGAGGCTCCAGGTCACAGAGAGCCGAGAGCGAAGGGCTGCCCTAACTTACCTCACTCTAACAAATGTTTGGGGGTGAGAATCAAGAATGAAGAACACTTTCAAGTGCTTCTATCACTTTATAAACCCAAAAATATAAAAGGGGCTAGATGAGCTAGTTTTTGGAGTCCAAATTGCACCTCAGACAACTCTTTATTTGAGGATGACAACATGGGTTTGGGATGATAGTACGACACATTGACGTATCTTTGGTGCACTGGCATCCATATGGCCATAAAATGTAAGGTACAATAAGAAATGCAAAAAATTGACTTAGCAACCTAGCTAATTGATTTTAACAAAAGGAACAAAATGATAAAGTACGAAAAGTAAATGCGAAAGTGATAAAGTAGATAAAAACTAGGGTGACGAATATCAACTCACTAAAGCGCCGGTGAGCTCCATGCACACGTTCATCTACACATAGGCAAGAAGGGGAAAATTATTGAGGCTGTATAGGGGTTTGCCTCCACTTCGGTGTTTCCACCTCCACGGAAAAGCCAAAAAAGCAACGTAGTAGAAAGTATGATAAAGGAAGGAAATAAATACACTGAACACTACAAAAGATAAAAGCTACTCTATCAAATCACAATGCGAAAGTAAAGTGATGCAATACCATCTCCACCCAAAGGAACTCAAGGCCAATGAAGGGAGAATGTGAACTTGGCAAGTCGCCATAGCCACAACGATGATGAAGGGTGGTCCACAAGACTCCAAGCTCACAACTTCTATGGTAGAGCAACACATGCAAGGATGAGGTTGACAGAGTTACCAGCTGCTGCAATACTCAATGGAGTGCTAGAAGTGAGAGATTGGATGATAATCACTTGAGAGATTGAATGAGTGTGTAAGAGATGTAAAAAAGATGAAGTGATAGTGAATAGAATGGATTTAAAGGCCAAAAGGAGTTGTTTCGGGTCGGTTGGTCACACAGAGACATTGCAATTCGATCCCAATGAGGTGTGTAACATCCTTGCAGACTCCAGAGGCAGGAATATGTCATGGAAAGCAGCGTGCAACACAGACGTCCACATTCCACACTCACATCCTTGACAAAAATTCCCCCATAGACACACAAAACGCACGCCAAGTGGATGTATTTTGGATGGGTGATGTGGAATTTTGCCTTCAGATTTGATTTTCTAAGGTGAGGGTATGCAAAAGGGGAATTTACACAAGGGGCGCAAATTCTCTCCTATACACCAACATCCAAATCCCAAGATGAGTACATAGGATAAAAATAACATATTCCTTCCACTTGCAATAAGCATGTCATAATCCACTCACCAACTTGGGTATTCCATTTTGGATTCATTATCTCCATTCAAATATGTCTTATGATATGTTGTAACATGTAGTATATGTTGGTCAACAAGTGTAACATTCCTCTTACAAATCTTATGTGTCCTAAACATTTTTACATTTCCAATGGAGGATGTCCTACTTCTAAAGGCCATAACTTCTAATTCAGGAGGTTTTCAAGGCCCTTTTTAAAATTATAAAGTTCAAAAAGATCTTTGCAATTGTCATCCTTGCCAAAAAACCTATAATTTTTATTTAGTCCAAAACAAAATTTATAATCCAAAAATTGTTTTTAAGTTTTACTGTCCAAAAACTATGTGTTTTAAAGCAAGGTTGAGACACATTTTTCAACATCCACAAATCAAATTTCACAAAAATAATATGCTACTTATAGACTTGTTATTAGTTCATGCCAAAGGCATGAATACTAATGCATTCATTCGATTTATTAGTTATCAACAAATGAACCAATAAGATGATAAAATTAAAATAGTTTTACCAATTTTTCTAATGTATATTTTTTCCAATTTTTTTATTAAATACAAAATCTAATTTATCTATCATTCTATTGGATAATAATTATGAATAGTAATATTAGTATGATATAAGCTATGAAATATTTTAACTATTTCACAATATCATCTAAAACCACCATCTCATGATCCTAATATATAGGCACACTTAGAGGATAAAACAATAAATGGTTTACCAAAATAACGAATACTAAAGCCATAATATCACACAAGAACCCCATACCTACCTTGGAGAGCATCTTTTAAGACTAGAAAATACATCAATAATTTCACATGGACATCACATGGGTGTAATCAGTTGTCCCCCTAGAATAGTAAATATGACTACAAAGGTATCTTAGGTGTCATAACAATTAATGGCTCAAATACCCAAATATAGTGTTCCAAAATGGAGTGCTCATCACATGGGTTTCGTCTATCACAAAAGATTCTTCACTTCTCAATCCTAGCAACTAGAATTGGGAAAGCACCTTAAGTGAGTCTAAAGTCATCTATAATTTCCATTATTGCACTCCACCTTCTTTATGAATGCATGTGAAAAAAAATGTTAAGATTCCTAGGGAATCTAAATTATAATTTAATTTCTAATTACACCCTAGGCGTCTAGACATTTTTCAAAAGTGTTGGAGAAACACGAATTATAAATAGGAAAGGTAAATGGGAATTTTTTTCTCACTATAATTATATGTCTTTAGAATGGATTGATATATGAACTTGATTTAATTGTTATTGTTAGCTTAATAAATATCTGATCAGATAAGATGTATGACCTAATTTCCACAACCATTTAACAACAAAATTTGCTTTACATGATATGTTGGAAATTTCTAGATTGGATTGAATCAAGAGTTTGGTTTAATTATTTTGATTAATGGGGAAAAATAGGTTTTGGGGGAACCCAAAACTCCTTAACAAACATGTTTTGAAGGGACTTGAAACCCTGTCTAGAGAAAGCTGCAATTAGATTTTATAACTACACAGATAATCAACAACTTGTCAACAATAGCCATCCAAAAGATACACTAGACTACCTATGCTATAAAGAATAGGTTTTGAAGGGAACCCGAAACACTTTACATCTAGGTTTTAACAAGGACCTTTAACCCAACAACACAAGGAAATCACTTGAATTAGTCGGGTAACAACATAGCCTACAACAACTAGGCCACAACAAACCATCTGCTCAATGTCGAACCACAAAAAAGAGGGCAACAATAGCTCCCTTTCAGCACAATCAACCCCTCCTTAAAGGGGGAATTAGCAAGCACCATTGAGCACTGAGAAGCACCAACCTTTCTAATCATATTTGAGACAATTTTTATTTATTGAAAAGATGAAATAGAGAAAATATGAGAGATTGTGATTAAAACTAGCACTTGCACCTAAAGGAGGTTCAAGGATTACGTCGATGGAAAACAATATACATGTTAATATGTTAGAGAGTACGTGTTTGTGCACACAAATTCTAGTTGCATGTGGCTAGATTAAACGATTAATAATAAATGATTAACAATGGAATGAAATAAACTTAGACAAATCTAGATTTTTTCCTTAAAGAAATTAAGTATTATTTGATTATGAAATATTTGCATACAAATTTAAAACATAAAACAATGCAAATGAAAAGAGAAAGTTGCCATCAAATTGACAAAAATCTTGCAAATGGAAATAGAATGTTCCCATCCAATTGTCAAATCAATATTTATTTGACTTTTATGTAATAAGTAAGATTTTGGAGGCTTTTACCTAATATTTTGGAGGCTTTTTATCATTAAACGACATTGGTTTACCTTTAAACAACAACTAAAACTTGTTTTCTGCCGACTCAAAGAGGTTTGGAGGTGTGAGACTTATTTTAGACTCAAATCTCACACTATTTGTAGTCTATTGACTAATAATTAATAATAATATAAATAAAATTTATATCTTTTAATTTAAAATATTTAAAAAATTAGCAATCAAAAATAATACTTATTAAAAGATAATGAATAATTATATTTTATGATCTATTTTATATTTATTTGCTTTATATTTTACTCAAGAAACACTATATATGTAAATTCTAACATCTTTTATTATTTTAAAGTTAAATACATTCATGTTCAAATGTAATTATTAAATTACATCATATTTAGAGTTTTAATTCTCATTTTGCATTACCTCTCTTTGATTAACATTTGCAACATAATTTTAAGTTTTGTTGAATTAGGTTCTTCTATTTTAACTTTTAAACATCATTGAAAAGATTTTTTAAAGTAGTTCAACAAATTTTATCAATATGTCAAGTGATTTAATGAAATTTCATTTTGTTATTACTATTGAGAAATTAATTATTCTACCAACAATATTTTAAATCAACTATCATATTACACATCTTATTGACAATAAAATCAGAATGCTTCACTTGTTGTATAAAAGAAACTCCATATAAATACACAATTTTCACAATGGAAAGATCCTAATTTGATCACAATCTAATATTTATATACAACTTACATATCTTAACGAATCTCATTAATACAATTACAAAATCTTAAAAAAAAATTCCCACTCTAATTTTGTTTTTTAAAGACTAAGTAATATCCTAAGTTTATCAAAATTTTAATTTGTAGGCGACTTTTCCCAGATAGATTTTTCCCTATCACAACACCTGGACGGTTTTTTAAATAGAAAAAGAAAACACAAAATATGTATTGGTCCTCAATCGCCCGCAATTTCGACCGGTTTAAAGAAAAGAAAGCAAAACTAGCGGAAAAGCAAGGCGGGCGAGATGACGTGGCATATCAGTGCACAAAACATGCGTGAACAGCTCTCGTATGGCGGCACTCCGGTCCAGTAGCGGACGTTCCTAGGGTCAGCCCGACAGCTGTCTTGACCTCTTGCGGTTGACTCGCTCTACCGGTCGGTTGCTAGCGAAGGCGGCTCCGTCAAAATTCTGCGAAATGTAGTCACCAGGAGTAGAAGTAGAAGTAGAAGTAGTAGCAGAAGAAATAATAATAATTAAACCCCTCCGCTGTAAACCAGGAAGAAAAAGGATAGTCTAACACGATGCTCGATAACCGCTATAATTGAAGGCGCTTGCTGCAAGCTTTCTTTTCCCAGGGTTTGGTAAAAACTGAACTTATCCCTGCCTTTAAATTAACTTTTTCAATTCCACCAAAAGCACTTTGCCATGTATTCAATGGCCGGCTTAAGCTTTATTTTCAGCGCAAAGACGTATACACAATGTGTATCAATCTTGAAATAAATAAAATTCGGCGGTCTCTGATGCTGAATTTCAGTTGTTTTTCTGGTTTGATTTTTTGATGCTGTCAGGAGAGAAGGGTGTAGAAGTGAGGAGAGAGAGGAGGAATGGGATCATCGGCGGTCCTTGTAGATAAGGCCACCAGTGACCTGCTCGCTAGCCCTGATTGGACCATAAACCTTGAAATCTGTGACCTCATTAATACCGATCACGGGTAAGCTGAGATTAAAAGAAATTTAGATTGTTTTTGGCTTTGTTTCTTCAGCTGAAGATAATAAATCGTTTTTCTTTGGCTTTATTTTGTCATTTTAAAGAGAATTGTTCATTATTGTTGTGTCCTGTGCTTCTTAGTTGCGCAGTTAGGCTCTGATTACAGAGAATTGTACAATTGCTCATTCTTGTTGTCCTGTGCTGCTGAGTTAGTAAGTTAGGCTCCGATTATCGAGACGTATGGTGTGGCTGGCTATGGCAAGTTATTTTGAATATTGTTTTTCAATTATGTAATTTAAGTTAACAAACAAGGATTATTATTATAAAATTTTAATGGGTAAACGAGGGTAAAAGGGACCCTTGGTCAGAGGCACAGATGGCCCTGTTATTTGGGCGTGGAAGCTTCAGGCAAATAATACATGCACTTCACTATCTCTGGATTTACCACTCAATCTACCATGCTGGATTGTTATTAGTCTTTTTTGAAAATTGGACGGACACTTTTTTCCCTTTGAAATTCTTTCTACTTCCGCTGCTTAGTCGCACCATGTCTCCCTTTGAAATTATTTTCACTTTTACTGCTTGCTCTCACTGTTTCTCCCATTGAAATTATTTCTACTTCTGTAGCCCGCTTGCACTGTTTCTCCCTTTGAAATTCTTTACACTTCCACTCTGCTCATACTGTTTCTCCCTTTCAATTTTTTCCACTTATGCCGTTGTCTCACACTGCATCTTCCCTTGAAATTCTTTCTACTTTCTCTGTTGAAATTCTTTTCACATATGCCGCTGGCTCCCACTGTGTCTCCCTTTGAATTCTTTTCCTTTCCGCTGCTGGTTTGCACTGTATCTGGCGCTTCCACCCTTTTCTCCACAGTCCAGACATGATGGGTATCTGCAGGGTCTGAATCAACCACCTTGCCATATTGAGGCGGTGCGTCACCATTGCACCCCTGGCATGAACCTATATTGTTGTCACAACTTATTATAATGATCAATGGTTAGGTAAATTATTATTTATTTATTAAGCTTTATTTGGCCTCTTGTTTTACCCTTCAATTATGTTATTAACTAGTCTGCTATATCTGGTAGTGGCCAGTTAAATTTGGTATGTTAATTAATATTTGTCTTTAACTGATTTTGTTAATCCAAATCATGTATACAGTTTATTTTTATTTTGTTGAGAGTTTAGATTTCTTAATTTTTTTTGATATGTTAAATCTTATTTTTCACTTGCGGGTTTACCTTTGGCTTAGATGCCACAGTTGAGAGGTATTTATTCTGTCAAAGTCATCCGAGAATATCAACAGGTGCCATTTGTTGGGGTACGTCACACCAGCGAATTGCTTTGGAAATCCCAAAGGTTTTGGCACTCAAGCTCATACCATTTGACAAGAATTTAGCTAAATTATTGTTTACACATTATTCTTATTTATTTGTTACCAGTTTGCCCTTTTGAGTCAATAGGTCTCTGATTAATGATAGAATGTTTTATCTCGCTATGGAAATTTAAACAACAATATTTCTCTTTTAATGAAGCACGTTAATCTAGATTATTTATTTTGCTTATTCTTATTATATTTTAGCTAAATTATTATTTTCTTATTATTCTCATTTATTTGCCCTCAAGCTTTGCCTTTGTCGAGTTATCAGGGCCCTGATTATCATGTAAAATGCCATGTCAGTTTATGGAAATATAATTCAGTAATCATTGCTCATCAATTGAGTATGTTAAGCCAAATTAGTTATTTAAATTATTATTATGCACGGTGATTACAAAACTCCAGTATAAGGTTCTGAGGGTCCTGCTCATCCCCACACCCATATCTTCTGGCAAACATATGTATATATAATATATAATATTGCATTATCCTCATTCATTTATTACTGTACCCTGCTTTGAAATGGTGTTCTCATTCTTGCATCCCTATGTTCATGTCTGCAAGTGACTGTTATTATGGTGTTAAAAATCTAGCCTAAGTGTTGTTTCTTTCTTATTATTTATTTATGCTCTAGTTTTCCATTTTGAGATACTAGGTCTCTGATTGTTGAGTTAAAAGTAATGTTTGGTTGTCGAAAGCTATACTTGGAAAAAATTATTCCTTAATTTGGTATAGTAAGTAAAATTCAGCAGCCGGGACTCAATACTTTCCAATTATTCATGTTAAAGGTGGAATGCATTACAACATGTTGCAGCACCGCTGGTTATGCCAAAACTAAATTTCAATTTTAGTTTGTGCTGTAGAACAATTGCTCATGATCATTAATAATGACCAATTAGTCAGTTTTAAATATGTGTTGAACTGAACTTGAATACTAGGTGCCTTGACTCAATAACAAGATAAATTTCAAATTCACAGCATGCCCTTATGTGCAGGCTATGGCATATGCAAGCCTTTACTATCATTCTGATTAGCCCACCTTGTCCTGCTGGCTATGCTAAACTAACTTAAGTAAAAGTGATGGAAAGTGCAGATGATTTTGTTAAACTGAAGTTCAAAAATAGATTGATTATCGCTGGTTTCCCAAACTAGTGGCTCATTGTCTAGTGGCAAGGCAGGAGAGATTCGCATGATGATGACCCCAGTTGAAACTCTACCATTTTTGTTTCCCTGCTGATTATATGCCTTTCTTTTGTGGACATCAATATGGTTTCTTTCTTTCTTTCTTCTTTTATATCTAGAATTAATTAACTCTATTCTTGAGTGGATTGCTATGCCTGGACATCATAAGCTTATTTTAGCAGGACTTTTTATTCTTCAATTTGGCATGATCAGCCAATTTATTGCTGAAATTCAATTATATCATGCTTCAGCACTGTTGGTTATGGAAAGCTAAATTTATGTGATTCTCTGTAGTTATGGCAAACTAAAGATTGGGTGACTTGACTTGCATATACAACCAATATGTTGAGTTTTTAAACATTGGTGGCGAAGACATAAATTTCAATTTTATTGTGCTCTGTTCTGCAGGCTATTCTGACCTAACTTTCAGTTTTAACTTTGTCACATTGTTCTGGCAATATACTAAACTTGATTGTAATATAAGTGGATGGTGAAATTTTTTAAAATGAATTTCTTGAAATAGATTAATATTCTCTGGCCTCCTTGGTGTTTAAGATTTTAATTTTGAGCTAGTGAGATACCTGGTTCAAATGCCAATCCATGCATATTAGTATGCCTGAATTCCAAGCTCAGCTGCTGAGTAGCTTGTTAAAATGCACGGGATGCTGGCGATCCAAATGATTACACCTATTATTAGGAGCAAATGCACTGGAGGCTGGTGATTAAGTTAAGGGTCACTTAGCAATGAATTTGATGTCAAGAAAAGGTATTTTATGCAGGATTTAGCAAAATGTATATAAATTGCTTCTCAAAGGCTTTAAGGAATTTACTGAAATAAGTGGAAATTAGTCAATCAAATCTTTTACACAGTAGCTTGACAGAATTCTCACTTACTAATGACTCAATAGAACATATTTCTGTTATAATATGCTGTGACATAGCTGGTTATCCTTAGCTTAGGTTAAGAAACTATATGTTGCAAATGCTTATGTTAAATCCATAGTAGCTTGTGGTTTTCTGTACGGTGTTCTAAAATTAAACTTCAGTAGTAGTTTCATGACTCAAGTGCTTATGTGAAAATGATTTTAACTAATATCAAGATGGATGAAATATTACATGCATTTTTATGACATTCACTTCAACATAAACTTCTATTTTAGTTTAATATACAATAAGATGTTCATCTCAGTGGGAGTCAGTGAAGTAATCTATGCAAGTCAAAATCATTGAAAGGTTTAGGGTAAACTTTGAGTGGGATAAGTGTAATATACATGGTGAATCATCTAAGTTCATGGAACAGGAAATGCATATAATATGCAGAAATATTTATTAATAAAAATGTGTAAAATCTGCTATTGATCTTCAAAAATTTGTAAATATAGTAAGCTTAGATGTATTTTATTTAAGAACTGGCCAATCTTCTAGGAAAGATGCCAGCTCTGGAGACTAACAGGCTCCAGTTCTGTTTTTGTGGGCTCAGACAGGGCTCCCAATTTCTAAGTGTGTAACTCACATTTTTTCATGTGTTCTATCACTGCAACATTTTTGCAGCAGCAGTTCTCGGGCGGGGTTTGATTTTGGATCTCCACCTCACCCCTTAGGCAGACCTGCTTAACTTTTGCAGCCAGGTGATTTTAATTTTAGAGAAAATGTAATATACAACCTTTGGGCAAAAAACAATATATGGAAAGGAACAAATGACACTAGATTGATCTAATTAACCAATTTTAACTAAAACATCAAATGACAAGAAGGGATTAGAGATATGAAACTTTTGTGCAATTGTGAAGCTACAACATACCTGTATTGGAACAAAGACGAAGGCTGTGACTGCCTGGGAGCTTGCCAAGGTGGTCAAGGCCTTAGTTTGGTCTTTTGACCTCAACGAGTAGTTAGTGAAATAAGAAAATGGAATTTGTGTGTGCTCTTGAATCCTACGCGTGTATAGAACTTAAGAACAAAATGCAATAATCTATGAGAGTTGTAACCTCAGGTCTACAAGGATTTAAGGTCCTTGTATGTGTATGGAGAGAAGAGGGGATATGGAATCCCAAGGTGCCAACAGAATGCAAGTGAAATTGATAAATACAAGAAAGTTCATGAACCTCTCAAAAGAGTAGAAGTTATGAGAATAACAGTGATGATATGACAATATCAAAATGTGCTACAAAATGACAATAAGATAAGGGCTGGAAAGACATAAGAAAAATGAATGAACAACCTTACTGTATCACTTGGACAAAGGAGACTTGTGAGAAAAAAGGGTTCCTTTGGCTGATAGTAGAAGCTGCAATGGTGGTTTTGAGCGTGTAGATGGTTGAGCGCTTGAAGGCATTGTTCGTGTAGATGGTCTGAGATTCCCTTGTGGCTGCTTAGCAATAGAGCCAAGAAAAGGGGTTGATGGGAAACATAGCTCTAGCTTAAATTAGAGTTAGGAGCAAAAGAAGAGACCACATCCTTGCTGATAATCATGTATAGGCTGATGTAGAGTTTGATGATGCCTTTTTAAGAGTGGCCTATGCTAAGTGGGTGTGAGTGAACAATCTTGGAGGAAGGAGAGTGTCCCTCCAGGTGCTTCTCCTCATATCCATGACCAACAATCCTCCAAGTGTAGACATAAAATTGTTCATCAGTACTTGCCTTGTGGTTTGGACTATGAGTGGAGAAGGGATAGCTGAACTTCTATGCTAGCTATGATAACAAGAAGCCTAACTCGGTCTAGTGGTTAGCTACTCTAAGAGGGTTAAAGTAAACAATCTTAGAAATTGGATGTTGCTCCTTAAAGTGCCTCTCATAATATCCACAATCAATGGACCTAACGTGAAAGGAAAGTATGACAAATTCCTAGCTAATCTAATTAGAAGAACAATGCAATTATACAAATCTATAACTATTTCAACAAAGTAACGAGAGAGAACAAGAAAGGAACAAGAGGAACATAACAAAATATGCCCTAGGAAAACTTTGCAAAAGAAAAATCTAGCCTCCAAAGCACACATCCAATGTATTTCTCAACAAGTGTTTAATAGAATACCATATTTTTCATGCTTCATTGGTGATCTACTCTTTGAATTTGGAGGAATTCCGACAGTATAACCTTGCATAAAAATGCACATACAATCTCCATCCCAAGACTTCAATATATAGGTCAAAGAGACCAAGGAAACCTTGAATGATTTTCCAAAACAATGGGCTCAAACCCATGAGTAATACTTGGACACAATAGTCCAAGTTCTATCCATGCGCAGCTTAGAAAGTAACTTTTCAGTTGACTAGTTGACCCCTAAAACCAAGGGAGTTCAATGTAACTCCCATGTGCTCCATTTGGGTGCAATAATGTCTCTTACATACCTTTTACATATGGCTATAAATAGCTGGTCAAAGATGCTAGTCACATTCTACCTAGAAACCCTTTATTCAATGACTTATTACAACCATCATAAGACAAATGACACATGGCAAAGAGTGCCAAAAATGGAATTTTCAAGTTGGACATTATTTTCCATTTGGGAACATTATTTACAATATTATACAAATATCAAATAATTCATCTAAACCTAGGACTTGCTATGTGTACAACACCTAGCCCCTTAGTCCTAACAAAACATAAAGACATAATTGGTCATGAGCACTTGCTTTGTAGTAAGGACTATGAGTGGGGGAGGGGTAGCTGACTATCTATGCCAAGTGTGAGAATAAGAAGTATGAGTTGCACTAATGGTTTTGTGCAAGTGGGTGTAACAACCTTCCTAGACTACAGTTTAAAATTTTCAATTGACAACTAACTTTCAGCTGAACTGCAACTAACTTGTTTTCAATACTAAGGTTTCCAATTTGTTTCCAACGAATTCAAATAAGTAACTAACTTTTGAGTTTTCAGTTTTCAGCTGAAGTGAAACATTTAATTGTTTCCTCTAACCGTTTCATGGAAGAACAATATCTAATAACTGCCAAACTAGGTTTTCCTTCAAGCGTAAAATAACAAACTGAAGAGAAACTACTAGGGCATCATTAACTAACTTCCATTCATAACAAGTAAAGAAATTAACTGTCTTAACTTTTTCATTCAAAACTAACTTTGAGTAATACATTAATTACATAATAGTAAATGTAGCAATAAAGTACTCAAATGAACATTTATTTGTACCTGAATTAGCAGAAGGAAGTAATCATTATGCAATCATCATTAAGCTGAAATGTTGATCATCATCACTTGAGGAAAGAGAAATATTATCAAGGGCTTTACCACCCAACCAAGACCAACTGGTCCCCCAAGTTTCTTCAACAGAAGAACCCAGCCCTTCACGAGGGTAATCAACATTGATCAATTATCATCATGTCTCTGAGCCTCGTGTCAAGGACCTATACCTCCTGATCGACCTAACTAAGGGTACCTCCCAACTAGAAAGGCCTCTCTGATCAGTGGTATATCCAGTACTTGATAGCTGACATATGCTGAATCTAGCATTGTACCTTGGCCAAGGATTTTTATATTGCTAGCACTCTTGTGCCATTATCTCTGGCACTTCTGTGCCGATATCTCTGGCACTCCTGTGCTGTCAGCTCTCTCACCCTTACTGAACATGATATTCCTTAGAACAAGTTTATAATCTTGCATCAATTGATTCGGTTATTGTTCATTTTGTAGATTAAGGTTAAGCTGATACCATTAAGCATCTATTCATGAAGAGAGAGACTCGGCTCAACATCTTTCACTTTCTCTTAAGACTAACTGCCTTCTCTAAACAAGGATGTTTTCATTGAGCACCTATGACCAATGACATATTCCATTAAGTGGTCTTTATTCAACTTTGTATTTTGGACCCAAGTTTATATTACAAGGTTTGGTTAATGTTTGCAATTGAAAAATGATCTGTTAGCCAAAAACATGACAAGTGAAGAAGTCAATGTCTTGGCACCCGTAAGGATTCTCCAGATTTATCAAACTTTGTATGAGAAAGACCCGTGCCAACTCTGATACCCAAAACAGAGTGGAAAGATTACTTATCTGAATTCGTTTAAGACTGTCCTCAGTCCAGATTTGGTTCTCAATCTTTTCTTAAATTTTATGGTTAACTCATTACTTAAAAACTTGAAGGAAGAGTAACTCTCGACTCCCTATCATCTCTTTTCAAAAAGAAAACATAATAGCTTCTATTCAATTGAGGAGAGGTCAATCATGCTTTCGGGTTCAAAATTAGTTTAAGATGAGCATATGCAAATTCAATTAAGGAAAATTCTTGAACAGATTAATGACAAAAAGAAAGGATTCATTCAACGGACCATTCAGAGTATAAACAAATACTGATTCAAAATACTTTTAACCAGATTAAGAAATTTGATAAGTTTGCTTTCCTAGCATGGAGATATATGAATGGTTAAGAAACTGAACGAAGCTTTCATTAACAAATAAAAGTCTCCGCTACTTCCCTGTTTGATGTGTGATTTAAGTTGAAGGAGGTACCCCGATCTCATCACAGAATACTCAACTAAGTCGACAATGAAACTCTTCAGTCCTACTGGCCCGAGATATGTCCAGAGACAGCCACGCATGTACAAAATTTTCATAGAGTAATCTGGAACCTGAACGCAAGGACAAGCTTCTCGTGTACTCGACAAAGGAAAATAAGATTCCACAAGGTGTGACAATAGCATCTAAGAAAATTGTTGCCCTGAGTTACCCTTCGCCATCCACCCGCAGGTCCATCAATGGAAACAAATTAAGTGCGATGACCCAAAGACAAAATAAAAGAATGCCCGAATGAAAGAGAGCCAAAAGAATTATATTTTTTTTTTATGGTAGACCCCGTGCGAGAAAGATACACCAGTAATTAAAGGCGAATGCTGAGAGATAGAATACTAAAATGAAGAGATGAGATTCCACCCTCTAATGAATGATGCGCAAGCATTATCAGATTCCCACAACAGCTTCGACAGAGCTCACCCAATGATTAGAATCTCAAAGTCACCCACAGCAAAGAAAAACGGCAAACTAAATAGGCTCAAGCCAAGCTGATAGTACAGAGGAAAAGATTTTTCCAACATGGAACTAAGATTAGCACAATGGATTTAGCAATTCCAAAGTAGAGCCGAAACAGAGAACAAGAAATTGACAAAGAACCCCCAGACATTGACCCAGTGCGAGAAAGAACCTGAGAAGCGGAGGAGAGGATAATGAAGAATGAATGTCTATTTTATTAAGGAAACTTCGAACTTCCAGCCGTTTCCCAAGAACTATTCATCTACCCTTTCTTGGGCGTTCCTCCAGAGTGGATAGCGAGTTGCCTCCAGGCCCAACGCCAACATGATTTCCACTTCAAAAATTTTAGAAGGAAAGAATCATTCGATGCAAGATTAATATTTCCAAAAGTTAATTAATATGAGATATCGATTACTCCTATTCCAATTTATTATTATTTAATTATGACATTATTAATCAATTTGCAATCTCAAAATAAAAATAATAATTAAAGATTAATATATATATATATATATATATATATATATATATATATATATATATATATATATATTTAAATTAACTTATAGAGTAATTGATTATTTTATATTGTTTATGGCCAAGTTACGATTTAGATATTTGTAATACACCGGCTCGAGATAGACAATAAATTGATCCATTGTTGACCATGTTCTCTCCTTGACGATATTTCCCTTTCTCTCATGGTGTTGGCAATCCTGCATCCACTGACAAGGATTAGGGTTAGATCATTCTCAACGGCTAAATAATATGCATTTAAACTTAATCTCGTGATCTCTTTCAACTTCTCGTGAACAATAAATTCACTTGCAAAATAAAGAGTTTGTTAACATTACCGTTACGATAAAAGAACGACCATTGCATCCTCAATGTCATAATCTCATGAAAGCAGTTATTTGCAACTAACATTGCATTCAACATACATAACCAAACATGTAGTCTCATTGTGAGGGATGTAACAGTGGGAATGCTATCTCATGGATCGATCACCATTTTTATTGGTGATTACAGCAATGAACAAGGTCTTAAGATGCCTAATGTCCTAAATAGGAAAAAGGTAGCAAGAAACCACCTTTATTCTCTATGTAAATAAGTAACTTACTGTTCTGCAGCAAACTCTTTGCATTTTCTTTATGCACATACTTTTTAAAACCTTAGTCCACCATTTTGAATGTTGACTTGATCCCATTTGGATAAATATGTAAGAAGCAATTAAGTACAATCCAATACACACATTTTATTTAATCTTTTAAGGGGTACTTATACCATATATATGTCCTATTTTTAGGATGTATTTTTGTCACATCCCACTCTTCCCTTAAACCATTTCTATTCTATATGAACTACCTAACAAGCCTGACAAACCTACTAACTAAACTTACTATAATAGGTTTAATGATTCAAGCCTATTTTATATAATTAAACCAACTATGATTTAGTATAATTCCTAACATTCCCCCCATTACATAATGGTTCAAAGTGTGGAAGAGTATATACTTTGTATGTGAACTGGGACATACACACAATTTACCATATTTAAAAACAAAAGTGGGAATGGCTTCATTACATCTCACCAGGAAATCTCATTGAACAATACATACAAATGGGGAATTCTACCATTTACCAAACATAGTTGTGGGAATTGGCCTCACAACAGTTTGTGAATAATTACATCCTCAATTGTTTCATAACTTCATAACAATACAATGAGTATAGGGACACTCAACTATTTGCCTGGAAATAGTATTGAGATTGGGCTTCACTATATTTACTCAGTGGGATTTGGCCTCACTAGACAACAACAACATCAGTAGAGGGAATTGGTCTTACTACATTGTCATTGTGGGACTTGGCCTCACCAAACATGTTGATTTCATCTTTATGTAGCAGAAGTATAGTCTACATCATCACTTTTGCCTGTGATGACCTTCTTTGTCTTTATGATCTTTTTTGCACTACTTTGCCACTAAAGCAATAAATGAGTCTCTTGGCTAGAAATGAAATCAAGATTGGTAGTTATCCTCCATCCTCCTTTGGAACTTGGTTCACTTAGCAAGGTCAATATTGATGGCCTTGTGGATCACAAACTGTTACATGAAGGTCTCTGATAGTTTTGGCAGTATTTTTCCTTTTATTTGTTTCCTACATAGGAATGGGATTCCTCACCTCAATCAAAAAGTTTGTAAGGGTGTTAGTTACCATCAATAATACACCCTTATACAAAAATTTCAACTTAAGGGTTTAGATAGACAAATTATAATGCAATTTTTTTGAAAAGCAATTAAATCTTACAACTCATAAGGGCGGAAGTGAAACCATTTTTTCCAGAAGGCTTAGAATACAATTTTACTGAAATTGGCAAATTTTTGTCAGAATCTGCCCATTGGATCAAAAGATATACACCTGAATTAATGTGATCCCCTGGGCTTAGATGAAATCATTGAAATGTTTAAAATTTTTTGATCAGTTTTTAAAAAGATATTTAAAAAAACTCTAAGTTGCCTGTTCGTGTACAGAACCGGGCACGGGTACAGGATACGGGTACGCCGGTACGGCGATTTTTTTTCTCCTGAAATACGGTACATTTGGGTATGGCTGTATATATATATATATATATAAAATTAAAAATATACAAAATTGTAAATACATTTGATAGTATGAAGAGTCTATGATACTTCATCAATCATCATTCATCAATCATCATTAAATCTAAAATCATTGGTCAATGCTAGTGATAAACTACAAGCCTATAAACTTATAAAGATAAATCATAAATGCCAATTGATAGTTCAAAATTCCAATACATATGTTATACTCATATATTAATAATAAATATCATATATGTCTCTCTAGTCATGATTCAAATGAAGATCATTACAACTATTCATCAATCATCAAAAGGTTCTAGATCATCATCATTTGGTTCAACATTATTTGAACCACAAGCAAATGCATTGCCAGTGCCATTTGTAGTAGCTGCATCATGTGAAAGAGTCTCAGCATCATTTGAAAATGTGTTTGTGAGAGCAATGAAATAACAAAGGAGTGATAGAGTCATATTATAAAGGCGTTTTAAGGTGTTTTTTGGCACTTTAAGTGCTTTAAAAATTGATTTTTTTTTTGTTTTCAGAGCCCAAAGTCCGTGGGAGCGTTTGGGCATGCGCGGGCACAGCTGGGAGCTCCCAGCCACCTGTGGGTTCTCTGTGGGTCCGCTTGGACCTGGGTGCTCCCAGCTGCTCCCCAGCAAGAACCCGTGCCCAAACGCTCTAGGAGCGGGCACGCAGGGCAAAAAGAGAGAACCTGGTAACATAGAAAAAACTCTAAAACTAAAGTGTTGCCCTATAAAATTATAAAGTTTAAAACTTTTTAATAAAAATGAAAAATATTTTATGCTTTCATTTTGCACAGGTGCTGCTGTGCCATTTAGAATTTTGTACCAAAAATATTCACGCCTTTTTATACAGCAATTTTGGCATATTTTCAGCCTGAATCTGAAGACATTGTGGAAAAAAAGTTGTAGATGTCTTTTTTTATCTTTCTAGCAAAAATAATAGCCTCAATCTGGTATCAGATGAAAATGATACACATGTTTTATTGAAGAGGTGCCTACTGGAATTTAGTGATGAACTTCTGCATATGACCATTTTAACATGAAATGCAAACAACTCTTTGATGCAATGGACCAAAACCAAGTCCTTATAAGCCTCTACTAGCTCTTTTTCCTGCATCAATAAACTAAAAGGATTAGAGAAGAATGCAATGGTAATCTTCCGTCTGATGGCTCTCTCTGCTAATGGTAATCTAGCCTATGGCACACTCACCTCAACTAAACTCAAACATAACATAGAAGGTTCTCATCAATCAGGGCAACAAAACAAGAATGGAGCTGTCCCTGGGCAATCGTTTTATCCTTCCATCATAGAATTAAGACTAGATAATGCTCTGATACCAATTGTAAGAAGCAATTAAGAAGAATCAAATACACACATTTTATTTAGTTGTTGAAAGGGTGCTTATAGAATAGATATGTCCTAATTTTAGGGACATATTCTTATTACATCCCACTCTTCTCTCAACCATTTTCTATTCTGCGTGAACCATCTAACAAGCCTGGAACCCTACCAGCCAAACTAATCATAATAGGTTTAATTATTTAATCATATCTTATATAATTAACCCAACTATTATTTAATCTAATTCCTAACAATATCGAACTCTTCACATGGTGCATTGTGAAAGTTCCCCCCTCATGTACTTGAGTAAGATAACACATGGAATAAAAATATATCGTTTTTTAGTTCAATTAAATTCAGTTCTCCTTATGCAATGTAGCTCCCACCGAAGATCCAATGGGATGCATTGTACTCAACTTTCTGTGCTATGTCTTTATCCTGCACTGATGGGGATGTTAAAACATAATATTTTGGTTTATAAAAATTTTAGGACTTATTCTTTGTAGTTGCATTCTCGAGGCCTTCTGGAGCATTCTTTTGGAAATCTGCCATCATATGAATGAGAGCAACTTAGGTAACAGTTATCTATCTATTTCTGTGTTAAGTGAAATGTTTGGTATTTTCTTTTGTTCCAGTACTTTTGTGTTCTTTATCGGGCTTCCCAAAGAAGCGAAGAGACTATGCCTTGGTGGAAATGATCAAGACATAATATTTTGGTTTTGTGTGAAGAGGAGTGGCTTAAAGCCTATCCTAAGCATTTCTATTAGATTTTTAGCATTGGTAAAGCAACAATGAACTTGGCAAGGTGACCTTCTGAAGGGGATTTTGGTATAAAATGCCACTTAGATTAGTTGTATTTTTTGTCAATGTAAACTTTGCACCTAAATCTTTTACAAAATTCTGCAAGCCCTAGGATTTTATCATCTCTTAAATAGGCATTTTCTAGTCTCTAAAGATTCTGATTCTCTGGGGCATACCAAGTAAAAGTTTCCTTCAAAAGGAGTTCAAAACTTCTTGAAGTTATTTGTATGGGCTTGCCAAGTTAATGAACTTACCCGCATGTCCCAAGAGATTGCATATTCACTTTATTCATCTTTTTCTCATTTTGGTGAGTATGTTTTGTTGCTTTCCCAGGTTAAAACGAAATTATAAAAATTGAAAATAATCATGCTTAATGTTTCTTATTGGTCAGCAATTTGAATCTCATCCCAGATCACATTGCAGCAAAGTTTGTACAAGTTCTAAAAATATCTCTAAGATCAATTGAGTTGTCTTTTTGATTGCATAAATTGAAAATATTCAACCTGCTTTGCATTATGTTTTCATATTAGAATTATCTTTCTGCAAAATATTTTGGAATATGTTCGTGTAATAAAGGGAAATTATATGATAAACTAAAAAAATAATTTCTATGGAACAGGCAAGCCAAAGATGTTATCAAAGCTGTCAAGAAACGTATTGGACATAAGAGTCCAAGGGTTCAACTACTTGCTTTGACGGTAAGACTCAAATTGCAAGTTTTAACAAACTAAACTCATTATAGGATTTTTAATGGTAATGTTACTTCTATCCACGGTTTACAAAAAATTACATGCTCCTCCTGATAGTTCATGTTTTAAAAAATAAATAAATTCATAGCTCAAGATGAACTATAATATCTAACTATCAATGCCAAAATCTAAACAGTATCCATGCTCAGTCTACTTGATAATTTTTGCATAAATTTACGTCCATCATTTTCAAGTTAATATTTGTCTTTTTCACTTTTCAACTTTCCTCGAGTTTGCTTTGTCAAAAATATTTATGCATATGATTCAAGTACTGTTTTGCATTTTATGATTGATGTTTCTTGCAATACATGTTTTGGGGAAGTTATTATCACCATAAGTTTAGTGTTCTAAATGCTTAAGCTAGCTAAATAATTTGACAAATTTTCTACAATCGTGGATGCCTACATGATATTACAAATACCTGACAGCAATAACTTTCATACTGCTAGAAACTAGGGAATGAATGTATATGAGGCTGACACATTGTAATGGCACTATTGAGTGCTTGGCATGTGGTAGCTGCAAGATTATCCAGTTTGACAAGCTTTATGTATAAGTTATCAGTGGGATTTAATACGAAAGAGATAAGTTCTATGTTCATGTTAAGGAAAGTGTTCTCACAAGAACCTCTAAAAAGAATCTTAAGGAGAATAGAAAGCCACAAATACAGGGTCTCGTTGTGTCTGGATTATTGACAGTGAGGATTTTTTTTGAGGACCAATGCCCATAGATTTATTGCATGACCACCCTATGTTCCTAAATGATTTGTTGGCTTGAAAGATGAACTTGTAGCTGTCCACATGCTCAATAGAAATTTCAGGGAACCTTGTGAGCTTCCTCTTGTTGGATTTTATCACTCTGATGCTCTTTAATTTGTTTGTGGATTTTTTGAAACTGAATTAAATGTTTTGAAGGCCTGTCACAAGTTTAATCCAACTACTCTTATTCTTATTTGGGTACTCTTGGCGCTTGAGCTTTAACAACATTGATTAAAAGGTGGAGTCTTTAGGCTCTCTGCTGTAATTTTTGTGTCAAAGGTATTTTGCTGGAGCAGGGTAGTTTTTACACCTGAAAGGACCTGTCATGTCCCCTTTTCCAATGAGTTCTCATGATGTTCTGTAATCTCATTTCCCATTTCCCATAGGCTTAACACATTCAGGAAACAAAAACCCTCTGGTAGACACCTTGGAGAGCAATGGCTATAGCGAAGTGGCTATAATGGACATTTGCTTGTCATCTTAGAGTGTTGTTGAACCTGGTCAATATGAAATTTGTGGACTTAATGATCGACAGGTCGCTTGGGATATCATTGGCATTTGTAAATGGATTCGCTCAACTCAATTTGTGTAGAATCTTGAGGCAAGTCACTGGCCATTAATCCTTATTGTAAATCCATATTCGTTTCTTCACATAGAGATATTTTAAACTGTGAAATGATCAGAAAGAATTTACAATTACCAACCCATGCTTGGTAAAATAGGATACATACTACAAAGTCATCAAACTTTGCATAGATTGAATCCTAAGGCATCATGTTCTATAGTCTGGGTTGCACAGCTGTTTCAAATATTAGCAGAGTTGATATCATAGTTCTGTTAGATTAAAGTTTAGTTAGGCTTGAAGTTTTGGGTTATTATAAATTTATAGATGGAGAAAATGCCAAGGAACAGGGTCATTTCCAAGATATGTGCACACCCACACATCCCCACGCCCACATGTACGCACACATACTATCTCTGTTGTTTTCAGATACATATTTCAGAAATGTGGATATAAACCAAACCATCTAATTGTGTCCAAGTTGGCACATCATGGTTCAAACTAGGTTTAAACCAGGGTTATAAATTAGAGAGGGCTTGATCATGGGCTCTTGTACATGGTAATCGACCAGATCCATTTTTGTGCATATCCTGCAATCAGCTTCCATGAGATAGCATCATTTGAGGTGCTATATCAAATAGTCTGCATGCCTTATCTGAGTTTCTTCTATCACAACATTCCCTCACATTGCACAGGCCAATAGGATGCTGGTAAAGGCCGAGGACTTGAGTTTTACATATGTAATTCCCAGCCCCTTTTAAACAACCTCATTTAATATATTCCACAATTTTGGCTTATCACACGACCACTTTCCTTTGAAGTGTTGTGTCAAACAGTTCACACGTCTTGTCTGAGTTTTCACATTGTACACACACTTTATGCAATCGATCCTTTTCAAATTAAAATGTCAATTGATTTTGGCCTGAGAGTTCCTAAAGCCTCTTCAACAAATCCGTATTGTGCATATCCTTTGCCGTTGCATTCTTCAAGACAAATCTTCTTTGAGGTATTCTGATAAACAGCCAATATCCTGCCTATGCTCCCACATTTTACCTATGCGATTGACAGGGAAGATTGTAACTACAACATTTAACAAATTTTCCTTATCCAGTGTCCTTGCATTTCCATGGAAATTACATGCAACAATTTTATGCAGAGGTTAATTGTAAGACTACTTTTTCCCAAGTATAAAATTGGATAGGTTTAATATATTAGAGTTAATTTTATATGACAGTGGATTTATTAGTGTTATTATCTAAGTTTAAATATTGTAAAGTATACCTATAATTTAAATACAAATACATAAAATGCTTATCTATCAATGTTAACTTAATACTTGAGTATATTGAGATTACCAACATTAATATATAAATTGACATCTAACAATATGAGTATGATCAAAAGAAAACAAATAACATCATAAAAGAATTTAAATGAATCAACTCCATCTCATTCATAATTAAAATATCTTTTAAGAAGTTTAGTACTTATCTGAATCATAGCACTTGGAAAGCTCATTCTCAGTCTAGGAAGATTTCAGTGGTATCAGTCCTCATAGCTATGCCACACATCCGAGAACATGTGTAAAAACACAAAGTGTGCTTACACACCATGCAAATGCATTAAAGCCCTGACTAGGACAATCCTGAGTGTACTTTGTACCCCAAGTTGGACACACTCTGTGTGCCCCCTCCTCTAGTGCCCATAGCCCACCAAACCACCTTCTTCTTCCTTGAGGGATCTCCATGCTCCTTTCCAAGTCTCACATAAATGCTTTATATAAGCCTTACGTGGTGGTTTCCAAACCATCACACCCTTTCACAAAGGTTGCCTTTAATTAATTATTTAATAAATATAATTATTACTCTCCTTTAAAAGAGTTTTTATATTCTTCACTAATCTCCATTTTAATCAAAGGATCATATTATCCTTTATTTTCTATTTCCTTTTTATGTTTTCATGGCTTTATTTTCACTTTGGGGAAAAGGTTTCATAACATTAATAACTACATTGTATTTTGCAAATAGTATAAATAAATCATCTTAATCGAAGATGTTGCCAGCATTCACTTCTCTACAATGAGGTATTCATTGCGTCATTATAAGGCATAGCTGGCTGCAGAATTAGAAGTATAGATAATGTTTTCATTACAGGTTGCTGAATCTGGCTTTACTCCTGCCAATTTTCATTTTCTTTAAAGTTTCCAAAGCCTTTTTAGGAAGCCCATTTTATGCATACCCAGCAATAATGTCATTCTATGAGATAGCATCTAGTAGAGACATTCTGTAAAACAGTTTACGTGCCTTGTCTATGTTTCCACATTCCTGCACGCATTTCCACCAGGCACTTACATCTTCTAACAAAAATCCTGTATCCTTATGCTTGATGGTTGGTTGTATGTACCCTGTTTCAAAACTGCCACATGGGCACAGGCGGGAAGGATTCTAACAATGTTGTAAAATTTGGCTTTACATCAGCCAATTGCATTTGCCCAAGAGATGTTAAAGCTTTTTTTAGCAAATTCATTCTGTGCATAACCTGCGATCATTGTAGTCCATAAGACCACGTTTTTTAGAGGCATTTTATCATATTTTTTGCATGCCTAGTTTGTGCTCCTTATTTGCATGTATGTCAACCAAAGAAATTCCAATTATAAAATTAATATCTGACAATTCTCTTATTCCAGTCCTGCAATCTCATGGGGGCACATGTAGCAATTTTATTTGAAGGTCAATAATTATGGTTGTATTTTACAAAACAGAATGATTAAATTAACTTATTCGAAATTGTTACAAATTTAGATAACACTTAGAGTCAGATTCGGTTCTCAGCTTGACACAAGATATTCAAGTCTTTTACCTGTTGCATTGTTGTCTCCTTTTTATTGAAATGTGTCTACTTTGGCAGTGATGCAACCAATTTCCTCTTTTGTCACTGCTTTCCTCTTTGTAAATAATAAAGACCATACATCTTCCATTTCCCTATTTTGGTCATCTATGGGCGTCAAGTATAATTATTTCTTTTGTTACCAATAAGTTCATTTATATGAATCTAAAGGCAGATTATTTTAATTTTTAATCATCTTGGATATTTATTGTCTTAGTGTAAAGTCATCTTGAATATGCTGAAGGTTTTTGGGATGTTAGTTTATAGTCTCTATAAAATGATTTCACTCTAGTTATATGTGTCATGATATATGTATGAAGTGGTTTGATTTCTTCGTTCAAAGTATATTTGGATCTCATAATGATAAATTTTGGATAATGGCCCCCATTTGTCATTAATCTAGTTATCATTTTGTTAGACCCATACCTTTTTATCTAGTTAATAAGTAGAATTCTCCATTTAAAAGTAATCATTCTATTTAGACATCAAATTATTTTGGTTATGAGAGTATAATTTATATAAGTTATCATTTTGTTAAGTTATTTGGTAGTATCATTCAGCTATCATATAGCCTTGTACGTTAAGAGGTATAGTGATCTTGATTAATTATTTGATGATTGATTTCAAGGTATAGACTAATTAATAGACGTTAGAATTTCAAAATATAGTTTTGCTATCTGTAGCTTGTGTAAATTCTGATTTATTTAATGGAATTGAAATCTATAGTTTTGGAAGATAAAATATTTTGTATTCTTAGATGTAGGAAAATTGTATATGATTGTTAGGAGATGAATGAAACTTGTTACTATTGATTTTGCTAACACTTGTGAAAGTAGAAATTGAGATTAGAAGATTTAATTTTAATATTAAAATGGTGTTAGATAAGTGGAGATTTGAAGTTTTGTTTTGGGATGTATTAATTTCTATCTTTGAAATGATAATTTAATAGAACATTCTCTTCAAAATAGATCTAATACTTATTGAATATACTGTATTTCTTATAGGATTCTAAATCTTCTAATTAATGTTAGATGGAGTCCTTAGTAGGTTTAATGGAGTTTATGTCTTCATAAGTGACCGCTTAAAGTGTTTTTATAAAGTGGGGTCCTCATAATAAAGTATTTTCATAAAGGGGGTGCTTTGAGTGGGGGTCTTTGCAATTAAAACAAAACTTTGTTTTATCCTCTAAGAGGCATTGGAAGACACATATTGAGAATTTGAAAGGACATCTTTTTTGAGGGAAAAGTTGGGTGCTCAAGGGTCTATAAAAGCAAGGCTTTTGGCCAAAGGTTGTATGATTGTTTATTATCTCATTCCTTCAAATAGATTGGACATCCTGTTCATCTATCACTAGAGACTGGAGGATGGAAACCCCCTGATTTCCATAATTGAATTAGTGGATGGAAACCCTTAATTTAGAATTGAGCAATCCCATCTAGAGATTGCGTTTGAGCTTCAAAGTTGCAGATTGAAATGAGTTTTATTCATGGCAAAAATCATTTTTTGCAGCAGCTCACATAGCACCATTTTCTGAAAGTGGCTTTCATAGCACCATATTTCTGGATTTGAGTCAGCTTCCATTAGTGCCAAACTTGCTGGTTTTTGGCGGCTATTACAGTGCCATATTTGTTGGTTGTGGTGGCTAATTCAGTGCCATTATTACAGATTTGGGGTAGCTATTTTAGTTCCCTTTTTGGACTTTTGGCGGCTAGGACAACACCATTTATTGCTGCTGTTATTTTTTTATACTTGGTGGCAATTTGCAATTTCAGAATTGTTCTTGGGTAATTCATTGAATAAAGAAAACGCAATAAATTGTGTGGGCTGCTATGTATAAGGGTTTATATTGTTGCAATACATTTAATTTTTGGAAATCTAATATTCATTTCAGTAATTCTGATTAGTGATAAAAAGAATTGGAAGTGTTGAAAATTGTGAAATGAGTAAATATTAGATTGAATATCACATAATATTAATTTCGGGGATATTACAGGACCAGACCTAGAATTGTACAGTTATATTCCATTCAAAGCTGAAGCTATAAACTGCATCTGTGAAAACATTAAGGAGCATGGATGAAAAATTTGCAGCAAACAAGGACATCTTAAAGCAATAGATATTCTAAATCTAAATGAAGTCGATGGGGAAACATCTATATCAACATTTGACAACAACTAAATCTGAATAGTGATGGCCACCCATTATTGATGGGGAAACTGAATTAAAGAAGCTACATTTATGTCCATAAATTACCAAGGTGGCTCAATGAGACTTTAAATTATATCCATTTATGATGGACTAGTACCAGCAGAAAACGAACCTTAGCATTAAAACACTAAAACAATGAAAACGTAACTAGAGTATTAAATGCAAAGTGGGTAAACCGAAACTATATTATCCAAGTACAACTACAAGTAGAGACATAACAAGGGAAGACTACTTGAGGAAACATTTCATATGGAAAGAAAAGCAAACTTTTTTATGATTCACTTTTAAGTTTATAACAATAGCATTCACTTGACCTGGGAATGGTCCCCCTTAAAGTAATGTATAGTTTTGAACAAAACCTAAGCTTTGACACTCTATGTTCCAAGAAATGAATGAAAGAAATGGATGTAAAATCTGAAAGGAGGGAGCCAAATTAAGAGTTTATGGAGATTGAATTTATCCAATTATTGGACCAAACAATTTTTTTATTTTCAATAGAAAAATGTACTAAACTATCTCCCATGTACTATTGACCCTTTATAATATTTAAAAAAAATCAATCCACTTTCATATACTGAAGTAGTTCCATCCCATGTAAAAATAGACTGATGAGAATCACTCTCTTTATTTATTTCTTTATTTATTTCTCTGTTACTTATAGATAGTAGTGCCATCAATCCACTAGATAGATAGTAGTACCATCCCATGTAAAGTGGAGGATCTTCTTTATTTCTTTCTTCTCCGTTACTTATCATTTTGGACACTCAGGGCACAACCTATAATGAGTGGAAGTAAATCTAATCCATGTATATTCAATTTGGTCCTACTGTTGATGCTTTGCAATAACTCACAGGGGTGAATCAAACACTTATGCATTACTACAATTTGCAGATGGCTGGTTTTATACTCAGCATTGCAATCCAGTGGGCCCTCATCACCAACTTTTGCTAAAGAAGATTCACTCATCCTCATATGATGGGCATTTTGGCCACAAAAAACATCCATAACCTTTGACATTACTTGTGCTGGCCGTTTGTGTAGAACCGAGTATAGGATTACATTTGCTCTTTGTAGCAAGTCTAAGCCTTCCAATCGAATGCTTGGATTATATCAGCTATTACTGGTACTTTTTTGCAGAAGCATTGATGCTCAAGGTGGACAAGTAGCTATATGATCACCTAGAAATAAAATCCTAGGAGTAAAGAAAGCATGTTGATGCCTGACTATGGAAACCATAGGAGCAAGTATATCTTTAAAAGAGCTCATAAATAATCAAAGAAAGACATGTAAATGAATGAGTCTTCGAAAGACAGTTTTTGAAAAGAATCGATTCCGATGATCTCATTACTTGTTTAATTTATTGTAAGCAATGATGAAGAGGCACGACTTTGTTATTGACAGACATAATATCAAGGCACATTTGATACCAAGATCTCATTATTCATAAAACACAAGAAAAAAATATCATCACATCAAGCTAGGGCTAAGACTGATCGTATATTTCAATCATCCTTTTATACTTGTACTGTTTTATGCAAGTGAGACACAGGAATGGAAGATTACCATGATGGAGCTTGTTTATTTGACAAGAGAATTTTTTTTGAGTCATTTCAAATGTTTTTTCCTTTCTGAAGTTCTTTGGCAGAAAAGTTTCAATTTGCAAGCTATTTCTAGTTTTATTAATTGATTTATTTTTTAATCTACCTAAATACAATGGGTCTATAGGTTTCCATATCTCTGTCTTCAGCAGATACTCTTATTATGGATGGAATATGTAACAAACACTATATTTAAAGAGTAACTGACATAATAAAATTACAAATATTATGATATGGTTATTCATTAGAATTTGTTATATAGTTCGATTAAATGTTAGTTACTGTTCATGATCTCTCCTTTTCTTCTTGCAGCTCTTGGAGACGATGATAAAAAATTGTGGGGAAATTGTACATTACCAAGTTGCTGAAAGAAACATTCTTCAAGAGATGGTTAAGATTGTGAGAAAAAAGGTTTGTGTATGATGAAAACCTTTTTTTTGCAATTTTTTTTAATTGTAAAATATCTTCATTAATTCAAATATATTAAGAAAGACAAAAATAAATAAATTATATTAATGTCTACATATGACCTAAGCAGGTAAATGAGACTCTAAGAATTCCAATTACAATAGATTATCAGTTGTGCAAAAAATGAACTCTAGAAACAAAAAATGAAGTACTTAAAATCAATCTAGGGAACTATTTGCTTTTGTGTTCTAGTGTAAGTGTACATTGGTTTATTGAGAATCAAAAGGCAACCGAGATAAAGGTTAGTTTTATTTTTTTGATTTACTTAAGAAGAGTGCTGAATAGTTAATCCTAATTGATTGGCAGTTAAAGTAGGTTTGTTTTGTAGGTTGGCAGGATTAAGGCTTTGATACCATTGTAATGTCCCCTATTTGGGATATTCCTAGATTTGGCCCTAAAACCACAATTTGAACCAAAATAACAAATGTAATACATTTAAGATAATAAATTTACCAATTGAAATGCCCTTTATAAGATATAAATCTTGGTTTAGGTCTTGCACACAATGCTAGTCACTAGAAATTGACATTAGCTCATAGGCCATGATAATATATATATTATTAGTCATTAGTAAACATCATAATATCCATACACATTAGTCGCATCAAAATTCTAATTAATGCAATAGCCATTCCAATATGGATTCCCATAATAATCTTATTAGGAATTTGTTGAAATGTTTGCAAACTACAGTCTCAAGGTTGGTCGCCCTTGTACTATGAGAGAATGGAAGGTGGGCCACCCTTCCATCCCTCACCACCTTGGAGGCTGGTCATACTCCTTGATCAAGCCCAAGAGCACTAATAAGCCTCCTAGCTCACGAGGCTTAACCTCCTATGGGTGGCGTGCTTGATAAGAGCATGAAGACTACCTCCCTTCCACCAAGCTTGGGAACACACATATGCCTCCTGATCCATGAGGCTTAACCCCCTATGGGTGGTGTACTTGATGGTCGGGTATGTCGGGTCTTCACCTCTTGTGAACTCGAAAGTTGATTGGCCTTCCTATTTTGCAATCATTTCTCTAAATTCAAAATAGATTATTATATGAACCTATTATCCATATTCATAATAAAGGAAGAATCATGATTACTTATAAGGATCAATAATTGCTGCAAGCATCATTATTGCATGATCATATATATATATATATATATATATATAGATAGATACCTACAATTATTTCTAATTAGATATAAAACTTACAATAATCACTATTGCATGATCATATATATATATATATTTATGCCGAAAGCGTCTCTCTATTTGAGCTTCACGAGCTCATTTTGCTTGTCAACGGTGAAAAAGCAAGGAGAGTCCTTGCAAGAGGGTTGAATGGATAGAAACCGTTGATGCTTCATCTCACGCCTCACACTCCCGTGCATTCCTCGCCTCATGCCTGAAAAACTCCCGTACATTTAATATTTCCGTTTAGAAGGCTGAAAAAATCTCGCCGACCTCCAACCCCGATATTTTCAGTTTTACTTTCCTTTACTGTGAATAGATTAAAGCAGCAACTTGAGAGCCATTAGTCGGGTCTGTCAAATGCTTCAACAGTGCCATCCGCTTAGAGCTTAAAAACCCAACTCCTTTTTCAAAGCATCGTATGCAAGAGAGGGCTTTGCTTTTGCTTTCAAATTTTGAAAGCTTCTTTAAGGTATTTCCATTCTTTGTTATCTTTTTTTCTTTTGCCTCTGAAAACCCTAGGTTTATATAGTTTTCTAAATACTTTCTTTTAAATTTGCAAACCCTAGATTCATATAGTATTGTGCTTCAGGTTTTGAAGCTGTGTAAAAATGGTGGAAGCTGCAAATGGGAGCTCACAACCCTCAAAATCTTCTGGCAGCGGCTATGAAATAAACATAGAAACCTTCCATATTAAACTTCGAAAACCCTAGGTTTATATAGTTTTCTAAATACTTTCTTTTAAATTGGAAAACCCTAGATTCATATAATATTGTGCATTAGGGTTTGAAGTTGTGTAGAAATGGCGGAAGTTGCAAATGGGGGCTCACAACCCTCAAAATCGTCTGGCAGCGGCTATGAACAAAACATAGAAAGCTTCACTAAAAGATTGCAAATTTTGTACGACCACTGGAAAGAGCATAGGCAGAGCTTCTGGGGCGCCTGCGAGGCGATAACAGTTTCTGCCCCTCCGTCATTTGAAGATTTATGTTATTTGAAGTCTTCAGCATTGAATATATGGCTTTGAGGGTGTGAGTTTCTCGAGACCGTAATGTTCTTCGTGGTCAACCAGATAAACTTTCTATGCAGCAAGAAAAAGGCTTCTTTGCTTGAAGTGTTAAAAAAACCCACCAAAAGCTCTCTGGGTATCGATGTGGTGTTACATGTGAAGGCCAGGAATGATGCGGGAAGTTCCCAGAATTCAGTATGTAGTTTCATATTCACTATTTTGATTTTTCCTTTTTGAGCAAAATTAGAATCCAGTGAGTAGGTTGTGCTTGCTGTGCAAATTTTTAAGATGAGTTTTCTGTATTCAACTCATCTTGCCCCATTGCCAAGCCCGGGGAATTGAAATGCCCCCTGCATTACCCATCTGTGTAAAGAAAAAAACAGGGGATACAAATAGGGGAGATTCAACTCGCTCTGTTTATGTGTTGATCAATGGTTTACAAGGTTTTACTTTGTGTTTTAACCACACATTGATTGCAACCAACATTCAAATCTTTGTTTTTTTTTTTGGTTTCCTCTTTTGGGCAGCTTCTAAATCAGCTCCAAGAGGATCTGTAATTTCCTTCCTATTCATAAAATTTATTGTCTTGTTAGCTACTCTGAATGCACACAGATGCATTGGTGTTTTCTGTATGTAACTGTTTGTTTGATCTATTATTGTGTTGTTTTTAACATCTTGGAAATGCCATTTCCATTTGGGCCACTCAGTTATGGTTTTTTTGGTGCATGGTTACTTACAGCTTTTGTCAATTAAGAAAAAGTGATGTGAAGTTGTTTAATAGCATTTTCTGTGAACGGTAACTTAGATTAATGAAGTCAGAGTAGTAGAATAACTATTTCTTGTGCTAAGTAAGCAAAAACATTCAAGCAAATTGTAGCTGGCGGTGAATCTAAAATATGCCACCCAAGCAAATATCATTAAAGCCTACATAGTGTGCTCTGGATACACAAAAGAATTTACTATCAAACTAAACAAACTACTGGCACAATCCCTGATCCAAAGCATCCAGTTTAGCATGCAGTGGCAGGATGCTAGAAAAACTTGCTCAGTTTGAATTTGCAATTACGTTTGCTTAAAAATCACTTGGGTCTCTTAGTACCAGTGATTATATTTGAAGTTAGTATTAGTCGTTAGCCACATTACAATACAATAGCCAACATCATTATAGCATTTTGTCAAACAATTTGTGTGTTCTACACATTTCCTATTAATCTTCTAGCATAGATGAAGCTGGTGATGAGTGTTGCATCTGCTATTGGCAATTATCGTTATCAAACTATCCAGACATTGTTGGCTTGCTCATTGAGACATCTCCCATTCACATTCTCTGTAGCTGAGATGATCAACTTGTCATCAATGATCATCGGCTTGAAACTCTCAACTCTTTAGCACCTGCATTCTTTGTACCTAATCCACTCATCTCTCCATAGTCCCTTAAGATTCAGTAAGGAGGTCTCAACTATTATCAATTAACTTGTTTACTCAAGGTTGTTTTCATGAGTATCTGTATAACTTCATGCATAATGTCCAAAGACAGGACAGTGTTATCTGTTGGAGAAAATAAGTCACACCCAAATCATCATAAGAAGTCTATCAAAAAATCTAGTTGAAAGGTGGATAATAGCTCAGTGGACTCCAGTATATACATTGGAGGTCCTGTTGATGCGTGTTTTATGACACAACAAACATTCTAGAACAAAGTGTCACAGACGCTCTATTCTCTCTTGAAAAACTACTTCCTATGCTAAGATTGCAAGTGAGGTCATAGGGTAATTCCAATGTTTAAGATGAACGCGGATAGGCTCTGTGGTATGGATGTGATTTGCTGTGGGCACAATTAAGATTTTGCAAGTTATTCGGAAAAGTGGAGACATAGATGCAGTATCATTTTGGGTTTTTTGATTTTATAAAAAAAAGTAAAAAGATTAAGGGTTTAGAGATCCTATGCTATTCCTAAGAAATCAAGAGAAGACGAGGATTAAATGAAACCAAATAAACAATACTCTGTTTCGCCACGTTAAACGACAACTACACAGAGCAAGTGCAATCTTCTAGGAATGTGCTTGTGATTTTCACGTAATGAATAATTACCATCAAATAGAACAACAATTATTCAAACAGAAGTTAAGCGTCCACGATAAAGCTCAGTCTAACTTTGCACATTGAGTGAAATCATCCACTCAAAGAAAGTATGAGCTCAGTTTCACCAATCTCCGTTATCAATCTATCATCCTTCTAACACACATCATAATTCAAATTTACTAAGAGAGAAAGAAAATATGCGACCATGCAACTATTCAACAATCAAGTATTCAAGGCACCTCATGCATTTGAACTTCATTATCAAAGTAGTGTTTTCACAACAATCTCATAAGAACTCTCTTTATTTCTACAATCTAACTATTTGCTCTAACTTCTTAATCTCCAATCTCTAATCTCTAATGCTCTAATTATCTCTAATCCTTCTAATGAAAATGAGAGAGTGAGGGGGGGGGGTTTATATAGTTTTTCAGAATTACAAAGAACGGCCGAGATTGATTCAAGATCAATGGCCCAGATTAAACATAACTAAACCCTAATTAGGGTTTCTAAAACCTCAATCAGTTAATTGAAGAGAACTCTAGACATCTGGAGTGGCATCCTTATCCACTTGTGCGGCCTCACGTTCGGCGAATCTGGACACGATCAAGCCGACCTCTTCCATGGCAATGTCGGGCAGCACGCTGACATTGTACTCCAGCAAATCCAAGCTCTCGGCACACTCTGCAAAAGTAGTCGCCCATTCTGGTTCCTGCAACAAGAAAGAACTTCTGATGGCCATGAAGTCGAATACTTTGGTGAAGCTTTCTTTCATGATTGGCCCGGTGGTGGAGAAAATTTTCTGCACATGTTCTCTTAAAATCTTTGGCCGCAAGTGTTTCTTTCTGACAGCATCCTTATCGAGCATATTTGCAGCCATTTCATAAATTTTACTTTGAATTTCCTTTGCTTGTTCTTCAACTCTGACACCATCCTGCTTCACTTTTTCGAGGACTCCCTTCCTTGAGATCAAAGCGTAATACCATCCATTGAAGTCATATGCAGCTCCGGCTTCAATAACCTTGTCCTCAATCAACCTTTGCTTTGAGATGCCCTTCAATTCCCGAATACATGGGATGATCCTGCTTTGAATATCTTCGAGACTACTCCATGATTCCGCCAGGTCTGCAACTCGTGATAGCATAAAGGAAGCCTGCTCATTTACTTGCACCAACCTTTCTGCAAATGCCAACGCCTCTTCTCTCCTTTCAGCCATCCAGTCTTTAGCCTCTCTTGCCGTAGTCAGCTCCTCTTCAAAATTTGCACCTGGTTCTTGTGAAGCATTTGGAGGTAAAGGCGCCACTTGTTCACCTTTGTTTAGTGGCTCGGTCAAGTGCTGGATGTAATCTTTTAGGCGCTGAATCTCTTTCTTATATTCTTTCTTCTTGGCAACTTCTTTTTCTAACCTGGACTTGATGGTAGCCACGGAATTGTCCAAGTCCTCGACCTCTTGCCCTTTTGTTGTCTGACCCATGTCGATGGTCGTGATAGCATATTCATCAGGGGCGATCTCATCTTGGAACTTGTCGGCTGTAGGTACTGCAATTTGAATTGTGCGATTGCCAGCCTCATCTTTTTGGATGGTTGAGAACTTCTTGGCCTTCTTCCTCGGGGCAGTTTGCTCTAGTCTCGCCAAAAAATCTGTGTCATTGTCCTCCTCAGGGACCTCTACTGGCGCTTTTCTTTTCAATCTTTCTTTCAGCCATTCTGGGATTGTTGGCTGCTCAATTACGTCCTCCTGTTGATCTTGGACGTCTTGTATATCCTGTACTTCCTGCTCTTCCTGAATCTCCGGCATACTTTGAATTTCTTGGACCAATTGCATACCTTGAATTTCGTGGACGGATGGGTCATCTTGGATTCCTTTGAGGGCGGAAATCATTCCTTCCTCGAATTCTCCATCCATAATATCTGTATCATTATCCGATTCCAGGATTTCTGTGCTTGCTGGAGAAGGTTGGTCATCATCTTCCACTTGTATTGGCTCCACATTTTCGACTGGAGAAGGGATTTTAGCATTTTCCGCCAGACTTCTTATCCGGGCGCTTTTGAAGCATTTCTTCTAGCCTTTGAAGTGGCTAAACCGGGTTTTAATCAGGCTTTCTCGAGAAGGGCCTTCATCTATCACTTTACCCTTGTCTTGTCTTGCAGATTTATCAACTTCCTTCCTCTTTCTTGAGTTGGTAGCATCTGTTGGTCCATCTCCACGTGAGGCACCGGCGTTTGAAGAACATGACTTTGTATCGCCCATTAATTCGTAGGTGAATTGCACATTTCTCTGTTTCAAAATTTCTACCTGCCGATCTATCCACCACTGAGAGTATTTGAAAACGGGCCGCATCAAAGTTGCTAGGTCACCCATCTCAGGTTCAAACCATTTTATAGGGGGAAGTGGCTCATTCTCCTTGAAGCCTGTTGTATCGTGATTCCATCATCCCCGTTGATACCCGCATCGGAAAGCTCCAGGCCCTATCATGCCACGAAACCACCACAACCTCCTCTTCTACGCCATATATTCATTTCATGTATTTTCGCCTTAAGCTTCCTGTCAACCATTGTATCCTCTCGTCTAATAGCTTTGAGCGGGATGGAGCTGGATCAAATTGTTCCCGGATCGTGGCGATATGAATGATATTGTTGAATTTCACGAGCAACTGCCGTTGTGCCGCCTGACATGACTCCTCCAAGCGCTGCTGCCGGGCGTGAAAACGGAAGCGTGACAGCAGCCTTTAATCTTTGAAATATTCTTACATGCTTCTACAATTCGTCACACTCCGCAAATAACATCTGTTACCGATAGATAGAAGTCCGTATGGGATTTCCTCGAAAAAATCCTTTGGATTCTCGGGAGCGTAGGTAAACTTAGGATATCGTCGCAATCCGCTCTAATCGCATTAGGCTGTCTGGCCTCTCGTAGAGTGCCTTTGCGCGCTCACTGGAAGAAGCTCTTTATATATATCAAAAGGCGCTATGAGCTCGCCGAATGAGACTTCTTTCAATTCAGAAGCCGCGATACCAGGCTTTGAATTGCCCTTGGCCATTGCCAACCACGCCTTTGCAGGTCAAGCCAGGATACTTATAATACCTTGCAAGTGAATATACAATGTATGAGCTCATGTGGAAAGTTTTGGTCTCCTCAAAGTTGACCAACTGCTTGTGCAGGCTGTCACTAATCATTCTGGACCAATTGAACATCTTGACTCCAGTGATTATCTCATCAATAAAATAGTACATCCAATTTTCGAAAGGAGCACCGTGGGCACTGCCTACGATTCTGTTTAGTAACAAAACAATGTCACCATATTCCTCTTTGAAATGAGTTCTGATCAATTTCTTTGGCATCTTGCCTGCAGTGGGCTTGGGCTTTAGTAACCAGTTCTTGTTTATGTTGGACACACAGAGATCCTGCTGGCTCTGATAAAGCTTGATTGCATCTTCCTTGGTGCGGTAGGATGTTCGATTGTACACCGGAATTCCAAAGGTTTCTTGGATTGCTGGCTCGGACAAGTAGGCAAGGACTCTTCCGTCAGGAGCTTCTATTTGTCTATCTTGTGCATTGTAGTGTAGTGCGCATTCTACCATTAGCTCTGGGCATTCTTTTGCTGGTGGAAATCCAGCTGCGTGGACGATTCCATTGCGCATCATCCTCATGGCAATTGGTGTAGGCAGACGTCCGTCAGTCCCGTACATTCTCTTCCGGAAGTCCTCGAGATCAACGTGGCCAAGATCAGTGTCCACGACGTGCTCCCACTTGGACTTGATTTTTGATTGTGTTTGCACACCTTTGCTTGCAAACTTCATCTTGACTGCTTCGAAAAATAGATCTGCAAGAAAAGTAGAATAATCAGAATTCGAAATCTAAATCAGTTTGAAAGACATTCCAGCTAATTATCAAATTAGACTTCGTGGAAAAATCAAGCTGGAAAGAAAATAAACGATGAAGCTTCATGTTAAAATGAAATGGACAAAACAAATCTGCCTTGTGACTTCTTGGAGAAGTGATCACAATCACAATGCAAGCTGATAACAAAATATTTCCTTCACTTTGCTGCAGATTTTCTCAACCTTTTCTTCTCACACTTTCTTCAAAAATCGAATGATTGCACAAATGAGGAGTGAAATCCCTTATAGAGGTGAGAAGATTGATCTTTTTAGCAAATTTGCAATGTTTCCTTCGAATTGAGTTTGAACTCATCTTTCACTTTGCTTCCGGATGGCAAGTTCTATCTTCAATGCTCTTGTCCGGGAAAGTTTCCAATTTCATCGCCAATCCAACAAAACTCTTTGTCTTTCTTTCCAATTTCGAATTTTTTCAAGTTTATCCTTTTGGGTGTTGGAAAATAAATGATTAAAATAATTAAAATAATTATTTTATGTGTCCATTCCAACCCATTCGTTCTATGGCGAATTACTTTTGATTTTCGAAAATTTCCTCATCAATGCCTTAGGCGAATTTTAACTTTCTCAATCTTCTTGCCAAAATCTCTATCATCCAACTTCATTTGGCCATGATTTTTAATCATTTTTCCAAAATTATCTAGCCATGTCCAACTTCGCTTGGCCATAAATTGTTTCTTGTCCAAAAATTATTTTGCCATGTCCAATTTTATTTGGCCATTTGCTTTTTCAAAATTTATTTAGCCAAAATTCATTTCATCTTCTTAGGCACTTTGGATTTAGACTTAGGCAAATTTTCCTTCTTTTCAAGCATGGTGAAATTTTTTAAAGTGTCAAGCATGTAATTTTTTGATTTGTCCAAGGTTTAGACTTAGGCAAAATTTTAATTTTTTTACCACTTCTAAGCATGGCGGACTTCATTGTTTAGCATGCCACTTCTAGGGCGGACTTCCTCCATTTTTGAGCAAATTTTCCAGATTTTTGAACTTTTTATGTGATTTTCCAGAATTTTACCAAAATTTCAAAAAATTTCAAATTGATTTTCTGAGAGTTTCGTTGATCTTTTCGAACTTCTGAGTGGATTTTTGAAACTCGTGACTTTTCCAAATATAGAAACTTTCTATAAATAGAAAACTCTTCAAAAAATAACAACAACTTTCCAGACCCCAAAAGAAGGGATCCCAAGAATTAAACAAAGTGCTCAAAAAAGTAGGTCCTAAAAAATAGGGCCCCAAAGAGAAAAACCCCAAAACTTCTGAGGTTTGATTTGACCTGAATGATAGTCATCTCATTTCAGGCCTCTGCCGCTGACAGGATTTTCGCTATTACATCCAAAGAAACTCATTGACTCGACTCTTGTGACCATTCAAAATTCAGACTCAAAACCCCCAAACGAAGATCAGACAAAACGAGGCATGCGAAAGCAAAACCCCAAAAGGAAAACAACAAGGGTCCCCATTTGCAATGGGGCGAGGTGTGAATTAGGTCACAACAGGTCCTTTGTTCAAATCCTAACTAGTTCATACAAAATAAAATTACTCTATTCAATGGTAGAACATCTTAAAACATAAACAAAAGGTTCTAGATTTAAACCCTTATTGGTCCATTAAAAATAACATAAAGAACATACAAAAATAACATAAAGAGCACACAATGTGATAGATTAGAAGCCATACTGCGGACAACAAATTTCTAAAATGCAGATAGGCAAACAACCAATCCAAACACCTCACAATAAGAGAAACTAAAGCAAGAGTTAAGTTTAATGAAAGATGAATAAAAGAAGAACTCTAGAGTTGAGAATGTAGTCAAACCCAACCATGACTCAAACAAAATCAAACCAAAGCATGCCAAGGTGTCATGGCCAAAGTGCGGGTTTGAAGCATAGCAGACAAAACCGAGCAAATCCCAAAATGGAAATCTGAAATAACAAGTGAAGGACATTTGCGTTCATATGCCCTCCATTTTGCCTAACCCCACTTTATAATCCTTTAGCATGGCTTTCATTATTAAAATATTAAATGTAATATTAATGGTCATCTTAGCTTTATTTAGTCTTTAGTTAGTCATGTAGTTAACTTAGTCTGTTTTTAGCATCTTTCTGCTTTTTAGCTTTAGTTTGCTCTTGTTATCTATTTGTAACTATTCGTAGTGTATAGTTAACGTTTAGTTAACTGTTTGTACCATGTTAGTTAACTTCTACTTCTGTATATGTTAACTACCTACTGTTTGTACCATGTTAGTTAACTTCTACTTCTGTATTTGTTAACTACCTATCTTGTACTAGTTAACGTTCAGTTAACTACTTCTACTCCCTAATTTTGAGGGTTTGTAAATTCTATAAGAGCAAGGCTCTTCTATCAATATGATTATCTCATTATTTACCAAATTTACATGGTATCACAAATGGTCGAAAGTGGCTTTTGATTTTCGACACCTTAAAATCGTGCCCAAATTACTTCAAATTTATTTCCGTGATTTTTTTTCTTTTCATTTTTATGAAAACCCCGTGAAGTTGTCGACTTTCGAGGGTTTCACAGTTTTTTCGCTGGCCTTTGTTCCGGGCAAAGAATCGAATTTTGAAGGAAACATAAAAGGGCTTTTTTTTTGCGAAGATTTCACTGATTTTTTAAAGTGGATCTTCGTGAAAGTTTCAGGTGAAGATTTTTGAGGCATTTTTTTCTTGAAATCGCGGATTTTTTGCTTGTTTGTGGAGCTTTTTTGTGGCAAAAATTGCGTTTTTTTTGAGGGTTCCTGTTGGCGCGTGATTGTTTTTTTTTTCGTGGGTTCTTTTCATCTGAAAATCGCGTTCCATTTCTGACGAAAATCACGATTTTTTTTCTTTGAAAATCATGGCTCTCTTTTGGTGGATATCGAGGGCTTTTTCCTATGCGATTTCTGATCGCTATAACCGTTTTAGTGCTCGCGGGGGTTTTTGGTAAATCGCGGCACTGTGTCTTTTTCTATGGACGTGATTTTGTTTCTGTATTTTTTACTGCAAATCGTGGGGCTTCTTTTATGTGGGTTTTCTGCCCTCTTTTCAAATGCAAGTGTCTGCAAATGTGTGGGTCTTTTTGGACGTGATTTTCTGGATTGATTTCTTGCAGATTCTTGCCGTGATATTTCTCTGTTTTTTGGCACGCAAGGGTTTTCTGGTTCCTTCTGAAGATTCGTGCCTTTTCCAGTTCGTTTTCTGCATTTTTTGGTGTTGTTGAAGATTTCTGAAGTTTGTGTTTTCATGGCAGCCTGAAGGGTTGTTTTATTTTGAGCCAGTTTTGTCAGAAATTCTGGGAAAATAAAATTTCTGTAGAGTTTTCAAAATATTTTCTTAAAAAAATTTACATGAGTTTCTTTTGAAAATCTCCGTACCTTTATTTAAAGCTTCGATAATTTTTTCCGAAAAAATCAAGCATTTTCAAAGTTTTTGAAGGTTTTTCTGGAAAATCTTATTGTTTCTGAGCCTCTTTTTGAGACGATTTTTGAAAAATCATGTGTTATGCCAGCTGATTGTCCAGTGTTTTGCCAATTGATCACAGATTTACCTCATTTTTCGTGCTTTGGAAAACGGGAGGGATGGCGTCTTTGTCCAATATTATGTTGGAAAGTTCACAGAGGTTCAATGGAAAGAGTTACAACACGTGGAAGTAGAGGATGCTTACCATCTTTGAGTACCGGTGTCTGGATGTGCTTGTTTTAGGTATAGAAGTTCATCCCATTGTTGCTGGGAAGGATCAAGACAAGTATGATGGAGGTAATAGGGAGGTAGTTATGCTTCTAAAATTATTTGTCATTGATGAGATGTTACCAAAAATATCATTTGGTAAATCTGCTGTAGAGATCTGGAAGCATTTGAAAGATCTTTATGAGACCTCAGACAAGGGAAGGGCTTTCTTTCCGAAGAATATGCTTTTCTCTATTATGATGGATGACCAAGTGTCTTTGCAGGAGCACTTGATGAAAATAAAAAATATTCATGATCAATTGAAGGCCGTTGGTCATAAGATGGAAGAGGAGGATGTGGTGGTGATCACTTTGAAGAGTTTGCCACGTTCCTACGAGCACTTCATCGAAACGCTCAACATTACATCCACCGATGTTGACTTGAAGTTTGATGAGTTGTGCAACAAGCTTTTGTAGCAGATAGGTGGAGGAAGTAGTTTGGGAGCAACAATGAGTCTCTGAGTGTTGAGCAAGCATTTACTGCCAAGGATGTTGGCAAAGGCAAGTCCACTTAGCAGAAAGGACAAAGCGATTCAGAGGAGGGCTCCAAGAAGTCTTTTACTTGCCATTGCTGTGGGAAGATTTGTCATATATAGAGGTATTGTAGAAAGTGGTTGGTTGATGAGAAGTCCAACTAGGAAGTGTCTTAGCAAAGTGCTCTAGTGGCAGAGCAGACTGAGTAGAAGGAGTCTACACACTATGCATTTTGATGACCAACACAATATGGGTAGACTTAGTTTTTGTTTGTAAGATGACCATTAAAGGAGGGTATTAAAATATTAAATGTAATATTAATGGTCATCTTAGCTTTATTTAGTCTTTAGTTAGTCGTAAGTTAACTTGTAGTTAACTTAGTCTGCTTTTAGCATCTTTCCGCTTTTTAGCTTTAGTTTGCTCTTGTTATCTGTTTGTAACTAATCGTAGTGTACAGTTAACGTTTAGTTAACTGTTTGTACCGTGTTAATTAACTTCTACTTTTGTATTTGTTAACTACCTGTCTCGTACTAGTTAACTTTCAATTAACTACTTCTACTCCCTAATTTTTAGGGTTTGTAAATTCTATAAGAGCAAGGCTCTTCTGTCAATATGATTATCTCGTTATTTACCAAATTTACATTCACGCTTGTTGTGACCTATTTCACACATCGCCCCATTGCAAATGGGGACCCTAGTAGTTTGCTTTTTAGGGTTTTGCTGTTGCGCATCTCGGTCTCGTTTGGTCCCTGTTTGGGGGTTTAGAGTTTGAGTTTTTTGAATGGTCATCCGTGTCAAACGAAGAATTTGAGCCTGAATCATTGTGCAAGCATCATCACAATGCTTAGGAGGCCAGAGGGATGAAGATCGACTGTCATTTCAGTCAATTCTAACATCTCCTACTTTTTGGGGATTGCCCCTCCGGACCCCCTATTTTTTAGGGACTTCATTTTTGGCATTTTTTAGCCCAAGTTAGACTTCTTATTTTTTAGGGGCTATTTTTGGAAAGTTACTATTTTGGGAAAAGTTTCTATTTTTGGCGGGGTTCCTATATTTAGAAAGTGCCTGGATTTCAAAAAACCACTCAGAAGTTCCAAAAAACCAATGGAAATCACAGAAAAACGATTTATGGTGAAATCTGATTTAGCTTGAAAAATTTGAAAAAATCAATGAAAAAGCGTCAAAAAATCAATGAAAAAGCGTCAAAAAATCAGACTTCCAGATTCAAAATCAATGAAAATTTGGAAAAAAACAGTCAAAAATCACAGAAAATCGTTGAGAAATTTGGAAAAATCCATGAAAAGTCTGAAAATCATGGTAAAAATCGCCTAAGTATGGAGATATGAGTTCATGAAGGCATGGAAGGGAGGCTGAAAGTCTGACCAGCATGGAGAATGGAGAGCAAGATTAATGGAAAAAGCTTCAGCCAAGTCCGCCTTTGGAAGAAAAGACAATGGCATGGACTCATGGAAAGTCCGCCCAACATAAGAAAGTTTGGATGGCTTGACATAAGACAAAGTCCGCCCAGCTCACAAGGCAATGGCTTGGACATGAACAAAGTCCGCCCTATGCAAATGGTTTAGACTTAGGCAAAGTCCACTCACCATAATGAAGACATGGCACAAGGTTAAGTGAAGTCCGCTCCAAGATGGCAAGAACATGAGTGAAGTCCGCCCCATGTAGAATGGAAAGAGGTGAAGGTAAGTCCTCCCAGCTCACAATGTGATAGCACAAACACATGGAAAGTCCGCCCAACTTACAAGAGAAAATGGCTAAACACTAAGCCAAGTCCGCCTAGCACAACAAGGCATGGCTTAAACATGAGCAAAGTCCGCCATATGAAGATTGGCACAAATATGAGTCAAGTACGCCATATAGAATGTAAAGTGGCTTGAGCATAGGCTAAGTAAAAAATGGATGGCTTGAGACAATGGAAAGTCCGCCCTATGCCTTGGCCAAATGGAAAGAATGACTAGCAAGTCCGCCATACTAAGAAGAAGTGAAGAAAATCAAAATTTTGCCTAAGTTTGGACATTGAAATATTAAATGATATGCTTGGCACCTTGAGAAATTCGCCATACTTAAGAGAAAATAAAGAATTTTTTTCCTAAGTCTAGCATTGTTATGCTTAGAAAATGAGGAAATTCGCCTGAGACTTGGGAAGTTCTAAAAAATTATGGCAAAATAAAATGGAAGAGAAGAAAATTTTCCCAAGGCAAAGGCAAGAAAAAATTTAAATGAAAATCAAATTTGCCTTGGATAAAAATAAAAGGCCATAATTAAAATAATTAAAATAAAGGGGTTGAAAATGACACATTAAAATAATTTTAATTATTTTATTTTTTATTTTCAACACCCAAAGAGATAAAATTTGAATTTTTTCTCTAAGACTCAAAATTGGAAAAAGACAAAAAAGGATTTCACTGAACTGGCGCCTAACTTAGAAACTTTCCCGGAGATTGATGTTGAAGATAAAATTTGCCATTCGGAAGCTGAGTCCAAGCCAAGTTCGAACTTGATTTAATGGAAACAATTGAATTTTGCTAAATGGGTCGAACTTCTCATCTTTATAATTGAATTTGCTTCTCATTTTTCAATCATTCAATTTTCGAAAGAAAAGTTGTGAGAAGAAATTTTGGCTAAGGCAAGAAAGTTGAGAAAGTTTGAAGCAAAGTAAAGGAAGCAAATTCATATCAGCCAGCACTGTGATCTTGACCATTTCATTTTTTCCAGAGAACCAGGCAGATTCATTTTCTTTACTTCATTCCGGCACAAAGAACTTCGTTAATTCTTTCATTTCCAGCATAATCTTTCATGAAGTTTGATTTGCCAATTAGCTGGAATATTTTCCAAGTGATTTAAATTTTAAATTTTAATATTCTCTTTGTACCTTTTTGCAGATTTATTTTCGAGAGAATAAAAATGAAGTTCGCTAGTAAGGTTTTGCAACCACAGTCCAAGATCAAATCCAAATGGGAAAACATTGTGGACACCAACCTCGGCCATGTTGACTTTGATGATTTTAAGAGAAGAATGTACGAAAGTGATGAATTTTTACCTACGCCAATTGCAAGAAGGATGATGCACAACGGTATTGTTCATGCAGTTGGATTTCCGCCAGCAAAAGAATGTCCAGAGCTCATGGTAGAGTGTGCATTGCATTATAATGCACAAGAAAGACAAATAGAGGCACCTGATGGAAGAGTATTGGCATATTTGACTGAGCCATCCATACAAGAGACATTTGGAATTCCAGCTTACGCCCGAACATCTTATCGAACCAAAGATGATGCACGTAAACTTTACCAAGATCAGCAAGATCTTTGTGCATCAAATATGAATAAGTCCTGGTTAATGAAGCCCAGACCTACTGCCAAAAAGATGCCGAAGAAATTGTCAAGAACCGATTTTAAAGAAGAATATGGAGATATTGTCTTATTGCTGAACAAAATTGTAGGCAATCCTCAGGGTGCGCCTTTTGAAACCTGGATGTATTATTTCATTGATGAAATAACTTCCGGGGTGAAGATGATCAACTGGTCAAGAATGATCAGTGACAGTCTCCACGAGCAGTTGGTCAACCTGGAAAGAACCAAAACTCTTCATATGAATTCTTATGTCATATATCTGCTTGCAAGGACCTACAAATATGCTGGCTTGATTTGCAAAGGTGTAGTCAGCAATGGCGAAGGAGAGTTCAAGTCCTACGATTGCTATCCGTAGTTGCAATTGAAGGAGAAGTCACAGTTCAGACGGGTGCATGATGCCTTTCTTATGTATATCACTCGAATTCTCCAAGGCGGAACACATCAGAGGCTCACCCGCGAGGCCAAAAGTCTAATTGGCAAATATGGATCCTGGTTCATCCAGTTTCCCAAATTTACTTACATCAGGATTCAAGGATTCACAGGTTGCCCATACAGACTGCCCATTTATCCTACCAACAAAATGGTTTTGTTGGAAGTTCTAAGGCATTTGGAGACATATTAGAATATCCAAAGGCCAAAGCAGAAAGCAGCTGTCACTTTTCCACTCTTCATCGGCAATATGGAAGAATCATGTCCATCGGCACAAGTGGCAAAGAATGCTCGTTTGGAGATACAAAGATACCCGTTCATATCCAACAAGCCTAGAAGTGACTTCGATCCACTCCATCACATTGGAACTGTGGACGGAGAGAAATACAGACACAAAAAAGACTTAGAAGATTTTTGGGCCAATGCAACTGATGAATATGATGTGAGAAAAAGACTGTGGTCAAGATTGCCGCTCAATATGATAAGGGCGACAAAACTCTTCCGAGTACCTGATCAGCTGGATGATGATGAAGTATATGTGCAGCCGGGCTTCGATGAAAGGCAGCCACTTCCTCCTATCAGATGGTTTGAGCCTGAGCTTGGTGACCTGACAACATTCATGAGGCCTGTATTCAAATATTCCCAATGGTGGATAGACCAGCAAGTACAAGTTTTACGGCGAAGGAATGTACAATTCACATATGAATTGATGGGTGATACAAAGTCTTGTTCCTCAAATGCTGGTGCATCTTATGGAGGTGGACCAACGGATGCCGCCAACTTGAAAAAGAGAAAAGAGATTGATGACTCTGCAAAGCAGAACAAGAAGAAAATAGTAGATGAAGGATCCGCTCAAAAGAAGCATAAATCCAGGCCCCTTCATTTGGCTACATTAAAAAATATAGATGAAATATTAATCATGGAAGAAGAGTCTTGGGAGCAAGTCAGAATTCCTTCGCCAGTTAGAGATATGGAGCCAATGCAATTGGAAGATGATGATCATCCTTTTCCTATAGGCACAGAGATTCTGGAATCGGATAATGACATGGACATCATCGATGGAAAATTTGAAGAGGGAATGATTTCCGCCCGCAAGGGAATCCAGGAAGACCCATCCATGCAAGAGATTCAGGATATGCCAGAAGTTCAAGATATGTCAGAAGTTCAGGATATGCAGGACGTCCAAGATCAGCAGGAAGATGGAATTGAACAGTCAACCATCCCGGATTGGCTAAAAGAGAGACTAAAGATAAAGGCGCCAGTAGAGGTACCAGAAGAGGATGATACCATAGACTTCTTGGCTAGGCTAGAGCAGACTGCCACAAGAAAGCCAGCCAAGAAATTTTCTGCCATACAAAGAGATGAGGTTGGTAATCACACAGTGCAGATTGCAGTGCCTATAGTTGATAAATTCCAAGATGCGATTGCCCCGAACGAATATGCCATCACAACTATTGATATGGGTCCGACGACGAAAGGACAAGAAGTTGAAGACCTAGATAATTCTATTGCCACCATCAAATCTAGGCTAGAGAAAGAAGTGGTGAAGAAGAAGGAATATAAAAGAGAGATTGAGCGTCTTAAAGAATATATCCAACATTTAACCAAGCCACTCAACCAAGGTGACCAATCAGCACCTCCACTTCCAAACTCTTCACAAGAACCAGTCAGAAATTTTGAAGAGGAGTTGACTACAGCCAGAGAAACTAAAGAATGGATGGCCGGAAAGAAAGAAGAGGCAATGGCATTCGCAGAAAAGTTGGCATATGATGGTCTCCAAGACATTCAGAGTAAAATTATCCCATGTCTTCGAGAGATAAAGGGTATTCCAAAGCAGAGGTTGATTGATGAAAAGATTATTGAAGCTGGAGCTGCATATGATTTCAGCGGTTGGTACTACGCACTGATCTCACAAGGAGAAGTCCTAGAAAGGGTAAAGCAAGATGGTGCCAAAATTGAAGAGCAGGCAAAGGAGATTCAGAGTAAGATTTACCAAATGGTTGTAGATATGCTTGACAGAGATATTGTCCGAAAGAAACACTTGCAACTAGAAAATTTAAAAGAAAAAGTTCAAAGAATTTTCTCCACCACCTTCGGGCCAATCATGAAGGAAAATTTGACCAAAGTATTCAGCTTCTTGACCGTCAGAGATACTTTCTTGCTGCACGAATCAAAATGGACAATCACCTTCGCAAGATGTGTAGAAAGTCTAGACTTGCTGGAGTACAAAGTCAATGCACTGCCAGACATTACCTTGGAAGAAGTCAGCCTGATGGTGTCTAGGTTCACCGAACGTAGTGCTTTGCGAGTGGATAAGGATGCAATTCCCAGTGCATGAAGTTCTCTGTAGTTAACTGATTGTTGATTAGGCAACCCTAATTAGGGTTTAGTTATTTTGAATCTGGGCCGTTAATCTCATTTTGATCTTGGCCATTCATTGTAATTTGGAAACTCTATATAAACCCCCCCCTTCTCTCTCATTTTATCAATTAGAGATTAGAGAATTCATCAAGGATTAGAGGTTAGAATCATTAGAAGAGATTGTAGAGAATAAGAGAGAGAGTTTTATGAAATTGTTGCTAAAGACTATCTTAATAATAAAGTTCATAATGCATGAGATGCTTTGAATCCTTTCATTGTCAAATGGTTGCATGGTTGCATATTTCTCTTCCTCGTACAGTAGATTTGAGTTAGAATTTCATTTGAATGTATGTTAAGGGAATGATCGATTGATAGCAAAAATTAGTGAAACTTAGCTCATACTTTCTTTGAATGGATGCTTTTCATTCAATGCGTAAAGTTAGACTGAGCTTTATTGTGGATGCTTCAATGTTTACTTCAAATAATGTGTTCTATTGATGGTATTGTTCGTGGTAAAGAAATTTTAAGCACAAATCCCAGAAGATTGCACTTGCTTTGTGTAGTTGTCGTTTAGCGTGGCAAAACAAAGTATTGTTTATTTAGTTTCACTCAATCCTTGCCGTCTCTTGATTTCGTAGGAATAGCATAGGATTTCTAAACCTTACTCTTTTTTTTCACCTTTTTTATCTAAAGTTAGAAAATTCCAAAATGATACTGTACTTGTGTCTTTGCTTTTCTGAGTAACCTACCGGAAGTAAATCCCTATTGTGCCCCCGACAAATCACATCAACCACAAAGCTTATCCACACCTAACTGAAACATTGGAATTGCCGTATGATCTTTCTTGCAGTCTTAGCATATGAGGTAGTTTTTCAAGAGGGGATAGAGCATCTTTGACACTTTATTCTAGAATGTTTGTTGTGTCATAAAACACGCATCAACAACACCTTAGAAAATATGAACCCATAAAGACTTTAAGACCCTCCCCGCCAGAGACATTAACCCCTAGATTAGAAAGATGACCAATAACCGGATTTCCTTGAGATGGATATGAAAAAGATTAGAGATACACTTCTTGACTTCTATCTATCAACATTTTGATGTTGGAAAATGATTTGATTAGGATACTGCCTAGTACTGCTTGATCTTGCACAAAAGTATGCAACAAAATAGACCAACATTTTCCGTAATTGACCATTCACACCTCTTTGGCGTACCCATTGCACACCAAAGTGCGATTGCAATAATATATTCTTCCAAATATATTCTTGCTAATAATATTTAATCCAATAGATCTCTTATAATTTCCAATCCTTATATATATACAATTATTTCTAATTAAATTTAAAACTTACAATAATCACTATTGCATGATCATATATATATATATATATATTTTATATATACATATATATTTATAGTTATATTAAAACTTACTTCCCAAATATATTCTTGCTAATAATATTTAATCCAATAGATCTCTTATAATTTCCTATGTAGCCGGTTCGCCTGGTTCTGGGCTGGGTCCTGGTCCGGGTTCGCACTGGGTTCGGGTCCTGGTCCGGTCCCTCTTGGGTTCGACCAGGGTCCTTGTATTTGAGGCCTGGTTCGCCGGTGAAGAACCCGGGCGAACCCGAGCAGAACCCGAGGCGAATATTCAAATGAAGTATGAAATTCGTAGAAATTCGAGACTAAATTCGTGCAGAAAAGCGACTGGATTTTTATTAAAATGTAATTTCGCATCCCTTAGGGTTTTTGATTGGTTCGTCTGCAACCGACTTTACAGATTTCATCTGTATCGTGATTTCTTTCAGCCGCGACAGGGTTTTTAATAGTTTGTCTCCTCGCGCACTTCAAAGAAATAGCGGGTGAGAGGAGGGCATTACTGCAGAAGCAAAGAACCATGTTGCCACAGGAGCAAGTTTACCCTGGTGTCGACCAGCAGGCTGCAGCTTCGACTTCCAGAAAGTCCGCGACTCTCCACCACGATCTTCTTTCTCGTTTAGGTTTTTTTGTTTCTTAACTATTTTAAAAGTTTTTCTATATTTCATAAAATTTTAAACATTCATTTTATATTTTTATAATCAACATTTATAAAAAATTAAATATTGTTTTATTTCTATTAAATTTTTATTAAAAAAACTAACGTTTAATATATTTAAATTTAACATTATTTTACTGTATTTATTTATTTTTGAGTATTAATATTTAATAATTAAAATCTAATATTTAAATAAATTTAATTTTAATTTAAATCATTAATATATAAAAATTAACAAATTTAAATATTTATTTATTTATTTATCCTTTACAAGTATTTTAAAATGTTATAATTTATTTAAACTCAATATAAGATTATTTTAATGTTTATAAATTATATATTTTTTACAAGTAAAAATAAAAACTTAATATATTATTAGTTTATATATATATATATATATATATATATATTTTACATTTTTTTGTAATTTGTACTAACGAACCCAAGACCTAACCGAACTCCACCTCAGTGTTTTGCCAACCGCTAACCTGGGAATCACAACTCCGGAACTAACCCAACTCCGAATCAAGTTACTTAGATACTTCAATCCTTATTTCTTTTGTTTCCAATCTGCTTGATTGATCCCAATTGATGCCTTTCCCAAAATGACCCCACCTTCCTATATATCCTTCATTGTGGGGTGAATAGTCACAACCCTCAATAATCATTGCACCCCTTGCAAAGGATGCATCCCTTCCTTAATCGCTGCCTTTGTGTTTGACTTCTTTGATTTCCGAGCTTTTAATTTAATTAAGGTCTTCACTAGGGAATCACTGCATTTAATTATTCCTTAAGTTACCTTTATCAATCCCTTTTGAAGTCTCCCTTTGGCAGTATTTATTTTAATTTCTGTGCAGGATTGGGGGCATGACATAATAGGCCAACCATGACAATCATTAAGTTCCACAAGACCTCATAACCTACAAGGCTTGACTTAGAACAATGCATCCAAGATCATATGAAACACCTTAATGAATAGCTAGTCATACTATGGAAGCTCTCTTCAAGTGATGCCATATGTCTTAACAAGTTACACATGCACAAGGAAGGATAACATGCATCCTTGTCATAGCACAACACATCAAAAAACATATCACCAATTGAACAGACAATCACACAATCATTAGCATTCATCAACATACAATTAAAACATAAATCATTTAAATTCACAAGGTAACACACATATATCAAATACACATAAGCATAAAAATACATCAAAGAGAACAAAGCGTAGCAACAAGACTAGAGTACAAGAATACAATTTCAAAGAACACAACCAAGGCATCTGCCTTGAAGCCTATACCACACTAAGGCACGCATCTCCTGAGCATATGCAAACTGAACAATAGTAAACACAGAGTACCCCACCATCTAGTGGATCTCCATTTGGTAATATGGCATACCAAGTTAGGCCACAAGACTTTATCAGAGATCTCCCAGCCCTATTGATGAAGTGGGAAATATAATTAGTAATCTGCACAACCTGGTAAACATAAGTGATGTGAGTCTATGGCAAGAAGAACATCTGCTAATCTCTTGCAGTCTTACTTAAGAGGAGAAGGTATTCAAACGTGATGGACAAGGGATTAGACAAATTGATGTCAGCTGGAATCACCCATGAGATACCTAAGTTCTCTTAATCCATACTGACCAAGGTACACATGGTCTAGATTCTGGAACAGGATCACTAGGTGAAGCATGGAATATACTTCCGTTTATGCTATCACATACTATAAAAGGTGCAACACCTAATCAATATTGCACAACACCACTCAAAGCTGGATTTACATGTAACCAAGGTAGAACAGCCATCCCAGCCTTATCGTCATCAACTTTCAGCCATTTATTGCACAAAAACAGTTTTTATGAAAACATGCATAACTTTCTCAAACATAACATTTTTCAGTCTTGTAAAAAGCAATGAATCTACAGAATCCAGAAAGGATTACTATTAGAGCTCTTTGTCTTGGCATGATACTTATCTATATTCACATACTTGTTTTCAAGATGACAGTGCTTAGTGTCCAGACTATAGTATGTAAGCACTAGTGTCCTAGCAAAGATTTTTCCAAAACTCATTGCTCAGATAAAAAATATAGACCTGCTAATGGTGTTTTCTGCCCCTGAACTCAGTTTTTCGACATTGTTCCCACAGAATAGTACAGGCAAGTTTTCCAAGGAGTTTAACCATACAAATTCCTACTTGAACTAATTATTAGAATTCACACAAGAATCTCATACAATTTCCATAACATATGCATTCATTGAAAACAGCAAAACATCCGTTTAACACTTCGTAGAAAGCTATACAATATAAAAGCTAGTTTTCATCATTTCCTTTCCAAATCACTTCCACATGACAATTATCTTTCTAGATCTATTTAAGAACTGATTTATACACTAAGTATAACCAAGGCCCCCCATAAGATCTAAGTAATATTTTCACAAGAATTCCTAACTAGGTCTTCCCTTATTAATTTTTTTAAAACCCATTTTCAAAAGTTTTTCATACACAAAAATCACATTATAAAATCAGAATTTGAATCTCCTACTGTTTGGATTCCAAACCTGATTCAGATTCTACATTTACAATCCACAAATCACATGTTTTTCGTAAGCTTTAGGAGGTTTCTTCTTGCACATGCAACCCCAGTTTTCATGCCTATAACAACTGTTTTTTCCAAATTTGATTTTCATGAATTCTAATTGTCTTAGTTCAAATTTTCTATTTTTCCAAAAATACAATATGTTGAACAAATCAATTCCTTATAAAAAATCCTAGATTCCTTGATTACCGAAAACCAATTGTTTACTGAAGCTTTTCATGAAGATATTCCTTCCTTGTGTCCACTTTCACAAATTGATAAGTTTGATGAAGATCAATCACAAAAACCAAAAACCAATTGTTTACTGAAGCTTTTCATGAAGAGATTCCTTTCTTGTGTCCACTTTCACAAATTGATAAGTTTGATGAAGATTAATCACAAAACCAATCACAAATCTTGAATTCAAATCCTTAAGGTAATAACCAAAACCTTTAACCTTCAACTTGCAATTCTATTCTACTTTTCTTTCTCCTTAATTGCAATAATCAAAACCTTTAACCTTCAACTTGCAATTCTATTCTACTTTTCTTTCTCCTTAATTGCAATAATCAAGTTGAACAATGAAGAATGAATAATGAAATAAAGAATGTCTTTTCTTCCAAAAGAACAATCCTAATAATAGGTTTCTTTTTCCTATTTTCTTCTTTAACCCTAATTCATGCATCCTCCAAAAATAAGAAAAATAATAATTTATTTCAATTAAAAATCAAAATCACAATTAAAGTTTTTTCCATGGTGTTTTCAGGATGGGAACGGTAGGGGACATGTTTCAGGGACAGCAGATAAATATATCTTGGCAGCAGTATTACAGCAATAATAATAGAGTATGCAGTTTCGGGATTAAACTGTGTGAACAATTCTTCCTCATCTAAAAATAAAAAATGTTTTGGATCACACTACATGATCCATCATCAGGATAATAAGCAAGAGAAGAGAATAGATAGTTGTGTAGCAGATCAGCTGGATAAATAGATGAGGGGAAGAGAGGCTGCAGAACCAAGGCACTTGATTTGATGGGAGAAAGTGTAAAAATAGGTTAAGTTATTAATTATTGAGACTGAAATGCTAAAAAATTAAATTAGTAAATAACAGGTAACTATATTAATATAAGTAAAAAATTATAACAATAAGTAAAGGAGTGATGAATGAAGGAAAAGAAATAGAAAATTAGAAAAATGAAAATTAAGGAATGAAATAATGGAAGATAATATGGTTATTAATTTATAGAGGAATTTTCAAGGGATAAATATAAACCAAAAAAGGAAGAGAAATGCCTAAATACATTAAGGATTAAACTACACAAAAATTAAAGAGGAGTGAAAAGTTGAGCTTAAAAATAAAGAAATTGGAAAGGCTAAAAATATATATACATGGATATATAAGCATGACAACAAGACAAAAAATGTATGCGAGATAAAGCTAAGTGTAAATATAAATACAATTACTAAAGATGCGAATAAATGATTAGGAATATGGAGAAAAGAAGAAAATGGAGATTAACAAAGAAAATTACTAAATGTAAGGAATACTATATCTGTATCTGAAATCTGTTAATTTTCAGATCAGAAATGCAAATAAGCAGAAAAATTCAACACATAGAACAATGAACACAGTATTTTACCCTGGGAAAACCCTCCTACTCGAGGGAGAAAAACCCAGCAAAATATTCTCTCATAAATCAGAAAAATAAGTGCAGGAATAGCACTCAAAATCAGGCCCTAGAAAGGCCGAATACAATACAATGGATCTGCACTTGTATGTAGTGCAATTTCTTTGAATACACAAAATATCTAACTCTTCTCCTTGATGCTAATCTTGCTTAGAAAATAGACCTACAGCTGAAAGAATTCGAACTTGGAATGAATTGATTTGATGCTAAAATGTGGAGACACCTTCTCCTTTATATAGCAAGCTAGGTGACCTTTCTTCTAGGGCCGACCTAGAATGAATAATATTTTGTTTAAAAAGGAAAGGCCGACCTGCCTTTGTTTAATTATATTTAGGAGAAAATATCTCCCACAGCTACAAAACACTAACAAAATTGGTTAGATATAAATATGGGAAGGATTACAATGTTGAAAAAGAATGAAATATGAATTCCTGAGTAGATAGGGTTGCTAAATAAATATAGAGAATGCAAATATTACTTTAATAAGAATTGGATGAAGATGAGGAAAAATTGTTCACACAGTTTAATCCAGAAACTTCCAACTCTATCTTTAGGGACTGTGGAAATTTCATGTCTTTAAGCAATAATAATTTACCATGATTTAGATTCATAGCTAATGATATAAGTTATATAACAGTTGACAGTATTTTCTTAGTGTCACAAAGGAATTCAGATTCATGAAGGAATTTTAAAACAGTATTTTTTTTTAATGTCTGCAAGGAATTTATTTTTTAAAACATCATAAAAAGTTGCCTTGCTGTTGAGGTAGTCTAGCTGTCCTTGGGATGGTTGAGGACATCTCAAATGTCCTTGGCTGCCTCAGGGACGGCCAAACATCCCCATAGTGTTTCCTATTCCTATGATGCGTTTTTGAAATGTTTTGGAATTTTTTTGAAGATTTTTGGGGACAGCTAGGGGACATCCCCTGCTGTCCCAGTGTACTCAAAATGCCATTGGGGATAGGGATGGGGACATGTTCCTGTGGAACATAGTAATTAAATAATCTTTTCCATTGTGCATATTCTTAATAATAAAATTAAAAAAATCAAGTATTAACTTTCTAAAACCAGAGATGAGAAATATTTATTCTTTTCTTTTTTCCAAATTGAAATAAAATATAATGAGTTATTTCCAATTCTAAAAAAGAACTTGCACAACCAATTATCTTTTAATTATTATAATTAAAATAAGTGAATTTACTAAATTATTTATTTCCAAATCCTATTTATAACTTGCACATTCAAAGGATTTTAAATTAAACAATTATATCAAAATTGTTTAAACACTTATCTCTTTCAAAAAGTTATTATAAAATATCTAAAATTGAATAATCAAAATTAAATAATTGAAATGCTAAATTATTTTAAATTCTACTTCCAAAGAATATTAGAAATCATAATTATCTAACTAGATAATTAATTAACAAATTCAAACATCAAAATAAATAATTAAACACTAACATTTTATATTCCACTAGTTAATTATTTGATTTAATTTATTAATTATTATTAATTTCTCGCTCAATTGGATTATCTTAGGATCCTTTAGTGTTAGGACCTAGTGCACCTTCCTTGGTACTTGTACTTGGAACACAATATAATCTCTCCACAAATTTTAGTACCATTGTTAGACATTAATAATAATGATAGTAATATAACCATCACATAAGTAATTAACCTAGTTAATTAACCATCCTCATTGAGATCACACATTATCCATAATGCATTAGATTGACAATTTGCACTCAAATATCAAAGTAATAACCATGACTAATCACCATATAATCTCAATCCAAATATCACAACATCTCAAGGAGACTGAAAATGGGGGATGTTATAGAAATTCTTTTGGGAAGATCAATGACATAAGAGCTCATTAGTTCAAGAATGATCTTGTTGTCTTGGTTCTTAGTGATTTTCAAAGCATTAAGGATTATCTTTCAGCATTCAAGTTTCTAAGATTACAATTGTAGGATTTTGGAAGCAAATTGAAAGTAAATAGATGATCCTTGCTATTTTAGCCAAGATGAAGAGACCTTTTTATGTTATCGTATTTACCTTTTACCCCAACTGCCCAACATGAATGTTTTATGAACAACATTCACAATGCCATTTTTTGATAAATTTTGTGAGTTCTTTTTGAGGGCTTAGGATAAGCTTATCTAGATTGGGGCAATTTCTAGTAAACTCTCCAAGAGCCAAGCATTGGTTACAAATCATCTTGAGGATTCAAAGAATAGCAAGCAATTATTTAAAGGTTGATAAGGACCTGTTTCAAACCAAGTCAATATTCTTTTCTATCCAAGCCTTAAAAAATAAAGAATTCTACTAAGCATTGCTCATTTTGTGGAAAATATGATTTCCTTGAATCACATTGTTGGGACAAGATAATAGTTTTGGAGAAAGTGATGAAGAAGCACAAGATTTATATCAGCAAGATTTACTTGCCATTTCCATCCATTTCTTCAAAAGATGAATGAAAGCACTCTTTGAAAATGCTTATACCTAACTTCAACAACCTATGTAAGAAAGAATAGGTTCTAAACTTTGAGATTTTATTTACGGCCAATTCAATAGATGAGTTTTCTGGCATCAATAAATGTAACATGTCACAATTTTTTGTGGGTATTTCTTGTCCTTTAGAAGTCTTAACGTCCAACAGCAATGACATGAAAGATGGAATGAGTAAAATGATGTTTTATATTTTCTTGCTTTTTCAACAAATCATGTCACTATCTGTTGTACATCTCATAGTGGAGGAGGTAGGTTAAAGGGATTTTCACTACATAGTGTTGTTAGAGAATTGCAAGACCTTGAAGTGGTTGTTACTTCTAGAAGAGTGAAAGATTCTAAATTGTACAAAGTTTGGTACTTTTGAGTCCTCGCTCTTCCAATGTAATTATTGCTCATGTTGATGGATTGAGCAAGTTAAAGCATGAAAATGTTGGACATTTTCACTTTTTATACGTGTAGCATTTGAGCACATATAAAATTGTCATAGATCTTTCTAGAATTTCTTGTTGTGGAAGAGCTTGTCAAGGTCATGTACTTGGGAAAAATCACCTGGACAAGTTTTAGCCTTTGTGAAAGATTCTAAATTGTACAAAGTTTGGTACTTTTGAGTCCTTGCTCTTCCAATGTAATTATTGCTCATGTTGATGGATTGAGCAAGTTAAAGCATGAAAATGTTGGACATTTTCACTTTTTATACGTGTAGCATTTGAGCACATATAAAATTGTCATAGATCTTTCTAGAATTTCTTGTTGTGGAAGAGCTTGTCAAGGTCATGTACTTGGGAAAAATCACCTGGACAAGTTTTAGCCTTTATGAAGTAAAGGGATGGAGAGCCAATTCCATTTCAATTGGTTCAAAGTATAATTTTTACCTAAGGTATCATTTTTAGGAGAAAAGCATGTACTCATTTTTATTGATGAATTCTCAAGGTGAACTTGGGAGTGCAAAAGTAAAAATCTTCAAGGACAACTTTGGTGACTTACAGGCCTTTGGTGAAAAGCAATATGGATTTCTTATTTAGTTGCTCATGAGAGACAATGGATGCATATGTGAACAATACCTTCAAGGATTTTTGCACTAATTAGGGAAACAATTGCAACATATAGTTATGTACTCTTCTTTGTAGAATGATATTATAGAACAAAGAAGAGTATTAGGTGAAGGTCATCAATTGTACAAACTATATTGGACAACTTTGGTGACTTTAAGACCTTTGGTGAAAAGCAATATGGATTTCTTATTTAGTTGCTCATGAGAAACAGTGAATGCATATGCAAACAATACCTTTCAAAGAGTTTTGCACCAATCATGGGAAACAATTGCGACATATAGTTATCTACACTACTTTGTAGAATGATGTAGAACAAAAGAATCACACATTGAAAGAAATGGCAATTGCATGATTTAGGTCTAAAACATGACTCCACAATATTAGGTGAAGGCCATCAATTTTGCAAACTATATCAAAAGTGCAATCATCACTAGCTAAAGCAAAACAGGACAACAAAAGAAGCTATGAGGCTTGATGTGTCTAGGAATTTAGTGTTCAAGCTAAAGCTTGGGTGCATATTCTAGATGAAAAGTGCAAGGCAATGAAGAAAAATATTCAATTGCTCTTCTTTGTGGGCTTTTGTGAGGATGTAAAGGCCTACTGTATTTTTCGTACAAAATAATCCTAAAGTATTTTATAGGCAATATGTGTAGGTTGATGAATACATTTCAACTTGTGAGCCAACATTTTCACCTTCTTCATTTCTCTTGCATGTGCTTCTGTCGTCTTTTGAATATGATGGATTATTGTAAGATGAAGTGGAAGCACAACACGTTTCACCACTTCCTTTGCCAACTCCTATTGTACAGTGTCTTCCAAGAAAGGACCAAAACCACTTAACAAGGATGTAGTCAGCAAGCTAGAATGCGATGAAGCTATGGTAGAAAAATGTCATTTAGTAGTGATGAATGATAATTGGGACTTAATATTTCTTCTAAAAGGATATAAACTGGTTTGATGCAAGTAGGTATATTGGACCATAGTTTCAAACTTTCAAGATTCAAAATTGTCTAAGACCCAACACATTGATTTTTGACCTAGATTTAGACTCGGTGCTCATATTTGGTCAAGACTTGACAAATAGAAAAAATCATGAAATATAGAGATTTTTAAGGATTTAAAACTTTTATCATGCACCCTTCAATAAATAAACTTTTAAGACACTATAAACTAATAAAATAAAAAGCTACATTTGTAATGACCACCCCTAATTTTTTTTGAAAATTACTTCAACTGGAATGAGATGCAATGTAAGATCCTTCCCACTTTTGACCACCTAGATCCTAGTGTGGGCAAGGTCAGAGCATATGGTGAAAGGATTTCTTATATCAAATTAAATTGCAGCAACTGAAAGAAAGCACTAGGTGGCAAGCCAACCAATATCAATTGTTCAGTGGAGTACATATGTAGTACTGAAAATGAAAGCAAGCTTCACCCACTTATTCAGTGGTGAACGATACAAAGCGCCCACTTATTCAGTGGGAAGAAGGGGCACTTCCACTCATGCAGTGGGAAAGCTTAGTACAAATGAAACCACTTTTTCAGTATGGTGAGTACATTCATCAATGAGAAATGATCAAACTCACTAGCGATACTACCATCTAGTGTTACAATATGAAATTCTTAGAAAATGACAACTCTTGGTGGTATAACCATTCGAAGTATTACAAAGTTAGTTCATCTGCATTGCAAACACCATGTAAGAGGAATATTTGCTAATATAAAGAGCTGATCATAACAGAACTGCTGTAATACCCCCAAATAAAGCCAAGTATCATGAATAAACCAATTCCAACTATGAAATAACAGTGAGATGCCTTGTATGAATGAAGTGCAATATTGGAGCAGGTCTGATAACACCTGTTGGCTGCTGCAACTAGGACTGAAACACTGCTGGAGTGCTTAGAAAACTCTGAAATGAAGCAATCTAACACACCCACTTGCAAACTACTAGAAAGGCACCTCAATCTCCATCAAACGCACCCCAAAATCATTGCTAAACATGATATATTGAACTGAAATGGAAATGACAGTCATCTATAGGTCTGGAACAACTCTTTGTTTGCTGATAAACAAGTACAACAGGTACAAAATGCAACCAAACTCACCATAAACCTCAAAATTTCACCTGAATGATGCTTGGAATATTATTGCAGACCCTAGGTGCCAACAATCACAGTGAAATAAGCACCAAATGTTATGCGCTTTGGACAGCAACTCTCACACCTCACCTTGGCTTGTACGGCCTGGTCAAGTACAATGCGACCTAAAATAACTTCAATCTGCTCCTTTTGAACTGTACGACCAGCATCAAAATCACCACTAATAACCAACAAACTGCAGGAATGGAAGGTATATCATCCACAATGAAGGCTCCAAAATGGAAAGGGTAGATTGGGAAAGGTACGGCCAACCTCAAGAACTCGTAGTTTGCTCTAGAAAGACCGAAACATCACCACAAAACTCCAACAACAATAGCACAATCAAAACACATCAAAAAATAAACATCTTCAAACCCAAACTGATGAAGCTTCACTATTCAGCATAGTTGTGGCTCTTGGATGCAACCACCAAGACCAGCTAGGGGGGTTTTCATCCTCGAAACCAACTAAGATGCAGGGTTCGTACATGCAGGCCCCAAACTCGGTTCGGGTACGCACCCAGTTTGGGTTCGTCTATGGGTACGTGCTGGGTGCGCACAGGGTGTGTGCCCAACACTGTGGGTTCGCTAGGGTGTGCACACCCGCGCACCCATGCGAACCCACAATGCTGGGCGTGCACCTTGTGCACAACCAACACGAACCCGGGCGAACCCACGGCCCAAATTTCATTCGCTTTTTTGGATTTTATGCTTAGTGTTGCTTTCTATATTGGTTTTAGTGCAATAAATAAATCGAGACAGTTTACTGAAATAATTAGTGAATTGTTTATTTAGTATTCTATGAGATTTTTTGTTCTTTATTAGATATGCCATAAATGGCTGCTCCAGTTTTTGAAGATGAGACCTATGAACAAGAAGAGGAATATCAGTCTTATTGGATGGTCATAATCATCCTCTTAATTTGCTGCAAATTCTTTGCTGGACACCTCTTGGAATAATGTGTCATGCAGTTTGAAAAAAGCTAATAAATGGTGGTCAAATAATAGATACATAATTGTGGGTGATATTATCTGAAATTAACTGTCCAATTATTTCCTTGTAGTGTGCTTTTGTTTTGCTTTCACGTTGTCATCTAGTTGAAGCTAATCTTCACTACAATAAATTGGAATATTGAACTAACATTCTTATCTTTGCACATTCAATTTGAAGGTGAAGAAGCTGATTGACTATGTTTTTATTGTTTGTCCTTCTCTTATGTTCTTTTGGATTCCACTGACCTGTGGTCTTTCTTTATTCTTTATATAATTGATTATGTTGTTTCCATTCTCTAAATGCTACCAATTCGTCATCTTTTTGTATCATACTATGAAATGATTTAGTTTTACAATTCTGTATATTTCTCTTATTTTTTTGTATATATAATTCATATATATATATATACACACACACGTACCCATATGTACCCAAACCCCTAAAATTTTTTTTCACATACCCATGTACTGGGTTCTCGTACCTGCACCCGTCCCCGAACCCGAACCTGAACCCGAACCCGAACCGGTAACTTAGGAAACCGACAATCTCAAGAGGGTTTTTGTTCTCAAGAAACTTTGAGAAGGACACCGAACACAAATTAAGGCCTTTGAAACTGCACAAACCTTAATGGCGCATGCCATTTTCACAATTTTATCATTTTTTAAAGCTTTGTTTTTTTTTTTAAAATTTACTTTTTATGGGGACGACTGCTTGTCCCCAGGATGGGTGGGCACATCTGTGACGTCCCTTGACAATCCCAGGGATGACTAGCTGCCCCTTTTATTTTTCTGGGATGTCCCCTGCATTTTTCCCCAATTTGGGCATGGCTCGGGGACGTCCCCTAAGCATCCCCACATCCCCAAAATGTCTTGAAAACGAGGACTCTCCAAAAAATGTGGGGGATGTGTCCTTGGGTTTCCTTGGAAATAGCTAATTTTAAAATATAATAATTTCTTTTTACCCTCACAAAGACCTTTTAGGAGAATTAATATTATTTTTCATGTGTAAAGTCCTCCCAGCCTAGGCGTCCAACTTAAAACACATCTTAATACCTTTTCAACGAGCTATTACACTAAATTGTCCTTTTAATATTTCCAACATTAGACAACTTAGTGAATTAATTAAATAATAACTCAATAGCTTACACAAGCTGTGAAAAGTATCGAAATGACATAATTATGCAATTCGATCATACTACAATGATACTGGAGTCGTAGAACAAACTAAAGCAACTAGGGCTGCTCCTCCAAGAAGTTTGGAGAGCTTCCAAAAGGTCGAAAATCAATTTTGAAATTGTCACAAGGCTCACCAAGGCCAACTGAGCTTGTTGCCAAGAATCAAAGTCATTGTT